>CM040128.1:71177246-72377246 GCA_022559845.1 Amorphophallus konjac | reverse complement strand
GGCGTGGTGGACGTGGTTGTCGTGGCCATCGTGGTCGAGGGACCGTCGCCACCGTGGGTTCTTCTTGTCCTTCTTCTTCTTGTTCATCGTCTTCCTCTTCGTCGTCATCTTCCTCCTCCTCGTCTTCTTCTTCTTCTTCTTCTTCTTCTTCTTCTTCATCCTCACCATCGTCTTCATCATTGTCTTCTTCTTCGACTGCTACGCCTTGCTCCGCCGCCGGAGCTTCTTCGGCCGCCGTCGGGATTTCCTCGTCTACCGCCGCGGGAGCCTCCTCCCCGGCGTGCTCATCGTCGCCCAGGTCCACTACGTCGGGGGCGGTCACCCTTTGCCGTTTGAGTGCACCACCCGCCATGGATGAGAGAGAGCAGAGAGATGCATAGAGAGATGGAGATGGAGATTGGGCGGTTAGGGTTTGGTTGCAAAGGAGGGAAAGTAGACGAAGGAAGGAGAAAGAGAAGAGGGAAATAGGGTTTAATGTTCGAAAATAATTGACGCCCTGAAGGATGTCATCACTCTGTTAATTAACGTTCTTGGTCAAGGCGTGGTTTCAGGATCTGACGACCCGAGTTTAGGCGTCATTTAACTTTGCATGGGAACTTGTAACCGTCGTCAGATGCATTAATGGGAGATTGATGTGATTGTAGTCATGATTGCGGTTAAGAATTGACGACAGTCTACGCAGGCCTCGCATGTTTAAAGGACGACATGAATCAAAGCATTATTTTGAGAAATTAAGGAATTATTTTGGAAATAATATAAGGAATTTAAAGTGATTAACGCCTAGCCTTCAGTCGTGGATTAAGTAACGCCAGTTTGCGAGGGCGTCAATTTTAGTTTTATTCATTTTCGGGGAAATTGATTAATATTGATTGACGACATGCACAAAGGTGCTGTTTAAGGAATTGACGCCATTCTTGGGGGCACGGCTCAGAATAGAAGACCCGAAGCTCGGTTCTATTAGACAGAGTCACATTGAATTGGAAAACAAAGATCATATAACATGTTGTTTTGGCTCAATTAAGGAAAGATTCTTTTATTTCCTTCTGAAAATCATTGTTACATTCAATGAGCCATCATGGGCCTTATCTTCCTCAGTGCTATTACATAAGATTTGCATTTGTCTTCTTTCTCTTCAACATGTTGCTTGGACCTATGTAATAGTCCAACCTTCCATTGAGCCATGATTGTCTTGACTTCTTCTTGATCCCCACTTGAGCCTAGTTCCATCCTCTTGAGAGGTGGAAGGTGAGAAGGTTGTTCAAATGTATGTCGAGGTAGTCCAAGTTGTGGAAGGCACCGGTGGGCGTTGTAGAGGACGAAGTCGGTCCCGCCGATTAGTCGTAGCTCGATGCCGGAGGAGAGTCTTGAGCGAAGCTCTTGGGTCTTGAGAAATCCCGGGTTGCAAGTGATGCCGCTCTTTGGCATGGTCTTGAGGTAGTTCCTCCAATCGCTTCTTTCGTTGAGTTTTGGCACCCGATTAGTCACCCTCTCACATAGGCCTAGAGAATCCGTCATGTACCG
The DNA here is from genome assembly GCA_022559845.1 of Amorphophallus konjac. Lineage (NCBI taxonomy): Eukaryota > Viridiplantae > Streptophyta > Magnoliopsida > Alismatales > Araceae > Amorphophallus > Amorphophallus konjac. The sequence goes on along the minus strand of CM040128.1, from coordinate 72,375,725 downwards.
GAGTTGGCTTTTAGAAAAGATTTTTGAGGCCGGTTGGGTTTTTTGGCATGGGTCAAACTTTAGGTGGAGGTCCACCCAACAAGAAAGAAGTAGCATTGACCCAAAGAGAGGCCGTCCCAAGGAAGCCGAGGTAAGTCCATTATATAGGTTGGCTAGCACCACCGGTCCTATCCTTTTGCCTTCCCACATGCTAGCTATGGTGCTTAAGTGGCGTTCCTCTAGGTGGTCTTCTATTGAAGGGAAGAGGAGAGCTCCTACCATGCATACAACAAATCCCTTCATCACCCTCTCCAACAAGTCTTCATCCTCTTAGGCTTTATCCATGTTTCTGTATACCCATGAAGCTAGTTTCAAAAGATTAATTCCTTTGTGAGCTTTGATTTGGTTCACTAAGTTTGGGCTTTGTACAAGGCTAGTAAGCATGTCATGAGCACTTATTGGCTTTGTCAAGCTAGCCATCTTTGATTCTTCCCCTTGTTTCATCCTTCTTAAGCCAAGGAGCATCTCTACTTCCTCTAAGAGTATGGTGGCTTCAAAAGTGGGAAAGAGGAAGGTATGAGTGTTTGGGTGCCATAATTCTATTAGTGCTCCTATGGAAGCCCAATCCAGGTGAATATCATTATAATGGGTAGCGTGGGTAACAAGGCCTAGTAAGTGCCACCTTGAAAGGAAGGACCTCATATCTAAAGATAATTTGTAGAGGATTAAGGGGAGCCACTTGATTTTTAAGAACCTCCTTGGTCCCGGTACGTTTGGGTAGTCCTGAATAAAATGAAAAAGAAAAGAAGAGAGAAGAGAGAATGCAATCAAAATTTTGAAGTATAAAGAGGAAGAATAAAATAAAAGCTTTAACACAAATCAACTCACTTGGCTCATATTGATTCTTCCGCTAATATGGCTTGCAACTTCAGAGATTCTAGGAAATCCCATCCTAGCTTTCTTTGAAGGTTTCTGTAGCATCCTGTCCATCTTTCCTATTGAGAACGAGCGGTTGCTTCTGCTGTCCTTTAACTGATCTTCGATTCTCTATTGAAGCTCGGCTGCTGCAGCATTCAGTGTTCTGATACCTTTGGTTGCGAACAGATGCATCCTTTTATAATAATCAAAGCTTTGGCTAGCCGTTAGAATAATCACGGTTTGAGTTTGATTCGAACGAGTCACTGGAGTTTTGTTTTCGAGCAGGGAATGGAATACCAGCGTTATTGGCGAATTGACGACAGATCTCCTGGCGTCATTTCTGTGATTCGCGACATTCTCAGTGTCATCTTTTATTTAATGCCTCTATAGAGGACGTCATTTGCAGTACGATTCAAATTCTAACAGTGAAAGTAATTAACGCCCCAATAACTGTCATCATTTATGTTTGTGACGTCGCTACATCGGGTCGTCATTTCCTGGGTTTACATCTTTTGAATTGCTTTACAGCATTATGATCATTCACGAACTTAAGTGCTTTATATCTTGATTATATCATTTATGTCATGCACTTATGATCATATTTTGAGCTTTATGGAGCTGATGATTCTTTGTTGAGCTAATGATTTTTGAGCATAGAGAAGCGCAGGCTATGATAGGATTTCTTCTGCTGGTAACATCATTCCTTCCTTGTATTTTTTCCTATATGCATTTTTCCTATATGGTATCTACTCTATTATAGCATATCAAGGACCTTGTGATTCTGATAAACTTGGAATTTGAGTTCCCCTTCATCAAAAACAGTGATGATTCTAGGAGAGTCTTGATCACACGGATAGGCCGTTGGGTCATTTAAGATTTAGGACGACGGTTCCACTTTCTGAGTTGATGCGTGGATAAACGGCTTCGGCTTAGTATCAGCTCAGAGATCTGGATTCCTGACCAAGTCTGGATGGTTTAACAATATTATCCTTGATTATTTTCTATTTTTTTTAGTTTATTTTAATTTTCTTTTTGCCCAGCATGCATCATGTAGGACTTTGAGTTTTAATGATGAAAATCCTCATATTACGCCAACAATGAGGGCCGCTCGCTCTTGATTGAGTTGACATGAGATATTCCATTCAAAATCGAGTACTATATTCTCCTTGAAGCCGCTCAGGTTGGTTCCTTGAAAGCATTCATTTGCTGGTTCTTTATCTCAATTCACTTTATTTTTTGCAAACCCACCTTGGTTGTAGCACGCCCACATTGGCTGGTAACCGCTCTCCAATGGTGTCTTTTCTTCCGTGCCTGTTCGACGCATTTATCTTATTTAGTTTATTTTATTTATTTATTTTATTATGTATTTATTGGCGTGCCAGTCACCGAAGTGACAATTTTATTGTGCGCTCGATCTGACATGGTCAGTCGATTGTGAAGTCCGAGTCAGGACCCGAAGTCCGTCATACCATGAACGCTATGACGTTAATTACGTCCTTCCAAGGAAGGACAACCCTTGATTAAACGCTAAAAGTAGGAGGCCTCGAGAGGCAAACGTATATTCGTGTGCGGAAATGGAACTTCATACCGAAGCCAGAAAGGGGGGCAAGATAATGACACCAACCGTAGAAACGGATGATATCGTTAAGTCGGCGGTTCAAAGCCCGGGGTTAAGGGGGGAAGGAGGATCTCAATCACAGGTAGCCTGAGCCGCGACCGTGATGAGGTTTAAAACATCGATCAGTATTTCGACAGCATCTTCCCTTTATCTGGGTTATGCCCAGGGGGAAATAGGCTATCACCCACGGAGTGCCGGGATGAAAGCCAAAAGAGAGAGAAGTGTTGAACTTCCCGAATCGCGTATCTGCCATGGGGCAATATTTGATATTCCCTATAAAAGCTGGCGGCACTCGTGCAATGGCAGAGCCCTCCCGAGCTAAAGGGGTTATTCGTGAACCCGATGCGGGACGACGGAATGTAAGCGAACGCTTAATGTTGCGCCCTCGCACGCGGATCGACCTGCGCGGTCAGGTCGTGGGGATCGACCTGCCCGGTCAGGTCGCGGGGGTCAAGGGGCCAGCGCCCCTTACGGGGGTTTCCGGGGGCGGAGCCCCCGGAACAAAATTCGGATTTAAGATTCAGTAACAACATTTGAGTATGTTATCAATGCAGTGCAAGTGCGCAAAGGTTCCCGGGGGCAGCTTAATATTGGCTTTCATCATCCTGGGGGAATTTTGGCAGCACCTCCCCTAGACTTAGCATCTGCCAAGGGATGATATAGGCTGACATCGACGGAATGCCGGGATGAAAGCCGAAAAGCGGGGGAGCACTAAGGCTCAAGGAGACTGTACATGTCTCTATCATCGATCACTATTCCCCGTCTCGGAGGTCGACGAAACCCTTGTAAAGACAAGGTCCGCCGAACCTGCGGGGTTGCATGCGAATCCAATTCGGGACATAGGAATGTAGGGGAGGTTTTCCCCATTGCTGTATCTCCTCAGGGTGTATCTGATGATCTCCAAGCATCCTCTTGACAGATGTATGGGGAGGTTAAAGAGTTGAAGTATAATAGTGCAGAGATGAACCTTGGACTGGGTTTCATTGGCCGAAGCAGGGGTATCGGCATGAGCATTTGGTGGACAAAGGGGGGATCTCGGCCTGGTCCTTGGGCTCTCGGCATGGGGTTTGTGGCCTTCTCGGCGTGGGCTATAGGGGGGCTTCTCGGCGCGCTATGAAGTGGCCAAAAGGGGGCTCTCGGCCTGGCCCTTGGGCTGGCCAAGGGGCTCTCGGCACGGTCATTTGGCTGGCCAAGGGGGTTCTCGGCCTGGTATTTGGTGGATGAAGAGGGCTTCTCGGCCTTGGGAGGGGGACTCTCGGCACAAGGCTTCCCGGCGCGCTCATGGCCGCGCCGGGAGCCTGGCGCCGAGAGGCTGTGGGCTGTGGTTTTCTTCACAAGGAGAGGCTTTGTCGTTAAGCAAGAGAGGAAGGCCTCTCGGCCTTACAGTTCTCGGCGGGGAAACTTGCACGCCGAGAAGGTGGAATGCGGGAGAATTTCAGGGTTTTCAGAGATGCTACGGTACTCTGTTCCTGGGATTTCTGGGTTTTATGGCTCAGATTGAGGCCGAATCGGGGGTGTATGATGAGATTTCACGAACACCTCTGCTAGAAGGATGCCAAGGGATCTGAGAGGCCAGATCATCAGGAGGAGGAGGGACCATCATCGGGGCTGAGTAGCCTTTATCTGTATACTGCCAGACGTCTAGGGGAGTCAAGAGATGGCTGTCTCTGATCCCCCGGACTAGCATGGTATCATCTGGGAAGCAGATCTGCAACGAGAGAACCCTTGATGCTGAGACCTCAGACCCTAATCATTCAACGATTGGAATGGGGATCCAGGGTAGCATTCGTCTATGGGTTCAAATGCATCATTTATAGCCGGCGGGCCAGGGAACCAAGAGATTAATGTCTCTGGTTCCCGGACAGCACAAGGGGCTTGAGGAACAGACTCAAATACATACGGAAGGCATGCTATTGAAGCGGGAAGAGAGAAGAGAATAGAACCCAGCAACCCATTGAACAAGGGTGGGGGTTCTACCTTCGTCCCTGTTCGAAGAACAGACCTGACTCCGAAGCCTGAGTCATTTCGCCCATGGGGCATTCATACAAACAGTATGCATACACATGGAGACAAAAGAAGATAGTATCGCCTAAAATCCATCACGGCCATTGCATTTATTCATCTCACCTTCACTTACATCGACTTCATAACTGAAGCCAAGAAACACACAGAGGAGAAGAAGGGAGAGAATCGTATGAACAATCTAAACATCAAGATCTCTACCATTACATACGGGGAATCAGTAAAGAGAAAAAGAAAGAAAAAGAAACATCGAACATGGGGGGGGGGGGGAGGGTGGAGCATTGACTCCTCTCCCTCCCCCTATCAGCCCACCTGGAGCCTCTCTTCCTTCTTTCTTCTGCTTCTCCTTTCGACGGAGACTCTCTCCCTTTCTTTTCCTATCTCTTTTCTTTCTGGATATCTCTTCGCTCTTTTTTCTTTGCCTCTTTCTTTTCTTCTTTTCTATCTGTCCGCGCTTCTTTCTTGTGGGAGAAGCAATGGGTTTTATAGAACCCTTGCCTTGCGAAAGGGATCTCGGCGCCTGTATCCATGGGAGAAGTTCCCGACGCGCCTTCCTTCAGGCTCTCGGCGCGTCCAGCGGCCCTTCGTTGAGGTTCCCGGCGCCATGGTCAGAAGCCCAATTGGCCGGCCCATTTAGTGCTTTTAGGCCGCATAATTGCCTTGGCTTCTCTTAGTTATTTTGTATTGACTTTTATCAGAACCGAAAGAGGCCCCTTTAGTAGTGACACAGCTTTGTTGAGATCATCTCGAGGTTCCATCAGTGAACAAACTGGGGCTTTATCAGTATTGGCATCTGAATGATGACGATAACACCGGACATTAGCCAGGCCTGAGACGGTCCTAGCCGGGCAATTGGTTGGTGGTGAGGATCCTCCCTCAATCCTGACTTTGCAGGCATCTTCCAGTCTTTGTCGCTGGTCTGGTCCCATCTTTATCTTTGTTCATATTTTAGCTGTCAACAGTGCCCTCTCGCATATTTCATTTATTAGATTAGTCCCTTCATCTAGCTGATCATTACTTTCTTGCAATCATCCGAAGTTGTTTCATTCAGAATCATGGGAAGATTTCCAACTCTTAATGTCGGAGGTATGTCACATCACACCTTGGCATCTACTTATCAGTTCATTCCTACTTCATTCCGCCCGTTGCACTTTCGCTTTATTTCGTTTCACTCCCTTGCAAAGTAGACGCCAAGGCGGGACAGCTGCAGACACGCCAAAATCGATGCTATATTGAGTAAATCTCATGTCACCATGTGATGCCCCAAAGTGGACTTCAATATTAGCTTAATATGAAGTTTTTCTATTTTTTTCCATATTAATTGTAATTTCTTGGCATTTTTTTCTTTAAATTAATGCCTGGAAGAAGGGCGTTATTTAATTGATGACCTGATGGGGGTCGTGATTTCACAAATAAACGACTGTTCAAACATGCGTTGTTTCCTGGATTTTACGAATCTAAAGAAAATAAAACTCATTGAATTGACGTCCTCTTAAGGGGCGTTGATTATTTAACGCCCATTCAAACAGACATCATTTCACAATTTTAAATAAGGAAAGTCCTTTATTTCTATAATTAAATCCAGGAATTAACGACTCTGTGAATGTCGTCATTTCAATTAACGCCCTTCTTAAGGTCGTCATTTTCACTTTCGTCTCCCTTTCGCCTGCTTCTTTCCAGTAGTGATCCTTTCCCCATTATACACCGTGTGTTCAATTAGGAAGAGGGTTCCATATTGGAGGATTCATTGCCCTATTTTAATCCTATTGATGCAAGGATTTTTGGCCTATAAATACCTTTGGTATTCCTCATGCGCGCGAGTTAACAGGGAGAGCTAAGAAGAACACTGTGAGAGCCTTTTTACAGAGAAAGAGAGAGTTTCTTTCTTTTTGCAGGTTCCTCTAGCCGGTAGTTCTTCCTCCACGGGCATTCTTCTTCCGGCAGTAACTCTCTCTCCGGTGGGATCTTCTTCCTCCAGGCGGCGTTTCCTCATCCACGGTTTCTTCATCCACTGCAACCGCGTCTCTTGTTCTTCCTTTACTGCTGCACACACAGTAGAAGGCCTCCAACCTCTTTTAGCATTTTTATTGTTATTAGCATCATACGCACCCTTTCTTCTAGCTATCTTTGCTGGAGAAAACTATCAGCATATCATATCACCTGTTAGCTCTGCATATCATAGCATTCACGTATTCCCATCCTTTTGCTCCTCTCAGGGGTTTAAAACCAAAAAAACACACAAGGTGTGTTTATGCTTAATTTGATTGATTACATATTTTTAGAGCATTGATACTACACACTTGGCTAATCCATATCTTTGTTTATTTTGTGTGTTTTCTTGCAAGGGTAGTCAAGCTATAAACCCCCTTCATCGGCCGACGATAGAAGGAGGAAGGAAGAACTCCCAATCTTACCCGCTTCATACAAGGTACATGCAATCATCCTTCTTCCTTTGAGGTAACCCCTTTGGCGATCACCCTCCATAGAGCATGTCATGCTCATCCTTTTCCTTCATATCCCACTCATTTTAGCATAATTATTCATCCTTAATCATTGTGACTTCTCTTTAAAATGTCTATGTGACACGTTCACACACCTCTTTGAGGGGATGAGCGCTCTCCTGTTACCCTAACAGACACTTTATTTTAAAAAAATCTTGTACCTTTAAACACTTGTATGTGTGTGGATCTAGGCAGATTTGTGTGTGTGTGTGTGTGTTTCTTCTAGTTTTCACATCTTTGTGATTCGGTGCTTGTGCACCTTCGTGGGAGTTCCAACTTCTCACGTGTGTGTGTGTGTGTGTGTTTTGATTTTTTAATCCTTTACAAGATAGTGTGAAATCCTCACAGATCGTGAGGGGTGGACGTAGGTTGCCATTGTTGCATCCGAACCACCTAAAAATCTCTATCCATTGTGTGGTTTGTTCCTTTTCTTCTATCCGCATTCTGTGCAGCACACACGTAGATTTATTTTGGTTGTATTATTTGTGTTAGATCTAGCATAATTTATCATTCTCATATTAGATCTTGGGTATATTAAAAGGTGGGTTTGAATCGGCAAGGCAAACCTTGTCAGGAAGATAACATCTTCTGTGAGTTGAATCTTTGGATTTTTACCTCCGCCACCGTACCTAAGATCGGTTGAGTGTGATAGATTTTATTAGATCTAAGTGTTTACATATAGATCTATATTTTCATTACGGCTATTCTTCACACTTCTTTTATTTGGCCAAGAATTTTATAAAAGTTTGTAAACACCCAATTCACCCCCCTCTTGGGTGTCATTGATCGCGGTATTTCACTCTATTCTCCCCAACACTTGGAAAGAGTTGTGCATAGGGATGTTTCGGACTATCTGCTCAAGGACCACTGCGGCACCACGGCCATTCAGGTAAACTCTGATGCCTCCGATCAGAACAAATTTGCTGGCGTTGGAGACCTGGCCCTTAACAGTGGTAGCAATATTCTTCTGGGTCCTTTTTCGATGGGATGCCATCTTCTTGGTAGTGAAGCCCGTGTCGAAACGGACGTGGTGGACAAAATAGCCCACGGTGTTGACCGACGTGCGGTCGGAAGTAGTTGTTGATGACCCGACAGTAGCCGGCTTGGTGGCAGAAGTCCCCGTTGCGGGGATGTGGGCTTCTACTGGCTTGGACCCCTCAGTATCCAGCAGGTGGACGAAGGCCACCCCCAAGAAGTTGGGGAAGCCCACCACGGGAGGGAAGCTCCCAAATTTTATAGGGATCGCCAGATAGCCCTCCCCGGCATGACTTGCGACGACTAGCGGTCTGAAGGAGATGGCCATTGTACTCGTCGAAACCCTGCAATTGCAAGTAAAATAGTTTAGGAATTCAAGAGAAGGCCATAAGGCCCCTAATCCCGACGAAGAGATGAAAGTTGGTCCTGTCCCACCGGGCGTGCCAGACTTGTGGACGCACTTTTGGAACACTTCTTTTATCTAATTTATCGATTCGTTTGTTCATTCATTTATTCGATTTATTTATGGGAGGGCGTGCCAGTCATGTGCATGACACTTTATTCGGACTTCGAGGAAGCCCTTGTTGTGCATCGTCTGACTGATCAGATGATCGTGTGTGTCGTGTTGGGAACCCGCCGTGCCGTAAAGACCACAGCGTTAATTACATCCCTTCCGAGAGAGGAAAACCCTTGATTAATCACCAAGAAAAGGGGCCCTACGGCCTGGAATTAATATTAATGAAATGGGATATTGAAATTCATGAATCGCGTGAAAATGTCACTCGATGGGGTGAAAGCGCTTAAATCATGTTGGTCGCTTACCGACCATTTCGTGTTCGGACGGAAGTCCGTGCTGAAAGCGTGACGAAGATGGATACAAAACCCGTGCAAATGTATGCCTAATGTACGGCAAATTTGATTGAGGTGTGGTATTAAATCCCATTCAGAACGGGTCAATTTTAATGAACTATGGGCCCATGGCAATATCGGGTCGTGGCCATATTGGAGGATGATTCTCGAGGTCCAAACCCGTCTTGCCGAGGCATCATTGATATTTCCTTCATTCCGAGTCCGGGGAAGTGAGGTCCGGAGCGGCCATTATCATGTTTTCTTTGTTTGGTTATTTGATCTATCTATTTAATATTTTATTATTATTATTATTATTATTATCATTTTTTGAGATGCATGGATGTGTTTCCTTTTATTTATTTGTTATTGTTGTCATTTTTAATTATCACTTTTATAATTTTTATTAATTATCAAACTAAAAACAAAAGGAGTCCCACCGTGATCGCCAATTATCGCACGCGAGGGCGCCCTCGCGATTAAAACATAAGCCCTGCATGGATGTGTTTCCTTTTATTAATTATCACTTTTATAATTTTTTGTCATTTCCATAATTATTCCATAATTATTTTATTTATTAGTTACCACTTTATTGTGTTTTTTTAATCGTTAATCACTTTATTGTTAAGGGTGACAGATGGTATGATAAGGGGGTCAAAAATGGGTGGTTAAGGGGGCGACCTGTAGGCAGATTCAAGGGGGAAGAGGGTCGACCCCTGCTGTAGTGGGTGTCGAATCACCCTCTATCCGACCAATATAGATTGCATGAATGCATGAGCAATTGCCCGTGGAAATGGATCCTTCTGACTGTTGAGCCAGTTCTTTGAATGCATTGCTTTCTTTTCATTAATGCTAGCACGGTGTTTCTTTGTTCATTCAGTCAATCTCTTCATTTCAGCTCTGCCCTTGATCAGTTTATTCACAACGCTGATGCAGTGATATGTTCATAGCTTGTTTTTTTGTATGTTCAGCATGCGTATGCCCTGTCTTCCGCAGTTCTATTAATTCAACATATTTTTTTCTTTTGTATTTTTAACATGTATTAGTCTGACAAAAATTCGGTAGCATCTCCCCCCGACCGGGGGGGGGGTAAAGAGGGTGCGCGTCCACAAGGAGTGACGTCCCCAAAAGTTAATGCTGCGCATGGAAGCGGGAACACCCTTAGAAAATCGGAGGAACCCAAAAGCCACAAACACCAGCTAGATTACAACATCATCGGTTAAAGCACAGAGGGGAAAGGAGACTCCACCGGATGAGGAGGGCAGATGGGCGCCACCAGATCAGGAGCTAGGTCGTGGAGCCACCGGATCAGAGACCCGCTCAAACGCGACCGGATCAAGGCGTGAGCGGGGCCGAGCCACCAGATGAAAGGCCTGCTCAAACACCACCGGATCAAGGCATGAGCAAGGCCTCCAGATGAAGATAGGAGGGGCCAGCCACCGGATCAAGCGGCGGGGCAACCGATTCAAGAGAAGGTGACGAGGCCACCGGATGGGATGGGTGGGGAAGCCACTGGATCAACAGGAGGTGGCGAGGCCAACGGATGGGGCAGGTAGTTGGAGGAGCCACCAGATAGGAAGGGTGGCAAAGGCACCGGATCACAAGGCCAGAAAGGCCACCGGATGGGCGGACGCCATCGGATCGAAGGAGGTGGCAGAGCCACCGGATTGGAGGGATTAGCAGGCCATCGGATGAGGGCTCGCAAGAGCCACTGGAGGTGGATAGGACCACCGAGTTAGAGGGGTTAGCTGGCCACCGGATGAGGGGCCAAAGGCCACTAGACAACAAGGCCAGAAAGGCCACCGGATGGGTGGACGCCACCTAATCGAAGGGGTTAGCAGGCCACCGGATGAGGGCTCTGATGGAGGGTGTATCTGAGCCTCAACCATGGGTTGGCAGGGCACAAGCACCCGCGTCCTCATGAGGGACCTCTCGGAGAGATAAATAAGAAGGAGGGACATGATACAAGAGCTTGAGCATTTTGGAGCTCAGGGGGGGCGTCGCCTCCATGAGTCTTGGAGACCCACTAAGCTCGGGGCACCAGCTCTGTTGGAGAGCGTACTTTCTATTTTGATGGCAGAGGAAAGGGGGTGGCTGCTTTTGCCAAGCAAACACTAGCGTATGGGAAAGGGGTCTATTATACAGAAGAAAAAGGGAATGAAAAGGAACGGGAGAGACATAAACCAACAGCAAACACACATAGATGCCAGAAAGGCATGACCCTTCACAAACTTTTCTTTTTATTCCACCCAAAAACAAGGTTGATACAGTGTTAATATAACACAAGAACAGAATGGAAATGGAGGAAAGGGATAGAAGACATTGTAGGGAGGGGGGAGGCAGAGCATTGGCTCCTCCCCCCCCAAGCCTCACCTCTCTACTCTCTTCTTCCTCACTCTTCTCTTCTTATCTTTTGGCCCTTGCCCTTTTCTTCATCGGCTTTCCTCTTTTCTCTCTTCCCTTCTTCGCTTCAGCTCTCTCAGCTCTAGCTCTGTTCATTTTTTTTCTTTCGCTTCGTCTTGCGTTTTATATGACAGCCTGAGAAATGGACGTCGAAGGGGGGTAGAAGGAGCATTGTTGGGTCCACCGGTTTCTCCCCTCTGTCATGTCTTGCGTGTGTCAACCTCGTAGTGACATGCAGACAGGGTGTCAACGTCAACTTTCAGAGCTTGCTAGACACCGCAGATGTCGCCCTCACGCTTGTCTCCATCACCCACTACGCGCTAGATGAGAGAGCTCCCCCGGGGCAGGGACCGCTGGTCCTTGGAAAGACCCAATGGTCTTCAGAGAAAGGTTGATCTGCTATCTTCATCGAAGTGGCCTGGAGCCGCCATTTAAGGAAGAACAGGGCCACCGGGTGCGACGTGCCACCGGATGGGCTGCTGAAACGGGTCACCAGATGAAGAAGGGCGGGGAAGCCACCGGATGGGCTGCTGAAATGGGACGCCGGATGAAGAAGGATGGGGAAGCCACCGGATTAGCTGTTGAAACGGGCCACCGGATCAGAATACATGGAGCGCCACCGGATCACTGCCCATGGAGGGCCACCGGATCAGGAGGGGCCACCGGATCATTTCCCATGGAGGGCCACCGGATTAGGATGGGCCACCGGATTCGGTTCATGCCCTTTGGGCACTTGTTCTTTAGAGCCTTCAGCTCTTCTGTTCTCTTTCTGACCCAAGGTTCAATTCACCCGTCTGGGTGTAAGTTGACAGTGTGTAATTTGTCGATCTTCTTCAGGGACTCAGGAATCTCGAGCCTCTCGATATATTCTTCGCTGCCAAAGGCCCAAGAGAGAGAGCCCACGGCGACGTGTAAATTCAAAAGCATCTTAGCTTCCTATCATTTAATGCACCCAGGCGAGTGTGAGGTGCTGCCGGGCAATTTACAGGTGCGAAAATTTACGCGTCCACAGCGGGATTCATTGAGCAAATTGCAGTTGCATTCACCAATTTGACAGCTAAATAGATTTAGATATCTCAAACGACATGCATCCAAATAAAAGTATTAAATATTTACATCATCTCGAGATATATATCTGACTGACCTTTGGCATGTCCCTGAATGACCACAACAATGTTAAGGGCTCAGTAACTCGAGAGATCTCCAAATATTTATGGCCTTGCCATGATATGCAATTGGCCAAATGGAACCACTTTAGAAATCCAATTAGGTTGGCTGGGGGCTAAGTCCGGAGAGCAAGACACTCGATCAGGAGGGTAGAACCTCTCCCTAAGGGGTTTGTAGAAGGGATAGGGCTCAGTAGTCTTCAAAGCAAATAGGGTAACTAAAGTTATGGGGGAAGGGGAAGAAGAGGTTGGGAGGAGAAAGGGAGAGGGTAGGAGAAAAGATGTGTAGAATATGAGGGCGGAGAATAGAGTCACACACCGGAGGGTGGAGGAGGAGAACAAAGGGTGGGAGAGAACTGCACAGCAAAGGATGGGGAAGGAGAGTGGAAGATGGGTGAGAAAGGTAGGATGATGGAGCACGGTAGAGAGGTGGCGAGAGTAGCGTAAAGGGTGGGTGGGAAGAGCGAGGGTGTAGGTGCAAGACATAAGACGATAGAGAACGGAAGGTGGGAGGGTCCATAAGAAGGGCGGTGGCAGAGATGGTCAGTGAGGGGTGTTGGAGGAGAAAACGGGGGATGGGGGGGTCAATTAAACAAAAGGTTGGAGAGGAAAAATAGAGGGTTGGGGGTTCACAGTGGAGGGTGGGAGAGGAGGGCGGTGAGTGAGGGTGAGGAACAGAGGTTAAAGGTGAGTGGACAATAGATGGTAGATGACAAGAGGTGGAGGGTGGAGGAGGAGATCCGAAGGTGTGTGGTGGAGCACGTCAGAGGATGGGGGAAAGGACAAGGGGAGGAGAAGGACGAGGAAAAGTAGAGTTACAAACAAAACAAGAACTAAAGATGTAAGGAAGATAAACTTGTTAGAAGGGTGGGGGGATCTCCCCCGTCCCTAGGAATTGGGTTTCTCCTGATTGGTGCGGGTTCCACCACAATCGTTAACGATGGTTCCTGGAAGAGCTCCTAGGGGGTTCCAAAGAGCACTCGGTGTGAACGACGTCACGGGAAGGGTGACGGTGCGACACGAGTGCCACCGTAGTGAAACATGGAAAAGAGATGCGCGAGAGACGAGATGAAAGATAGAGACCGTGGCGGGAGATTGCTCCCTGCGGGGTTTAGACGGGAAACACATGGAATGGAAATGTGCAGAATAGAAATTGCATAATAAGGAACAGTTGTGGGATATTACTCTCTATGGGTTTAGACAGAAATGAAATGGGGAAGGGAACAGCTGCGGGACGTCACTCTCTGCGGGTTTTAATGGAAATTAAAGTAGGGAGAGGGATGTAATTGAAATTAAAAAGAGGAAGGGAATGCGACTGAAATTAAAGTGGGGAAGGGAATGTGACTGAAATTAAAATGGGGGAAGGGGATGTGACTGAAATTAAAGTGGGGAAGGGAATGCGACTGAAATTAAAGTGGGGAAAGGGAGGAACCGCTGCGGGAAATTACTCTCTACGGGTTTAACAGAAATGAAAATTATGTGGAATGAAAATAAAGGGGAGAGGAAACCACTGCGAGATGTAACTTGCCGTGGGTTTTGACAGAAATGAAAATAAAGGGAGAAAAGACACGCGTGAAGGCGTGTGTGATTTGTGTGATCGCCAGGGGTCGAGGACCCCGAAATGAAATAGAATGATCGCTTTTACCTCAGACATGGAAGATGGTGTGGATTCCTTCTTCCTCTTCCTTCGGTCGGCCGAAGAAGAGGGCATTCTTTCAAGTTACCCTTGCAAGAAATGAACATACACCAAACGAATCAGAATAAAAGTAGCGTAGTATCAGTCCCTTGTGACAAAGATAATGAAAGCATGAACAAACACACACCTGGTCGGTGTTGTTTTAAACCCCTCTCGAACATGAAGGGTGGAAAAATGAGATGAAGGGTGAAACAACGTGCAGAAATGCACAGGTGCAAAGCCCTCTCAAAGAGAGAGGCGTAATACAAATGGAGATGACAAACGATGCATGCAACTAACAGAACGAAAAAAAAGAGAAACAAAATGAGAAGAAAAAGCTTATTGGGGACGCCGGTAGTGGGCTTCAAAGAGGGCTTTAGCAGCATGAGGGCGGCGTGGATGCACGATGGGACGAAATGGCCTTCTCCCTTGAGCACGCGGGTACTCAAAAATCCAACAGAATCTCCCCTAGATTCTCACGAGCTCGGAGATGATTTTGGTAGAATCTCCCCTCTCCTTTCACAATGTTGAAGCCCTTGGTTTTCGAGGGAGGGGGTCCACTATTTATAGGAGATTTTATGATGAATGCATCTGGGGTCGTGGACGCGTTCATGAGAACGCGTCCCGTTGACCAGACACGTTACTCCTTTCCTTTTTATATTTTTTATTATTAACGCGTCCAATCTCTGGGACGTGTTCATTGAACGCGTCCTGAGTCCCAGACGTGTTTAATAATTTCCACAAAAATGGCGCCGAAAGCCGTCGAGAACAACGAAAGCGTGTGATTTCGGCGCCTAACCTTGACTTTTGAAAGCTGCATCTGGTCAGCAAGACGTCTTTGTGTTTTGGATTTATCTAAATCGTCAAACTGAACGGTATGGCTAGCATCGCCCGCATGCTGCACGATGGTTTATGAAGGCGTCTTGGTTCCCTGACGCCTTTAAAAGAAGGCGTCACCCTCGGCCGCCACGTTCAAAACTTTTTTTAAAAAATTTCTAAAAAATGTACAAAAAATCCATAAAAATAGGAAATCACCCAAATAACTCAAAATGTGACAGCCATTTTGGGGCATAATGGTGTAAGATGAGATTTACTCATGTTGATGTTAAAAACATCGTGTCTACAGCTACCCCGCCTTGGCATCTACTTTGTAGGAGAGTAACACGTAGTGGAAATGGAATGAAGAGTAATGAAGCGAAGTGAGAGCAGACTAAAAATTAGATGCCAAGGTGTGATTGGACATGCTCTCAACATTACATGGTTGGAATCTTTTCAGAGTTTCAACGAATCAACCTTCGGAGAAGGTCTTCAGAAATCAACGATTGTTTGGTCGAGAATCAAAAAGGAGGAGATAATGTGCACTCAGGTACGAACAGAAAAAGGGCCAACTTCTCTATGCGGAAGTACTTGGGTCATAAACCTACAGGTTTCACCATTGGGGAGTGGTTACCAGCCAATATGGAAGTGCTACGGCCAAGGTGGGTCCAATAGAATAAAAAGAAAAGGATAATTGATGACTAATCCAAACAAGGGTCTTTTCCAGAGAATCAGCCCAAAGTGAATTCAAGGAAACTAAGTACTCAATTCGGAATGGAATATCTCATATTTGTTGAAATTGGAGCGTAGTGGCTTTCACAACCGAGTTAAGTGAATGATCTCTCATAATGAAATCAAGGTCCTACATGAATGCATGCTGGGTTTAAAGGAAACGTTAAAACAAATTAAAATAGAAAGTAGCCAAGGATAATATTGTCAAATTGTGAAGACTAGGTCAGGATACCAATCCGATGAGCCGATACTGAGCTGGATCCCATTTATCCACGTACCGACCTGTCGGACGGAACCATCATCCCCGAGCTACCACAACTTAACGACCTATCCGTACGACCCGAACGCTTCTGAAATCATCACTATTTTTGTTGAAGGGGAACTCAAATTCTAGATTTGTTCAAATCATAAGGTCCTTGACATGGTCTAGTAGTGTAAATACCATATAGTAAAATGCATGACACGGGTGAGGTTCGATCACTGTAGTGACCAGAGGTGGGACATGATGGGACAATGGTGTGACCTCACTCTCTTTTCTTTTCCTTTTCTTTCTTTTTTTTGAGTCCTACACTCAACGCATAGCAAAACAACAACATTATTTCACAAACAATAGAATTGCATTCCACTTGTACAAATAAGCCAAAGTGATTCACAGAAGAGGAGAATACTCAGCACAAAGGAGAACAAAATAGGGTTCCTTTTGTCAAAGTCTACAATGACGACTCATCATTAATGTTTTGCATTGACTTTTTACTCCTTCCCTTTCTATAAGTAAACCCCCTACTTGGCCTAGCCAAATGCATCAAAGAGTGAGTTGAGAGATTTGAACCTTAAGAGGAGGAAGATAGGGAGGGGAGAGGCTTTGGCTTTTCGAGATGGAAGGCGAGTCTTCCCGTCCCGCGAAGAGAAGTAGGCCTAGCAGCGAGTTCAAGCGGCTCACCGACGTCGAGGATCATCTGAGCGAGAGGATCCAATCACGCATGGTGAGTTGACTCATTTCATATTTCCTGCACGACTTCTCCTTCACTTTTTCATCCTTTTCTTTCCTTTTTCCAGCCATACCCTCTCTTTCCGGGCCCGAGGAAAATTTTCAAGCTGCCGTGGCTTTCAAAACTTACTTCCAATATTACCATTGGCATGAGGACTGTGATCTCGAAATGGCACCTCCAAGGGCTCGTGATTCATGCCAAGCACTATGACAAGATTCACATGGATTGGGCGACTATGGGCGCGCTGATAGAAGTTTGGCACCCCCAAACTCATACCTTCATTTTCCCCACTTTCGAGGCGACTATTCTTCTTGAGGAAGTGGAACTCATGCTCACTTTAAAGAGATTCAAGAAGGGTGGCAAGTTAAAGATCATGCCCATGCTGAAAAGGGTAACTTCCGAGGAAGTCCTCGGAAGCTTCATGCCCTCCGGAGCTATCAGAAGCGTCCAGACTCAAAAGGGAATTAATTTGCAACAGCTTGCGGAATGGGTCATGAATGCCCTGGGAAGATTGACATGTGATGACTATTTGGAAGGAATCATGAAGAAATTCACAATCTGCTTGGCGGGGGCTCTTCTATTCTCTTGCATTGACAACATAGTGGAGGAAGATCAATTGAATGCAATTTGCAGAATTTGGAATGGCAAAAGAGTAGGGCCCACCGTTCTTGCTTACCTTTACAGCGGCCTTACGGCTTCTAGCATGGGCAAGCCTCCTTTCGGTTGCGTACTTCTTCTGACTTGCTGGATTGACTTGCACTTCAAATTTGACCACCGTGAGGGGATGCCGACTGCTTCAAAAGTCTTCCAACAAAGCCCCCTCTACCACATGGCCGATGTGTTAGGCTTTGGTTGTAGTGTGGTAAATCGTGTTCCCTGGCTAAAGAAGCACGAAGACTGACGAGCTCACTTCAACACCATGACGCAAAACCTGTTCACTTGTGCGCCGGCATGTCTACTCCTACGTGAACTCCTTGTGAGGTCTTCCCCTGACGTGGAACTTCAACTTGTTGGCGCGACTGAATTTGTCCTTTACAACGCGCATCGGTGTTATACTCAAATCGGCCTCCCTCGCCATTCGTTTCCCATGATATCCGACATCCTCCCTCTAAGGAGAAGAGAACTGGGTATGGAAGGAGATGGAAAGGATGTGAAGGCTATCAAAGCATCATGGAAGATGAGCATTCCAAGAAAGGCGATAGCGCACGCAGAGGAAGAGCGTGAGCCATGGAGAGCTTATGTAACTAAATTGGGGGAAACTATGGCCCAAAGTGCCTAAACCCTAATGTAGCTCATTCTATTTCAATGAAATAAACACGGTGCCTTAATGCCATTGCAATGCACTTTTACTCATTCCCCCTTTTTTTGTTAACGCATCAGAGACTGGAGACGCCTTCACCTCTTTTTTAAAAAAATTATGCACGCGTCTAAGCAATTGGATGCTTTTAGTTTTTTAGTTTTTTTGTTTTTTGGGGAAAATAGCTAAGAAGACAAGTGCATGCTACCATAGGTGATCGGGAGACCATAGTCGGGCATGGCTGACGTCGACCAGCCGTGAGTTATCACAAGCCGTGCCCAGTTTTGACGGGACCTTTAGATCCACTTCCTAAATGAAATCGAGTCGCTTCGGCTACGATTGGTCATGAGAACCCTAGGAATTGTCCAAGAATGGGTAGATATGACTGTTCCACCTTGCGTCGGGAGGAAGACACGCGGGTCGGCGACCTGCGTTCATTGGCGGGTGCGCTTCCCTAAGTAGTATGAAGACTGGCAACGGGGTGGCACACTCGTGGAGTCTCGTGCACAGGATAGTAAGGATTACATGTGCCTCTATAGGGTGATGTATGCAGAGTGACTCCATCCAGGGGGCCTTGTGAGGTGGATGCAACTCTCTTCCTCTCTTTTTTTGATTGATTTTTTTTTATTTTTTTATTTTTTTGGGGGTAATGTTGATTCTGATGACATGGCTGTAAGATGCCCATGATACCATGATAGCGAACTTATGAGCTCGCTTGGCAGACATAGAGTAGAAGTTGGGTGACACCCGTGTAGCTTTGAAATCTTTGCTAAGTGTGTATGCAATGCAGGCTCCTAATCATTACCCTAAATTTTTGGTGTTAAGCCACTAATTGACACTTCACATTATTATAGCGCGCCCAGCTCGGCGTAACCCCGCCAGCAGTGGGAGCAGGTGGTGCCTTCTCTAGTTTGTGGGTCCCCTCCTAGAGATCGATCTACTCCACGAGCAATTTGCTCATGCCATGCAGCGTGCCGGGGAGGCAGAAGGAATGTTTTTTGCACAGCAATGCTTTCTGCATTTTTGTAGCGCACCCAGCTCGGCGTAACCCCGCCAGCAGTGGGAGCAGGTGGTGCCTCCTCTAGTTTGTGGGTCCCCTCCTTAGAGATCGATCTACTCCACGAGCAATTTGCTCATGGCATGCAGCGTGCCGGGGAGGCAGAAGGAATGCTTTCTGCACAAGTGAGTATTTGGCCACTCGAGTCTCATTGTCCATCCATGCGATGTTTCTTACAATGATGAGTGTGACAGGCGAGAGAGATGCAGGTGATGCTTGCTCGTGTTGCACAAGGAGAGGCTAGGATAGTAGAGCTGGAGGAGGAATTGCGGCGCTATTCAGACGAGGCTCTTTCTCAAGGGGCCTCGGAGCTGAAGATCATCCTTCCGCTAGAGAGGGAAAACAGGGAGAGAGAAAGAGCTGAGGAAGAGAGAGATAGAGAAAGAGAAAGAACTGAAAGGTTGACAGAGAGAGAAGAGAAGAGGGCCTTGGAGGCCCAATTGTTGGAGCTCCATGCCAGTCTTGGCATAGCTGAACAATGGCTGTAGGACAGTGAGGGGCACTATCAGAGGGCACGAGAGCGTGACTTTTGTGTCAGCAGTGTCCTCACTACCCCCACAGAGTGGCAGCGAACATGGAGATTGAGAGGGGAACGAAGGGTGGTGGGAGCACCGCCTCGCAAGGTTTGAGGATACCTCCTAGGGATCCTCGCCTGGAGGGAGGTGGTGAGAGCACTATTGGGAGAGAGGAGTGAGGCTTAGAGTGGAATGATGTACTCACTCTCAATTAGAAGGTTCTTGGAATAAAAAATGTTGAATTTCTTGTTCTTTGTTTCCTTCCACCTGCACACAATTCTTAAACAAGTTAGCATTTTCGCTCTGACTTGGCCCCTTGCTCCATAGATGGTTGTCTTGCAATTAGTCTTGACAATTGGTCAGGGGGCCAAGCCTTTATCAATGAAGGTGAAAGTAATGAAGTGTGATGGGACACACATGCATCTAAATAAGAATAGGAAATTAGGATGTGGCACACGAATGCAATCACACAAAATGCTTTATTGTTTATCTTCCTTTTTTCTTCTTCTTTTTTTAATGTTTTTCTCTTTTTTATGTTTGATGTTTTACTTTTTGTGTGTTTTTTTTGTTTTGTTTATTTTTTTTGTTTGTTAGACACAAAAGACAATCATTCTCATAACAATCGGCATGGTTCTTGGATCAAATGTGTTTACTTACTCACAAACCATTTTTACATATCCCAACGTAGGCTTAACGTGCTTGATTTGCTCCTTCCACTCAAGGTCCCATTCGGGGGCGTCCTCTTTATTCTGCTTCCACCATCTTTTGAGTTCACGGTGTACCACTTAGGAAGGAAGGAAGAGCGTGTTTAAAAAGCTCACAAGAGGGCTCGAGAGACCTGGGAAGATGTCCCTCCCCTGCCCTATCACCTGTTGGGGTTCGGTCCTCGACTAGTGGGGTTTACTTTTTCCTTTTCCCTTGCCACCTTTTGAGACGTGTACGACGAGGGTTTTCTTTTGTAGCAATTTTGCCCCTTTTGGAAACATGACCCAGATTTTTCATTGTGGTTACTTTGCCCTTTCCATCAAGTGTCTGGGGCATCGCATTTCTCTCTCTCTCTCTCTCTCTCTCTCTCTCTCTCTCTCTCTCTCTCTCTCTCTTTTGGGGCCCCTTGTGCCGAGGCGTCCTCCTACTAGGGTAGTAGTTCAGGTTCAGTAGTCTAGCCCAAGATCCCGCTCCCTCGTCGCAAACCGAGAAGGAGAGTGTTTAGTCTCAAAAGGAGGCAATCAAGAGGGGAGGGGTGAATTGATTGGCCAATTAAAATTTCTTCCAAGGAAAATAATGACAAGTAAACATACAAGCACTAGATCTCACCCGAACATGGATACACTTGTGAATGCGTGTGGATTATGGTAGGTGTTTGACAAAGGAATTGGTGTACGCTCAAATCACCGTGAAGCACACTAGATTAGAGATGCGGAAGAACAAACCACAAGTGACAAATGAAATTTTTAGGAGGTTCGCGTACACTACCGTGTCCCCTACGTCCACCCCTCACTTGTGAGGATCAAGACTTCACTATGATGTAAGCCACACACACATGCTGTGTAGACCACCAAACACACATACACGGCACCCGATCTGGGCTACCACACACACACACACACACACACACACACACACACACACACACACACACACACACACACACACACACACACACACACACACACACACACACACACACACACACACACACACACACACACACGTTCGTGTTTCCGAACATGAACATTCTACACATGGAACTGAATCAAGTTTTACATCAAATGCTCAAGTAGACACAAAGTAAATCTGAGAGTAAGGAGTGAAGAATGATTTATCATGGTTGAAGCTCCCCCTTTCACTTCCTTGAATGTAATTGAATGCTTCTGCAGGAGGAAGATCAATCCTTGAGGAAGAATGAAGCTTTGTAGTACAAATGAGGTTACAGCTTTGACAACCCACGCAGCTTGTTGTTCGGGATGATATGTAGGCTTGATTCAAGCTTCTTCCCTTCACTTTCAGGCTTAGAACAAGGTGGAAGAAGCCCTAGAGCTGCTGCTGCGAACCTGCACTCACAAGGGTTAGAAAAATAACACAACTTTAGATGCCTCTCTCTCCCTAGGGTTTCATACCCCAATAAGACGTATATATAGAGTTTGGAACGTTCAAAGACACCCTAGAGACCAGATCCACAATTCCTGGAACGATTTAGGGAGGTTAGGTTTGATTGGTATGCCTATTGGTGCATGCGCAAGCAAGTCAAAAATCACGGCTCGGGTTCGTGACTGAAAGGGTCGACCCTTAGGGTCGACCCTCGTGAGGGATTTGAGGGTTTAAAAGGGCTCTAGGTCAATAGGTCGACCCTCAGGTGAATGGGTCGACCCTTGGGGTCGACCCTTGCAGATGTGATGAAGGAACCCGCCGGGTGTAAAAAACATGCTAGCAGGGGTCGACCCTCGGGGTCGACCCTCGGGGTCGACCCTTGTGGCTTGGGGTCGACCCAATGGGTCGACCCTTTCAGTAACAGATTCTGTTTCAAGATTACAGAGCAAAGGGGTCGACCCAATGGGTCGACCCATGTTCCAGAGCTTCCAAAAGGTTGATTAAAAAGCCACTAAGTCCAAGAACAAGCCAAGGGGTTCCAAGGTTGGTTTTAAGCCATCAAAGGGAATGTGCTAGGACATGAATAAGAGAAACCCAGTACAATTAAACTTAGATAAGACCCAACTCAATTTGACCCTTGAGATCAAAAAAGATGAACATCAAAACACAAGATCAAGGGCCAATAAGTTAAAGTGGATCTCACCAACCGTCCTTGAGCACTTATGCACGTTCCTTGCCCTATCAAGACCTAACTTGTGAATTAGATGTAGCCTTGTAATTTGAGTTGAAAAAACTTACCCGTTGAGGTTGTTTTTTAACCTCCTTAGCTCCAAGATCTCAATAGAATGTTTGAGCTTTTTAAGACTCTATATGCTAGAACACTTCAAAGACAATATATATATAGTGTTTGGTCATCATCAAAAGCTATCAAATTAGACATTCACTTAAGGAGGGGGTTCAACAATCTCTCCCTTTTTGATGATGACAAAATACTATATGCCTTGTAAAAAACATATGACTTCAAAAATGATTTAGCATACATATGAGATTCAACCTTCAACCTCCATATCAAGAAACAAAACCTTCATTCTTCACATGCATCATACCGATCCAAAACATGTGAGATTGACCACAAAGGCATATTCCAAACATATCCGCCGACAACCGAATTAAAAAGGAAGCAGGGTCTGAGTTAAAAAGCAAATTACAAGATGCAATGGAAATGCTGATTGAAATGCAACACAACTAAGTAAGATGCGAAAAATGATGAAATCATACATGCATGCAAGCACACATCACACAAATACATATAAATAGCCGGGGCCCATATATAGGACCAAAGTTTCTCCCCCTTTGGCATCATCAAAAAGGAGGGGGTGAAAGTCAAAAGAGGCGTGCCAATTCGCATGAGCATAACCCTCTAATCATTACTCGGAGGTTGAGGACTTGGCGGACGCCTAATATAATCAACGATGTCACCAAACATGGTGGCTTGAGTGGCCAAGGCGTCGTGAATAGACTGAGTGCTTTCTTGATGAAAGAGCTTCAGATCAGACAATTCTTGTTGCATAGCCTCCATTTTCTCCGCATACCTGTCTAAACGACCATCAATTGTATCCAACCGATCCATGATTAGCTGTACCGCCGCGAAGAGCATGGCTTCAGCAGGAACATCTTGTTGTTGGTTGCCGGCCTGTTCTTCTTCATCATCCTCATCTTCTCCCGAGCTAGCAGCGTGTGTACCTCGTTTCAATTGACGCACCAGCACCCCATCTCGCATTTCATAACCCATGTGGTGACATATGGAATGTATGGTGTATATATCAGAAGCTCGTATGGTTTGAGATGCTTCCCTTGCAAGATTAAGCCCCATATACTGAAAAATAGCAGTTAAGGCCGCAGCATATGGCAATGTCTGATGTTTATGCTTCACACTTGAACAGATATGATCTAAGATAAGTGCTGGAAACTTGATAGGAATGCCACCTATAAAACCGCAGAATAGAAACATGTGTTTTTCGGTGACCTTATCATGGCCTCCCCCTCTTGGCAGCAAAATGGTGGTGATCATTCTATGTAAAATTCGTTGCATGGGGGGAAAATGATTGGCATTGAGTCCAGCAACTGATCCATCACCCATATCCTCAGATGTCATGTATCGATACACTGTGGTTTCAGAAACTTCAATATCCCCAAAAGCATAGCCTTCATTTGGTAAATTAAATGCTTCGCCTAACATTTGCGGTGAAAGCATAATTCGCTGCCCATTTACTGTCGTAATCGGAACATCACCCGAAATGGACAAATTACTGTAAAATTGATGTACCAGATTCGGATAGATGCGATGATGTGCGGACATAAACCCGTCTATATTTGGTTGACTGCAAATGACATCAACAAGGCCGGGAAGATGACGGCTAAGATTACCAAAGTCAACCGCACGTGGACGGAGTACGGTTCTATCCAACACCGTGCTAGAGAGTGTTGGCGCGGCTGCTCTGGATCGACGCCCCCTTGCCGAGCTCGATCCCTCTCCACTGCGAGAAGAATGCTTCTTTGGGGCCATCTAAAACACAAATCGAAAGAATCGCATGACGGGGTTGTAGATCGAGATGGTTTGACAAGATTGGAGAGCTATAGCCTTGGATTAGTGATCCTCCACACATCAAGAACATACCTCAGAGGGTTTGAAGCTCAAGGAAGATGCGTTGAACCGTTTGGAAGGCGGATGAGCGCGGGATGCCACCGAGAGAACCGCGGCTACGTCTTGAGAGTTTTGGTGCCAAGAAATACTTGGAGAGCTTGCAAGAGATGGTGGCTAGGGTTAGAAGGGGCTTGAGAGGTTTTTATGAGATGGGAAGGGGGAAACATAGGGTTTCCTCCCCTTTTAGGGCGGTTCGGATGCGGCTAAGGCCGCCCGACCGTAATGGGTCTGTTGTGCCCCTGTGGTTAATTCAGTCATACTGTGGTCATTTGAGTCATTCGACATCATCTTGTGGTCATTTGAGCTATTGGACATTCTTGGTTTTGATAATGGCTAAACACTATAAGTCATTATTATTTTAACTCTCATATGACTGACATATGTAATGTTTTGTTCATGACAGATATGCCAATGAATTGCCAAGGAATGAAGTGGAGATGGTAAATGTGAAAGCTCAATGTTGCGCCCTCGCAGGCGGATCGACCTGCGCGGTCAGGTCGCGGGGATCATCCGTTTGTAGGTTTCTCAGTAGCGGTCGATCGCCCGAAGCTGTAGGTCGACCGCCAGCCCCGATGCAGCCATGTTTGACTTCGATTTCCACCTCGAGGCCAGCCCCTTTCCTTGTATTTGTTTAACCCCAAAGTCACCCAATCTTCCATAGATTGTGGATCTGGTCTGGAGGATGTCTAAGGACCATTCAAAGGTTATAAAACACATGCAAGAGGGTTAGAAACCCTAGTTGATCATTTGTGAATCCAAGGGAGATCAAAGGAGGCTACAAGGGTGAGAGGAGTTCGAGTACTGTAGCCATGAACAGTACTCCGGGAAGAAGATCTTCATCCATTCCAAGGGATTCAAGCCTAGATCTGAAGCTATCTCAATCTCCAAGGAAGCAAGAAGCAATCAAGGCTCTCAAGGGTTATCTAAACTGCATCAAACTCTTCATCAACTCAAGGTGATCAAAAGGAAGATCAAAGCTACATCCATAGTCTTTTTCATGAACTCAAGGAAGATCATCTCTCAAGGAAGAAGGCACCATTGAAGCATCTAACTCAAGCTCCAGCAATCTCAGACAAAATTTTTCTTCTTAAGCATATTCTATATCTTGTTTGATGATTGAGTGTTTTCATATTTATTCTTTTTCATTTCATACAAACGATTGAAACTGAAGATCGTCCCTACCGGTGTTTAGTAGGAAGGCAATCGGAAGTTGTCCGATCTGCGGTGTTGACGTCCCTACCTGCGGTTAGTAGGAAGGCAATCGGAGGCCTTTCCAATTTTCGGTTCAGTGCGTGGCATTAGTGGAGCCTCACCGGATTTGGTGAGGGGTGGATGTAGGACTGGGGATTCAGTCCGAACCACCTTAAAATCCTTTGTGTTGTGGTTTGTTTATGTGATTGCTTCATTCTAGATGCATGCTTAGGTTCAATCTCTATATTGCGTAATCATCTTGCTAAGCAAACCGTTGTGTCCTTCGTTAAGTTAGTTATATTCCGCTGCAATTTATTTTATCTAGATATATAGAGGGTTGCATTGCGAAAAGAGGGGCAGATCTATTCACCCCTCCCCTCTAGATCCGCTGTCCACTACTCAACAGGGTCGACCCCTGTAACCCCGGCCCCAGCCAGAAACGGATCCCGCGAGGGTCGACCCTTCCTTTGAATTTCATAAAAAAAAGGTTTTTGAAATGTGATGGAAGATCAAAAAGGTTTGGCTCTATTCCCTAATGATAAATTCATGTTGGAATCAAGAAAATTTGAGGTGTTTTAAGGATAAATCAATTGGGGAACATGTTTCAATGAAATCTAAGCTCATAATAGACGTTCATTATCCAATGCTTCCGGATTTCAGATTTCGAGGGATTTTGCTCGCTTTTTGACAATTAAGAGAATTCAAGGGAATATTGGCCATAGAAATAACTGTGACATGGGTGTATACTATAGATAGAAGGAATGCAATACACACAATCATGGTGTTTCACACATATCTAATTTTTGTTTTATTTTTCAATCAATCATAATGCACATGCATGACAAGGGGAAATGCAACTATGCACCATACTAATGCAAATGCATGCTATGCAATGACGTATACACATAGTAATGCAAATGATCATGACTCAGACTCGTCTATCCTACAAACCCCTACTTCTCTCCTAAATGATGTGAATTTTTCTTCACTAAGAGGTTTGGTGAAAATGTTGGCAATTTGTTGATCTGTTTCAATGAACCTGATTTCTACATCACCCTTGGTCACATGATCCCTGAGAAAATGATGTCTGATTTCAATATGCTTTGTGCGAGAGTGATGGACTGGGTTCTTTGACAAGTTTATGGCTGAAGTGTTGTCACACAAGATGGAAGTGTTTTTGAAGGAAATGCCATAATCAATCATCTGTTGTTGGATCCATAGCACCTGGGCAACACAACTCCCGACAGCCACATATTCGGCTTCGGCAGTTGATAGAGCCACTGAGTTTTGTTTCTTGGAGGCCCATGAGACCACGCACCCCCCAAGAAATTGGCAATACCCGCTGGTGCTTTTCCGATCCACTTTACAACCCGCATAATCAGCGTCAGAATAAGCAACTAAATCAAAGCTCGAATTACGCGGATACCACAATCCTAAATTACTTGAACCAGCAATATATCTGAAAATTCGTTTAACAGCCGACATGTGTGATTCTTTTGGATTGGACTGAAATCGTGCACATAAACACACAGCAAATTGAATGTCAGGCCTGCTGGCAGTTAAATATAACAAGGAACCTATCATGCTTCTGAAGAGTTTTTGATCCACGGATTTACCTGATTCATCTTGATCAATTTTTATTGAGGTGGACATGGGAGTTGGTTGTGGTTTGGTAGAGGTCAAGTTGAACTTTTTCAGCAACTCCAATGCATACTTCTTCTGATGTATGAACATACCGTCAGCCGTCCGTGTGACCTGCAATCCCAAGAAGAATGTCAGCTCTCCCATAAGACTCATTTCAAACTCACTTTGCATTAATTTGGCAAAGTCTTTGCTGAGAGCATCTTTGGTGGAGCCAAAAATAATATCATCTACGTAAACTTGAACAATTAAGATATCCTCACCGTTCAACTTCGTGAAAAGGGTTTGATCAACATTACCTCGTTTGAATCCATTTTGAATGAAGAAATTACTTAACCGTTCATACCATGCCCGGGGTGCTTGTTTCAGATCGTAGAGTGCCTTGTCTAGCTTGTACACATGGTCTGGATGCTTTGTGTCCTCAAACCCCGGTGGTTGCTCCACGTACACGTCCTCCTGTATGTAGCCATTCAAAAATGCACTCTTAACATCCATTTGAAACAATCTAATGTTGTTACAATATGCAAATGCTAATAGGACTCTCACAGCCTCGAGTCTTGCAACTGGAGCAAAAGACTCATCGAAATCAATTCCAAGCTCTTGGCTATAGCCTTTAGCTACTAGCCTGGCCTTATTCCTAGTTACCACTCCTTGATCGTTTGTTTTGTTTCGAAAAACTCACTTTGTTTCGATCACTGAGTGGTTTCTAGGACATGGCACGAGGAACCACACTTTGTTCCTTTGGAACTGGTGTAGTTCTTCTTGCATAGCCATGATCCAAGACTCGTCCTTCAAGGCCTCTTCAATAGAGTGAGGTTCAAATTGGGAAAGTGAGGCAATATAGTCCTGATTTTCAACTTCCCTGAAGGAGGCTCGTGTTCTTGTTCCATCTTCAACATTGCCGATCACATTCTCCGGCGGATGGTCCTTTTCAAAAGTCCATTGCCATGGAAGCTGTTGTTCCAACTGATCTTCCGGATTTGCATCATCTTCTTGTGGTTCTTTTGGTTCTTGTTCTTTAATTTTTCCTTCCATCATCTCGATATTACTGTCATTCAATTCATCGTCCTGCAATACAGAATTTTCATTAGTGCTTTTAGAAGATGATTCATCAATGATGACATGGGGGCTTTTCTCAACTACAAGAGTTCTCAAGTTATACACTCGATAAGCTCTTGAGCTAAGAGAGTATCCAAGAAATATACCTTTGTCACTTTTGGGGTCAAATTTAGCCAGGTCCACCTTACCATTATTGTGAATGTAGCAAACTGAGCCGAACGGTCTAAGATAGGAAATGTTTGGCTTCTTACCTTGGTACAACTCATAAGGGGTTTTCTTCAACAGTGGTCTTACCATGGCGCGATTGACAATATAGCAAGCAGTGTTCACTGCTTCAGCCCAAAAGTACCTCGGCAAATTATTCTCGTTTAGCATGGTTCTTGTCATCTCAATTAGCGTCATGTTCTTCCTTTCAACAACACCATTCTGTTCGGGGGTTCCTGGTGCGGAGAAGTCATGCGTATAGCCTTGAGCCCTACAAAAATTGCTGAACTCATGGTTATCAAATTCCTTACCGTGATCGCTCTGCACGGCCTTGATGCAACACCCCTTTTCATTTTGGACTACCCTGCAAAATGCTTCAAATTCTGTCAGGGCATCATTATTATGTGAAAGGAAGTAAACCCAACAAAATCTTGAGTAATCATCCACAATGACAAACCCATACAATTTACCACCCAAGCTATGTGTTCTGCTTGGTCCAAATAGGTCAATGTGGATTAACTCAAGAGGCCTTGATGTAGTTACATCATTCTTGCATTTGAATGATGTCCTTGTTTGCTTACCCATGCTGCACGCCCCACATACTCCTTCATCAGTAACCTTCAGCTTAGGCATCCAACAACCAAATCATTTCGACACAGTTTTAGCAAAACATTAAAACTGGCATGCCCAAGTCGACGATGCCAAAGCCAAACATCATCATTATTCCTTGCAACCAAACACAGATTTTTATGAGAGGGTTCATCCAAATCAATCATATATACATTGTTATGCCTGAGACCAATGAACTTTATCTCATGAGTATTTTTATTCACAACGGTGCAATAGTTAGAATCAAAAATCACATTGCATCCTTTATCACAAAGTTGACTTATACTCAAAAGATTATGATGCAACCCTTTCACGAGCAAAACATTCTCAATGACATGATTTTGATTCTTGCCTATCTTACCTTCTCCGATCATTTTGCCTTTGTCCTTACCACCAAATGCCACTGTTCCACCATCCTTTTCATGCAGGTCCATAAATAATTCTTTATTTTCTATCATGTGCCGAGAGCATCCACTATCCAAATACCACCTATTCCATTGAGCTCTCAAGTAGACCTGCAGTCACAACAACCGTACTTATGCAAATTTTGGTACCCAAGCAAGCTTGGGTCCATGATGGTTAGAAACAATATGTATGATCTATTTCTCATTCTAGCAAAACTTTCATCATCAAATTTCAGAATTCTACAATCATATATATCGTGGCCTAACCTTCCACAATAAAAGCATGTAATGGCTCTGTCCTTGTTTCTTCTCCTTCTTTTATTCAAGAATGAATTATGCACATGTGTTTTTGATGTGGATGGAGATGAACTTCTGGGAGGCATGTGAGTTGAATGTATTTCAGATTGTAAAGTTTTCCCCTTTTTAAAAATGGCAATAGCATCCTTCAACTCATGGTTTTCATGCATTAGAGAGTGGACTTGATTTTCGGCCTTTTCTTTTGCTTGATTGCATGCCATGCTTTCAAGCTTTTCTTGTTCCAGATTATTTTTCAAATCATCATGCATTTTACTTAGTGTGAATTGCTCCTCTCTCATGCATGAAATCTCTTCTTCAAGTAATTCATTTTTTGACACAAGAATTTCTTTCTCATTTATCAATTTCTCAGTTTCCGATTTCAACACATGGTAATTTTCACATGAGTTTTTAGCATGCACTAGATGTTCAATTTTCTTTTTCAAATGTCTATTTTTAGATCTAATTTTTTTACATTTTTCATATAACGACTCATATGCAATCTGCCATTGTTCACAAGTAAGAGTTTCAGTTTCAGAATGTACCTCATTTCCATTGTCGTCATTGGCCATGAAGCATAGGTTTTAGACCAGCTCATCTAGTCCATCTTCATTCCCAAACTCTTCCTCATCTTCATCGCTCCAAGTGGCCATCATGGCCTTGGGCTTCTTGAATTTTTCTTTCTTCAGCTTCTTCATCAGATCAGGGTACTCACCCCGCATGTGACCGGGTTTCTTGTATTCGTAGCATATCACTTCTTCTTTCTTGATACTTTCTTCTCTTTTCGGACCTTGCCTTCTTGGTCCCTTTCTGAATTAACCACCGAAATTTCTGGTCCTTTTGACGAACCTTCCTACCCTTCTTGTAATCATGGCAACCAGCTCTTCATCTTCAGTGTTGCCAGTTGAATCATTGTCACTGCCCTCTGAATCTTATGGATTCACGTTAAGAGCCAAAGGTGTGACTACCTTCTTCTTTTTATGGTCCTCCTCGCTCCTCTTGATGTTGATTTCGTATGTCATCAAGGAGCCAATTAGCTCATCCAATTTCAAAGTGCTAAGATCCTTTGAGTCCTCGATTACGGTGGCCTTTGTGTGCCATTGTGATGACAGGGATCTCAGTACCTTTCTGACGAGTTCCTTTTCAGAATACTCTTTACCAAGACCCATTAATCCATTCGTGATTTCTGTCAATCTTGCAAACATATCATAAATGGACTCTTATGGTTTCATCATAAATAATTCATAATCCCGGACTAGCAGATCTGCCTTGGTTTCCTTTACTTCTGATGTTCCTTCATAGATCAACCCCAGCTTGTTCCACATCTCCTACGCGGAAGAACACAAGGAAATACATAAGTATTTATTAGGATGAATGGCACATTGTATTATATTCATGGCTTTAGAATTTGTTGAACACTTCTTTATATCCTCATCATCCCACTCATCCTCATTTTGAGACAGAGTATACGGACCCTTGCTTATGACCCGCCACACGTCATAGTCTTGGGCTCATAGAAAAACATACATTCTGTTCTTCCAATAAGGGTAATTTGATCCATCAAAGAACGGGGGTCTTTGGATTGAATGCCCTTCGGGCATCATCCCCTTGTTTGCCATAAGGAGGGATCTACTCTACGACCGTGTGGTCGAGTGAAACAGAGACCAAGGCTCTGATACCAATTGTTGAGTCCCGAAAGGTGGCAATCAAGAGGGGAGGGGTGAATTGATTGGCCAATTAAAATTTCTTCCAAGGAAAATAATGATAAGTAAACATACAAGCACTAGATCTCACCCAAACATGGATACACTTGTGAATGCTTATGGATTATGGTAGGTGTTTGACAAAGGAATTGGTGTACACTCAAATCACTATGAAGCACACTCGACTAGAGATGCGGAAGAACAAACCACAAGTGACACATGGAATTTTTAGGTGGTTCGGGTACACTGCCGTGTCCCCTACGTCCACCCCTCACTTGTGAGGATCAAGACTTCACTATGATGTAAGCCACACACACACACGCTATGTATAACAGCAAACACACATATGTAGCACCCAATCTGGGCTACCACAAACACACACACAGACACACACACACATACACGTTCGTGTTTCCGAACACGAACAATCCACACACGGAACTGAATCAAGTTTTACGTCAAATGCTCAAGTAGACACAAATTAAATCTGAGAGTAAGGAGTCAAGAATGATTTATCTTGGTTGAAGCTCCCCCTTTCACTTCCTTGAATGTAATTGAATGCTTCTGCAGGAGGAAGATCAATCCTTGAGGAAGAATGAAGCTTTGTAGTACAAATGAGGTTGCAGCTTTGACAACCCACACAGCTTGTTGTTGGGGATGATATGGAGGTTTGATTCAAGCTTCTTCCCTTCACTTTCAGGCTTTGAACAAGGTGGAAGAAGCCCCTGGAGCTGCTGCTGTGAACCTGCACTCACAAGGGTTAGAAAAATAACACAACTTTAGATGTCTCTCTCTCCCTAGGGTCTCATACCCCAATAAGATGTATATATAGAGTTTGGAATGTTCAAAGACACCCTAGAGACCAGATCCACAATTCTTGGAACGATTTAGGGAGGTTAGGTTTGATTGGTATGACTTTTGGTGCATGCACACGCAAGTCAAAAATCACGGCTCGGGTTCGAGACTGAAAGGGTCGTCCCTTGGGGTCGACCCTCGTGAGGGATTTGAGAGTTTAAAAGGGCTCTGGGTCAATGGGTCGACCCTTGCAGATGTGATGAAGGAACCTGCCGGGTGTAAAAAACATGCTAGCAGGGGTCGACCCTTGTGGCTGGGGGTCGACCCAATGGGTCGACCCTTTCAGTAACATATTCTGTTTTAAGATTACAGAGCAAAGGGGTCGACCCTTTCAGTAACAGATTATGTTTCAAGATTACAGAGCAAAGAGCTTTCAAAAGGTTGATTAAAAAGCCACTAAGTCCAAGAACAAGCCAAGGGGTTCCAAGGTTGGTTTTAAGCAATCAAAGGGAATGTGCTAGGACATGAATAAGAGAAAACCAGTACAATTAAACTTAGATAAGATCCAAACCAATTTGACCATTGAGATCAAAAAAGATGAACATCAAAACACAAGATCAAGGGCCAATAAGTTAAAGTGGATCTCACCAACCGTCCTTGAGCACTTATGCACGTTCCTTGCCCTGTCAAGACATAACTTGTGAATTAGATGTAACCTTGTAATTTGAGTTGAAAAAACTTACCTGTTGAGGTTGTTTTTTAACCTCCTTAGCTCCAAGATCTCAATAGAATGTTTGAGCTTTTTAAGACTCTATATGCTAGAACACTTCAAAGATAATATATATATAGTGTTTGGTCATCATCAAAAGCTATCAAATTAGACATTCACTTAAGGAGGGGGTTCGACAGAGAGAATGGTTAGCACCCTGCGCTCTCAGTCCAGCTTCAGCCTCCTTCAGATTCCATGTCGTTTGATTCCAAGAGCGGAGTGTGTGTGTGTGTGTGTGTGTGTGTGTGTGTGTGTGTGTGTGTGTGTGTGTGTGTGTGTGTGTGTGTGTGTGTGTGTGTGTGTGTGTGTGTGCGAGTTGACCCTGAATTAGACTACAAAGACCAAAGAGAAAATTTTCAACTTCGATGGTCCTCGTACCATGCCGACTGTTAATCCTGTCTAGGGTATTATTTTTTAAGGTAAAACCCATTCCAAGGACAGGACAGTTTGATTTCCTCGGCATTGACTAGCCTATAGGCGTTGCCAGGGTGCACGGCCTGAATCACGTATGGCCCTTCCCAATTGGGTTGGAGTTTAGAACGCGGCCCACCAGGTTTCACAAAAATTCTTTTTACTACCATCTCACCGACTTTGAATTTTCTCTCAATGACCTGCTTTTGGTAAAAATGTGTGAGTCTATTTTGGTAGACACGTGCATGCTCGGCAGCGACCAGCCACTTCTCATCTAAGAGTTCCAATTAGGCAAGGAGGGAATCACAACGTTCGTCGAGGTGAAGTTCCTTGTCCAGTTGTACCCTGAGAGAAGGAATCAGAGTCTCGTATGGGACTACTGCCTCCATCCCATAAGTAAGGGCTAACGGAGTTTGTCCGGTGGGAGTACGGATTGAAGTGCGATAGGTCTATAGAGCTTCAATAAGCTTTTCTGGCCAATCTGAAAATTTATTAGACTCACATTTTTTCTTTATGATTTTGATTAATATTTTATTGGTGGCCTCTACCTAGCCATTGCCTTGTGGATAATATGGTGATGAATGATGTAATGTAATTTCGTACCTTTTGCAGAGGTCCTGAAGGTTCTGAGAAATGAATTGTGACCCGTTGTCGGTGATGATAGTGCTTGGGATGCCGAACCTGGTGATGATGTTCTTCATGATGAATTTGCAGAGTGTTGATGCTTTGATCTCTAAGTAAGCTTCGGCTTCGGCCCATTTGGTGAAATACTTCGTTGCAGTAAGGATGAAAGATTTTTGCTTGGTGAGGGAGTTGGGATCACCGAGAGGGCCAATGATGTCAAAAGCCCACATGGAAAAGGGCCATGTGGAGGATACTGGATGAAGTGAGGAAGAAGGGGAATGAATTTTGTCGACGAGAAGTTGACACTTAGAACACCTACGAACATAGACAGCACAATCTTCTTCCATGGTGGGCCAATAAAAGCCTTGCCATAGGATCTTCTTAGCAAGCATTTGGCTATTCACATGGCCACCGCACACACCTGAGTGTGCTTCCTCAACACATTTCCAGACTCCATCGTCATCAAGACATCTTAGAGGAACACCAATAAGACTTCTCTTGTATAGCACTCCTCCAACCAATGTGTATTTTTGGGCCACTCTCCTTATGGCTTTCGTATCTTTCGATGTGGCCTCTTCAGGGTAAGACTGATCTTTGCAATATTTGACGATTTCATAAAACCATAGCTTCTCCTCGTCGGCCATTTCTTCTTCCAGTTCTAACAACATGATTTCCCTTTTCTGAATAATTTCTCCCTCTTTGACCTTCCTTGACAAATTTTCCTTGATCCTCATGTAGGAGGTGTCGTGGATAGAAGGGGCATGGAGTTTGTAGATGGTGATAGACTCAAACCACCTACCCATAGGGAACTTTAAAGATGATGCCAATGAGGCGAGGGCATCGGCCAGAATATTTTGGTCATGAGGGACAGGGACAAAGATCAACTTGGTGAACAGTTTGGCAAAAGCAGTAGTAAGTTCTTGGTAAGGCTTGAGCTTGGGATCGCGGGTGTGGTATTTGGTGAGCACCTGGCGGAGAATGAGTTGACTATCACCTACAACTTGCAGTTCGGTGATACAGAGAAAATGGGCAGCTTTCAGGCCAGCTAGAAGAGCCTCATATTTGAAGTAGGATCTAGAGGGGGGTGAATACATCAATCACCAATAAAAAATTCTACACCCCAAAAAAATTCCACAGTAGCTACTGGTGCGGAATTAAATCAAACTACTGTAGGACATTCGAAAAACACGTAACCATAGTCTGAGAGAAGCAAATCAAGCAATCGTTCCTAAGCATTCATCTAATGCGAAGTAGCGTGGAAACTGAGATGGACACAGATCAGAATGCAACCACACAAGAGAAGGGTTTTTAGGTGGTTTGATCTTTATCCGGAGATCTACATCTACCCCACACTAAACCTAGTGTGGCTTCACTGCTGATTACACGGCTTTAACTCCGTTGATCCACAGCTTCGGGGAATACCTTCCCTACAACCGCTGATCCACAGCTTTGGGGAATACAATCCCAGACCGCTGAGGCTCACAGCTTGCTACCAGAGGAATCCTCCTCTGATGCTGAGGTTTACAGCTTAACCTGTCAGCTGACACACAGCTTGAAGAATACGAGGTTTTTGAAAACAAAACGAAGGAATCATAAAATCAAAATGCAACACGAATGTAGCTCAAGATAATGAGCAGATCAGCTCTAGTTCTAAACTTAGATACTGAAAACTGAAGCTCTCATAACCATTTTTCTCAAGACTCTCTCTATCTCTCACAAATCTTCTCTCTCACTCTGGCTTGATCATGCTTGCTTTTCTTCTTTCTCGTTATATTTCTCTTTCTCAGATTGCTTCGCATCATCATCTTCTGCACGAACAGATTCTCATTTATATGAGCAGCAAAAAGAGGGGGTGTGGAAACCACATTTCCCGCTCAATCGCCTTATCTCGATCTGGAGTTGTACAGCCACGTGGCAGCATCCTGGCTTGGCTACTTTCCACGTGTCACTATCAGGGTTCGTCCTCCATTCTTGGATCACGTGCCTTTCTTAACTTCCACGAACAGGCATCCTGTCAAAGTGTCAGACTCAATGTCAGCTTATGACTGGTAAACAGAAAGTAAAGAGTTGCGCAGAGTTGATATATTATCAGAATGGAAATGCACAGACTTGATTTGTCTATAAGACTAACAAGTGCACAGACATTATATATGTGAAATGCAAATGGTGCACTGACATAGTGTGTACTAACAAGGAATGCACTGAGCATGTATAATCAAAGAGCGAACGCTGCACTGACCTGTGGACGCACTTTTTATTAAAATCAAGGAGTATTCATTTTGTTGGGTTTATTAAGTGCGTGGGCGTGCCAGTCACAGAGTGACGATTTATTCGGGCTTCGAGGAAGCCCATGGTGCGTTCGATCTGACTTAGTCGGATGATTGTGTGGTTCGTGTCGGGACCAAAACCCGCCGCGCCATAAAGGTCACAGGGTCATTTACATCCCCTCAGGGAGGGGAGCACCCTTGATTAATCACCGGGAATCAAGGCCTCATGGCCTAGAAATTATATAGAGAGAAGCAAGACGGTAACGACCTCGAATCAATCGGACAACCCTATGTCTAGGGAAGCAAGCATTCAGAACATGTTGGTCATTCAGGGAGACCATGCAATATTCGGACGAATGTCTAGTTTCAGAATATCATAATCGTCACAAGACAGTCGAAGCATCTGTATGCCGGGGCACGACAAATTTATTGTTCAGGGGGACGAGAAACATTCGGTTAATTCCCGGTTAGAGCGATCGAAAAGCAGGAGCACATGTATGCCGGGGTACGGCAAATTTATTGTTCAAAGGAATGGGAAACATTCGGTTAAATCCCGGTTAGAGCGGTCAGAAACCAACAAGTTTGTTGGCCCGGTGCAAGATCAAATCGCGACCATACTGCGGTGTGCCCCTCGCGGTCGAAGTCAGGCTCGCGTGGGCATCGTCACTATTTTCGGTGCCAAAGGGGCAACGGGGGAATGTCCCGAGATCAGATCCCAGAACCAATATGTGTTTAGAGGGAGCGGGCTATAGGCCGAGGATGTGGGTCAGACAATGACCATGATCGGGGTGGATTCGAGGTCTAAGCATGACCCATAAAGGCCTTATTGATATTCCCATGCAAAGGGTCTGGGGGTGACGAGAGCCTTCTCGTTCCATTCAGATTTTGTCGGTCAATCATAGACCACTTTATGTTCGGACAAAAGTCCGTATTGAGGGTACGACGTAGATGAAAATAAATTCGTACGAATGTATGCCGAGTTCACGACAATTTTAACGAGAGAGCGGAAACGAATCCCAATGGAGCGAATCCGGTTTGACGAACTATTGGCCCAGAACAATGTCGGATCACGGCCATATCAGGGTGGTTCCCGAGATCCGAACCAGACTTAGAGAGGGCGGCATTGATATTCCCTTTACACCGGGTCTCGAGAAGAAGCAAGGCTGCATAGTAGGTTTTTTTAATCATTTTATTTTTGTTTGAATTTTTATTATTTTCTTTGTTATTTTATATTTTTTGGGTGAGTTTGTTATTGGTATTTATTTATTTTATTATTATTTGTTTATTTATTATTTTTTGTTGAGTTTGTTATCAGTATTCCCTATTTTATTATTATTATTATGTATTTATTTATTTTTTTAGGCCTTTGTCATTATTATCGTCTATTATTATATTTTTACTTATTATTATTATTATTTGTCCCTTTTTGTGAATTTATTGTTTTTATTATTTTTTTGTTGCATTTAGGGCATGTGTGGGAGGGTCTGTGCACACATGAGGTCTGTGCAGGTTTTGGGTTTAAGGTCCTTGCAGGTTAGGGTGAGGTCGATGCAAGTTCATGCAAATGATGGGTCCGCGCACGTTTGAGATAAGGTCAGTGCAAGTTTGAGTTCAAGGCTTGGATAGGATCCGTGCCTACTTGGGCTTGGGTCAGTGCAAACCTGCCATAAAGGGATGGCAGCAAAGTCAGTGCAGCCCTGAGGGCAAGGTCAGTGCACAAGAGGACTAGGGTCGGTGCAGCTCTGGGTCTGGGTCGATGCAAGTCTGGCATAAGGCGCCCAACAAAGTCAGTGCGCCCCTGAGGGCAAGGTCAGTACACAAGAAGACCAGGGTCGGTGCAGCTCTGGGTCAACACGAGGTCGATGCAATGGCTGAGGAGGGAGACGCTGGGGTGAGGTGAGATGGAGGGAGAGAGAGCGAGGGTGAGACGCGGAGAGAGAGAGAAATAAGACGGTGGGGGAGAGGGAGAGTGAGGCACTGAGAGAGAGAAATGAGACGGTGGGAGAGAGAGAGAGAGATGAGACGATGGGAGAGGGAGAGATGAGACGATGGGAGTGAGAGAGGGTGAGACGCTGGGAGAGGTGAGACGAGACGGTGGGAGAGAGAGAGAGATGGTGAGACGTTGGGAGTGAGAGGGGGTGAGACGGAGGAAGAGAGAGGGAGGTGAGACGGAGGGAGAGAGAGGGAGGTGAGACGGAGAGAGAGAGAGAGAGAGAGGGGAGACGGAGGAAGAGAGAGGGAGGTGAGACGGTGGGAGAGAGAGAGGGTGAGATGCTGGGAGTGAGAGGGGGTAGACGGAGGAAGAGAGAGGGAGGTGAGACGGAGGGAGAGAGATAGAGGGGAGACGGTGAGGGAGAGAGGGAGGTGAGACGGAGGAAGAGAGAGGGAGGTGAGACGGAGAGAGAGAGGGAGGTGAGATGGAGGAAGGGAGAGGGAGGTGAGAGGGTGAGGGAGGGATGGAGGGAGAGAGAGAGAGAGAGAGAAAAAAGAGAGACGGTGAGAGAGGAAGAGAGACAATGAGGAAGAGAGAGACGGGGCGTGTCGACAAGGAGACGCTGGAGTGTACTGGATAAGTTGCAGGCAGGGTGTGCCGGGTAGAGTGGGTTGAGGGGTAACGGCAACTGAGGCAAGATTTGTTCGGGGGAGGTTTCTCTCTCCCATAGGACGCATGTGAGGAGCTCTCTTTTACTTTATTCATGGAATGCATGCAAGGAATTTTTCTCTTATTCATGAAATGCAGGCGTGGGGTTTTAATTTAACTTTCTTTTATTCATGCAAGTCATGTTCGGGGTTATGTTCAGTAGTCTGTCATAAAGATGCTGGTGTTCCGTTTATTCGGGATCTCCGAGGTTTCTTTGTTATTTTGGCGAAGGCATTTTGTTGGTGTTTATTCTATTTATCTGTTGTTTCTTTTTGCATTGTTACTTTTCTTTTAGTATTACCTTTTTTATTATGCTAATTCTGATGAAAATTCGGCAGCATCTCCCCTTGACTCGGATGGTAAGGGAAGTACAGGGAACACGCCCACATGGAGTGGCAGAACCCGACAATTTGAGGTGGGCGCTAGAGGCAGCAGCACCTTTGATGAAACTTCGGGAAGCCCGGGAGAAAACAACGAGTAAGAAACATGGGGTTGAAACGGGCTAAGAATGCACTGACTAGAAGGGGGTCCAGGTGCGCCGGGAAAAGATAGGCCAAGAGTGTGCTGGCCAAGGCAGGCTGGGAGGTGTGCCGGCCAAGGCACGGGCTGAAGAGTGTGCCGGGTAAACGGGCCAGGCAAGGGTGTGTCGGGAAGGGCACGGTTGAGGTGGGCCGGTTGAAGGGTGTGCTGGGTAAACGGGCTAGGCAAGGGTGCGCCGGGAAGGGCACGATTGATGTGTGCCGGTTGAAGACACAGCTGAGTGTGCTAGTCGAAGGCCAAAAGGAAGGGGTGTGTACCAACCAAGGCAGGGGCCAAGAAGTGTGCCGAGCGAAAGAGGTTGGGGCTCACCGGATCTGGAGCAATTGGCAGGGCCACCGGGTTAACGCATGGAGAGAGGTAAGCCAGGGGCTCAGTGGGCTAACGAAGGCCAATAATTAGAGGAACCAAATCAGACCAAAGAGGAGTTTCTCCCATGGGGCTGAGGAGATGATGACTGAGGCACGAACCGGGAAACCAAGGAGACCCGGGGAGATGGGGTTTTTTGCAAGGACCTAGCCTTGGAGTTCTGCTCATCGTATTGAGCGAACCCTGAGGCTACTATCCCAGGGGAGCTCTTTTCCTCCCAGAGGGAAGGGTTGGAGAAGAGAGAGGTAACGGAAGGGGCACCTCCCACGATAGGATGAGCAAGGGAAGAGAAATTACTGCGCCAACCAACGATAGATAACGAAGGGAAAACATTAGACGACGACGAATGCAAGCATATGGGTACGCACATGCACAAAACATGAACACATAGCGAGCTTTTTATTCTTATAAAAAGGATTAGCCTAAGAGGGGCTAATACATCGTGATAAACAAAAAGGGAATGGAGAGAAATAAAACAAGATACAGTGGGAGGAGAAAGAAGTGCTAGCTCCTCCCCTCCCATAGCTCACACTCTTCTCTCTTTTCTTCTTTCTTCTCTCTTCTGTCTGCGCTCAGACGGTGGTGACAGAGCAGCATGGGAAGGCAAGAGGTTCTCCTCCTCCTCCTCTTCTTCTTCTTCTCTTTTCTGTCTCTCTATCTCTCTGCGTGTCTGTCTTCACCGTGGAGTATGGGCCTTTTATACCCCAGCAGCGGTGAGATCGGTCGAAGGCGGGAAGCACCCGACGGAGACGGCCATTAAATGAGGATTTGACTTCTCCCGTCCTCGGTGGCAGGAGGAATAGCCTGCGTGCCTTCCTCCCTGGGCGACACCTCAGCCAGCTTGCTACGTGCCACGAATTGTAGGGGATGGGCATCATGTTCGTTCTGTCGGTTGCACTGGGTGGCAAAGTGTGCCACTGAGTGGCCAGGAGCCCGTGCCGCTGGAAGATCCAAGAAGTGTGCCACAGAGGGGCTGGCAATGTGTGCCGCTGAAGGGGCTGGCAAGCGTGCCATTGAAGGGCCAATAAGGCGTACTGCTGGAAAGGCCTGCCGGGCGTGCCGTCAAGGTTGGCTTAGGGTGTTGTGCCATTGGAGGGCACGAAGGGTGTGCTGTTGGGGCACTTCAGGAGTGTGCCGCTGGGGCATCGAAAGGGTGTGCCGCAGGAGGCTGCCCTGGGTGTGTGCCACTTAAGGGCACGGACATTGTGCCGCAGAGGGCTTCAAAAAGTGTGCCGCTGGGGGCACTTCAGAGGCTTCCTTTTCTTCTTCCCTTCTTCTCATCTTCTCTTCCCTTTTCTCCTCTTCTTTATTTCCCTACACGTAATCATGGGGTGAGAATTTTTTAGTGTCCACTAATGCCCCCCAGCCGCAGACGGCGCGAGAGAGGGATGAGAGAGCGGGGCCTGCGGGTGCAGACCGACTGAGAGATTCATCAGCATGATGAAGAGAGCGGGTCCACGGACCGAAGTTAAGGTCAAGAAATTGGGCCACGTGGGCCAGAACCCGAGAAGCAGGCTATGAAAGCCGAAGTTACTGGAAAGCGGGCCATGAAAGTCGAGGTGAATAGTGGGCTGCAAAGAGCCGAGGTTGGGAAGCAGGCTGTAAAGAGCCGAAGTTGGTAAGCAGGCTACGAAGGCCAAAAGTTGGGGAGAAGGGTTTATTCCTCTGAAAGGCATATTCGTTGCCCGAATGGACGGAGAGGAGCGTTTGTTGATTCAAAAGAGGTATTCATTGCCTGAAGGAGCGGAGAGAAGAGTTTGTTCCTTTAACGGTCTGGACGGTAGGTCCGAGTCAAAAGGGGTATTCGTCGCTCGAAGGGACGGAGAGAAGAGTTTGTTGATTCAGTGACCTAGATGGAAGGTCCAAATCAGAGGAATATTCATCACCCGAAGGGACAGAGAGAATACTTTATTGATTCAATGACGTAGACAGAAGGTCCAAGTCAAAGGGATATTCGTCACCCGAAGGGATGGAGAGAAGAGTTTGTTGATTCGATGATCCGGACACAAAGTTCAAGTCAAAGGGATATTCGTCACCCGAAGGGAACGAGAAAAGAGTTTGTTGATTCGATGATCCGGACGGAAGGTCCAAGTCAAAGGGATATTCGTTACCCGAAGGGACGGAGAGGAGAGTTTGTTGATTCGATGATCCGGACGGAAAGTCCAAATCAAAGGGATATTCGTCAGCTAAAGGGACGGAGAGAAGAGTTTGTTGATTCGATGATCCGGATGGAAAGTCCAAATCAAAGGGATATTCGTCACCCGAAGGGACGGATAGAAGTGTTTGTTGATTCAATGATCCAGACGGAAAGTCCAAATCAAAGGGATATTCGTCACTCGAAGGGACGGAGAGAAGAGTTTGTTGATTCAATGACTTGGATGGAAGGTCCAAGTCAAAGGGATATCCGTCACTCGAAGGGACGGAGAGAAGGGTTTGTTGATTCAATGACCCAGACAGAAAGTCCAAGTCAAAGAGATATTTGTCACCCGAAGGGACGGAGAGAAGAGTTTGCTGATTCGATGATCCGGACTGAAAGTCCAAATCAAAGGGATATTCATCACCCGAAGGGACGGAGAGAAGAGTTTGTTGATTCGATGATCCGGACGGAAAGTCCAAATAAAAGGGATATTTGTCACCCGAAGGGACGGAGAGAATAGTTTGTTGATTCGATGATCCGGACAGAAAGTCCAAATCAAAGGTATATTCATCACCCGAAGGGATGGAGAGAAGAGTTTGTTGATTCGATGATCCAGACAGAAAGTCCATATCAAAGGGATATGTTCGTGACCCCGAAGCGATAGGGAGGTGGCCAGGTCGTTGACACGGGGTGGTGTCAGTGCAAGGAGAGAGGGTTGATTCCTCACCCGACCGACAGGCTCAGGCCAGGGTGAAAGGGTATTTCTTTTTTTAATGCACCAGGGGTATCGGCTGTATGAAGGGTCTTTTGATTCTTTGGCTGGATGGAAGGTCCGAACCCGAGTGGAGAGAATCGTCTAGTTCTCTAGCCGGGCAGAAGATCTGATCTAGAGTGGAAAGAATCTTTTTGTTCTCTAACCGGATGGAAGGTTCGATCCAGAATGGAGAGAATCATTTAGTTCTCTAGCCGGACGGAAGATCCGATCTAGAGCGGAAAGAATCTTTTTGTTCTCTAACCGGATGGAAGGTCCAATCTAGAGTGGAGAGAATCGTTTAGTTCTCCAGCCGGACGAAAGATCCGATCTAGAGTGGAGGGGTCTATTTGTTCTCTAGCTAGACAGAAGGTCCGATCTAGAGTGAAAGGATCTTTTGTTCCCTAGCCGACCGGAAGGTCCGATCTAGAGTGGAGAGAATTTTTGTTCTCTGGCTGGACGGCAGGTCCGAGAGTACCGGCTGTGAAGTCTGAACCCGAGAAAGTGGGCCTCAAGGGCCAGAATCGGTGTTGGGGAAGTAGGCCGTGAAGGCTAAAATCGGGGAAACGGACTACAAGAGCCACAATCGGGAAGCTAGCTACGAAAGCCAAAATTGGGGAGTAGGCTATGAGAGCCCAAATTGGGAAGTGGACTATAGAAGCCGAAGTTGGGAGATTAGTAAGCCACAAGGGCAGGAAGTAGGCCGTGAGGGCCAAGATTGGGTTGTACGAGCCAAAACTGGGAAAGCAGGCTGCGATAGCCGAAATTGAGTTTATTTTATTATTATTATTTATTTCTTTATTCAAGCATACATGCACTCATCAGCAGGCATAACATAAGTATAAATAAGGTAGTTCCCTCTATAGGTGATGGGGTAGGGACATCGCCCATAATTCGCAGACACGGTGCGGGCCAGAAAGCACAGCTAAAGGGGTGGTGCGCTCGTCAAGAGGATATCGCATGTCTTGCATGCACAGCTTAAATTCACACATTTCACCCGAGGCAATTCTCTGTGGAGTGGGGGAGCAAGCGTGTGAGCAAAAGGCCCTAAACATAGGGATATGCAGGTTTTCTAAGCGACACTCGAGGATTACCCTAGCGCCTACATATGGGTTTCAGGCTTTTGATTTCGGTAGCTTCGCATCGCCCCCATCTGTTTATTTTGGTAGCGGATTTCACCCTTCGGCGCGAGTCTCCTCATTTATTTCAGTGGAGATTATAGACTACTAGGATTCATCCTTGTCACAATTCTATTACGGATTGCACCGTTTGACGCGTGTTTCCTCATGTGTCTCAATGGGGATTCCCGACTACTAGGCTTCATCCTTATTAAAATTTGCTTCACCATTTCGCGCGAGTCTCCTCATTTGTTTCAGTGGAGATTCCCGGCTACTTGGATCCACATTCGACTAATTCATCATTTTCTTTTTTTCCTTTTTTTTAAAGTGGGGGCTGGCAGCTCTTTCCTCACGATTACCTTTCACGCGAGTGCAGAAATTCAAGCATCCGTAGAGTGCTAATAAGAGAGTCGGGCAATCCTTATGGTTGAAGACCCTTGAACACATTAAGCGTGAAGTGGGGAGTGTTGCCTCAGGTTTATTTTGTGAGTTGGACTTAGCAATTCAGCCATGACTCTTCCCCTTGACGTGCGCACCCGCCATAATTGGGTTCCCTTCGAGCGTACGCCGTGACGCACGTGCATCCAGAATCGGGGCGATATTATTTAGCAAGAGAACATGGTCCTAGAAAATTCCAAGGAGGTGTATTATTCTATATTAAGCGAACATGCAAGCAGGGTAGCCAAGCAATTCTTCTTCTTCTTTTTTGTTTGT
The DNA here is from genome assembly GCA_022559845.1 of Amorphophallus konjac. NCBI lineage: Eukaryota > Viridiplantae > Streptophyta > Magnoliopsida > Alismatales > Araceae > Amorphophallus > Amorphophallus konjac. Next base: position 72,331,186 of record CM040128.1, on the reverse strand, counting down.
TTTTTCTTTTTGCGTAAGAACATACTGTCGTTGCGTATAAGTGTAGTGGTAGTAAAAGTATTGGGGAAGCAGACCACAAAAGGCCGAAAGGACATTAGGGAAGCGGGCTGTAGAAGCCAAGGGACATTAGAGGAGTGGGCCATAAGGGCCAAAAGATGCCGGGAAGTAGGCCACAAAGGGCCAAAGGTTGGGGGAGCAGGCTACGAGAGCCAGAATTAGGAAGCATGCCACGAAGGCCAAAGGTTGGGGAAACAGGCTACGAGAACCAGAATTGGGAAGCAGGCCATGAAGGCCAAAGGGAAGAAGGCTACGAGAGCCAGAATTGGGAAACAGGCCTCGAAGGCCAAAGGTAAGCAGGCTACGAGAGCCAGAACTAGGAAGCATGCCACGAAGGCCAAAGGGGAGGCAGGCAGAGTTGGGAAAGCAGGCTGCAAGAGCTAAAATTTTGGGCAGCAGGATGCGAGAGCCAAGATTGGGAAGCAGGCTACAAGAGCCAGAGTTGGGAAGCATGCTATAAAGCCAATAGATTTCGGAAAGTGCGGTGGGACGGATGGATTAATCCTAGTAGTGGGCCTTGGCCGAAATGGCTAAGCCAGAAGGTGTTGGATAGCGGGCCATGGAAGGCCAAAGAGATATTATGGTAGTAGGCTACGAAGCCAAAGGGATGTCAAAAACAAGCCATAAAAGGCCAAAGGGTAGCGGGGAAAGGTAGGATGTTCGTCGGCTTGGACGGAAGGTCGTGACACTGACTTCATGAAGGTTTTTGTTCTCTGGTCGGGGGAAGGATCTGAACCAGAATGAAAGGTTGATTCTTTGATTCTCTGGCCGGGAAAGGATCCGAACCAAAGTGAAAGGTTCTCTTGATTTTGTTGGGTGGCCAAGGGCCGTAGGTGGAGTTGCTTGTTGGCTTGAAGCCCCGATGGCTGGATGTTTTGTTGGTTTGACGCCCCGTTGGCGGAATATCTGTCGGCTTGAAGCCCCGATGGCTGAGTATCTATCGGATTGAAGCCCCGATGGCTGAATATCTTTCGGTTTAACACCTTGTCGGTGGAAGGTTTGGTCGGTTTAACGCCCCGTTGGCGGAAGGTCTTGTCGGTTTAACACCCCATCGACGGAAGGTTTAGTCGGTTTAACGCCCCGTTGGCGGAAGGTTTAGTCGGTTTGACGCCCCGTCGGCGGAAGGTGGAGTTGCTTGTTGGCTTGAAGCCCCGATGGCTGGATGTTTTGTTGGTTTGACGCCCCGTTGGCGGAATATCTGTCGGCTTGAAGCCCCGATGGCTGAGTATCTATCAGATTGAAGCCCCGATGGCTGAATATCTTTCGGTTTAACACCTTGTCGGTGAAAGGTTTGGTCGGTTTAACGCCCCGTCGGTGGAAGGTCTTGTCGATTTAACACCCCATCGACGGAAGGTTTAGTCGGTTTAACGCCCCGTCGGTGGAAGGTTTAGTCGGTTTAACACCCCGTCGGCGGAAGGTTTAGTCAGTTTAACACCCCGTCGATGAAAGGTCTTGTCGGTTTAACACCCCGTCGATGGAAGGCTTTATCGGTTTAACGTCCCATCGGCGGAAGGTTTTGTCGGTTTACCACCCTGTCGGTGGAAGGTTTTATCAGTTTAACGCCCCGTTGGCGGAAGGTTTTGTCGGTTTAACACCCCGTCGGTGGAAGGTTTTGGTCGGTTTAACGCCCCGTCGGCAGAAGGTTTTGGTCGGTTTAACGCCCCGTCGGTGGAAGGTTTTGTCAGCTTGAACGAAAGGTCGTGATGCCGACCACATGAGAGGTCTATTTGTTGGATAGCTGAAGGCCGAAGGTAAAAGACCATAACTGCCCTAAGACTTTCTTTCTTTTCTTCTCTTCTTCTTTTGTGTGAAGAGGCGGGCGCAAAGACCACGTATGCCCCGTGATTTTTTATTTCTTTTCTTTCCTCCTTCTTTTGTGTGGATAGACGGGTGCAAAGACCATATTTGCCTCATGACTGTTCTTCTTGTTCTGCTCTTCTTTTCTCATCAATGCCCCTAGACTGGGGTGTATTCTTCTTAATGTGCCCCCTGATTGGGGTGTAGCTTTTCTTCTGTGCCCCCAAGCAGGGTGGTGCGGACACCCGAGCAGTTGAGCGGCGCGACACGCCGAGCCACCGGTACCGCACCCGAAGTACGACTCGAGCCACCTCAGCGTCCATCTGGCTCGGAGACAGCCCGGAGACTCCGCCTTGAGCCTCCCCATTTATCATATTTAGTTAAACTTTATTTATGTGTAATTTGTGTTTATTTCATTGTATTCGATTTGCTATTTTGATTGTAAGAGGGGCTTATGTACAATTTGGACCCCCGTGGGCCCCACGGGCCCCCCCAGGCCCCATCCCATTGAGCCACTGTTGGCACTCAAAATATGATCCCTGGCGACCAAGCCGCAAAGACAAATGATACGGCCCACTGAAGCACAGAAGCCGATGAAAATCAACTTATCGAGGGTCCCTCGAGCTGACGAAGCCCCAAGCCACCTTGAAGGGAACACCGGGGACCTCACCTCAGGAGAGTCAAAGTCAACCCGCAACCAACCGGCGGTGCGATCAAGCCTGCCCAATGATCCGGCATCGACTCTGTCATGCCGCTACCCCACATCCGACGTCCGATCAAGGACGACGGTCTACCTTATGATTCTCCGAAAGAGGAAGAATGCCCTCGGCCATCCACAACAAGGGGCCGGAGGTTCTGTCAGCAAGAAGATCCCGATCACCCGACACGGGTTCGGCTTCTCGCCCTAGTGAGGCCATTAGCGGCCGATGGATCGCCGTTCAAGGCGGAATTACCCAGGATGCAATGCCATCCTGCAAGGAAGCTTCGGACACAGGTCCGTCTTGATGAGAGGCACCAATCACAGTGCCGAAAGTCGTACCGACGGGACACCCGTGTGTCCGGACCGGAAGCACACGAAGTTCTAATCAAGGCCGTTCGTCACGTCAAGAGCTTCGTCAACACTCCGTCAAGGCTCCCCGAGAGCCAGGGCGAGAGGAACAGTCCACTGGAGTCTCCGGAACCATCCCCGGACCCATCGGCCTAGCCGTGCCTGGAGAACGGGTTAAAACGGCGCCCCTTAATACGGCGCCGTCGAACCGGCGCGCAAAAGCCAGAAGGGGCCTTTCCCCGGCGCCGTTAAAACGGCGCGCAAAAAGCCAAGGGGGCTGCTCCCCGGCGCCCTCAACCCGGCGCGCCCTTCTCCACCGCGCCGGATTAACCACATGCCATATATATGGCATGCCTGGAGGGGGATCCAAAAAGAAAAAAGGAGGCCAACAGAAAAAGAGAAGAGAAAAAAAAGAGATCGGAGAGGTCTCGGAATCCAAAGAGAAAAAAAAAGAGAATTAGAAGAAAGAGAGAGGTCCAGGGAAAAGGGGAGGAGGTTCTTCGTCTGAAGAGGTCCCCCGTCTGAGCTTCCCGGCGGCCGACATCCTGCTCCATCCGAGCCCCCCGGAGTCGAAGAAGAAGACCGTCTGTTTGTTTGCCGAGGTCGGGTCTCCATTTTTTTTTTCCGGTTAACCCCTCTGCTCTTCTTTGTTTTTGTTTTCTGGCACAATGTAAGTGAGAGATCGGGGGAGGGGCGATGATACGAGCCTTTCCTCCCCCCTTTTTTCTCTCACCTTTTCCTCTGCTATGCTTTGGCTTCAACTGTAATAGTTCCTTTTCTTCTGTTAATGAAACGGCTGCCGATCGACAACGACGGCGTCGGAATCCATGTGCTCTGCATATGTATGAATGTGGGTTGTACATGAATCAATGAAAGTCTATCGTTGCTAATGTCTTCTGCCCCGTGCGTACCCTCTCTCATCCTCTTGCGAGTGTACCTCTGATCGCTCTATTTAATATGTATCTGCATTCACTCGTAGTTGGTTTCCTCCGATGCTGGGTGTGCCTTCGGGCTATAGAAATCATCTGTCCCCCCCCCCTTTCCCCGGGGTTCTCTCCTGCTTTAAGTCCGATGCAACAACCGGATTTCGTGTTGAACGCTCCACTGGCTCTGCGAACAGAGATGCACTTGTGTGCATATCTCTGTCTGTCTCCGCCCAGAGATGAGGACCCTTCACTGTCCCCTGTGTGCCCTGCTTCATAGGCCAGAGGGGCAGGGAGAATCTCTCGGATTGTCCCTAATGGTCCAACGGCCAGCCTCATGGGGTTTGTTTCCTAATGCCGTATATATGTATACAGAGCTGTACCCCGGGCTATGTGCCGACCACAGCCCCTAATGGACTTTGTGGTGACCGTGGGTCGGGTGCCCCTTGTAGGCTTGCCTCGGGGTTTCCCTCCCATCTCGGTCGTCCCGATTCGGGTGTTGTGATGACTCGGGTCGCGTGCCCCTCGTAGGCTAGCCCTCGGGGTTTTCGCTCCCAGAAATGAGTCGTCTCACTCACTCACTGTTACCCACGGATTCGGTGCCCCTAGCAGGCTATGCCTCGGGGTTCTCCCTTTCCGTCCGGGTCTTCGCCGGCCGCCGTTGTGCTACCCGGCATTTAGGGGTTTGCTCCGCCACGTGAGCATCCTCCGCTTCTCCCCGACAAATCCTTTAGGATGGGGAGATGCTGCCGAAATTTTGGCTCAAACGAGTGTAAACTCGGAGCAATTGCTGCGCTCGAGTGTGAACCTCGCGCGAACCCGTGACTTGGCTTTGAACGGTTTGGGACCGATCCAATGAATAATTAATTCAATAAAGTCCTCAAAACCCCCAAAATAATCTAATAAAATCCATAAATAAATCAACAGAATCTCGGTTTCCGCGAAATCGGGCTAAAACGGCGCGATCACGCGTTAAAACGGCGCGGCCTAAAGCGGCGCGCCCTATCCGGCGTGCCCTATCCGGCGCGCCCTCCCCGGCGCGCCCCTACCTTCCACCGCGCCGTTTTAACGGCTTTTCCCCCTTTTACCTACGTTTGACCGCGCCGTTTTAACCCCTTTTACCTACGTTTCAGGGCGCCGTTTTAACCATTCCAACCCGTTTCTTCGCATGCACTGCACCGGTTTCGTTCCGAGTCGTGTCATCGCATAATTCTAATCCTTTTTCCTATTCATGGGATGATTTCTCATACTAATCATGGAATTTCATAAGCTCTTTGATTGAATAAATTGAATAAACTAGCTTTTCAAGCTTGAATTGATATGTCTCGAATCTTTGGCATCATGATTTGGCCCAAGCATTCGTGTCTCATTAATGTATGCCCGAGTGGGTGCACCCTTGGTATATCAAATGACATTGTCAGAAGGCCGGGTTATGCCTGACCGGAAACCTTGTCACGCGTGAAGGCGGCTTTCGGGCCTAAGTACTCCGCCATGTACCAGGCCCCACCTCAATAAACCCTGCGTATTCGGTCATGACATCTTGCATGATTGTTCGCATGCTCTGTATCTTTTATTCCGGCTTCGACAGCCCGCTATCTCGGCAACTAATCAAAGGTGTTCCCTCCTCGTGGGGGATGTAATTAACGCCATAGCCTTTACGGTATGGCGGACTGCTGGTCCCGACCGAACCTCACTCTCGCCCGATAAGGGTCAGAATGAGCGCATCATAAATCGTCACTCATGTGACTGGCACGCCCGTGTCGTCAATCAGTCAGTTGATTACTAGTTAGTCAATTGATTGATCGACCCACGAAATAAATGAATGAAAAATACCAACGAAAAGAAAAGAAGGAAAAGACGGTCGAAACAGCCACCTCAGCCCATGGGCCCCATGTGGGGTCAGTCAACATGTCAAATGGAGGCATCTAGAAGTTTGAATGGTAAAAGGCACATGGGAGACAAGTGGACTTCAAAGTCCAAGGTGGCTACCAACTTGTCCCCCCTTGCCACCATAGTCAATAGGCCGCCCCCCTCCCCTTATTTTTTATTTATTTTTGTGTGTGTGTGTCTCATGCCATCCCAGCCCTTCATCTCCCACTCCTATATCCTACGGTTGTGGATGGATGTGAGATGTAACCTATTTAAGCTTGTATTTTCCATTTTGGAAGAATTAATGCCATTTGAATCAAAGTAATTCTTGGAGCTCCAGCTTGGTGCGCCCCCTTCTCCTCTCCCTCTCCCCCTTGGATGCTGTGAAGGCTTCCATTCTGAGGTGTGACTCTTCGTGTATTGGTTCCGACAATCGCCGCCGCCGCCACGAGCCGCTACCGCATCGCCAACGCCATCAACGGAGTTCTGCCTGCGCAGTACCACAGCAGCTTGTTCGAAATTCACAGGCCTTTTCTGAGCTCATTTGGCTACCAAATTTGGAGGCGTTGTTCCTGGGATGTTCCTCTCCACCCAAAACAATCAGGCCAGCATTCAGATCATGTTTGATAATTTTTGATTTTCGTCCACTCTTCCATTTTGGTTCTGCCAGAGTTCTGTCCAGGTTCACCTCTGTCCTGAGTTTCATGTCTTAGAGCCACTTTTTGAATTCTGTTAGTTCGCCCAATTTTACTGGGGGCTCCATCCATCCACCCCTTCATCCACAATTTTTCTCAATTTTTGATTGGCCCATCTCATATTTTCTAAAAATCGTTATCAGACCCATCTATAGTTCTGTCCACCTGTTCCCAGATCCGAACACCAGTCACCCACAAAATCATAATAAATCACAGCCACCTCCAAATCAAATTCTAAAAATAGTCCACATTCCATGGTTTGATTCCCTACAACTCCTAAGAAGAGCTCAAGAGCTGAATCGGAGGTTTACGAGGCAGTCAATGGTGGTTCTCAGACAAGTGCCCTATAGATCTGAGATTTCGATTACTGTATGATAGGGACTTGTAAATTCAATAAAGTTCTGATCCGACCAGATCCAGCAGATGTCTCTGGGTTTGGATTGAAGCATTTGAAGAGAGCTTTCCAACGATAGCTCATGCGTCCCGATCCGACGTCGGGATTGATCGCAGCGGCCGTTTTCGCCGGAGCGCGCGCCGGAAGACAGCAACCAAAATCCGTGGGTTATTAGTTCAAGAGTTGGGAATCGGGGCCGATCGACCCCCGATCGGTGTTCCTGATCGACCACTGTCCGTGGAGGTGCGCCACCAGGGGTCCCCATCACAGTGGGTCCCACCCCCGTAGATCCGGAGGACAGCGCCGTCAGTGGGCCCCGCGGGCCCGTAGAAGCCGCCGTTCGGAAAGCACGAAAACGCGGAGTTCGGCACCGCCGGGCGACATCAAGATGCTGCCCGTCAACCCGAGTTGCGTGATTCCCGGACCCCACATGTGACCTTTTACCTCCCTGCGTGGAGTGAGTCGACTTAGTGTATTGCTGTAATCATTGTTAACCGGGAGTCCGTAATTCGGCCGGGGTTGTCTTCGCCACGCCGGGTGCGTGGAGGTAATGGTCCGAACCTCTTGGCGTTCATTTTCTTAGCTTGTATATGGTCTTTTGCCGCTGCCAAGAGTGTAGGTACTAGCCCGTGTGTCCATGTCACCGCTGTGAGAGCGAGAGTGACCCGTCCCGTGACTCGATCCGAGTCCGGAAGTTGAGTCGGACTACCCTTGACCTCCCCGGTTCCTTAACCGCGCACGGTCTGCGCTTTCCCTCACTTGGGACGACGAGTGAGCTTCCACTTCTGTTAGCGACGTTTCGCCACTAGGAGCTCGTAGTGTCGGGCTTAGTGTCTCCCTGGTGTGTGTTGCTGGTCGTGTGTTCATCTAGAGTCCGAGGGTGGCACCATATAGTGTCGTCTCCCGTGTCTGTCCCGCATCACGGGGTGTATCTCTCGTGGCTTCTAGGCCCCGGAGATGGGGTGTGAATTCTTGTTTCTTATGCCCCGGAGCGGGGTATGTTTCTCTTTGAATGCCCCTAGGCAGGGTATAGTCTTTGCCTCTCATGCCCCCATCGCGGGGTGTAGTTCTTCCTCCAATGCCCCTAAACTGGGGTAGGTTTTTTGAATACCCCTAAGCCGGGGTGAATTCTCCGTGGCTTCCATGCATATCGGGGTATATTTCTTCCTTAAGTACCCCTAAGCTGGGGTGTATTCTTTTATGGCTTCTATGCCCCTAGGCAGGGTGTATGTTTCTTCTTCAACTGCCCCTAGAGCGGGGGTGTATTCTTTTATGGCTTCTATGCCCCCATGCAGGCTGTATGTTTCCTCTTCAAATGCCCCTGAAGCGGGGGTGTGTTCTTTGTTTCTTATGCACCTAGGCCGGGGCGAAGCTTTGTCTCCCATACCCCCATGCGGGGCGTGTTTAGCTTCCGGTGCACCCAAGACAGGATGTGTTGTTGTTGGTTTTTTTATCCCCCAACCTCGATGTATAACTTCTTGCTTCTCATGTCCCTTAGCTGGGGTGGATTCTTGCTTCTTATGCCCCCCATATCGGGGTGAATTCCTCTAGTTCTTGCGCCCTCCCAGGGCTAGGTATATTTCCTTTCATATGCCCCCGGCACCGGGTGTATCTTTTGCTTCTCATGCCCCCAGACCAGGGTGGATTCTACTTCTTCTACCCCTCAAGACAAGGCGTATTTCTCTTCATATGTCCCCCGGAGCGGGGTGCAGTTTCTTTCTTTATATTTCCCCTAGCTCGGGGTGTAGACTTTTCTGCTTCTTATGCGCCCAAGGCGGAGGGTGTTTCTTTCTTCGTGTGCCCCCATGGCGGGGTGTGCATCCTTTCTTTTTGTTTCGTATGCCCCCATATGGGATGTGTTTCTGGCTTCCTGTGCACCCAAGGCAGGATGGGTTTCTTCTTTACGTACCCCGCAGTCGGGGTGTAACTTCATGCTTCTTATGTCCCCAGGCCGAGGTGGATTCTGCATCTTTGCTTCTGTGCCCCCACGCGAGGTGTATTCACTTCTTGTGCACCCCGGGCGGAGTGTGTTTCTTTCTTTGTATACCCCCAGGCCGGGATGTGTTTCACTTTTCACGCACCCAAGACAGGGCGTGCATTTCTTTCTTCGTGTGCCCCCTGGGCTGGGGTGAGTTCTTCTGCTTCTGGTGCCCCCCAAGGCAGTGTTTATTCTTTTCCCCATATGCCCCCATGGCGGGGTATGTTTCTTCTTCAAATGCCCCTAAGTCGGGGTGCGCCTCTTTCTTTGTGTGCCCCTAGGCAGAGCTTCTCATGCCCCCAGGTCGGGGTGTAGTTCTTCTTCAAGTGGGCCTCTACACCGGGATAAAAAAATTTCTTCGAATACCCCCGTGATGGGATATGTTACTTCTTATGTCCCCATGGCGGGGGTGGATTCTGCTGCTTGCTCCAGAGCGGGGTATACTTCTCTTCATATGCCCCTTAGCCGGGGTGTGTCTTATGCTTCTTGTGCCCCTGAACCGGGGTGTAGTTCTTCTTCAAGTGCCCCTAAACCGGGGTAGATTTTTTTGAATACCACTAAGCCGGGGTGAATTCTTCATGGCCTCTATGCCCCCATGGCGGGGTAAGTTGCTTCTTCAAATGCCCCTTAGGCGGGATATACCTTTCTTCATATGCTCCAAGGTCAGGATGTATGTCTCTTTGCTTCTGTGCCCGAAGAGCGGGGTGTATTCTTGCTCTCTTTTCTTTTATACATCCCTATGGCGGGATATATTTCTCTTTATGTGCCCCTAGACCAGGGTGTAACTCTGTTGCTTGTTGTGCCCCCAGGTCGGGGTGTATGCTGCTTCTTATACCCCCATGGCGGGGGTGGATCCTGCTGCTTCTTATACCCCAGAGCGGGGTATGTTTCTTTTTATGCCCCCATGGCGGGGGTAGATTTTGCTGCTTCTTATGCCCTAGAGCGGGGTATGTTTCTTCTTTTGAAAGCCCCTAAGCCAGGGTGTCTTCTTTTGCTCTTTATGCCCCGAGGTCGGGGTGGAACTCTGTTTCTTCTTATGCCCCCAGGTCGGGGTAGATTCTTCGTCAAAATGCCCATAAGTCAGGGTGTAACTTTTGCCTTATGTGCCCCCGAGTCGGGGTGGACTCTCTTCATGTACCCCCAGGACGGGGGTATATTCTTTATGGCTTCTATGCCCCCAGGCGGGGTGTAACTTCTTGTTTTCATGCTCCCCCATGCGGGGTGTGTTTCTTCTTCAAATGCCCCCGGAATAGGGTGCGGCTTCTTATTTTCATGCCCCCCGTGCGGGGTGTGTTTCTTTTGCTTCATATGCCCCCAGAACAGGGTGCAGCTTCTTATTTTCATGCCCCCCATGCGGGGTGTGTTTCTTTTGCTTCATATGCCCCCATGGCGGGGTACATTTCTTCTTCAAATGTCCCTAAGACGGGGTGCAACTCTATTTCTTCTTATGCCCCCAGGTCAGGGTAGATTCTTCTCACGTGCCCCCCGAGTGGGGGTGTATTCTCTTCATGTGCCCCCACGAGCGGGGTGTATTCTTTCTTGCCTCTTATCCCCCATGGCGAGGTATATTACTTCTTCTTATCTCCCATGGCGGGGTATATGCATGCTCTCTTCAGGAGTGGTGGCCGTGCTTGGCCTCATTGCTATAAAAGTATCCCCCACAGCGGGCAGGTATTCATCGAGCTACAGTTGTGACTTGTTGGATCTTCTAATAGCCACTCGAGAGACCGTCTTATGCCGGCTAGAGGCAGTAGAAAGGTGGAACGGACCAGAGCATTGCACCCCGGACTTGGACCCTCCCAGAGTCGGGCGGGATGCCAACCTTCTTCTTATCCTTTTGGTCGGTGATGCTTGCCATTTTTTTTTGTCCTTTCTTTTCTTCTCTTCTTTTTTTGTGTGTAATAGACCAAGGTAGGTGCACAGGAGAGCGCTCACCCCCTCAGGGAGGGGATGAGTGGTTTGCTCCACCACGTCAATCCCACAGTGGTAATCTTTGTTCAGCACGGGTGTCGACGGATATGGCCGTACAACCCTCTCTCGCCACTTCTCTCTCTTCTCTTTTTTTGCTTCTTTCTTTTCTTCTTTTCTTCTTTTCTCCTTTTCTTCTTCTTAGGGATGGGGGGGTGGTTAATCTCCCTTCCCTTCTTCTTTCTTTCTCTTTCTCCAGCGACCTTCATGATCCCTGGAAGCTACAGGTGCCTCGGAGTAGCATCTTCGAGGCCACAAAGACAATTTCACCTAGTCCGGCTTTCCTCCCCATAGGGCTGACAAAGACAGCATCTGCAATTCATCAAAGCAGACAAACATCATTTATTAGGAGGCCATGAGGCCCTGAATCCATGCGAAGAGATGAAGGGTGGTTTAGGTCCTACCGGGCATGCCATACTTATGGACACACTTTTTATTAAAATCGTGGAGTATTCATTTTATTAGGTTTATTAAGTGCGTGGGCGTGCCAGTCACAGAGTGACAATTTATTTGGGCTTCGAGGAAGCCCATGGTGCGCTCGATCTAACTTAGCCAGACGATTGTGTGGTTCGTGTCGGGACTAAAACCCGCCACGCCATAAAGGTCACATCGTCATTTACATCCCCTCGGGGAGGGGAGCACCCTTGATTAATCGCCGGGAATCAGGGCCTCATGGCCTAGATATTATATCGAGAGAAGCAAGACGGTAACGACCTCGAATCAATCGGACAGCCCTATGTCTAGGGAAGCAAGCATTCAGAACATGTTGGTCATTCAGGGAGACCATGCAATATTCGGACGAATGTCCAGTTTTAGAATATCATAATCGTCACGAGACAGCCGGAGCATCTTTATGCCGGGGCACGTCAAATTTATTATTCAGGGGGATGAGAAACATTCGGTTAATTCTTGGTTAGAGCGATCGAAAAGCAGGAGCACATGTATGCCGGGGTACGACAAATTTATTGTTCAAAAGAATGAGAAACATTCGGTTAAATCCCGGTTAGAGCGGTCAGAAACCAAAAAGTTTGTCGGCCCGGTGCAAGATCAAACTGCGACCATACTACGGTGGGTCCCCCGCGGTCGAAGTCAGGCTCGCGTGGGCATCGTCAATATTTCGGGTGCCAAAGGGGCAACGGTGGAATATCTCGGGATCAGATCCCAGAACCAATATGTGTTTAGAGGGAGCGGGCTATAAGCTGAGGATGTGGGTCAGACAATGACCATGATCGGGGTGGATTCGAGGTCTAAGCATGACCCATAAAGGCCTTATTGATATTCCCATGCAAAGGGTTCGGGGGTGACGAGAGCCTTCTCGTTCCATTCAGATTTTGTCGGTCAATCATAGACCACTTTATGTTCGGACAAAGGTCCGTATTGAGGGTACGACGTAGACGAAAATAAATTCATATGCATGTATGCCGAGTTCACGATAATTTTAACGAGAGAGCGGAAACGAATCCCAATGGAACGAATCCGGTTTGACGAACTATCAGCCCAGAACAATGTCGGATCACGGCCATATCGGGGTGGTTCCCGAGATCCGAACCCGACTTAGAGAGGGCGGCATTGATATTCCCTTTACACCGGGTCACGAGAAGCGAGGTTGCATTATAGGTTTTTTATAATCATTTTATTATTGTTTGAATTTTTATTATTTTCTTTGTTATTTTATATTTTTTTGGGTGAGTTAGTTATTGTTAGTTATTTATTTTATTATTAGTTGTCTATTTATTATTTTTTGTTGAGTTTGTTATCATTATTCCCTATTTTATTATTATTATGTATTTATTTATTTATTTAGACTTTTGTTATTATTATCATCTATTATTATATTTTTATTTATTATTATTATTATTTGTCCCTTTTTGTGAATTTATTGTTATTATTATTATTTTGTCGCATTTAGGGCATGTGTGGGAGGGTCAGTGCACACATGAGGTCTGTGCAGGTTTTGGGTTTAAGGTCCTTGCAGGTTAGGGTGAGGTCGGTGCAGGTTCATGCAAATGATGGGTCCGTGCACATTTAAGATAAGGTCAGTGCAAGCTTGAGTTCAAGGCTTGGACAGGATCCTTGCCTACTTGTGCTTGGGTCAGTGCAAACCTGCCATAAAGGGGGGGGCAGCTAAGTCAGTGCACCCCTGAGGGCAAGGTCAGTGCACAAGAGGACCAGGGTCGGTGTAGCTCTGGGTCTGGGTCGGTGCAAGTCTGGCATAAGGGGCCCAACAAAGTCAGTGTGCCCCTGAGGGCAAGGTCAGTGCACAAGAAGACCAGGGTCGGTGCAGCTCTGGGTCAGCACAAGGTTGGTGCAATGGCTGAGGAGGGAGACGCTGGGGTGAGGTGAGACGGAGGGAGAGAGAGGGAGGGTGAGACGCTGAGAGAGAGAGAAATAAGACGGTGGGAGAGAGGGAGAGTGAGGCGCTGAGAGAGAGAAATGAGATGGTGGGAGAGAGAGAGAGAGATGAGACGATGGGAGAGGGAGAGATGAGTCGATGGGAGTGAGAGAGGGTGAGACGTTGGGAGAGGTGAGACGAGACGGTGGGAGAGAGAGAGAGGGTGAGACGCTGGGAGTGAGAGGGGGTGAGACTGAGGATGGGAGAGGGAGGTGAGACGGAGGGAGAGAGAGAGCGGGGAGACGGTGAGGGAGAGAGGGAGGTGAGACGGAGGAAGGGAGAGGGAGGTGAGACGGAGGGAGAGAGAGGGAGGTGAGACAGAGAGAGAGAGAGAGGGGAGAAGGAGGAAGGGAGAGGGAGGTGAGACGGTGAGGGAGAGAGAGAGAGAGAAAAAAAAAGGGAGAGACCGTGAGACAGAAAGAGAGACAGTGAGGAAGAGAGAGACGGGGCGTGCCGACAAGGAGACGCTGGAGTGTGCCGGATACGGTGCAGGCAGGGTGTGCCAGGTATTGTGGGTTGAGGGGTTAAGGCAACTGAGGCAAGATTTGTTTGGGGGAGGTTTCTCTCTCTCATAGTACGCATGGGAGGAGCTCTCTTTTACTTTATTCATGGAATGCATGCAAGGAATATTTCTTTTATTCATGAAATGCAGGCGTGGGGTTTTAATTTAACTTTCTTTTATTCATGCAAGTCATGTTCGGGGTTATGTTTGGTAGTCCGTCATAAAGATGTGGGTGTCCAGTTTATTCGGGATCTCCGGGGTTTCTTTGTTGTTTTGGCGAAGCCGTTTCGTTGGTGTTTATTCTATTTATCTGTTGTTTCTTTTTGCATTGTTACTTTTCTTTTATTATTACCTTTTTTATTATGCTAATTCTGACAAAAATTCGGCAGCATCTCCCCTTGACCCGGATGGTAAGGGAAGTACAGGGAACACGCCCACATGGAGTGGCAGAACTCGACAATTTGAGGTGGGCGCCAGAGGCAGTAGCACCTTTGATGAAACTTCGGGAAGCCCGGGAGAAAACAACGAGCAAGAAACATGGGGTTGAAACGGGCTAAGGATTCACTTACTAGAAGGGGGTCCAGGTGCGCCGGGTAAAGATAGGCCAAGAGTGTGCCAACTAAGGCAGGCTTGGAGGTGTGCTGGCCAAGGCACGGGCCGAAGGGTGTGCCGGGTAAATGGGCAAGGCAAGGGTGTGCCGGGAAGGGCACGGTTGAGGTGGGCCAGTTGAAGGGTGTGCCGGATAAACGGGCCAGGCAAGGGTGTGTCGGGAAGGGCACGATTGAGGTGTGCCGGTTGAAGACACAGCTGAGTGTGCCTGTCGAAGGCCAAAAGGAAGGGGTGTGTAGCGACCAAGGCAGGGGCCAAGAAGTGTGCCGGGCAAAAGAGATTGGGGCTCACCGGATCAGGAGCAATTGGCAGGGCCACCGGGTTAACGCATGGAGAGAGGTAAGCCAGGGGCTCAGTGGGCTAACGAAGGCCAATAATTGGAGGGTCCAAATCAGACCAGAGAGGAGTTTCTCCCATGGGGCTGAGGAGACGATGACTGAGGCATGAATCGGGAAACCAAGGAGACCTAGGGAGATGGGGTTTTTTGCAAGGGCCTAGCCTTGGAGTTCTGCTCATCGTATTGAGCGAACCCTGAGGCTACTATCCCAGGGGAGCTCTTTCCCTCCCAGAGGGAAGGGTTGGAGAAGAGAGAGGTAACGGGAGGGGCGCCTCCCACGATAGGATGAGCAAGGGAAGAGAAATTGCTGCGCCAACCAGCAGTAGATAACGAAGGGAAAACATTGGATGACGATGAATGCAAGCATATGGGGACGCACATGCACAAAACATGAACACCTACTGAGCTTTTTATTCTTATAAAAGGGAGCAGCCTAAGAGGGGATAATACATCGTGATAAACAAAAAGGTATTGGAGAGAAATAAAACAAGATACAGTGGGGAGGGGAATGAAGCGCTAGCTCTTCCCCTCCCATAGCTCACAGTCTTCTCTCTTTTCTTCTTTCTTCTCTCTTCTCTCTGCGCTCAGACGGTGGTGACGGAGCAACACGGGAAGGCAAGAGCTTCTCCTCTTCTTCTTCTTCTTCTTCTTCTTCTTCTTCTTCTTCTCTTTTCTGTCTCTCCATCTCTCTGCATGTCTGTCTTCGCCGCGGAGAAGGGGCCTTTTATACCCCGACAGCGGTGAGATCGGTCGAAGGCGGGAAGCGCCCGACGGAGACGGCCATTAAATGAGGATTTGACTTCTCCCATCCTCGGTGGCATGGGGAATAGCCCGCGTGCCTTCCTCCCTGGGCGACACCTCAGCCAGCTCGCTACGCGCCACGAATCATAGGGGATGGGCGTCACGTTCGTTCTGCCGGTTGCACCGGGTGGCAAAGTGTGCCGCTGAGTGGCCAAGAGCCTGTGCTGCAGGAAGACCCAAGAAGTGTGCCGCAGAGGGGCTGGCAACGTGTGCCGCTGAAGGGGTTGGCAAGCATGCTGTTGAAGGGCCAATAAGGTGTACCGCTGAAAGGGCCTGCCAGGCGTGCCGTCAAGGTTGACTTGGGGTGTTGTACCGTTGGAGGGCACGAAGGGTGTGCCGCTGGGGCACTTCAGGAGTGTGCCGCTGGGGCACCGAAAGGGTGTGCCACTGGAGGCTGCCCTGGGAGTGTGCCGCTAAAGGGCACTGACATTGTGCCGCTGAGGGCTTCAAAAAGTGTGCCGCTAGGGGCACTTCAGAGGCTTCCTTTTCTTCTTCCCTTCTTCTCATCTTCTCTTCCCTTTTCTCCTCTTCTTTATTTCCCTGCACGTAAACATGGGGTGAGAATTTTTTAGTGTCCACATGACCCAATGTCCCGTGAGCAACCTTGCACAGACTTTGTGCGTGCAAAAGATGAGAGTTGCACAGACTAAGTTATGCACATGCGAGACTTACCTAAGAAAAGTGTATAGACTTTATGTGCACGGTGTGAGAGTTGCACTGACTTGATCGCATGTAACGACAGCTGTTGCACCGACTACGTGAGCCTAGAGCTCGCATGCACCGACTTGGTCGTGTGCAGCAATGAAGAATGCACCGACTTGATGTAAGCATGCACAGACTTTATTTGCTTGAAGTGCAACATATGCACGGACTCAATACAGAGTGAACTAAGTGTTGCACCGACTCCATTCTATGTACAGACTAGGTATGAAGATGCAGACAACATTTATGAGAAGATCTGATAAATGAAATTCATCAAAATACACACATCATCATATCAAGACAAAGTAGATAAAGTCAACTCTTCAGTCGACGAAGTCAGGCAGAACTGTTGCCAATCATTCAGAACAATTCAGCACAAAGCAGTACACAACTGCTCATCAATCCAGAGGAGACCCAACATTCTTCCCCAACATTCAGTCTCAGAGGAGACCCAACATTCTCCCCCTTTTTGATGATGGCAACCCTAATGGCAAATCTAAATATAAATGCCATAACGATGATGTATTTCGACGAGTAATAAAACATGGTCAGATGATATGCAGACTCTCAGATGTTGTGCAGACTATATGGACATTCTCCCCCTGAATAGGTGACTCCTCCCCCTTAATCAAAATAGCATGAAAAACTTTATCTTTCCTTTTCCCCCCCTTTGCCAACAAAATCTCTCCCCTATAAACACTATCTAGAGAAGGATAAGATAAGAATAAGATAAGATCATAGAATATAATCTCTCCCCCTTTGCCATCAGCAAATAAGAAGTAAGGGAGAAAGAGGAAGATCAGAAGGGATGCAGGAAGAGGTAGGAGACAAGATAACACTCTATGCAATGGTTCAGAATATAAGCAAATTATTGGACAATTCTTTAGATATAAGAATCAATCATTGTTCCATCTTGATAGATATCAGCTTTAAGAGTTATAGAAGATAGAGTGAATTCACTGATTTTCTGAAATAGGGTTATAGAATCCGTTTATAGCAATAAACCTAAATCATATAATCATGAAAGACTAGATTAAGACTGTATCCTACTGATTTCAGAAACAGTGAGTGTCCTGGAGAGTGACCTGAATATGTATTGAAGTTAAACAATTGACACTTTAGAGATTTGAATTTCAAGGGTTACAGCAAATCTTTGTCACATAATATGATTTTGAATCTGAATTTAGTGAACAAACAAGTGTCATTTATACCATTGACATTAAGGGCACACGTGGGTTAGACGCTAGTACCCCCAGTTACTAGGCATAAACTACCATATCTGTCTCTGATTAAAAGCTACACAGATGATTTACACCTTTGACATTAAGAGTACACGTTTATCAGACGCCAGTACTCCCAGTTACTCAGTGAAACCAGCCCTATAGATCTGACCATATGAATAGATGTAATATGATGCACTTCATGACATGAAGTCCTCTCCACTTCTTTTATGGAGGGTTCAATTTCTCAGTGCAATTCAGTCATTGCTCTGCCACTTTATTCATTTCTTTTACTGATAATTTTATTGTTGCTGCCCTTTTTTAATTTTCAAAGTGAGTTGTTTAAAGACAATACACTTTCTGAGTTTCTCAGCCTAGTCTTCACTAAGTCTGTCATTTTTCAGATACTGTGAATATCTTATATGTCATAGTTATGAAAGAGAGGTTGAGAGCTATAAAAGGTTTTCTACCACCTTATTTTCTGAAATACAGTCTTTAAACTCTTCAGTCTATTAAAATTAAACCTTCAGTTTATTCAAGAAGCAAATATGATTCTTATAAGAGAAGACTTGTAATAATTGCAGCTCAAAATAATGAACCAATTACAAGGTTGTCATCCATTCAGAATCAGGGAATAGACGATAAAGCACCGAAGCAGCTCATAGGAAGTATCAAGAAGAGTGATCAAGATACAATGTGACAGAAGTAGATATGAACGAGGTCAATTGATGCAATTGATGCCATGTAATGATAACTTCTGAGTGTGAAAAGAAAGTTTGAGAAGGTTACACCAAAACTAGAATGATTAAACTCCTCCTGACATCATCATGCACCGACCTTAACATGCATAAAGCAAGCAATGCACCAACTATGCATGCGTGTGGAATGCAAGTGCACTGACCTGTTATGTGTAAGACATAAGGTGCACCGACTTAAGTGCTGCTTGGACACAAGGTGCACTGACCTTGTATGCAGAATGCTCACATTGTGCTTCGACTAAGTGCAAGACATGCACTGACATATACTCGGTGCAAGACTCCCCCTATCTATATGCCTTTTTATTTAACAATGCATCTATGCACAACAATTATTCAAAAATTTAGAAATTATTTATTCAGATATAAGTAGACACACATTTCTTTTAGACCAAGTCAAATATCAATTCAAGAATGAAATTAGTAAATCAGAATTCATTTTCATGTTAAAATTTACATAGCCCCAATTCTCTTCTTAGGAACTTAAATCTTTCATTTCCAAGAGGTTTTGTAAAAATATCAGCAATTTGTTTTTCTATTTCAATAAAATTTAATTCAATTTCATTCTTGCTTACTACATCTCTAAGAAAGTGATGTTTTATTTCAATATGCTTAATCCTAGAGTGATGAACATGATTTTTAGACAAGCATATGGCACTAGTATTACCATACAAAATTGGAATGCATCCCAAATTTATTTGATAATCATTAAGTTGGTGCTTAATCCATAGTACCTGGGCTGCACAATTTCTGCAGTGACATACTCTGCCTCTGCAGTGGATAAAGCAACTGTGTGTTACTTCTTGGAAGCCCAAGACACTAGGCAACCACCTAAGAACTGGTAATATCCACTAGTGCTTTTCCTATCAATCCGACACCCAGCATAGTCTCCATCAGTGTATGCTAATAGGTCTAGCTCACACCTAGCAGGGTACCAAAGACCCAGCTCTTGGGTGCCTGATAGATATCTAAAAATCCTCTTGACAGCACAAAAATGTGACTCTTTAAGACTAGCCTGAAATCTAGCACATAAACATACAGCAAACTGAATATCAGGCCTAGATGCAGTAGGATAAAGAAGGGATCCGATCATACCTCTATACAGCTTATTATCAACTGGTTTACCTTTTGGGTCATCATCAAGACTTGTTGGTGTACCCATTGGTGCTGTAATCTCCTTGAGGTTTTCAAATTTGTATTTCTTCAGTATATCCCTTATGTTCTTGGATTGAGTGGTGTAGGTTCCTTCTTTTGTTTGGGTCACCTGCAGTCCAAGAAATAACTTCAGCTCACCCATTGAGCTCATCTCAAATTCATGTGTCATCAAATCAGAAAATTCCTTACACATTATTGGGTTAGTTGAACCAAAAATTATATCATCCACATATATTTGAACAATGAGAATGTCTGGATGACATACCTTTGTGAACAAAGTTTGGTCAATTTCACCTCTAGAGAATTTCTTATCTGTAAGAAACTTGCTGAGCCTGTCATACCAAGCTCTAGGAGCTTGTTTCAAACCATAGAGAGCTTTATTCAATTTATAGACATAATTTGGAAAGTCTAAACATTCAAATCCTGGAGGTTGTCTCACGAAGACATCCTCTTTTATTTCTCCATTCAAGAAAGCAGATTTTACATCCATTTGTTGCGGAGTGATTCCTAATGAGCATGCATAAGCCAATAGAATCCTAATGGCCTCTAACTAGCTACAGGGGAAAATGACTCTTCAAAGTCAATTCCAAACTCCTGATTGTACCCTTGAGTGACAAGTCTGGCCTTATTCTTAATAACATTGTCCTGCTCATTGGTTTTATTCCTGAACACCCATCTGGTCCCAATGACAGTCCCATGATCAGGAGGTGGAACTAGGTGCCATACCTTGTTCCTATCAAATTGATTCAATTCCTCGTGCATGGCATTGATCCAATGCACATCACTGAGGGCACTGTCAATGTTCTTGGGTTCAACATGAGAAACTAATGCAAAAGCATTTAGTTCATTCTGAGCTCTAAAATAACCTCTGGTCCTAGGAGGTTCATGCAAGTTACCAATTACATTATCTACGGGATGATATCTAAGAAATCTTACATTGATAACCTGATTACCTTGACCCTCATTTACCTCCCCCTGAGTGCCAGGCTCCTTTGCATCTTCATCAACAGATTGATCTGCAGAGCTTCCTTCTTTCAGAATTTCTCCATCATCTTGTTCCCTGCACAGACTATTTTCAGGTTTAGTAATGGTTTCATCAAATATTATATGTGGAGACTCTTCAACTATTTTAGAATTTAAGTTGTACACTCTATATGCTCTAGTGGTTTCTGAATATCCTAAGAAAATTCCCGATCACTTTTAGGTTCAAACTTATCAAGGTCTCTTTTAGCATTGACATGAATAAAGCATTTACAGCCAAAGACCTTGAAGTAAGCAATTGAAGGTTTCTTACCCTTGAGAATTTCATATGGTGTTTTCTGGGTAAATGGCCTTACCATGGCTCTGTTGATTACATGGCATGCAGTATTGACTACCTCAGCCTAAAACTTCCTTGGTAGGTTACCTTCCACTAGCAGAGTACGACCCATCTCCATAAGTGTTCGGTTCCTCCTCTCCACTACTCCATTTTGCTCAGGTGTCTTAGGCGAGGAGAACTGATGTGTGATTCCATTGCTCCTACAAAAATCATCAAACTGTGAGTTTTCAAACTCACCACCATGATCCGACAAAATATTATGAATTAAATGTTTATTATTCTATTTTATTTTCTGATAAAACTCCAGAAATTCAGTGAATGTATCATTCTTGTGTGTAAGGAAAAACACCCAAGTAAATCCAGAGAAGTCATCAACTAATACAAATCCATATCTTCTTCCTGATAAGCTGATTGATCTTGTAGGTCCAAACAGGTCCATATGAATCAGCTCATAAGGCTTGGAAGACATGTTCTCAGTTTTGGATTTGAAAGACTTCCTAGTGTGTTTAGGCTGGGTGCATGCTTCACATACAATATTATTAATTTTAAACAACATTTCAGGGAGTCCTCTAACCATGCAATGTTTATTCAGTTTATGGAGAACAGTATAACTGGCATGGCCTAATCTACGATGCCACAGATATGCCAAGTCCTCTTTATTTGTAGTGAGACAAAGATTAGTATGAGCTATATCATCTAGGTCAACTAGGTATATGTTATTGACTCTTTTACCAGAAAATTTAACCTTATCAGAATTAGCCTCATAAATATTATAGCCTAAAGAGTCAAACACTACCTTGTGACCTTTGTCACAGAGCTGACTAATACTTAACAAGTTATAAGTAAGGCCTTCAACCAGCATGACTTTATCAATGCAGTAGGTAGAACACTTACCTACCTTACCTGAACTAACAATTTTACCCTTGGTGTTTCCTCCGAAGGTGACAAGGCCTCCATTCTTCTCAACCAACATGCAGAACTTTGCCCTGTCCCCTGTCATATGCCTGGAGTAGCCACTATCCAGGTACCACATGTTGTGCTTGGCTACCAGGAATACCTGCAATGACAATCACGCAGAGAAGTTTGGAACCCAAAAATGTTTGGGCTCCATAACTGAAGTAAAGCTACTCAAACATGACAACACATTCCTAGGAATCCACATTTGTTTTAGAGTTGTTTGTTTAGTGGATTTATTTGTTTTCTTTTGTTTATGGTTTTTCTTCTCAGCATTAACAGTTTGAAAACTTCCAGGTCTGTTCTGTGTCCCGGCACCACTTTTATTTGCATGTCGAGCTTCTTTGTCCCAGTGCCTAGGCCAATGAGCACTCAGAGAAGTGTAGCCAGTGATAGTCCTAGGCTGACTGTAGGAGGTGTGTTTCCTGGGAATCCATGTCCTAGATTGCCTGACCCAATTTCTGACCCGAGGTCTGTAACTCTGAGTGTGATATGAATGGTATCTAGACCTGCCTTGTACTCTATCCCATCCAGACCTATTAAACTGATATGGCTGAACCTGATGGTAAGTATGATGGGTCTGGACTCTGGATTGGTAAAATTGACTCATTTGACCCCTATTTGAATTGTGTCTCCCAGACACCTTAGATGCACCTGAAGTGTGCATGGGTGTAGATTTACTCTTTTCCTAAACTTTTTGTGGAGACTTTCTGAACCTAGCCTGAGGTTTAGGTGTGAGTGAAGGTTGACCCCTAACCTGAAACTTACCCTGAGGAGTGGGACAATGTGTGCTCACATGGCTCGGCTCACCAATTTTCTGTTTGCCCTTGTCCTTGGCGCTAGGCATTTTGGAATTAGCAAGGTTTTCTGAATCATTTCCATAGTGCATTTTGATGAGAGGCCCTTTTTCTTTTTCAGCTACAAATGAGATGGTCTTCAATGCAAAACTCTTTTTAGCTGTTGGATTAAATCCTAGACCTTCTCTCCTAAAGTTAACCTTAGACCCCAAAAGGGCATTCATATTCTCAGTCCCTTGGGTCATGTTCTCAATAACTTGAAGTTTATCATTGTTTTGATTTTCTAGATTTTCAATTGATTTCTTAAGTTCAGTGTTAACACCCAGCACATCATCATACATTTCATTTACAATTTTCATTTCATTTTCATATTTCTGCAATCTCAATTTCAAATCATCAATGACATTTTTCTGTGTTTCATTTTCTTCCCTCGCATCAATCAAGGCATTTTTCAAATCATCAATTTCAGCACAAGATTTCTTTAAGACATCATTTTCAGTTTGAAGATAAGTAATTCTATCAAGTAATATAGTATCATTCATGAGAGAATTAACTTTCTTCTTTAGATGCTTGTTTTCTTATTTGATGTCATCTACTTTATCTAACAAGTCACCATATGCATCCTCCCAATCAGCAATAGTATAGTGTTCAAAAGGAGATGTTACCTCATCAGCTTCATCTTCTTTATCATCATCTTTGGCCATCAGGCAAATTTTACTTTCCTCTCTATCACTCTCAGAAGTGCAGCTTAGGTTGCCCTCGTCCTCGTCGCTCCAGGTACTCACCATAGCTCTCCCTTTGGTATTATTCTTCTTTGATTTATCTTTCATCTTTTGGAGCTCCGGACAGTCTGCCTTCATATGGCCAGCTTTCCTGCAGTGATAACAGACATTAGTATCAACCTTTTTGGCAGGGTTATATTTATACATGGTTTGTCTCCTGCCTCTTTGATGTCCTCCTCCGAGATATCTTCCCTCTTTTCTCAAGAATCTTCTGAATTTTCTAGTCAGCATTATTAGCTGATCTCCTTCAAATTCTGATCCAGAAAGACTCTGATCACTGGGAGATCCGCTGTGACTGGATCAGCTAGAGCTTGCCTTCAGTGCAATGGGTTTCTTCTTCTTCTGCAGCTCCTCAATTTTTGGCAGGTTCATCTCATAAGTCATGAGTGAACCAATCAACTCATCAACCTTAGTATTCTTCAGATCCCTAGACTCCTCAATCACTGTAGCCTTAGTGTGCCAAATTGGAGTTAGGGAGCGCAGAATCTTCCTTACTATCTCATAATCAGAGTAAGTCTTTCCAAGACTTCTGAGACCATTAGTTATGATTGTGAGGCGAGCATACATCTCAATAATTATCTCATTCGGCTTCATTCTGAACACTTCATACTCCGATACCAGCAGATTCGCCTTGGTCTCTCTAACTTGAGAAGTCCTTTCATATATCACTTCTAACTTATCCCACATCTCCTTTGCTGTAGAGCAGGATGATACCCTGGAGAATTCTGTGGGGTGAAGGGCGCACTGGATGGCATTGATCGCACTCCAGTTCAGTGTTGACTTGCGGATTTCTTCCCTTGCCCATACATCCTCATTCTCATGTAGCTCAAACGGTCCCTTGCTTACGACCTTCTAGATCTCGTAATCCTTCGCCCTCAAAAACACTTGCTCGATTCTTCCAGTATGCATAGTTGGATCTATCGAAGTACGAAGGCTTAGTGGTGGAGTGTCCCTCTACTGTCATCCCTTTAGAATCCATGAAAGCTAGCTCTTCAGGATGTTAGTCCATGCAGAAGAGTTAGGCTCTGATACCAATTGATGTAGGATCTAGAGGGGGGTGAATAGATCAATCACCAATAAAAAATTCTACACCCAAAAAAAATTCTACAGTAGTTATTGGTGCGGAATTAAATCGAACTACTGTAGGACAGTCAAAAAACACTTAACCACAGTTTGAGAGAAGCAACTCAAGCAATCATTCCTAAGCATTCATCTAATGCGAAGTAGTGTGGAAACTGAGATGGACACAGATCAGAATGCAACCACACAAGAGAAGGGTTTTTAGGTGGTTCGATCTCTATCTAGAGATCTACATCCACCCCACACAAAACCTAGTGTGGCTTCACTGCTGATTACACAGCTTTAACTCCGCTGATCCACAGCATCGGGGAATACCTTCCCTACAACCGCTGATCCACAGCTTCGTGGAATACAATCCCAGACCGCTGAGCCTCACAGCTTGCTACTGTTGACACCCATTTTATGACCAATAAGTTGGGTCATCTCCTTATTCATTCTATATGATGCTCTGAGTTATTCCCTTTCATTGAGCCTTCTTGATTAGTTGGAGGTTTATTTCATGGGTCTTGATTCCTTGGTTTGGTTTGATTCTTTGGTTTCTTGTCATTTGATGAAGCTTAGCAAGCTTTTATTTTCTTTGGATCTTTATTGTCTCTAACGGTCCACCTCAGGGACGTTACATTCTTCTGACGCATCAGCCCACGACCGTTAGATCTTGAAGAGTCCTATGGCTTAAGGCCTTATTCCAATGCTTATCCTTTTCCCTATCCGTTGATTCTAACGGTCTGCCGTGCAACCGTTATATCATTGTAACGCGTCATCCCATGGCTGTTACATTCATTCAGAGTCCAACTATTTAGAACTTCTTCCCGTTGATCTTATCTTCTTAAGAGATAAGGTTTTGTGACGGTCTTCCCCTGGCGCGTTACGTTCATGTCGCGGTCTGTCGTGCAGCCGTTACATCCAACAGAGAGTCCTGGCTAGTCTGGTCTTTTCTCTGCCACTTCGTGGTCGAATTGAGAGTTTGATCTTGTGATTTCTCTTCCAAATATGATCCTCAGAACCTTCTGTTTGTTTCTATGGGCTCTTGGGAGTATTATCTTCAAGAGTTTGCTAAGAATTATCCTCCTTTCTTGCTGGATTATCCTTTGCTCGACCGAAGAGTTGGAGGGTCTATAAATAGCACCCTTAACTTCGTGGCCTGAGGGGGAGAAATCTGGAGTTTGCGTCGAAGTGCTGCCACATTCTGGAGCCACATTCAACCAAGGAGAATTGATTTCTACGTCCATCTGCATCACAGTCAAGGGAGTACTTCGGTTTTGGGTTTTAAAGTTCATAGTTTGCACACTTGTGTTCCTCCCTTGTTCCTCTCATCATAGCATTGTCCCTCTTCCTTCTCTCACGTTCTTCCACTTGTTTTGATCATCTAAACATCCTTCCTACGTTTTAAAACACCCAGAGGGGTTAAAAAAAAAAACCAAACTTCCCCGGTATTCCCCTTTCCTTTTGAATGATATTAAGTTCATTTGAGAATTGATGCTACGTTGTATGAAAGGCTAATCTGGGGTTATTTTCTTGTGTTCACGTTCTTTGGCAGGTTTACAGGGTTCATCAGACGAGGCCCAAGCTTTCTAGCCGACTGGAAGGTTTGGAGTTTGAAGGATTCACAAGTTGGTGCTGCAGATACTCTGACGGTCTTCATCAGGCGCGTCAGGCTCCTCTAACGGTTCATCAGGTGACCATCACGCTCCTGTGACGCACAGGTGCTGGACCGTTACATTCAGCAGATCTACATATTTCAGTGGTTTCTATCTCCCGTAGGCGAGTGCATCATCCTTCTATTTCTAAGGTATTATTCCTGTCTTTGGCTTGTTTTATTACCTTAGTGGCCATCACGTTCTTTCCTTAGTATTGGGCATTGATTTTCTCTCTCATATCCCATATTTCCTTTACTTGTTCCACCCACGTGGTGTGTTTTATTTATTCCATTGCTCCACGCTCCGGCGTGTGTTTTTCTTTTCTTTCTTTAGTTTAGTTCGATTGAGATAGCATTACCCATGCTAGAGCTTATTCTGATTGCCTAGGTTCATGGTTTACATGTTCATAGGTTGATTGCGATCATTGTTATTTGCTCACCATATTTATCATTCATCACATCACAAACAAAAAGGAAGAAAACAAATCAATAGATAATTTTTTGGCGATCATGGTGGGACAACTCGTGCCAATCGTGCTTTTTGATCTCTATTAAACCTGCCATCATTTCCTTATTTGGTTTTCCCCAGGTTTCCCTTTTATTTCCCTACTGTTTCTGGTTCCCTGGCTCCTCTGACGGTCTTCTGTTCCTGCGTTACGCCGATTCTGACGATCTGGTCTTCGACCGTCACCTTCTTCTGACGCAGGTCCCCTAGACCGTTACATACTCCAGACAGGTATGCATCCCGAGGTGCATCTTAGTTCCGCAGTTTCTACTGTGATATTCTTACTTGGATGATATCTTGTCTCCTCCCTTATTATTCTGCTTATTCATATTCATTGTGTGCATACTGGTTTGCTAGATTCTTGGTTAGAATTTGCATGCACTCCGGTGCGCATAGGTTCATGCATATTTTCATATATTAGATCGCATTTTCCTACCTTAGTGTGCGGACCTCTCGTCTCCATATTCCTTGGGGCCGACTAGGAAATCACACCAGGGACCTCTATAAGTCCCCGCGAGCCGTGGATTCTCACACGGACTCCGGGCCGGTTGTACCTTTCCACCCCGTGTCTAGGATTGCATAAGTGAAGGAGTGATCACATTTAGGGTTAAACCAAGCCTTACACCCCTCTCCTATTAGGAACCCATTGTCAAGAGCGCATCTTTAATCAATCTGCTAAAGTTCCAAAGGAGAAATTATAAAATCTTGTGGCATCATCTTAAGCAACTTGGTTGACTTGAAGTGTCTTCATTTCTTTTTCACTTGCATCTTTGATAGAGATCATCTAGGTTTGATTGCTCGTTGTGTGATTGTTTGTTGTCTTGTTTGCATCTTGTTAAGGTTGTCCATTGCATGTGGAGTCACCTCCATCCGTTAGAAGCATCATCACCCGGGGGCGAGTCCCTCTCCTCATCCTATTTCAACCCACTCTTCGAATCTACCATGGCTTCCTTTGATCTTCCTCGGTCCCAAGAGGAGTCTCTCCCTCAGGGCCTTCTAGAGGATCCCTCTAGGGTTGTCTCGTTCCAACCCAGGGAAGAGCTCATTCCTCCCTCATCCTCCATTCCTATGCATAGTGTTCCATCCACTCAAAATCCTCCTCTTCCTTCCGCCAATTCTATCCTTCAGATGATGGCTCAGTTAGACCCGACCCAGCTTCAGGCGGTCTATCAGGCTATGCAGGGGTCCAACACCCCGCCTTCTCTGATTATCTTTGGTCATACCAATCCATCCATCGCTCAACCTAGAGCCGACGGACCCATTGTACAGCCCGTTGATCTCACTCCGGTCCAACCTAGGATGCTCCGCTTCTCCAATCTTGAAATGGGCCAGTCTTCTGGTTCGACCCAGCAATTCCTTGATAAGGGCAATACCTTTGTCCCTTCTTTCCCGTCGGATCATCATACCTCAGGCCCAGCTGTGCCGTAAGTTCTTGTTGGTCCGAATGATTTTATGCGCCCCTAGCAAGGGGCAGCCCAGGTCCAATCCATTGTGGGTCATCCTTCGATCCACCATCCTTCTTATGGGCCATCTCCTCCATCTGCTTACCCTTCCGTTCCTTAAAATCCATCCTTTACTGTCCCTGCTCCCTCCCGAGAGCAGGAGTTGCTTGATAAGTGGGCCGCCATGCAGCAGCAACTAGACTTCCTTCAAAAGCGGGTTGGCCCTCAATCTTTGGCGGACGTTCCAGTCCCGAGTTTCCAGAACATCCGGTTCCCTCCACAGTCCGAGCTCCCCAATTATAGAAAATATGATGGGAACAGCAATCCTTTTGTTCATGTGAGGGACTTCTTGTACGAGTCGGCTCAATTTCAGTACGATGATCGCCTCAATGCGTATCTATTTCGCCAATCGTTAGATGGTGTTGCACTAGAATGGTTTTATTCTTTACCACTGGAAGATGCCGAGAGTTTCAAGACAGTAAAAGATAAGTTCATCCAACGGTTTCAAGATAGAGTCGGCCCGGAATATTCATTCACAGATCTGGTGGCCGAAAAGATGAAACCAGATGCGGAATTTGCTACCTACGCAGACCGATGGAGGCAGATGGCCGCTAGAGTGCCCGGCCACATTCCGGAGGAAGAGAAGGTCAAATTACTGATTTCAAATGCCACTCCGAACTTCCGCAGCATTCTAGCTATGAATGATATAGCCAACATGCATCAACTTTACAACCGAGCGCGCTTTATCCAAACTCAGTTCAAGGATTCCCCCATACACTCGCTCTTTGAAAACCAAAAGCCCAAGTATCATAAGAAGCCTCAAGGGCCTGTTACCGAGGGGATCCAGACAAACGAGCAAGTTCAAGCCGTTGCTTTCCCTTTCCAAGCCGCACCCTTCCGCTTCCCACAAAATTCCCACACTCCACAGAACCCCGCTCCTCAAAACTTCCAAGCCACTCCATAAAACCCTCCGCCCACCTTCACCATTCCACAAAATACCTTCGCCGCACCACAGCAGCCACCATAGCCTCCACAATACCACAATGTCCCTCCACCCAACGGCTATAACAACAGTAATAACAAGCGCCCGGCTCCTAAAAGGGCACAATATCCACCCTTGCCAGAGACCCTCACAGATATCTTCTCGGCTCTCATGTCAATCAATGCTATACAACTTCCTCCGGAACGGCCCAACTGGAACCCGGCCGTTGACTATACAAAGTACTGCATGTTCCACAGGTAGCCGGGCCACACAATTGAAGGATGTTTTCAGTTCAGGGACCTAGTATATGACCTTCATGAAGGACAGAGAATTGATTGGGCCGAGATGTACAAGGCCATTGTTGAAATCAAAGAAAAGAGAAGGTAGCCACCGAGGCAGCAAGTGCAGCAGCAACAAGCACCACAGCCACAACAGCAGCCACAACAGCAACAGCAGCCGGTTCAGGACTTGGGGATCCACCAAAACCCGATGCCGAACCATCCTCCCGCTCCACAGCCTCAGCCGTCGGCACCAGCCCAGGTAAACGTAGTCCAACCCCCGGCCCCTAACATCGGGTGGTCCTTTGACGACGACGGCACCACGCCGCAGATAATGGCCTTCCACCATAATCACCGCAATCCCCTTGCTCCCTCTAGCATTTTACCTACACCACTTGTTCTCCCATTCACACCCGCTCCAGTAACTCCGCCATCACCTACAATTCTATCACACCTGCCACCAGTTACCCCCACTACCATCATTAGACCGTCACCCAACCCTCCACTCATCACCACGCCTCCACTAGCCTGCCCTCCCTCCGTACCAGCGCCCATCATCACCACCCCGCCTTCCACTAACCACATACCCATCATCCGCCTATCGCCGCTTATTACCTCCACCAACACCACTTCCCACCAAATTCTTTCTCCCACACCGCCTATTCCACTCATCCACACCACCGGGCCAATTATGTCGTCTTCTGATGCCGTGCCGGCACAAAACCTTACCCTACGTAGCGGGCGGTTGTTCCATCAGAATTATCCCACTACTTCAAATCCCCAGTCTTCCCAGCCGGCTGCCGAGCAAGAGGAAGCCGAACCTCTGTCGGGTACCCAATACGACTTGCTACATCATTTGGATAGGGTGCCCGCCAAGATATCTGTTTTAAAGCTTATCAAGAGATCCACCCTTCACCAGGATGCTCTCAGAAATTTCTTGTAAAAGGTGATGGTCAGTGAGGACATGGCAGTTGACAGTTTACCGACAGCACTGGCAACAATTTCTAAAGGGCCGGCGATCACATTTTCTGAAACCAAGCTAGCTCCTCCAGAAGCTCGGTAAATGCCACTCTGCATTTCAATCACTTTGAATAAAGTCAATATTGACGCAGCACTCGTTGATACAGGGGCATCTATTAATCTGTGCCCACTCAGTACCCTTCGAGCCTACAATATCTCAGAGGAATTACTACGGCCAACCCCCACTACTATAGCTGCATACGACAACTCGAGGAGAGCATGTCACGGGGTGGTCACTATTCAGGCAGAACTTGGGCCCCTCACTATGCCCGTGGTGTTCTATGTGCTAGACATCGACCCTATGTTCAAGGCTATCTTGGGTCGCCCATGGATTGACACTCTCAGCGCCGTACCCTCCACTGCGCATCAATGCATTAAATTCCCTTTCCAAGGGAGGGTCGTCACAGTTAAGAGCTTATCCACGGTCCAATCTGTTAAAGCTATTTTAGAAAAGGTCCTTCCCACATTATGGCCAAGTAGCCGACCAGTTATCTCTGTGCTAGATCTAGACTTTCCTTGGGCTTATGCACCTTGCAAGCCCGTCACTGCTGCAGTTAATATCAAGATGAAGCCCCAGATTCGAGATTCCAAGGGCTGGGACATTATATTGAAGCTAGGCTACCAACCGGGGAGAGGCCTAGGTGCTCAATTACAGGGAAGGACCAAGCCCATCCCTAAGGGAAGAAAGATGAACAGGCTACCGAGAGACCGCATTACCCATGATGGGTGACTCTGGGCCACTCACCTGGGACTATCGTCAGCATTTTGTCAGAGGGCCTCTCCAGCCAAGCACATTGAGCCCACAGCCAATTCTGCCAGATAGAAAAGATTCAGTTTGTCCAGTTGCCAATCCCCCTCTACAACCAAAAGGGCCAGTTGACGACATGATTAACTATAGTCAAGCCTTTGAAAGATTATTCCATGAAGGAGGCTGTCGATAGAAGCATCAAGAGGTTCGGCTCGTCCAATGGAGGCCGAAGAAGCAGCCAGTTCAACATCACGGGAGAAGGGGAGCTCGCCGATTGTCTTTTCTTGGTCTCCCTCCCATCTTCAATCATTTTTTCAGCAATGGGAACTCATGTAGTGCCCCAGAATTTATTTGATAATTTTATGGCATTATTAGCAATTAAATGGACTAATTTGAAGTTATAAATCAATATAAGGTCAAATGGTGTTAATCAACTAACCCAACTCACTTAATTAAAGTCTAAAGGGTTTTTAAACCAGGCCCATTAAGTTGGCCCATATTCTAGAAGGTATTTAAGCCTATTCTCGGATTTTTAAGGATAAACATCACTTAATAAGATAAGTTAATGGATAATTATCAAAAGAGTTTTAATTTATTTGAACTCTGTCCACGACGAATATAACGATCTATAGCCCGACCGTCATATACTTGTAACGCATGGGAGATAGACCGTTACACTATGTGTACTCCTTGAGTTGAAGAGTTTGAGGCATGTTGAACTTTGGAAACAAGATATGTAACGGTCTATCGTGAGACCGTCACATATCTCTAACGTACGGGATGACGATCGTTACATACTGTTAGTTCCGTAAAAGAAAGAACAAGTAGAAAGATCAGAATTTGATGATCTTATCCACTAAGGATCGACTTGGGAAGGCTTGTAATATTGCTAAGGACTCTTAGAGATTAGGATTTGATGAAATAAGGACTCTAAACTCGATCTAATCCTCAAACCCTAGTCTAAACTCTATAAATAGGGCATAGTTCTGAACTGTGCGACCGTTACTTTTTGGACGTAAAGAAGCAAGGTAAGGAGTCATTATCTCAGGTAAGTTCTTTAGAAGTAATTGTTTATAATACTTTAGATTAACTCCTCTCCAAATTTCACATCTTTAGGTCAAGAGGTCGTGGAGTTAGAACCTAAAGAACTTACTGGAAAAGTCATAAGAGGAGGAGAAGAACTAGGGCAAGGTTCTCAACCAAATTCAAGAACTATAGTCTAAGTAAGAGGTAAGTTATCTCATGAACGGCAAAAATAACTTGATAGGACTAAGAGCCTCTGTTTTGATTGGATTTCATGCATGCTAGATCATCAATTTCATGTTTTATTGGTTCTATGCATATCATGTATCTCTTAGCCCTAACTAAAGATTAAGACCTGACTATTCATCTAATCCATCAATACCTATGCATGTAGTTGGCCTACACTACGTTATCATGTCTAGGGATTCATGGTATTTTAATCGATCTCTTTATGTTTTATCCAGTTTCTGTTAGCAGATACTGTAACGCATCACAGAAGGACCGTCACTTTCATGTAACGGCCCTACGACAGACCGTTACAAACTCTGTGATATTTGAACTACACTGTTGATTTTAACGCGATTGGATAGACGCGTTACATTCATGTAACGGCTGGGTCTTGACCGTCACATTCACTGTGACGCCCCATCTCCAGACCGTTATAGTCTATGCTCTGTCAACCCTAGATAGAATATAACTTGCTAATTTTGCTTATTATTAAGCCTAGTTACCTAAGTTTTATCCTGATCATGTGATTTTAAGGTTATTTGACTATTCATGATAGGTATTGCATGGTTTGTTATCTCACTTTTACTTCTGTTATGTTAATGAAGCCAAAGTATATAGTTTTGTATTATAAAGCATGACTTTTTAAACATTGTATTGACGGAGTTTTCATCATGATTTTCAAATTTGAGTATACATATCTCTCTCTGTCAATAGAGTCAATTCTATAAGAACATGGCACATATTCCGGTATGTTGTCATTAGTTCACACTTTGCACTATAGGAACACAATCTTGGACATGAGGACCTCTCTATTGGATATTCCTTCTAATGGACTAGGAAATCATTGTTTCAAGGCCTCCGTAATTCTCTGCGAGTATGGGATTCCCACTAGGACGCCGAGTTGGTTGTACCGTTAAAGCCCAATAACTAGAATACACTATCATGGTTTCTGATTCTTGAAATGTAACGGCCTTTAACTGGACCGTCAGGCTCACGTAACGGTCCAGTGCCAGACCGTCACATTCCTCTGAGTCTATTTTTATCTTTCTGGACTCTGATCATTGTAACGGCCCATTAATGGCACGTTACATAGTGTAACGGCCCAGTAAACGACCGTTACATAGCTTGTTTTTGTTAACCCAAGGTTTGACCAAGGGTTGATATTCCAATGATTCTAGACAAACCTTGATGATCTAGAACTTGTCATATTGCTTAAATTGATCTAATGTAATGGAAGTAAAGGAAAATACCGTTATGCTATCGATTTATTTCTATGAGCATGACATTGTTTAAAGTCTATTTCTTGACTCCTACATTCTTATGTTGAAGCATTCATTCATTGATTTTAGTTATCATGGAATTATTGGAAGTGCTATATTCTTGGCCATACTTTACTGTTATACTGCGTGAAAGTAGCTTAATTTATAACTGAAGATGCGATCGAGCACTGATTGTGTTCAAGGACTCTATGCTAGTCCCCTCAGCTGATTACCGGAAACATACTATTTTATAAACCATGGGGTATGATGCTACTGGCGTCGCATTACGCTGGGAGTACTATTTCTATAAATAAGTGAAGATCCACGACACGACATGACACACTTGCTTGATATTCCACAGAAATTCACGAAGCACTTGCTCATAAGCATAAGATGCTAAAGTGAGGAATATGTGGCGTGCTAGTACATTCTCGATATATTCTTGTTCATGAAAGGCCAATATCATGTTCTTGTCCTATTCTTACTAGTTCATTCTTGTTCTCAGTCCATCTTATATGATAGTCTTGTTACTTTGATTTAATCGCATGATCATCGCATTGCATGATTTTACCTTATTTATTAGAGTAAAAATGTTAATCACTTTAATAGTGCCTTCATGTTGATGCGAAGATACCTATTGGGCAAGTGTGCTCATTACCTATTTCCAATCTTTTTCAGGAAATGAAAGTGAGTCGGGTTCGGATTCAGATTATTCAAGTAGCGGATCCGAGAGCGATTAAAGATGAGCGAAGACTTAGAAAGTCTATAATGTCTAGATTGAGTCAATGTAATTTTCCTATTTCTTGAGTCTAGTAGAATAAAAATCAAATTAGTGATTGTATCTTGAATATTGAGCATTATGAGGTAAAGTTGAAGTTTGATTAAATCATGTGAAATTGCATTTAATAGTGTGATTGTCTTGCGCTCTGGTTATTCTTGCTTGCAAGAGGCTTACCATGCCGGCTGTTCACGCTCCCCGAGCGAGTCTTCCGCTGTAATAAAGGCTCGGGGCATGACAGTTAAGTTGGTATTAGAGCCTAAGTCTCAGGACTTAGGGAAAAGAGTCATGTCATAGGATAAGTCCAAGATTTAAGGACCCATACCTATGAACTAAGGAAGAAATTCCACACCCATGTGAGGATTGGGTAGAACCCGGGATTAGATAACTAATTAGCTTTAAGAATTATTTTGTACATTCCAATTTCATGAGAAATAACAAGTTGTTATTTTCTCTCAGGTGCCCTATTTTACGACTGGCTCATCGTGTAGATTGGGACGGTATGCAACAAACTGTTGCCGGCCTCACCCAGACATTGCAGACTATAGCACAAGGTGGTGCAGGGGCAAGGGTTGGTGACCTTCACCGTAATTTCCGGAGTCTAAATCCTCCACGTTTCTATGGATCTTCCAATCCAGACGAAGCAGAAAATTGGATCGATGAGATGAATCGTAAATTTGATGTCATACAATGCACTGATCAGGAGAAAGTCCGTCTAGCAACATTCCAATTGAATAAGGATGCTCGTACTTGGTGGAAGTCCGTTCCGGCACCTCCGGCCGATGCGCCACTTACATGGAATGCTTATCTCACTTTATTTCGTGCCAAATATTTCTCCGAACATGTGAAGGAAAGGAAGGCTATGGAGTTTGCCTCCCTTCGTCAAGGGATGATGTTAGTTGCAGAGTATGAGTTACAGTTTTCAAGACTAGCACCATATGCACCACACCTTATCAGCACAGAATTATTAAAAGCAAACCGATTCATGGACGGGTTACGGCCCGGTTTCATTCAGCAATTGGAGACACAGAATATCCGCACTTATGCGGAGATGGTTCAAAGGGCATATTTATGCGAAAGGACCTTAGAGAAGGTCGAAAGGTTGAAAGGTAAAGGAGAAGAATCTAGCCGGCATTATAAGAAAGAGAAGTTCAGCATCACGGAACCCTACAAAAGCTGTGATAACAAGAAAAGATCAAGGAACGGGAACGGAGAAAGCTCCCAAAAGAGTAATAAAAATGTGAAGGAAGAGAAGGAGCAAGTTGCCGCGGCGTGCACTTTTTGCGAGAAATTCGGCCATTCGACAGAAGAATGTTGGAAGCGCCTCGGTGCTTGTTTGCGTTGTGGAAGTAGGGAGCATCGTGTGCCAGATTGCCCCCTTATGAAAGAGCAATCAGCTAATGGAGGACGCAGGAGGCAGGCTCGCCTCAATGCAGTTATTGATGAAGAAGAAGCGCCCAGGGATCAAAATGATGGGCTCATGGAAGGTACTCTTCAAATCTGTTCTCGCCCTGCATTCGTGCTATTTGATACTAGTGCTTCTCATTCGTTTATCTCCACCACTTTTGCAAACACCTTACCAACTGCATCAGTTCCCCTACCTTCAGATCTCGCTATTACTACACCTTTAGGATCTGGAACTAAGCTTACCAAGTATTATCCCGAATGTGAGGTGGTAGTAGAAGGACACAATCTCCCCGCAAACTTAGTATGCCTTGATATGAAAGGTTATGATGCCATTTTAGGGGTAGATTGGCTTGCAGACCATGATGCTTACATCAACTGCCGAAATAGAATTATATCTTTCCGAAAGCCCGGTCTTCAAAGATTTTCTTTTCTTGGCATCAAATACAAGAAGCACCCTACCATTATATCTTCTCTTCACGCCTGCAAACTTATCTCGAAAGGATGTGAAGTTTTTCTTACTTCAGTCATTGTCATCGAATCTAAGGAAATTATCCTAGCAAACATTCCTATTGCAAATGAATTTTCTGACGTGTTCCCATCCGAACTACCTAGCTTACCGCCCGAGAGGGAAGTAAACTTTACCATTGAACTCATTCCAGGTGCAGCACATGTTTCTATAGCCCTTACAGGATGTCCCCCACAGAACTTAAGGAACTAAAGAAGTAATTATAAGAACTTCTAGACAAGGGTTTTATTAGACCTAGCACATCCCCCTGGGGTGCGCCTGTTCTATTTGTCAAGAAGAAGGATGGTTCTCTCCGGTTATGCATTGACTACCGGCGATTGAATCAACTTACAATCAAGAACAAGTATCCATTGCCGCGTATTGATGAGCTCTTCGATCAGCTTTCGGGAGCTGAGTACTTTTCTAAGATTGACCTAAGATCAGGTTATCATCAGCTTAGAATCAAAGAAGAGGACATTTATAAATCGGCTTTTCGAAGTCGTTATGGCCACTATGAATTCATGGTGATGCCGTTCGGTTTAACTAATGCCCCAGTAGTATTTATGCAACTTATGAACAATGTCTTCCAGCCATATTTAGACCAGTTCATCGTTATCTTCATCGATGATATCCTGATATACTCCAAGACTAGAGAAGAACATGAAGAACATCTAAAAATAGCCTTACAAACACTTAGAGAACACAAGCTATATGCCAAACTCAATAAGTGTGAATTCTGGCTCAAGGAAGTCTCATTCCTAGGCCACATCATTTCAAAAGAAGGTATTGTTGTGGATCCTTCTAAGGTAGAAGCTGTCAGAGATTGGAGCCGACCAACGACTGTATCTGAAGTCAGAAGCTTTTTGGGTCTAGCAGGTTATTATAGAAGATTCATAAAGGACTTCTCAAAGATCGCGATTCCTTTAACTAGACTTACTAGAAAAGAAAATCCTTTTATCTGGTCGAAAGACTGTGAAAAGAGTTTTCAAAGTCTTAAGAATCATCTTACAACAGCCCCTGTTTCGTCGCTACCAATAGAGGGTGCTGGATTTGAAGTATATACGGATGCATCTAGAATTGGCTTAGGATGTGTCCTTATGCAAGATGGAAATGTGATTTGCTATTCTTCAAGACAATTGAAACGTCACGAATAAAATTATCCTGTACATGAGTTGGAATTAGCAGCAGTTACTTTCACCTTGAAAATTTGGCGTCATTATCTTTATGGAGAAAAGTTCACGATCTACATAGACCACAAGAGCTTGAAATATTTATTTTCTCAAAAAGAGCTTAATATGAGGCAAAGGAGGTGGTTAGAACATCTCAAGGACTTTGATTTTGCTATTCAATATCATCCTAGCAAGGCGAATGCTGTAGCATATGCACTTAGCAGAAAACCAATTGGTATGTTATCAAGTCTCATGATTAGTGTGACTAACCTTATTCCTCAATTTGCCTAGTTGAATTTAGATGTTGATGTTAAGGAAGAAGATTACTTCGTAGCTAATATCCGAGCTCAACCTACATTGATAGAGGATTTGGCCAAGTTACAAGAGGATGATCCAATTTTACTGGAAATTAAGGCCAATATTGAACAAAGACCGGATTTTTCTATTTATAATGATGGAAGATTGCTATTCAAGGGCCGAATGTGTATACCGGATCATGAGGATACAAAGAAATTGATCTTAGAAGAAGCACATAAATCAAAGTACTCCATCCATCCAGGAGGTACCAAGATGTATCAAGATCTCAAAAGAAACTTCTGGTGGCCCAATATGAAGAGGGAAGTAGCTGACTTTGTGTCTTGCTGTCTTACTTGCCAACAAGTGAAGGCGGAACATTTCAGAACTGCAGGAAAATTACATCCCTTAAATATTCCCGAGTGGAAATGGGAAAGTATAGTAATGGATTTCATTATGGGATTACCTAAGACAAGAGGTGGACATGATGGAATATGGGTAATCATAGACCGATTGACTAATACTGCACATTTCATATCAATAAAAAGTCAATGGTCTGTGGATATTCTAGTAGCATTATACATCAAAGAAATTGTTAAACTACATGGTATCCCTATCTCTATTATATCAGATAGAGATCCACGATTTACATCACAATTCTGGAAAGGTTTACAACATTCACTAGGGACTAGATTGAATTTTAGCACAGCCTTTCATCCACAAACTGATGGTCAGACAGAAAGGACAAATTAGGTGGTAGAAGATATGCTCAGGGCTTGTGTCATTGATTTTGGAGGAAGTTGGCATGATCACTTGCCTCTGGTAGAATTTGCATATAACAACAGTTATCAAGCAAGCATACAAATGGCACATTTTGAAGCTCTATATGGGAAAAGTTGTCGATCACCAATATGTTGGAATGAAATAGGGGAAAGGCAATTTCTAGGCCCCGACCTTATCAGAGATTCTACAGAGAAAATAAAGCTCATCCAAGAAAGAATGAAAATGGCACAAGATAGGCAAAAGTCTTATGCTGACAATCGAAGACGTGACTTGGAGTTTCAGGTAGGAGATCCTGTGAATTTGAAGGTTTCTCAAGGTCGTGGTATTCGAAGATTTGGCATCAAAGGAAAGCTAACTCCAAGGTTCATTGGTCCATTTGAAATTCTTGAAAGGGTCGGTGAAGTGGCTTATAGATTGGCCTTACCTCCACAGTTAGCAGGAGTTCATGACGTATTTCACGTCTCTATGCTGAAAAAGTACGTATATGATCCAGACCACATTATCACTTATGACAATATAGAGATTCAGAAAGACTTGACATACGAGCAAACACCGATCAAGATTCTGGATCGGGAAGTGCGTCAATTAAGAAATAATGTTATTCCCATGGTCAAGATCCAATGGAAGAAAATATGGCCATATGAAGCAACATGGGAAACCGAAACGGCTATGCGGAAAAGATTCCCAGAATTATTCAACTGTAAGTACACTCTCCACAATCCATGAATTGAATTTGGGGACCAAATTCTTTTAAGTGGGGGAGGGTGTAGTGCCCCAGAATTTATTTGATAATTTTATGGCATTATTAGCAATTAAATGGACTGATTTGAAGTTATAAATCAATATAAGGCTAAATGGTGTTAAACAATTAACCCAACTCACTTAATTAAAGTCTAAAGGGTTTTTAAACCAGGCCCATTAAGTTGGCCCATATTCTAGAAGGTATTTAAGCCTATTCTCAGATTTTTAAGGATAAACATCACTTAATAAGATAAGTTAATGGATAATTATCAAAAGAGTTTTAATTTATTTGAACTCTGTCCACGACGAATATAACGGTCTACAGCCCAACCGTCACATACTTGTAACGCATGGGAGATAGACCGTTACACTATGTGTACTCCGTGAGTTGAAGAGTTTGAGGCATGTTGAACTCTGGAAACAAGATATGTAACGGTCTATCGTGAGACCGTCGTAAATCTCTAACGCACGGGATGACGACCGTTACATACTGTTAGTTCCGTAAAAGAAAGAACAAGTAGAAAGATCAGAATTTGATGATCTTATCCATTAAGGATCGACTTGGGAAGGCTTGTAATATTGCTAAGGACTCTTAGAGATTAGGATTTGATGAAATAAGGACTCTAAACTCGATCTAATCCTCAAACCCTAGTCTAAACTCTATAAATAGGGCATAGTTCTGAATTGTGCGACCCTTACTTTTTGGACATAAAGAAGCAAGGTAAGGAGTCATTATCTCAGGTTAGTTCTTCATAAGTAATTGTTTACAATACTTTAGACTAACTCCCCTCCAAATTTCACATCTTTAGGTCAAGAGGTCGTGGAGTTAGAACCTAAAGAAGTTGCTGGAAAAGTCACAAGAGGAGGATAAGAACTAGGGCAAGGTTCTCAACCAAATTCAGGAACTACAGTCTAAGTAAGAGGTAGGTTATCTCATGAACGGAAAAAACAACTTGATAGGACTAAGAGCCTCTGTTTTGATTGGATTTCATGCATGCTAGATCATCAATTTCATGTTTTATTGGTTCTATGCATATCATGTATCTCTTAGCCCTAACTAAAGGTTAAGACCTGACTATTCATCTAATCCATCAATACCTATGCATGTAGTTGGCCTACACTACGTTACCATGTCTAGGGATTCATGGTATTTTAATCGATCTCTTTATGTTTTATCCAGTTTCTGTTAGCAGATACTGTAACGCATCACAGAAGGACCGTCACTTTCATGTAACGGCCCTACGACAGACCGTTACAAACTCTGTGATATTTGAACTACACTGTTGATTTTAACGCGCTTGGACAAACGCGTTACATTCATGTAACGGCTGGATCTTGACCGTCACATTCACTATGATGCCCCATCTCCAGACCGTTATAGTCTATGCTCTGTCAACCCTAGATAGAATATAACTTGCTAATTTTGCTTATTATTAAGCCTAGTTACCTAAGTTTTATCCTGATCATGTGATTTGAAGGTTATTTGACTATTCATGATAGGTATTGCATGGTTTGTTATCTCACTTTTACTTCTGTTATGTTAATGAAGCCAAAGTATATAGTTTTGTATTATAAAGCATGACTTTTTAAACATTGTATTGACGGAGTTTTCATCATGATTTTCAAATTTGAGTAT
The DNA here is from genome assembly GCA_022559845.1 of Amorphophallus konjac. Lineage (NCBI taxonomy): Eukaryota > Viridiplantae > Streptophyta > Magnoliopsida > Alismatales > Araceae > Amorphophallus > Amorphophallus konjac. The sequence continues at coordinate 72,290,619 of CM040128.1, read as the reverse complement.
ACATATCTCTCTCTGTCAATAGAGTCAATTCTATAAGAACATGGCACATATTTCGGTATGTTGTCATTAGTTCACACTTTACACTATAGGAACACAATCTTGGACATGAGGACCTCTCTATTGGATATTCCTTCTAATGGACTAGGAAATCATTGTTTCAAGGCCTCCGTAATTCTCCGCGAGCTTGGGATTCCCACTAGGACGCCGAGTTGGTTGTACCATTAAGGCCCAATAACTAGAATACGCTATCATGGTTTCTGATTCTTGAAATGTAACGACCTTTAACTGGACCGTCAGGCTCACATAACGGTCAAGTGCCAGACCGTCACATTCCTCTGAGTCTATTTTTATCTTTCTGGACTCTGATCATTGTAACGGCCCATTAATGGCGCGTTACATAGTGTAACGGCCTAGTAAACGACCGTTACATAGCTTGTTTATGTTAACCCAAGATTTGACCAAGGGTTGATATTCCAATGATTCTAGACAAACCTTGATGATCTCGAACTTGTCATATTGCTTAAATTGATATAATGTAATGGAAGTAAAGGAAAATACCGTTATGCTGTCGATTTATTTCTATGAGCATGACATTGTTTAAAGTCTATTTCTTGACTCCTACATTCTTATGTTGAAGCATTCATTCATTGATTTTAGTTATCATGGAATTATTGGAAGTGATATATTCTTGGCCATACTTTACTGTTATACTGCGTGGAAGTAGCTTAATTTATAACTGAAGATGCGATTGAGCACTGATTGTGTTCAAGGGCTCTATCCTACTCCCCTCGGCTGATTGCCAGAAACATACTATTTTATAAACCATGGGGTATGATGCTACTGGTGTCGCATTGCGCTAGGAGTACTATTTCTATAAATAAGTGAAGATCCACGACACGACATGACATTCTTGCTTGATATTCCACAGAAATTCACGAAGCACTTGCTCATAAGCATAAGATGCTAAAGTGAGGAATATGTGGCTTGCTAGTACATTCTCAATATATTCTTTTTCATGAAAGGCCAATATCATGTTCCTGTCCTATTCTTACTAGTCCATTCTTGTTCTCATTCCGTCTTATATGATAGTCTTGTTACTTTGATTTAATCGCATGATCATCGCATTGCATGATTTTACCTTATTTATTAGAGCAAAAATGTTAATCACTTTAATAGTGCCTTCATGTTGATGCGAAGATACCTACTGGGCAAGTGTGCTCATTACCTATTTCCAATCTTTTTCAGGAAATGAAAGTGAGTCGGGTTCGGATTCGGATTATTCAAGTAGCAGATCCGAGAGCGATTAAAGATGAGCGAAGACTTAGGAAGTCTATAATGTCTAGATTGAGTCAATGTAATTTTCCTATTTCTTGAGTCTAGTATAATGAAAATCAAATTAGTGATTGTATCTTGAATATTGAGCATTATGAAGTAAAGTTGAAGTTTGATTAAATCTTATGCAATTGCATTTAATAGTGTGATTGTCTTGCGCTCTGGTTATTCTTGCTTGCAAGAGGCTTACCATGCCGGCTGTTCCCGCTCCCCGAGCGAGTCTTCCGCTATAATAAAGGCACGGGGCGTGACAACTCATATCCCGTCCTCCTCCGATCATGATCAATCCATCTCTCAATGATCCGTTTGAAATCTTGTTTGTTCCTTGCACCTGTGGGCGTTGTCCCCCTGTTAATTTGGTCAATCTATTCACTCCTCCTTCCTCCACCACTCCACTCCACGAGATGTGGTTCCGATCCTCCGATCCATTCTTCGATTGCATCTTCCCCGAGTTGTTCCCCATGCAACTCCCGCCTCCTCCATCCTGTTGTATGGTCTCCACTGTTCTCTAAAAAAAATGTCAAATTTGAAATGGAGATTTCAGTGGAAGATTATGCTACCCTATCTCCATCCTCCTCCCAGGGGCACGAGTCCCCTGCTCCTTCCCTTCCACTAGATTTTCTTTCCCCCAAGTTAGGTGTAAGGTCCGTCGAGTCTAGGGAAGTAGAGTCAGTTAGGTTTAGAGAAGTAGGGTCTTGTTCTAGCTCGTCCAACCCTTCCTCCCCTAAGCCGCGCCCGCTTGCGCGTCCTTCAAAATCCATCCCTGATAGGTTCTTGCAAGATCTAGCTCAGCGATGTCATACTCTTTTAAAGTGTCCAGAATTTGTTGCTACGACAATCATGATTGAAGATGAAGAGGAAATAGAGGGGGTGTGGAGCGATGATGGACTCGGTGTCTATGAAATCCCTGATGAAAAAGACCCGATTGATGATGAGGATAGCAACGTAGATGACACTACCGATTTGTATGCGCAAGGACTAAAGAGATTCGATGAGCCATCGTCGGCATTGGATGAACCTACGAAGGAAGTAAATTTAGGGACTGAAGAAGACCCAAGGCCCATCATTATTGCCGCTAATCTCCCTCCCCAAGTAGAAGAAGATTTGATTAAGATTTTGAGAGAGTATAGCGATTCTTTCACCTGGTCTTATGAGGACATGCCAGGTCTTGATCCCTCCTTAGTGGAACACCGACTCGTGCTTAAACCAGGGGCAACACCTATGAAACAACGGTCAAGAAGATTTCACCCCCACATGGCCTTGAGGATTAAGGAAGAAGTCGACAAGTTGTACAAGGCCAGATTCATTAAAGTGGTTCTATATCCCCAGTGGGTGGCAAACATAGTCCCTGTTATCAAGAAGGATGGAAAGATTCGGATCTGCATCGATTTCAGGGATCTTAATAAAGCATGTCCCAAAGATGATTTCCCGCTGCCTCACATCGATGTCCTGGTGGATAACACTGCCGGGTACGAAGCTTTATCATTTATGGATGGTTACTCCGGCTATAATCAGATCCGTCTCACTCCGAAAGATCAAGAGAAAACCTCATTCACCACGCCCTAGGGCACGTACTGTTACGTGGTTATGCCTTTCGATCTGAAGAACGCGGGTGCCACCTATCAGAGGGCGATGATGGCTATTTTCCACGACATGATGCATATCTATATGGAAGCTTACGTGGATGACATTCTGGTGAAGTCAAGGACTAAAGAAGAACACCCCTCTATTCTGGCTAAGGTGCTGCAAAGAGCTAGGGAGTACAAGCTTAAAATGAATCCGAAGAAGTGTGTATTCGGAGTCTCTTCAGGGAAGCTGCTAGGCTTTATAGTTAGCAAACGGGGGATCTAGATTGATCCTAACAAAGCAAAGGCCATCTTGGACATGCCTCCACCGAAGAACATTACGGAACTCCGAGGACTGATTGGTAGATTGCAATTCATCAGAAGATTCATATCCCAACATTCTCAAAGGTGCCGCCCGTTTTATGAATTGCTTAAGGCGGGGGTTAAGTTTGAATGGAATCAAGACTGTCAGAAGGCCTATGAGGATTTAAAGGAATATCTATCCAATCCCCCAGTTTTGCAACCTCCTGTCCCTGGGAAACCCCTAATCCTATACATCTCGGTCATTGAGGACTCCCTAGGGGCGGTCTTAGCACAAGTAGATGATGAAGGAAGAGAGCGGGATGCTTATTACCTCTCTCGATTATTCAACCCAGCTGAGGCCAGATACACCGCTATGGAAAAGACTTGTGCCGCCTTAGTGTGGGTAGCTCAGAAGCTTAAACATTACTTTCTTGTCCACCCAGTTAGGTTGATCTCTAGAATGGACCCGATCCGCTATCTCTTAGAAAAGTCTGTCCTTTCTAGTAGGTTAGCTCGCTGGCAGAGCTTCCCCTCCCAATTGGATATCACATTTGTCGTTCAGAAGGTGATCAAAGGCTATGCCATCGCTGAGCATCTTGCCCATCTCCCCATCCCTCACACCAACTCTATTCAGGACGATTTCCCTGATGAGCATCTCTCTGCTATCTCTCATCATCCCTATTGGTCTCTACACTTTGATGGTGCGCTCAATTCTCAAGGCCGAGGGATCGGCGCTGTTCTGCTCACTCCAGAGGGAGTGACGATTCCCTTTGCTTATCAACTTTGATTTCCTGCTACCAACAACATCGCTGAGTATGAGGCTCTCCTAGTCGGATTGAAGCACGCCTATCTCCTAGGCGCGCGTTATTTGAATATCATAGGAGACTCTCAGCTCGTCTTGCGGCAAGTTCTGTCCACTTACCGCACTCATGACCCTAAGCTCAAGCCTTATCAAGATTTGATCACGCTCCTTGCTAGGCAATTCTGTAAGCTGATCTATATCCATACTCCTAGGTCTCAGAACATTCTGGCTGACGCTTTAGCTTCACTTGCTTCCTCTCTATCTTTCCCTCTCAGTCGGAATACTGAGACCATCGTCGTTCAGAGATTGGACGCACCTTCTCTTCAGGATCCTTGGTACATCAACCTTAGGAAAGCTATAGAGGCGAGGGCTGAGAAGGGAGACCTTGAGGAAGTACCTTTGATGGAGCTAGAAGAGATTCTGGAGGAAGAAGAATTGCCCTCGTATCATGAGATTGAGTTATTTTGCAAGGACGATTCGTTCCCAGAAGGGGCAAATGCCGAGCAGCGCAAGTCAATAAGGAGAGCCGCCTCAAGGTATACCATCATTGCAGGAGAACTATACAGGCGTGCTACCAATGGAATGCTCATGAGATGCTTAGATGATGATGAGGCTTGGAAGGTGGCTGAAGCGGCCCATTCTAGTGAGTGTGGAGGTCATGTCAATGGCTAGGCTCTAGCGAAGAAGATCCTTAGGCAGGGCTACTATTGGCCCACTCTAGAGGAAGATTACTCCCTCTATGTCCGGAGGTGTCTTAAATGTCAACTCCACGCTGATAAAATTCATGCTCCAGCTTCGTCTCTCCATCCTCTTTCCGCTCCTTGGCCATTCTCTATGTGGGATTTCGACGTCGTCGACCCACTCGGTGATCCCAATTCTCAGATCAAGCAGAAATCCTTTATCCTTACCGCCACTGAGTACTTCACCAAATGGGCCGAGGCTGAGACGTACGCAGAGATCAAAGCGTCAACGGTGTGCCGCTTTATCATGAAGAATATCATCTCGCGGTTCAGAGTGCTAAGCAGCATCATCACCGGCAATGGACCCCAGTTTGTTTCTCAAGAGCTCAAGGACCTATGTAAGAAGTTCAATATTGCATTGTGATGCGGGACGAGACACGGACACGACAAGCTCGCGATTGCCCCTTAACGAGGGAAGCGTCGAACGTGCGCGGTTGAGAAACCGGCAATGAGCTAGGGTGATCGGCTCTCTTTTGTGCCCGGATCGGGTCACGGGACGGTCACGCTCTCTCGCGCAGCAGCGGTGATATGAAAAATATAGCGAGCTAGATCCTAAAGCATGCTCTCTAGCAGCGGCATAAACAAATATATATGAAGTAAGCAAAATGCCAAGTATGGGAGCGAAAACGGTACCTCCACGCGCTCGGCGTGGGGAAGACGGACCCGGCCGAAACTCGTACTCCCGGAACAATAATACACACTATTACAGCAATACAACTCGTTGCCCACTCCATGCAGTGAGGTAAAGGGCTACACAATGGGGTCCGGGAGGACCGAATTCGGGTTGATGGGCGGCTTCCCGCGTTGATTCGGCAACACCCGAACTAGTGACGGTTGGGCCCACGTGCTGTCCGGAGGGGCCGTGTGGGACCCGGTGGCACCGCTGTAGTGGGGACACTTAGGGAAGCGCTCCCCTGGGCTGACGGCACGCTGGTTCGCCGGCCCGAGGCCAGGCGGCTCCGTTCGGCACCGGTCAGAATGACCGGCCACGGATCTGTCGGTTTTATTTTCCGGCGCGCGCTCCGGCGAGAACGGACGCTGCGATCAGCCCCGATGTCGGAATGCTACGAAACTGGCGCCGTTGGAAAGCTGCTTCGAAGGGCTTCAACTCTATGTAATTACAGAAAAATAACAAAGCCTACACTTCCAATTGGCGAATTTTGAAGGTTGCTGTGGTACAGTGGCTTAACTCTCAGATCTACAGGGATGTCCTCTGAGAACTGTCGTTGACCATAGAGTAGATGTCCGATTCAGCTCTTGAGGTCTTCATGAAAGGTGTAGGAAATTGATCTAGGAAGATGGTAAAACTAGTTTGGACAAGTTTGGATGTGGCTACGAATTGATAGGAATTTTTCACTAACAGTGGGTCAGATCTAGAATCTGACTAAAGGCACTGTAGCTGAGATAGAACACGAATTTTGAAAAATGGATAGAGGGAAGATAAAACATCAGGAAAAATGGTGAATGTAGGGGATGATGGACAGAACTCCCAGTAAAATTGGGAGGGTTTGGAAAATTCAAAAAGGTGGTCGTAGATGGGAAACGCAGAGCTGTTGTCACTGTAGACAGAGACAAAATAGATCTGGGAATGCAAAATGAACGAAAATGAAAAATTACTAAATGGAGGAGTTTAGAGGTGAAAATTTAGGTGGAGGTGGGGATTCAAGGAAGAACACACCCTCAAAATGTAAAATCAATCTCAGCTCGTGACTGGCAGCAAGAATTCACGAACTACACCTCTGTCCAGTAGGACAGAAACTTGAAGACGGCTCTACGGCGGCTCGAAGGCGGCACGAACGGCGGCGGCGGCGGCACAGATGAAGATCAGAGGTTGAGAGGGGAAGATAGAAGGTGGATACACTCTAGAACTGGAGGTTGAAGGAGAGGAACCGGAGGGGAGGAGCTGGGGGCGCACCAAGCTTCTTGGATTACAACAAAATTCTGATTTTTCCCTAATATTCATATGAAAATACAATCTTTTATATGATTCACATCAAATGCAATGTGAACCCTTGGATCTAAGGGTGGGGATTGAAGGGCTGGGATTGCATGCCACAAACACAAAAAAATGAATGTAATATGCAAGGGGGGGCAGCCTATTGACTAGAGGGGGGGGTTGAATGGAAGGTTGAAATGGTAGGTGGCCTACCTTGGATAAAATGAGCCACTTGTCTACCATGTGTCCATATGACCAGCCCACCCTTCTAGATGTCCACCTTGGAAGGTTGACCAGCCCCACAAGGTGACATGGACCAATGGGAGAGGGCTGAGGGCCCCCTTACTGGTCCTACGGTATAATTGCATAAAAACCCACACAATCCATGGGAATGACTCCTTGGCTTATAAAGCCTTACATTTGTGTACATACTTTCCCAAGGATATATACACAAACTAAAAGGACATAAATGCAAAAGAAAAAGTACATTCTCGGTGTCGATTCCCATCAACTCTCCCCGGGTGGGAGGAACTCGACCCCGTCAAGTAGGGGTATGGATGCTCGAGTACTCCGGTGGATCCGTCACTGTGCCAAGTAGCGCGGGTATGCTTCACTCCAAGTGACCGTCACCTGCTCATTCCATATATACTCGATATGCGCAAGCTGCCATAGGCTAGAGGTGGACACTCCGGGTGGGGCACTCTCAAAGGGAAGGAAGCAGCTCGAAGACTCACTAGGAATCACCGCTGAGTCCCTGTAGGTGACTGATCCGGATATAGATGTAGAACCGATCCCATACACATCGAATGAGTCCACTCGCCTCTTACGCATAAGAGAATGACAACGAGCTTGCACAAGACACATGCAAACAAACGACACACAAACCATGCAAGCAAACCACACAAAACAAACCACACAAGGAAAACACATTGACTCATGCACGACTCTAGACTAAGGTGGTGACATCAAGCCCACTAGGTGGCGGCATCCTGGGCGGCCGGAGAGCCGTCCAACTCTTCCCTCCCCAAGGCATAGTACTCATCGGCTAGTGCCTCATCGGCCACGTAATTGACATACTCAAGCTCGGGAGGTACGGATTCTCCAACACCTAGGGCTAGGGTGGTGCGAGCGGGACACTCGCTGGCAATGTGGCCAAACCCGTGACAGTGGAAACACTGCACTCTCGACCGACTACTCTCTCCTATAAAAGGGGCCTTACCCTTATCATCCCGTCGCGTAGGGGGTGTAGGCAGCAATGGGGGAGGTTTAGGTGCCTTGGACAATAGTGGAGGGGGTGCCGGTGCTAGAGGACGGGCTATAGGAGCCGGGGGACGAGCAACGGGTGCCGGTGGTTGGGGTGGAAATAGATCCCGGGGTGGAGGAGGGCGAGGTCGAGGAGTAAAGTGCTCCTGACGGGCGGGCTCCTGAGGATGAGCCATGGGTCCCCTCGGGTATGAACCTAAGGAGCCACGGGAATCACTACGGGGAGGAGCGGGACTCCACCGAGGAATAGACTCGAACTCTCCCTCGAATTGCTCCATCTCGAGAGCAACTTGATATGCATCCTCCAACTTGTCCACCTTGCGGCGGAGAAGCTCATACCGAAGGTGCGGGCGTAGACCACGCCGAAACCGAGAGACGGTAAGGGAATCCTCCTCCGTGACATCACATCGCAAGTAGTATTCATCAAATTCGGCGATGTAATCAGAGACGGACCGGTCTCCTTGGGTGAGGCTTTGCCACCTCTCGATAAGGCGCTGGCGGTAGGAGGTAGGGAGATATTTCTTCCTAAGCTTCTCCCTCATATCGGTCCATGTATCGATCGGGGGTTCTTGACGATGAAACAATAGGTTCTCCATGTTCCTCCAATAGGTTTGTGCGTGGCCTAAAAGTTTCATCCTGGCGTACTTGACTTTTCGTTGGTCCGACATCTCGAACCACTCAAAATATCGGTCCATACCAGCCTCCCAATCAAGATAGACCTTTGGGTCTAAGGACCCGTCAAAGGTGGGAGGGTCAGCCCAAATGGTCCGAATGGCCCGTTCATCCATATCTTGGTCGTGGGTACGCCGTGTATGGCGATGATCACGACCATGCCCCGATGCTCATTATCGGACTCATAGTCATGCACCTCGGGAACTTCGTGCCTCCTAACAGCTACCCCTTGAACCCTTGGAGTCGCGGGTTGGTGATCCGGCTCTGGTTGACCTTGGGTAGGTGGGATGGGTGCCTGGGCTGGTCCTTTCTCTAGTGCGGCAACTCTCCCGACCAATCCCTGAATGGACTGGTTTGACCCGGCGGCCCTATCCTCTACGGCCTTCATCCTCTCTTCTAGGCGGGTGCCTAGGCCATTCACCTGAGTACTCAACCCTTCCATCCTATCCACTCGAGTACTTAACTCATCCATGCTCTCACTCAACCCATCCATTTTCGCCATAAGAGTTCGGAACAACGTGGCCACTTCATCGGAACTATAGACTCGGGATTCCGCCATAGGTGGTGGTGGGGGTGAGTATTGAGTACCTCGACGAGTGGGCATGCAAGACACGGAGTAGGAGACACCGACTAAGGCAAATGCACACTACAAGATGATGCACCTAGACGTAACCAAAACTCGGCACGTGGTGGAGTTAATCGATCCGAAGATCACTCGCGCAAGTGTGCGGCTTTCTCGATAGGCGTAGCCTAACGTTCGGACAACACCTTTTGATATACCAGGTTATTGGGCTGCAATGCAAAAGACACTTTTTATGTTTGTTTTAAAACAATGATGACCCTAAACACGACTTAGACGTAAATGACTAATGAATGACACTTTTTTTGACACCCTAGAATCAAACTCGCTCTGATACCAAATTGATACGGGACGAGACATGGACACGACAAGCTCGCGATCGTCCCTTAACGAGGGAAGCGTCAGACGTGCACGGTTGAGAAATTGGCAATGAGCTAGGGTGATCGGCTCTCTTTTGTGCCCGGATCGGGTCACGGGACGGTCACGCTCTCTCTCGCAGCAGCGGTGATATGAAAAATATAGCGAGCTAGATCCTAAAGTATGCTCTCTAGCAGCAGCATAAACAAATATATATGAAGTAAGCAAAATGCCAAGTAAGGGAGCGAAAACGGTACCTCCACGCGCTCGGCGTGGGGAAGACGGACCTGGTCGAAACTCGTACTCCCGGAACAATAATACATACTATTACAGCAATACAACTCACTGCCCACTCCACGCAGGGAGGTAAAGGGCTACAGAATGGGGTCCGGGAGGACCGAATTCGGGTTGACGGGCGGCTTCTCGTGTTGATTCGGTAACACCCGAACTAGTGACGGTGGGGCCCACATGCTGTCCGGAGGGGCCGTGTGGGACCCGGTGGCACCGATGTAGTGAAGACGCTTGGGGAAGCATTCCCTGGGTTGGCGGCATGCTGGTTCGCCGGCTGGAGGCCAGGCGGCTCCGTTCGGCACCGGTCGGAATGACCGGCCACGGATCTGCCGGTTCTGTTTTCCGGCACGCGCTCCGGCGAGAACGGACGCTGCGATCAGCCCCGACGTCGTAATGCGACGAAACTAGCACCGTTGGAAAGCTGCTTCGAAGGGCTTCAACTCTCTGTGATTATAGAAAAATAACAAAGCCTGCACTTCCAACTGGCGAATTTTGAAGGTTGCTGTTGTACAGTGGCTTAACTCTCAGATCTGCAGGGCTGTCCTCTGAGAATTGTTGTTGACCGTAGGGTAGATGTCTGATTCAGCTCTTGAGGTCTTCATCAAAGGTGTAGGAAATTGAGCTAGAAAGACGGCAAAACTGGTTTGGACAAGTTTGGATGTGGCGACGAATTGATAGGAGTTTTTCACTAACAGTGGGTTGGATCTGGAATCTGACTAAAGGCACTGTAGCAGAGATAGAACACGAATTTTGAAAAATAGATAGAGAGCAGATCAACAATCAGGAAACATGGTGGATGTAGGGGATGATGGACAGAACTCCCAGTAAAATTGGGAGGGTTTGGAAAATTCAAAAAGGTTGTCGGAGATGGGAAACTCAGAGTTGTTGTCACTGTAGATAGAGACAAAATAGATCCTCAAAATTTCAAATCCATCTGAGCTCGTTGCTGGCAGCAAGAATTCACGAACTACACCTCTGTCGAGCAGGACAGAAACTTGAAGACGGCTCTGCGGCGGCTCGAAGGCGGCACGAACGGCGGCGGCGGCGGCACAGATGATCACCGGAGATAGAGGGGAGGGGATAGAAGATAGAAATCACTGTAGAACTGGAGGTTTGAGGAGAGGAACCAGAGGAGAGAGGAAGGGGGCGCACCAAGCTTATTGGATTACAACAAAAATTCTGATTTTTCCCTAATATTCATATGAAAATACAATCTTTTATATGATTCACATCAAATGCAATGTGAACCCTTGGATCTAGGGGTGGGGATTGAAGGGCTGGGATTGCATGCCACAAACATAAAAAAATGAATATAATATGCAAGGGGGGGCGGCCTATTGACTAGAGGGGGGGGGGGGGTTGAATGGAAGGTTGAAATGGTAGGTGGCCTACCTTGGACAAAATGAGCCACTTGTCTACCATGTGTCCATATGACCAGCCCACCCTTCTAGATGTCCACCTTGGAAGGTTGACCAGCCCCACAAGGTGACATGGACCAATGGGAGAGGGCTGAGGGCCCCCTTGCTAGTCCTACGGCATAATTGCATAAAAACCCACACAATCCCTGGGAATGACTCCTTGGCTTATAAAGCCTTACATTTGCGTACATACTTTCCCAAGGATATATACACAAACTAAAAGGACATAAATGCAAAAGAAAAAGTACAGGCTCGGTGTCGATTCCCATCACATTGCATCATTCATCTCCATATTATCCTCAAGGTAACGGTCAGGCCGAGGCCACTAATAAAACCCTTCTTAAAATCATAAAGAAAACATGCGAAACATATAAATTTTCCGATTGGCCGGAAAAACTAGTGGAAGCTCTGTGGGCTTACCGTACCTCCGTCCGTAGTCCTACGGGACAAACTCCCTACGCTCTTACCTATGGGATGGAGGTGATGCTCCCATATGAGATCTTGATCCCTTCCCTTAGAGTGCAGCTCGATAAGGAACTTAATCTTGACGAACGTCGAGAGGCGTTGCTCGTCCAGTTGGAACTCTTGGATGAGAAGAGGATGAACGCGGCCGATCACATATCCGTTTATCAAAAGAGAGTTTCGCGTTATTTTCAAAAGAAGGTGATTGAACGGAAATTTCAAAAAGGTGATATGGTTTTGAAACGCAAATTCATTCAGTCTGTAGGTCCTAGGTCTTAATTGCAACCTAACTGGGAAGGGCCGTTCGTTGTAAAAGAGGCTTATCCAGGGAATGCTTATCGTTTAGTGAACGCGGAAGGTGAGGAGCTCTCTCACGCGTGGAATGAGTTGTATCTTAAGCATTTCTTTCCTTAGAGTCTAATCAGTGCCGCCCCGACAGCGAGGTGTTCCCTCCCTTCCACCATGAAAAGTCCCGAGTACGGCAATCACACACTACATGACATCCCTGGTCAGGTTTTCCGCTTTGTAGACACCATTCTCCTCGGCCATGCTTTGGGGGAAGGTCGAAGTCCCTGTCCGTTTCTTTCCTCGGTTGAATCCAGGGGCAAGAGGTGAATAAGGAGGTGATGACCAATCTAGGCACCCTGACGAGAGGAGGTCTCAAATAGGGGCAGTCCGTTATGACCTGACGCCACAAGCGAAGAAACATAAAAGAAAAGAAGAAAGCAAAAGGAGCAATCTTTGTGACAAAATCCAAAGCCATTATCTCAAAAGTCTATCAATCATGATCCCAGAGCTCCAGAAAGGCAAGAAAGAAAAGCTAGGCATGTCAAGAGTGGCAGTACAGTTCCCCGCGGGACGAATGAGCCTGGTCGCATGCATGCCTAGAGTGGACTAAGGTTCGAGGATGGACACAAAGCCCCGGCGCAACAGACCAAATCTCTAATGGGTTGTCTGAAGAGGAACTCAAGTCCTAAAAACTTCTATATCTGGCCTAAGCTTACCCCTGTGTTCTATTTTCCTTTTAGGATCAAGACTAGTACCCTGGGTATGGCCCTGGTAGAGACACCGTCATGCAAGTTGGGTCTTGGCCAGGGGTCGTCACCTTGTTGCATACCAACCTCGGGAACTCTCGTTATAATAAGAAGGACCCACGTTGTCGGGGGGGCACTGATTTCCAAAATCTAAAAAAAATCATATATTTCAAAACCCAAAAACATCATATATTTCAAAATCCAAAAAAATCATCGTATGTTCTAAAAATCAAATAAAAATCATATATTTCTAAAATCAAACAAAAATCATATATTGCCAAAAATCAAAAAAAAATCATATATTTCAAAACCCCAAAAACATCAAATATTTCCAAAAATCTCACGAAAATTCACATATTTCCCAAAACTCCAAAAAACACCATCATATGCATTGCATGTAACGCATTATTTCTATTATGTCTTCCGCCTATTTGATAAGGCTCCACCCCTTGACCAAATATCAAGAAATGGTCATTCTCTAACTTGCTTTAAGGCAAGGGGTTGAGTCTAAGAACAGATCTAACTTGTCTCTTGTCTAAGTGTGTGCAGAACATAGGTTCAAGCTCAGGGCTGAAAACTCACAACTATGTAGTTTCAGGACTGTAACGCGCCAGCATCAGGCCGCCATGCTCATGTAACGGTCCATCCTGGACCATCGCATTATCTTCAGGCATTGGCTTTATTCTTTCAGCATGTCTCTCTCTGACGCGCTGCACCCAGACCCTCACATCCTGGTAGCGGCCCTTTGCAGGACCGTTACACTCTCCAGAGACTCTGTTTTGCAGGTTCTTGGCCGAATCAAGCAGCAACTCATGCTCATTTCGATTAAAACCACTTTCCTTTCATATCATTTAAACTCATTGAATTGAACTTAATGCAACATCAATTCTGATTGTCAATTGCCAATCATCCATTTCAAGAAATTCAAATTACATTCAGTTTCCTATCCGCAAGAGGGCAGGTCTTCCCTAATTCTTTCACGTAGCCACGACGTGCTTCGTTGTTCTCTTTCACTTCCTCTTGCCACGGACGCACCTTGCTGATCTCCCACATGGTTAGCGCGTTCCGAACTGCTCTTTCATCCTCCTCGGTCTCCATCTTCCTAGCTAGAAGGGGAGGGTAATGTGATAATGCATGAACTTCGATCCGAGGTAGCCCGATCTGAAGATGGCACCGGTACGGGTTGTAGATCGCCATGGTAGTATTTCCCAGTAGCTGGAGGTCCAGGCCTTGACGCCGCGGTATTCTAAGCAAAGTGCTCTGAAGGATTCTTGGTCGCATGATGAATTTCTCTATTGGCAAAGTGTTGAAGAAGAGGCGCCATTCGTCCAGTGTTTTCTTGTCCGGCGTCTTGCATTCAACCTGTGAAGAAAATCCAGATGCACCTCCAATAAAGAACAAAGGGTGGCTCCCAAAGATTCGGCTAGCAGAAGTTGCATCTTCCTTGGGTTGGAATTTGATTCTCACTCCCATCCAACACTCGAGGAGTATCATGGAGCAGAATAGAGGTCCTCCTAAGCAAGCAGAGCTTAGACCTTCATAGAGATATGAGAGGATCGCTTGAGAGATGGACATTCCCCACCACAACCCGCTGATAATGCTAAGATTTTGGGTATCTAAGAGGTGGTCGGTAGTGGTGAAAAGGAAGACTCTGCATAAGCAGACTGACACCGCCTTGGCTATGGCTTCATATCTCTCCCACTTATTTTTGCAATGAGAGACTATCAATTGTGCCATGGGTATCAAATGTATGTGGTGCGGGCTGATCATGGTCCTCACGTCCTTCGGATTATGGATGAAATCGCTCAAGATCAAGGACTGGTCAATAGGCTCCACCGTATAGCAAACTAGGTCTTCATCCTGCCTTAGTCTTAGGAAGGGCTAGGTAGGTTTCTACCTCCTCTAATAGGACTGTAGCTTCAAAAGAAGGGAAGATGAAGGCATGTGTTTGTGGATGCCACAACTCTATGAGGGCTGAAAGGCTTGGCCAATCTAAAGATAATTTCTGAAGGTTCTTGCCTAAAACCAATAAAGGTTGGAGGTGCCATGCCCTAAGGATTTTTAAGACTTCTAAAGGGAGTTCCTTGATCATGGGAGCCACCCACTTCAGATTGGAATAGCATCTTGGACTAGGAAGAGGCTGGAAGAAGAAGAAGATCATGAGGACATATGAAGTACAGAGAATTGATGAACTTGGTTAAGGTATAGAAGCTTACCACTCTTTGAGCATTGGAGCTCAGATGTTTGGGAATTGAGGTCAGCCTTTGTAGCTCTCCGTGCTCTTTCCTCGCCGCCTTAGGACTGGTGTAGACCTTCTCCTCCATGGCCATCACCTCGAAGCTTCTCTTCATGGTGTTTCCTACCCTTAGGAGAGGTTCTTCAGCCCTAGTAGCAGAGAATTCACAAAGTTATGAATTTTGGCTAAGTTTCCAAGTTTTAAAGGCTTGCTTTTGGCTTTGGAGTGACAGAATTTGAGTTGGAAGGCCTTATCTCGAGTTTAAAAGAGTTCTAGTGGGGATTTGGGTAGTCATCCTTCAAGTTTGGACTCTCGCGGCGTAATCCGTCTCGGAGTACACTTGGTTATCTGACAGTCTATCGTAGGACCGTCACTTGGATCTGACGCCCCAACTCTGGGCCGTCATATTTCCTGTGGGTTTCTTTTTGGCCCAATCTCGTTCTGTCAAGCCTAACGGTCTGGGATATGACTGTTACTTGTTGTGACGCATGGTCCCTAAGCCGTCACATCTCCTGCCGTTCAGTCTTGGCTTCTTCTTGTTCGATCATTCCGGATGGTCCGATCACAGCCGTTACTTGGCTCTGACGCTCACATCTGGACCGTCACATTTTCTGCAAGCTGCCTTAATATAGTAGGGTTCTGTCATCTTTAACGGTCTAGAATTTGACCGTTACATCATTCTGACACTCCCCAGTGGGCAGTCACATTTTCTACTGCTTAATGTTGCAGTTTGGCCTCTGTCATCTCTGACGGCCTCAATCTAATGCGTTACAGGAGTCTGACGGTCTAGATCTAGACCGTCACTTTGTCTGCTGTTGTATTTATGCTATTCCGTTCTGCCTATGATTAGACCTGGAGGGCTTACACATTTTCCATTTCATTCATCCTGTCCAGTCATTTCATCCACACATTACATCTCATTCACACATATTTCATTTACACAATTTCATCCGTTCTTTTCCACGTGTCCACATGCATTTTCATTCACACATTTATTCCTGCATTTGCCATTCATCATCCACATTTGTTCCTGTATTTTCGTTCACGTTTTCACATATCCATTTCTTGCATTCACATTCATATACATGATCATTTGCGTTCACACATCCATTCATTCGCATAAAAAACAACAACAAAACACAAAAAGATTTTCATTCATTTGCACTTTCATTCATTTACAAGTAAGAAAAACAAAATACAAGTTCATTCGGCCGGCTTGTCTCCCGGGCCACCTTTGTCATCACCGTCCTCGGGTCTCCGCACGGGTGGCGCTATGGAGGTACTCTCCTCGAGCTGTCCTCTCTCTGCTCTCTCATTCCTCCGCTGGCCGGAGGAGCTGGCAAGGAAGTCTGCTACCGATCCACTCGGGGCAACGCTCCTCCGTGCCCCACTCTGAGAGGTGCTCCGCTCTGGTCCCCGGCCCATCATCCTCACAGTGCGCTCCATCATCCGCAGCTCGATCTTCAACTTAAAGATCTGACGCCGTGTCTCTCGGGCCTCGGTCCGGTAGCGATCCAAGTCCGCTATCCCGGTCCGGAGTCTCTCCACCTCGGCTCGTGCCTGAGCTAGCTCTGTCCGGAGTCGCTCTGCCTCCGATCATCCTCGCTCTGCCTCCGCTTGAGCCCGTTCCGCCTCGGCTACCGCTACGGTCAGCTCCCTCGCCTGCATTTTGCATTGTCAGGATATTGAGCATTTGCATAAATCAAAAGCATTTAGAAGCATTTGGTTTCTTACCCGCTCTGCGAGGGTGGCCTCTGCCTCCTCGGCCCGAGCAACCGCTCGAGCGAATTCGGCATCCCGCTCAGCTCTGCCCCCGGCAGGCTGTGATGAAGATGACGGGGCATCCGGTCCGGCTCTTTGGGCTCCCTCAGCCTGCTGCATTTAGAAGTCATGGTCAGTTAATCATCATTGGCATCATTGGCATCATTTACATCATTTGCATCATAAGCATGAATCATTTAGGTCCAAGATTTTTGGAATCTTACTAGAAGCTCCAAGGCGGCCCGGTACTCATCCCGCTGCTGGACGGTAGCGTGGAGTAGCCCTTCGAGATCGGCTATCCTTCCCTCGGGGTCTAGCTGCATTTAGAAAGCATATGAGTCAGTGCATCTAAGCGTTTTGCATTTTTCTTGTAGAAAGAGTTCAGGGTTTAGAATTTCATATCGGTCGTCGGGTACCTCGGTACACCTGGTCCCCGTACCACCGAGCGAAGGCCTTCAAGTACGCATCGTCACTCTCGTCCCACTCCTTTACTGCTCTGCCCCGCCTATTCCAGTATTGGACATACTTCGCCTTTCGGGCACACCAATCCACGTCGCCGCTAATACCCTTCGATGACTTGCCCGGGCGCTCGTCACCACGGCGTGGAAAGGTCACCTCGGGCTGGTGTAGTCCCCGAGTCCGTAGGATCAGCCGGTAGTGGAGTGGCTCGATGACATTGATGCAATGAAGCCATATGTCTCGTCCCCGGTACGAGAGGGCTGCCTCCACCCATGGCTGTCCCTCGTAGCTCTCGCTTCGGTATGGGGTCCATCTCACCTAGGAAGCATGTTAGTCCATGTCAGCATATTCATCAGCGTATAGGCCATTTGTCAGCATTTAGAAATATTCATGACCATATAGAAGCATTTAAAAAGCATTTAGAGTTCCGGGCTTTCCACCGTATGCTGAAAGGAATCCAAATCATCCTGGATCGCCCGGGTCAATCTGGTGATCGACCCCGGGTCTCTAGCAACCACCCATCGTCTGGCGATCGGAATCCGCCCGGGGTGGAGTAGTGTGCCTCTCCCGATGCCCGGGAGGAACATGTAGCTCTAGATCTACATTTAGAAGTCAGTATTAGTCGGTTACATAATCATTTGCATTTGCATAATCATGAGCATAGTAGAAAGCATTTAAGTTTACCTGTGGGAAAGGCGAGAAGCCGCCCAGCATCGCCTGCCGGTCCATGGTGCTGAGCGACTCGAACAGGAAAGCTAGCACTGCCGCCCCCCATGCGTATTTTCCAACTCTGCCTAAATCTCTGATCATTGGCAGCATTCTGCAGTTGATCACATCCGCTCGAGTCGCGAACAGGAGCTTCCCGAACAAAAGCATCAGGAACCGTCTCAGAACACGATATCCCTCCTGTCCCGCCTCTACCGCCACATGTGGGCACACCTGCTCTATCACTCGGTCTATATGCTCCTCAGGTAGCTCTCCCACTGCGATCACTGCTCCTCTCAGTCCTAAGCTCTCCTGCAGTCACGATCGTGACAGCTGAGATGACGTCTGGCCCGGCCTGATTAAATCCAGCCCCAGCAGCTCTTGGGCCATTTCTCGGTAGTCCCTGTAGGTCCATCCCATCACTGCGGCTCCGTGCACTCTCAGCCTAGTGATCCTCGCTATGTCTTCCAGCGTGGGGATCATATGACCCCACGGGAAGATGAACGCCCTGCTGATCGGGTCCCATCTCTCGTGCAGCGCGTACAGTAGCAGCGTGTCCATCCTGATCACCTCGATGCTGAGCACCTCGGCAAATCCCATTGCTGCAAGCCTCTCTCTGGTAGTTGGGCAGTGCCTGGTAGGCCGCCCGGATTTGGAGCCATGAGATTCGTGTTCGCCTCTTCCCCTGCATTCATTTAGAGAATAAGTTAGTCAATTGCATCATAGAATCATTGCCTAGCATTCATAAATGAAAACACACAAAAAAATTGAATAACTGAAAACCTAAAAATCAGTTTTGGATCTCTGGTGGTTGTGACGGCCCTGGGGTGGGGCGTCACACGGCTCTAACGCACCAGTGGTGATGCGTTAGGTTCATGACGGTTGCTGGAAGGACCGTCACGTTCTCTGCTAAAGGGTGTTTTCCCTTTTGTTTCCGTTGGCCTCTCACTTTGGCCAAAAGGCCTACATATGATCCTAATGGGTTCATAGACCCATTCTCTACCCCCCATTCATGCATGCATACACATAAAAACTCATAAAAATTAAAATTTGAAAATTAGGGCGAAGGGGCCTACCTCTCGGTCCTGCCCCCTTTTCCTATTTTTCTCCATTGCAATAGGTTCTCCTTCGTCCTGGGGTGCTTCCCCTTGGTCCTCCCCAACTGTTGGAGCCTCCTCCTCCTCTCTTGGCTCTCTCATCGCCGTCCGTTGCTCCTCGGCCGGTGGGACCTCCTCGTGGTCCACTCGTGCCCTAAACCGTCGTATGGCCTTCTTTTTCATTCCTCTCTCCCTCCTCTTCGGCGGTTGAGGCTCGTCGCCGGCCATCTCGTCGATGGTCGTCGGTGGTCCTCGATGGTGGCTCTCGGTTGGGGTTTTGGGGGTGTTAGGGCAAATGAGAGTGTGAATGATGGTTTGTGACCGTTCGGTTTGTTTTTTTTGAACGCTCAGGAAATGTGACGGTCTATCGCCAGACCGTTACATTCTCTGACGCGTCTTCTTTAGACAGTCAGGTCAGTTGAGTATGTTTTATTGAAGAATGAGAACCGCCAACGTCTAACGGTCTAGTCCTAGACCGTTACGTGGTGTGACGCACCATTTCTAGGCCGTTACAGCTTGCAAATTTCTTGATGAATGGAATGGTCTATTTGATGCTAGAATGGTTGCATTTTCTGCCATGATGCATATTATTGATGCTTCTCATGCGTACAAATGGTTATGCCTTGTTTTATGCTCATATTAATTGTCATTGGCTAATCTTTTATTCATGGATGAAGTTATGAATAGCATCACGATCTGCCGTTCGTCAAGCAGGTAAGTCAGGTATTGTATCTCGATCCCTTGTCCCTTTAATGCATTACTATACGTTATCTATGATATATTATCTCGAGAACCGGCTGGTCATTCGTGTGCTCTGGGATCTGATGTTCCCCTTAAACAAAAATGATGATGATCTAAGTGCACATGTTTAATCGTTGGATAGGCCGTTAGGTTGGAAAGGTTCAGGGATGATGGTTCTGTCTTGCACGCCGTGGTTGCAGATGGTGTCCTGACCCTGATTTCTCCGGTCTAGCAGTATTATTCTCGAGTATCTTATTATTTTATCTTTCTTTACATTTGTTTTGATGATTTCTTTTATTTTAGCCCAGCATGCATCATGCGCATCCTTTGAGCATTCATGAACTCCTCATCTATCCAGATGTCTCAATGATGGTGAATAGCTGTGTTCTTGATCTCGGATGAGGAGAGTCATTTCCACTCTGAATTTGAAGGTTTCCTTCGATCTGTTCGCTTGATCTGGTGAACTGAAGATTCCTGTCTGGAGTTTAGTTAATCGTCTCTTTCCTTTCCGTTGCCTCCGGCGGCTAGCCGTGTTTTCGTTCCTTAGTTGATAATTCCTCCAGACTTGCATCCTTTGGTTGGCTATTTCCTTGTGATTAGTTCGAAGTTTTCCAGAAAAGTCCTATCGCTTGTTGGTTGAACGGGTGTCGTTTGCCTTAATGCCCGCTTTTCAGTCCGCTCCGCTTCATTTTCGCTTCATCTCCATGTTCCATTTCGCTTTCGCCTCACCTCCGCTCACTCCCCTGCAAAGAGGGCGTTAAGGAGGGGCATCTATTGACACCCGTTTTATGACTAATAAGTTGGGTCATCTCCTTATTCATTCTATATGATGCTCTGAGTTATTCCCTTTCATTAAGCCTTCTTGATCAGTTGGAGGTTTATTTCATAGGTCTTGATTCCTTGGTTGGAAATGATTCCTTGGTTTCTTGTCATTTGATGAAGCTTAGCAAGCTTTTGTTTTCTTTGGATCTTTATTATCTCTAACGGTCCACCTCAGGGGTGTTACATTCTTCTGACGCATCAGCCAACGGCCGTTAGATCTTGAAGAGTCCTACAGTTTAAGGCCTTATTCCAATGCTTATCCTTTTACCTATCCGTTGATTCTAACGGTCTGTCGTGCAACCGTTATATCATTGTAACGCGTCATCCCATGGCCGTTACATTCATTTAGAGTCCAACTATTTAGAACTTCTTCCCGTTGATCTTATCTTCTTAAGAGATAAGGTTTTGTGACGGTCTTCCCCTGGCGCGTTACGTTCATGTGGCGGTCTGTCCTATAGCCGTTACATCCAATAGAGAGTCCTGGCTGGTCTGGTCTTTTCTCTGCCACTTCGTGGTCGAATTGAGAGTTTGATCTTATGATTTCTCTTCCAAATCTGATCCTCAGAACCTTCTGTTTGTTTCTATGGGCTCTTGGGAGTATTATCTTCAAGAGTTTGCTAAGAATTATCCTCCTTTCTTGCTGGATTATCCTCTGCTCGACCGGAGAGTTGGAGGGTCTATAAATAGCACCGTTAACTTCGTGGCCTGAGGGGGAGAAATCTAGAGTTTGCGTCAAAGTACTGCCGCATTCTGGAGCCACATCCAACCAAGGAGAATTGATTTCTACGTCCATCTGCATCACAGTCAAGGGAGTACTTCGGTTTTGGGTTTTAAAGTTCATAGTTTGCACACTTGTGTTCCTCCCTTGTTCCTCTAATCATAGCATTGTCCCTCTTCCTTCTCTCACATTCTTCCACTTGTTTTGATCATCTAAACATCCTTCCCACGTTTTAAAACACCCAGAGGGGTTAAAAAAAACCAAACTTCCCCGGTATTCCCCTTTCCCTTTGAATGATATTAAGTTCATTTGAGAATTGATGCTATGTTGTGTGAAAGGCTAATCTGGGGTTATTTTCTTGTGTTCACGTTCTTTGGTAGGTTTACAGGGTTCATCAGACGAGACCCAAGCTTTCTAGCCGGCTGGAAGGTTTGGAGTTTGAAGGATTCACAAGTTGGTGCTGCAGATACTCTGACGGTCTTCATCAGGCGTGTAAGGCTCCTCTAACGGTTCATCAGGCGGCCGTCACGCTCCTGTGACGCACAGGTGCTGGACCGTTACATTCAGCAGATCTACAGATTTCAGTGGTTTCTATCTCCCGTAGGTAAGTGCATCATCCTCCTATTTCTAAGGCATTATTCAAGTCTTTGGCTTGTTTTATTACCTTAGTGGCGATCACGTTCTTTCCTTAGTATTGGGCATTCATTTTCTCTCTCATATCTCCTATTTCCTTTACTTGTTCCACCCACGTGGTGTGTTTTATTTATTCCATTGCTCCATGCTCCGGTGTGTGTTTTACTTTTCTTTCTTTAGTTTAGTTCGATTGAGATAGCATTGCCCATGCTAGAGCTTGTTCTGATTGCCTAGGTTCATGGTTCACATGTTCATAGGTTGATTGAGATCATTGTTATTTGCTCATCATATTTATCATTCATCACTTCACAAACAAAAAGGAAGAAAACAAATCAACAGCTACAGGAGGAATCCTCCTCTGACGCTGAGGTTTACAGCTTAACCTGTCAGCTGACACACAGCTTGAAGAATATGAGGTTTTTGAAAACAAAATGAAGGAATCATAAAATCAAAATGCGACCCGAATGTAGCTCAAGATATTGAGCAGATCAGCTCTAAGTCTAAACTTAGAGACTGAAAATTGAAGCTCTCACAACCATTTTTCTCAAGACTCTCTCTCTATATCTCTCACAAATCTTCTCTCTCACTCTGGCTTGATCGTGCTTGCTTTTCTTCTTTCTCGTTATATTTCTCTTTCTCAGATTGCTTCGCATCATCATCTTCTGCACGAATAAATTCTCATTTATATGAGCAGCAAAAAGAGGGCGTGTGGAAGCCACATTTCCCGCCCAATCGCCTTATCCAGATCTGGAGTTGTACAGCCACGTGGCAGCATCCTGGCTTGGCTGCTTTCCACGTGTCACTATCAGGGTTCGTCCTCCATTCTTGGATCACGTGCCTTTCTTAACTTCCACAAACAGGCATCCTATCAAAGTGTCAGACTCAATGCCAGCGTTGATATATTATCAGAATGGAAATGCACAAACTTGATTTGTCTATAAGACTAACAACTGCACAGACATTATATATGCGAAATGCAAATGGTGCACTGACATAGTGTGTACTAACAAGGAATGCACTGAGTATGTATAATCAAAGAGCGAACGTTGCACGACCCAATGTCCCGTGAGCAACCTTGCACAGACTTTGTGTGTGCAAAAGATGAGAGTTGCACAGACTCAGTTATGCACATGCGAGACTTGCCTAAGAAAAGTGCATAGACTTTATGTGCACGGTGCGAGAGTTGCACTGACTTGATCGCATGTAACGACAGCTGTTGCACCAACTACGTGAGCCTAGAGCTCGCATGCACCGACTTTGTCACGTGCAGCAACGAAGAATGCACCGACTTGATGTAAGCATGCACAGACTTTATTTGCTTGAAGTGCAACATATGCACGGACTCAATACAGAGTGAACTAAGTGTTGCACCGACTCTATTCTATGCATAGACTAGGTATGAAGATGCAGACAACATTTATGTGAAGATCTAATAAATGTAATTCATCAAAATACACACATCACCATATCAAGACAAAGTAGACAAAGTCAACTCTTCAGTCGACGAAGTCAGACAGAACTATTGCCAATCATTCAAAACAATTCAGCACAAAGCAGTACACAACTGCTCATCAATCTAGAGGAGACCCAACATTCTTCCCCAACATTCAGTCTTAGAGGAGACCCAACAATATTCAGCTATGTTGTTGGTAACTGGGAATGAGAGCTGATATGCCTGTGGAATGGTAACACCTTCAGGCGACAAGAGGGAAATGCTGATTCCTCTCCCTTGGGAATTTAGAGCTCCATCAAAATGTAACGTCCACATGCAATCATTTGATTGGTTGATGGACATTAGTTCCTCATCTAGAAACTCTGATTGGAAAGGATCATATTTAGGGAGAGGATAGTGAGCAAGATGCTCAGCTATGTCATATCCTTTAATTGCCTTTTGCTGAATGTAGGTGATGTCGAATTAAGAGAGGAAGCTTTGCCAACGTGCTAGCCTATCAGTGAGAATAGATTTTTCCAAGATAAATTTGATAGGGTTCATCCGAGCAATTAAATGGACTTCATGAGTCAGGAAGTAGTGTTTCAATTTTTACACCACCCAAACGAGGGTGGCACATGTTTTCTCCATAGCAGTGTACTTCTACTCACAAGGGTTTGTTGTGTAGTGGACAGCGGATCTAGAGGGGAGGGGTGAATAGATCAGCCCCACTTTTCGTAATGCGGCCTCTAAACAGCTAGTTAAAATGAATTGCAGCGAAATAGAAACTAGCTTCCAAGTACGCTATGATTCACTTTGCAAGATAAGCAAGATATATAATAATTCGATCCTAAGCATGCATCTAGAACGAATCAATCACACAGGCAAACTACACTAGACAGGATTTTTAAGGTGGTTCGGACTGAATCCTCAGCCCTACGTCCACCCCTCACCAAAACCCGGTGAGGCTTCACTTGTGCAGCGCACCAAACCGCAAATCGGAAACCACCGATTGCCTTCCTACTCACCACCTGGTAGGGATGTCAACCGCAAATTGGAACAACCTCCAATTTCCTTCCTACTAACCACCGGTAGGGATGAATCACACTTTCAATGTTTAAACAATAATGAAAATAAAATAAATGTGAATGAGCTAAGACAAGAGATTGAGTTATGAGTGAAAATGAATTGGCCCTTGTATGAAATGTTGATCAGCAGCAAGGCTCCTCTTGGCTTCAACTCAATCTTTTTGATTCACCCTTGATTGGATGAATGTTCTTCACGGAGTACTGTTCACGTGAACAGTACCTCTTCCTTCAATTCTTCTCTCTTGATCTTCTCTTTGAATTTCTTTGAATGAATGAAGGAGATGATGAAGCTACCTTGAACCTTGATTGCTTCTTTAGCTTCTAGGAGTTTGAATGCTTGAAATATCACCTTGAATGAGGTGGAAAGAACTTGAATGGATGAAGATGATTTCCTTTGAAGAACTTGAATCAAACCAGCTTCCTTGGATCACTTTGATAGCCTTGCTTTGATGTAATCTTCCTTGAGGTTTGCTGGCTTTGATTTGAGCTTGATTCCCCTTTGATTGGATGAAGAACACCTTCACGAACTACTGTTCACGTGAACAGTAGCTCGTCTCCAAGCTCTCTTGCAACCTCCCTTGCAGCCACCCTAGATCTCACAAGAAGCCCCTTGAAGCATTAGGGTTTCTAACCCTCTTACAAGAGTTTTATAGACCTTGAATGGTCTATGGACACACCCTAGACCAGATCCACAATTTGTGGGGGATTAGGTGTCTTTAGGATTAAACAAATCAATGTTGAATGACCCTTTTCGAAGTTGGAAATAAAGTCAACAATTGATGGCTCGGGGCTGGCGGTCGACCGAAATTCATGGGGCGGTCGACCGGAATCTGTAATTCTTGGAGTGTTTCGTTTCTGGAAGAACCGGTCGACCGGAAAGGCAGGGGCGGTCGACCGAAACCTGTAAAACGTGGAATTCTTAGGCTCTAGCAAATCTGGTCGACCGGCCAAGGTGTGTAGGTCGACCAGAAACACCTATACCTGCAAAAATGAAGTGTTAGACCAATGAAACATGTTCATAAGTCAAGATATTCATGTCCTCATCAATTTCATGTATTTTGGGATTGAAATCAACATAGAATATGCTTTGAGCATTTCTAAATTTTGTTCTGGGGGCTCCGCCCCCGGAAACCCCCACAAGGGGCGCTGCCCCCTTGACCCCCGCGACCTGACCGTGCAGGTCAATCCGCGTGCGAGGGCGCAACATTCAGCGTTCACGTTCACCATTTCCACTTGATTCCTTGTCCATTCATTGGCGCATCTGTCATGAACAAAAACATCACGTATGTCAATCACATGAAGGTGAAAAACATCAATGACTAATAGTGTTTAACCATTATCAAAACCAAGAATACATTAGAACTCATATGACCATAGAATGATGTCGAATGACCCAAGTGACCATATGAACTCAAGTGACCATAGGGGCACAACAGGGTTGAGAAGTTTTGACAAGTAATAGGTCGCCCTTTCTTTGCCCTCTTCATTGGTTTCCGCCAGGACAGCTCCCACAGAGTCATCCAGGATTGAAATATAAAGAATCAGAGGTTTGTCTGGTGTGGGTGGTATTAAGATAGGTGGATTGGCAAGATATTCCTTTAATCCTTCAAAAGCCTTTTGACACTTAGAATCCCTACAAAACTCAGTTCTAGGCTTGGTCAACTCATAGAAAGGTCTACACCTTTGTGAATGATGGGACACAAACTGACGAATAAATTACAATCTCCCAATTAAACCTCGAACTTCTCTCAAATTTCTCGGAGGTGGCATGTCCCTGACCGCCTTAGCCTTATTGGGATCTATCTCAATACACCTCTTGCTCACAATGAAGCCTAGCAACTTGCCCGATGAAACACCGAATACACATTTCTTGGGATTCATTTTTAATTGGAACTCCCTCGATCTTTGCAACACCTTAGCTAGAAATTCAGGGTGTTCTGCCCTAGCCCTCGATTTCACCAGCAAATCATCCACATACACCTCCAAATATACATGCATCATGTCATGAAATATTGTCATCATAGCTCTTTGATAAGTAGCTCTAGCATTCTTTAACCAAAATGGCATGACCACATAATAATAAGTTCCCCAGGGTGTGGTGAATGATATTTTCTCTTGATCCTCCTGGACAAAACGAATTTGATTGTATCCTGAAAATTCATCCATGAACGAGAGAGTTTCATATCCAGCCGTGTTATCAATCAACACATCAATGTGAGGCAAGGGGAAGTCATCCTTTGGACACGCGCGGTCAAGGTCCTGGAAGTCAATACATATCCTCACCTTTTCATCCTTTTTCATGACCGAGACGATGTTTTCCACCCATTGAGGATAAAAGACGACTCTAATAAACCTAGCTTTGTGGAGCTTATTGACCTCTTCCTTCATTTTCAAAGCCATCTGGGGGTGGAAACGCCTTAACCATTGGTTTACCGAGATAAACCTTAGTTTTAGAGTTAGGCGATATTCGGCCAGGGTGGAATCCAAACTCGGCATATCTTCATATCTCCATGTGAACGCGTCCTTATATTCCTTGAGAACCTTAATCAATGCCTCATCTTCAAATGACGGCAAATTGTCACTTATGAGGATGATCCTAGGGTCTTCCTCGATTCCCAAGTTGACTTCTTTAGTGGATTCTTCTACGGCGGCTGACGGTTCATCAAATATCCTCATTCCACTAGCATATGCATCAGCCGCGTCCTCAAATTCTTCATCCCCTTCTTCAATAGTGTATTCCTCGTTCGTGATCTCATAGACTCCATACCCTTCATCAATCGCGCAATTCTCCGCACATTCCATTTCTGGCAATTGGATGGGATTTTCTAACAGCTGAGGAATGGCTAGGCATGCTTGACACCTACTAGCTAGATCTTAGAGAAATCGGTGAGGGATTAGTCTACCCTTGGGTTTCCTCTTGGGTACTATCCTTGACTCGCTATTCCTAACTATAGATATATTTTTCCTCCACTTTACCGTGATGGAATATGTGCTATGAATGGATCAACAATGTGATGCATAAATAAATGAAAAACCGTAAGAGGAGCAAGGCAAATGAAAGTGACCGTGATCGCCACCAAAGCACCGAACGTGATGAACGCGCCATGCTTTGGAAAAGAAAGGGAGACACTCGCCTAGCTGCAGCACTGGGAGTATGAGCGGTTGATGAAGAGTCGCCTATAGACGTGCGATCTTACGATAGACCGCGTAGGGGAGCTGCAGAACGTGCGGGAGGAAGCGCTCCTGGAGGATGGACGGCTTGAAGAAGACCGCAGGAAGAAGAAGAGGGGTTCCTAGACAGCCGCACGTCGTCTTGAATAGGTAGTCAAGAACCGCTCGAGTCCATCACGCCAGAAGTTGCTAAAGGGTTCACCTCCACCCTCTCCAGCCGGCCAGAGGGGATGGGCCTCATGCTGATGAAGTGCTGACCTGCAAAACAACGTGAAGACACAAGAAGAACACCTAGATAAGGACTAAATGGTGTAATAAATGTTCATATGGGAAGAACTAACCATAAATAAATGGAAAGGGGGATACCTGGGGGGTTTTAAACCCCTAGGGTGACAAAAACATGGGTGGAGGTGTGCATGATGATGAAAACGAAGGGGGGCGTGGGGAGGAAGCATTGCATGCAAGGAAGAACGACGAAAACTATGACAAGCACAAATAACTCAAAGCATGGACTACTCCCTGGACCGGAGGCTCGTGTGGATGTAGAGAGCCTCCGTCCTTGGTGCTAGGTCGCTCAAGAATGCAGCAGGGCTTCGCCGTCGGTCAAAAATCTCCCCCCTTTTCAAGTCCGGCCTTTAGGGTCTATTTATAGAGCCTAGAAAGCCAGCCTCGAAACTAGGGTTTTGAGCCATTTTCGGGACGAGATTATTGAAGATAAATCGTAGATAATATAATTATCTCTCATCCAGTCGAAATGGTAGCTAAAATGGTTGAGTATCCACGGAGATATTGATAAAAGAAGTTGGGGATAAAAACCATGGATAAAAGGATTAAAATCTGTTAAAATTCCACAATCGATGGGATGAACGGTCTTACGATAGACCGCTCAACAAGAGGAACGGTTACATGATAACCGTCCAAGACCGTCGGTGGAAATTCCAAAAATCAGAAAATAACCCCAATTATCCCTCGAATTGACCGAAACGCCCGCCGTTGGACTCTTATAGAAGAACGGCTCCATTGAGACCGTTCAACTGCAGAGCGGACAAGGGAGAACCGTTCTAGCCTTGTCGGTGATAATTCAATTAGTTGGATAATTATCTGAGAAAATTGTCAAGCGTAGGACTCTGAGATGTAGGCGGTTGTAATTAGCCCGTTCATTGAGTTGAACGGCTAGAAGATGGCCGCACAAAGTCCTATCGGCGAAAATTCAGAAAATCCTCAGAAATCAACCATAAATGTATGAACGGTCCATATCTAACCGCGCCAATGTGGAATGGCTGAGGTTGAACCGTACATGCTCTTGGACGCTTGATTTTTATGAACATGTTCAATCAACCAAAAACCAAGGCCCAACAAGCCCCGAATCGATGCGGACTCCACCAAGGAGGGAGGTTACACATAAAACTAGCCCAAAATACACCTGAAAATAGTCCCAACGAGTGACGGTCAACCCGAGGCATCAAAAAAAAGCGAATAAGAGAAACGACTCAACTTATCGGTATAAAACGGGTGTCAACACTAACCTGACTCACCTATCCTACAGAAGAAGAAGAAGTTGAAGCAGAAGCTGAAGAATGTACAAGGAAAGACCCCTCAGGGGAGGGGTAAAGAAGGTCCCTTAGAGGACCTTGGATGAGTGGCCCATAAGTCGGGGCACACTCATGAGAGACGTAGGAGGTTTCCTCAATGGAAATGTCTTGTTGGGGAGTTTGGAAATTGGGATTTTTTTTCATTTTCATTTTTGATAACAAAACAATTAAAAACAGTTGTAGAAGGAGAGAAAGGAATTATAGCAAGGGGGTTGGATGGCTCATAGAGCAAATCGTGATTGAAAATTTTACGTAGGTTGAAAAACCCGCGCAGGAAGGTAAGGAGAGAAGGGGGCCTGGGAAGATCATCAAACAACCGTCTGGCCAAGGAACAGGACAGCAACAAAGCCTGAGACGAAGGAATAGAGAAGATGACGGATAATGAGCTGTCGATGGCAACATTGGTGACGGACGATGATCCGTTGATGACAAAGTCCTCTTGGCGAGGATGGTTTGGAATTTTGGCAATAGTCGTGGAATCTTCTGATTCATTGGAGATCAAAGGTGGCCCCTCTAGGTGTAGGGACGAGAACATCCGCTGTAGTGCGATGGAAATCAGATGTATATCAAATCATTTGTTCCATTTGCACTTCGGGTCATCAGCCTTCCCTCTTTTAGGAGCTCTTGAGCAGCCCTCAGCCAAGTACACAACTTGCGGCCCCCTATGTGCTTCTTGCGAGTAGTCCCCAATTTGTACAACGGGCCCCTTCCTGAAGTGAGAGTGTAAGGTCCATGTGAGGGTTTCTGTTGGTTTATATTGGTTCCTTTTCAAATGAATATGTGATGTCAACAATAAAGATATGGACAAGGTAACATGCAATCACTCAACCTATGAACATGTGCAGCATGAACCTAGGCAACCAACATGAAATCTAAGCATGGGCATGCCATCTCTATCAGAACTAAGCAAGGGAAAAGAAAAACACACGCCGGAGCGTGGAGCAAAAGGAATAAAAGAAAGCACACACCGTGGGTGTGAAATAAGCAAGCAAAAGTAACTAAAGAAGAGATATGGGGAGAGAGAGAGGACTACTGCCCAAACTAGAAAGATGTAATCGCCACCAAAGTATTAAACTAGCCAAAGCTAAGATGAATACCTTGGAAATAGGTGGATGTAACACCCGCCCACGGGAGAGAGAAAACTGCACTTCTACGAATAATGATGGTCGAAGACTGGCGCGTCACAGGGATATAGCGGTCTGACGATAAACTGCCAGAAACCCTGAAACGCTCCACTATACAATCGCCAGAGAACCGTAGAAAAGGAACTTTGGGACTTTTGATCTCCACTTCTTCCAGCCGACCAGAAGACTTGGGCCTCGTGCTATGGACCTGTAAAACCTACAAAAATGTGTAGAGGACACAGAAAAACAACCCAAATTAGCCCGGAGACAAGTGTAGTAACTATAATGCAAGAAAACTAAAAACATGTAATTGGAAAGGGTGGATACCTGGGAGGTTGGTTTTTTTAACCCCTGTGGGGCGTTTTAAAAGATGGGAGGAGGTTTAAAATGAATGCAGGAGATGAAGAACGTGAGAGAGGAAGAGGGAATATGCTTTGGATGCTATGAAGGGAAAAGAAAAAGTTAAGAACACAAGGCAACACTAAGACCCTTGGAACTTGATACTCCCTGACTTAGGATGCAGATGGACGTGGGAAGTAGTTCTCCTTGATTGGTTCTAGCTCTAGGATGTGGCAGCACTTCGACGCGAACTCCAGAAATCTCCTCTTCAAGCCATGAAGTCAAGGGTTCTATTTATAGACCCTCAAAGTCTAGGTTCGAGTTGGAGGGATAATGACTCAAAATCAAGCCTGACACCAGATAATTGATGAAGATAATACTACCAAGAGTCCATAGAAACAAACGGAAGCTTCTAAGGATGAGTATCGAAGAAGAAATCATCAGATCAAACTCTTAATCCGGCCACGGCGTAGCAGAGAAAGAGTAGTTTTGCTAGAACTCTCTGTCTGAATTGACGGCCTTAAACTGCCAATTAGAAGTAACGGCCCAAGGATAGACCGCCACCCAACGTTATCCAACAATAGATAAGGCCAACGGGTGAAGTTTTCGAAATAAGGACTCTGCAAGAGGGTGGCGATCGATGGCTCATGCGCCAGAAGCATATGACGGTCCCACGATAGACCGCTAAAGCACAATGGATAAGATAAGATAAAGCTTGAGAAAGGCTATTGGCTTTTGGACTCTTGCGTCATCTAGCGGTCGAAGGAAGGAGCGCTACACGTCAGCAAATGCACCAAGGATAGGCTGCCAGAGACAATGGGGTGATAAATGACAAGAAGGCTTGCTAACCTTTATCTAGCGGATAAAGAAGCGAGAAGCGAGACCCAACCAAGGAGAGATAACCCAAGAAATAGGCCTCAAAACTGACCAAGAAGGCTCAGTAAGGGTGAAGAACTCGGAGCATCATAAAGATGAGCAAGAAAATGACCCAACTTATTGGTCATAAAACGGGTGTCAATAGATGCCCCTCCTTAACGTCCTCTTTGCAGGGGAGCGAGCGGAGGTGAAGTGAAAGCGACATGGAACATGGAGGTGAAATGGAAATGAAGCGGAGTGGATTGAAAAGTGGGCGTTAAGGCAAACGACGCCCGTCCTCAACCAATGAGCGATAGGAATCTTCCGAAAAACTTCGAACTAATCACAAGGAATGGCAAAACCGAATGACACATGTCTGGAGGAACTAACAACTAAGGAAAGGAAAACACAGCCAGCAGCCGGAGCAACAGAAAAGGTAAAGAGATGAGTAACTAACCTCCAAACAGGAGTCCTCAGCTAACCAGACCGAGCAAACAGACCGAAGGAAACCTTCCAACTCAGAGTGGAATAATCCTCCTTACTCAAGACCATGGACATAGTTATCCACCATAACTGAGATACTCAGATAGATGAAGGCACGTGAATGCTCAAAGATGTGCATGATGCATGATGGGCTAAAATAAAGAAATCATCAAAACGAATGCCAAGAAAGGATAAAAATAGCAAGATACTCGAGAATAGTATTGCTAGACCGGAGAAATCAGGGTCAAGACACTATCTGCAACCACGGCGTGCAAGATAGAACCATCGTCCCCCAACTTTTCTAACCTAACGACCTATCCAACGATTAAACATGTGAACTTAGATCATCATCATTTTTGTTAAAGGGGAACATCAGATCCTGGAACATATGAATGACCAGCCGATTCTTGAGGAAATATACTATAAATACCATACAGTAATGCATTAAGGGACTAGGGATCGAAATACTTACCTGACTTACCTGCCTGGCGAAATGGGATATGATGACGTTGGCGTTCATGATTTTTGCAAGTAAAAGGGTTAGCCATCAACAAATAAATCAATCATGATCATAGGCATGAAACATCAACATCCACATGAGATGAAATGACATGAAGCCTTGTCAACATAAATATATCATGAAAGTTTAATGGACAAAGCAACTAATCATCAATCCAGTTCAAGATAGAAACAATCTTATAGAGGAGCGCCAGAAGGAATTGACGGTCAAACCTTAGACCGCCATAGTCCGTCGGTTCACATACCCCAAGAAGGGTAGCTTTGATAAGAAACAGCCAAAGGGAGGTGCGCCATCAGCAAGTAACGATCTCACGATAGATCGCCAATTTTTCTGGGCGTCCAAAAAAAAATTGATCGTTGTTTTCCCCCCATTCAACACTCATTCGTTCAAACAAACCCAAACAACCAAAAAACCGAGCCACCCCGTCCACTCCGGCGATTCTACTGGAGACCACCGCTTTCCACCACCAAGATGACGAATGAGAAGACCAAGAGGAAGGCCATTAAACACTTCCACCGCCGCATCGATAGTAAGGAGGATGCTCCTCCGGCGGTGAACCCACCGAAGGGAGAACGGCCGGCGGCCCAAACTAATGAAGGAGAAGCTCCTATGACCGTAGAAGCTCCAGAGGAGGCTCCCGACGGTGAGGAAGAGGCCGAGGTGGCAGAGGGGACGCCTAAGAAGAAGAAAGGGGGCCGGAGCTCGGAGGTAGGTCACCACCCAAAAAACCCTATTTTTTTTTATTTTAGACCATGCATGTGTATGAATGGACAGGGAATGGGTCTGGGGACCCATTAAAATTAATTATAGGCCATTTCTGGCCATTTCCGAGGGCTGGGGAAATAGAGAAGATAATGCCCATTCTCGGGTACCGTAGCGGTCGTTTCAGTGACCGCTACAGTTCCTAGCGCTCCACCCTTGGTGCGCTAGATGACTCTGACGGTCAAAACCTAGGCCGCCAGAGAAACCAGAGGTAGAATGTGAATTTTGGTATTTTTTGTGTTTTGCTTATTCAATTTTTTTTTGGTGTTTTATTTTTATTGAGTGCAATGGAAATATGATGCAATGACTAACTCCATGTTTTACATGAGTGCATGGGAAAAGATGGATGAGGATCTCATGGCTGCAAGTTCGGGCGGTGTACCAGGCACTGCCCGATTACCAGAGAGAGAGGTTGATAGCCGTGGGCTTCGGAGAGGTGTTGAGCATAGAGGTGACTCGAGTCGACACAGCCCTGCTGTATGCCTTGCATGAGAGGTGGGATACGATCAGCCGGGACTTCATCTTCCCCAGGGGGCACATGATCCCGACATTGAAGGATATTGCGAGGATCACTAGACTGAGGGTGCACAGAGTAGCAGTGACCGGCTACACATACAACGACTACCGACCGATGGCAGAGGAGTTACTTGGACTAGACTTGATGAGGCCGGGGCACCATTCTTCACAGTTAGCACGAGCGATGCTCCAGGAGAGCCTGGGGCTGAGAGGAGCAGCTATTTCAGTGGGCGAGTTACCCGAGCAGCACATTGACAGAGTGATAGAGTAGATCCGACCCCGAGTGGCAGCAGAGGCAGGACCGGTGGGAGACAGAATTCTGAGGCACTTCCTAATCCTTTTGTTTGGGAAGTTGCTATTCACCACGAGAGCTGACGAAGTGAGCGTCAGACTCCTCCCACTATTGAGAGATTTGGACCGAGTTGGGAGATATGCTTGGGGAGCAGCTGTGCTAGCCTTCCTATTCAAGTCACTCAGCACGACCGACCGGTAGACGATGCTGGGCGGCTTCTCGCCTTTTCTATAGGTAAATGCTTCTAAATGCTTCATGCTTTTAATTATGCTTATGCTTATGCTTATGATTGTTATTACTATATGATAATGCTGACAAATAACGTAGCAGATCTGGAGCTTCCTGTACCTCCCTGGCTTGTGGAGAGGCACAGAGCTTTACCCTGAGAGGATCCCCATTGCGAGACGGTGGGTGGTTGCCAGGGACATGGGGTCGATCAAGCGGTTGACCCGGGCTGTCCAGGATGACATTGACGCGTTCTCCTATGCATCGGTAAATTTCTAAACCCTAAACTCTTCTATATGCTTTAAATGCTTCTATATGCTGACTAAAACTAGATCACCTTTTCAGGTGCGCTGGACACCGTACAGGGATGAGGGCCACGAGGGACAGTCGTGGGTGGAGGCTTCCCTGGCGTACAGTGGACGAGATATCTGGTTGCACTGCATCCACATCGTAGAGCCCCTGCACTACCGGCTCATTCTGAGGATGAGGGGACTACACCAGCCCGAGGTGGAGTTCCCTGGACGAGACGATATGCGCCCCGGGAGATCTTCAAAGGGTCTCAATGGTGACATCGATTGGAGCGCCCGAGTGGCTGAGCAGGTCTGAGACTGGACCCAGAGGGGCCGGGTGGTGCGGACCCGGGCTGACAACGATGAGGCCTACCTGAAGGCCTACGCCCATAGATACGGAGACCAGGTCTTCCGCGGCGTCTGACGACCGGTATGATTTCTAAACTATAATTCTAACTTATCTAATTTAAATTATTCCTATATGCTCTGACATAAACTTGCTACATGCAGCTAGACCCATAGGGACGCATTGTGGAGCTCCAGGGGCTTCTACATGCGACGATCTAGTAGCGAGACGAGTACAAGGAAGCGATGGAGCTCCTGGTAAACTTCCTAAATCATGGACTCTAATGCCTATGATTATGCTTATACTGACCTTGACTTCTAAATGCAGAGAGCCGAGGGAGCATAGAGGGCGGGACCGGATGCTCCGTCCTTGTCGTCTCAGCCTGCCGGAGGCCGTCGAGAGCGAGACGCAGAGTTTGCTCGGGCAGTTACTCGAGCCGAGGAGGCCGAGGCTACCCTTGCAGAGCGGGTAAGCGAATCCAACCGAGTTCCCTTAGACTTAAATGCTTATGATTATGAATGCTTTGACTGACTATGATGAATGCTAATGCAAGCGAGAGAGCTGACCACGGCCTTAGCCGAGGCTGAGCGGACTCGGGCCGAGACCAAGCGAGTCTGGGCAGAGATGGAGCGGCTGCGGATAGAGGCGGCAGCGGCGACCGGTCTCCGTGCAGAGCTAGAGAGACTACAGAGCCATCCACCGATTCCCAGTGAGTGATAGTGGAGCTGAGGGCCGAGATCCGAGCACTGGAGAGAGCACTCCGGCTAGTGGGAGGACGGTCTTCCCACAGTGTGTCGCAGAGCGGCGTGCGGAGCGGACACCATGATTATCTTACGGGTTCCTCCAACCAGCGGAGGAACGAGGAGGATGAGCGGCGTCGGCGACGGCACCGAGAGGAGGAGAGTGTCTCTATAGCCCCACCGGCGAAGAGACCCGAGGGTGGTGGTGACAGCGGGGGCCCGGGAGACAGACCAATCGGGGCATGACTTGTACCTTTCCCTTTTCTTTTGATGCACACATGTACATGAGCCTTATAGTGGAACGAAAATCTTTTTTTTTGTTTTTGTTTGTTTTATAAATGTGAATGCTTATGAATAGATGTGAATGTTTGTGAATGGATGTGAATACTTGACAGAGGGTACAAGTGAGAGAGTGCGGCAGGTTTGACAAAAGGAGGGGAGAAAGAGTTATCTAAAACCTACAGAAAACCATGAAACGGTCTAAGTTAGAACCGCCAGGGTGAATTAGCGATTGTACCTTCGGCCGCTAGAATGCTAGAGAGGAGGCGGTGAATGAAGGGAAGTGACGGTCTAACATTAGGGCGCCAGAAGGCTCTGGCGGTCTTACGATAGACTGCTAGTGCAGAAATTGAGACAATCCGAGAAGGACTCTCCCGTGAGAGTCCGAACTCGGGGAAAAGAAGCCTTAATCTGCACTAGAACTCTTCTAAACTTAGGATAAGGTCACCCAACCTAAATCCTACCCCTCCAATACTAAAACAAATCCTCTACAAATAGGAACAAGCTCTAAATTCGCAGCTCTCACCAATTCTCTGCTAAAACTTTTAAAATTCCATCAAAACACTCAAAAAACACCATGAAAAGGAGTTTTGAAGCTATTGCCATGGAGGAGAGGGTCTACACCGGTCCTAAAGCAGCTAGAAAAGAACATGGGGAACTACAGAGGTTAACCTCCATCCCCAAACACTTAATCTCAAGTCCTTCAAGAGAGGTAAGTGGCAATTTGATTCAAACATTCATAAATTTCTGCACTTTTCATTCTTCTCATGATCTTCATCTTTTCTTCCTCTCCTTTTTCCTTTCTCTAGCTTCTTCCTGTCCCAAGGTGCTACTCCAACTTGAAGTGGGTGGCTCCCATGATAAAAGAGCTTCCTTTAGAAGTCCTCTCAATCCTTAGGGCATGGCACCTTCAACCCTTGTTAGTTTTGGCCAAGAAAATTCAAAAACTCTCATATGATTGGCCTAGCATTTCAGCCCTTGTGGAATTGTGGCATCCTCAAACACACACATTCCTCTTCCCATCCTTTGAAGCCACCATCCTATTAGAAGAGGTAGAAACCTATCTAGCCCTCCCTAAGACTAAGGTGGGGGATGAAGATTTAGTGTGTCACACGGTTGAGCCTATAGACCCATCTCTCATTCTAGGGGATTTCATACACAACCCAAAGGATGTTAGGACAATGATCAGCCCACGCCACATTCATTTGATACCCATGGCTCAATGGATTACCGCCTTTTGTAAAAACAAAAGTGGGAGATTCGAAGCCATAGCCAAAACTACCTCGGTTTGCTTATGTGGGGTCTTCCTCTTCACCACCACCGACCACCTTCTAGATATCCAAAACCTTAGTATCATCAGTGGGTTGTGGCGGGGTTTGTCCATTTCTCAAGCGGTCCTTTCATACCTCTATGAAGGGCTTAGCTCGGCTTGCCTAGGAGGACCACTCTTCGGCTCCATGATCGTCCTTGAATATTGGTTGGGAGTGAGAATCAAGTTCTTACCCAAGGAGGACTTGCCTTCAGCTAGTTGGATATTCGGGAACCACCCACTCTTCTTCATTGGAGGCACATTTGGATTTTCTTCACAGGTTGAGTGCCGGGTTGTGGATAAGAAGACACGAGATGATTGGCGTCTCTTCCTCAACACATTGCCAATTGACAAGTTCGTGATGCGGCCAAGTGTTCTTCGAAGCACCATCCTTAGAGTTCCTCGGCGACCAGGCCTAGATCTACAGCTAGTGGGGAACACTACCATGGCGATCTACAACCCGCACCGATGCTACCTTCAAATTGGGCTACCCCGAACCATAGTTCCTGCACTATCATATCTCCCTCCCCTTCAAGCTAGGAAGATAGGGACCGAGGAGGACGAGCGAGCAGTCTGGAATGCTCTGGCCATGTGGGAAATCAGCCGACACTATAAGAAATTTTATTTATAACAACAACAAAAATTACAAGGTAAAAAAATTGTTGTAATAAATGACATATAAAAATGAAATTTAAATATTGTTGTTAATAAATATAAGGTATTTTTATTAATAACAAAGGTTAAAATTTTGTTGTTATTTTTACAAAAATAATGACAAATAAAAAATTTGTTGTAAAAACCTTTTCATTTTATAACAAAATATTACACTTTATTGTAATTAGTTACATCTTTATTTTTACTAACAATCTAAACTCATTGTAAAAAACCCAATCCGCTTCTCCCGCCATGCCGCGTGCCCTCGCCCACACCACCTCTCCCACATCCCGCTTCTCTCTCCCTCTGATTCCCTTCACATTCTCAACCCCTGCGATTCGTCTTTATCTCCTAGAACTCCCATGCGCGCGATTCCAGCCTCCTGCGCATCATCGGCAGCCAACTGCATGCCGTCGCCAGTGGGAT
Source organism: Amorphophallus konjac (assembly GCA_022559845.1). NCBI lineage: Eukaryota > Viridiplantae > Streptophyta > Magnoliopsida > Alismatales > Araceae > Amorphophallus > Amorphophallus konjac. The sequence continues at coordinate 72,252,252 of CM040128.1, read as the reverse complement.
CGCGGAGTCTGCCCCGTTTGCACGCTTAAAGATCACCGTGCACTCTGACCTCCCAAGATCGCCGCCCAGGCTCGCCGCCGAGGATTGAGTTGGCCGCCCAGGATCGCCTCCCAAGTTCACCGCCGAGGATCTCGTTCGCCGCCCACCCAGGATCGCCGCCCAGCTCGCCCTGCCCTCTGGCCACCCAAGATCATCACCCACGATCACCGCCCAGGATTGCATTAGTCTCAGTTCTAATTTTTTTATTGCGAGGTGAATCTAGTGCAAATAAATTAAATATTTGATTTTGGTTGCATCCAGTTCTAAATTTTAACTGCTCCTACACCATACTATAATTGTTGCGTTCAGCTTCAAATTGATTTTGTTTTGAAGGTGGATGGTACCCGTTTCAATATGATTATGACTTTCTATGTGACTATGTAGTTTAGAACTTACCAAAGAGGATGAAATGATGTTGTCTTTTGCCTGCATTGCAGTACTAAGTTTTAGGTTATATCTTGCATATATAAGATCCATATATTGTCATGTCCTCAATGTAATTAAAATGTGATTTACTTAATAAATTTGATTTATCTCCAACTGTTCCTGCTGTTGTAACAAAGACTACATTGCCAATGGCAACTTCCCTTCCATGGGAATTAGAAAATCTGCTTGTTTTGATGGCCTGGGACAAGCTAGTCTGCACAAGTAAGTCAGCCTTATGAACATATTCTAAGACAATCGACCAGGGTGTCTTGCATATTTCCCGGGCAGTGTGATCAACAATAGTCTTTCCTCTGAGGCATAACTTATATCCACTGATTCCTTCATTGTTAAATATTCTATTTGAGAGCATTATCTCATCTTGTGAGTTTTCATAAACACAGATAATTTTGCATCCACCAACTCACAAACTGTATTACCATGATCAACGGTTGTCACTGAAACTGATGTTTCAGCAGTCTTAGATGAATGTCGGTTTGACCTGGATGCCACATTACCAGATGTCGAAGTTTTTGTACCCTTACCCCTCCGCTTTGTAGTGAGGAATCCAGATGCAAGAGCTTCCAGTGCTTTGGTAGTCAACGGTCTATTTTTGGTGCTCTGTCGCCATGCATTCATAGCCGGATGCTGCTCAACAGAGACACCATTAGAATTTTCCCAAGGCTGAGGATCAGCCAGATTCTGCCCTGTTTCGGATGGAAGTGAGCTCAACTTCAAGCTCAAATCATCCTGATTGTCTGCCACTTCTGCACTAAATGTTTCACAAACGTCAACATCTGGAGGAAATTGTGGCAAATTTAGATAAATCAAATCTCTGGGACAATGCTTTTCAGGTGGTAACTTCACCTCTCCAACACTACAAGCACTGAAATAGTTGCCACTTTGGATACGTTCACTGCTCCCACTCGGACTACCTTCGGCAGACAAGTTAGTCAATACTTTACCCAGAGATGGTCCAGCATCTGCAACTACTATGTCACTTGATTTGACCGCCTTTGACAGGTGTAGACACGCCAAAATTGATGCTATGTTGAGCAAATATCATGTCACCATATGACGCCCCAAAGCGGACTTCAATATTGATTTAATATGAAGTTTTTCTATTTTTATGAATTATTTAGGTTTTTTTGGGTAATTGGAATTAACGCCTTAAGTAGAGGCGTTTGTTAAATTGACGGCATTGACGAGGGCGCCTCTTTTAAAAATTGACAACTACCAATACGGGCGTCATTTTCTGGATTTATTGGAAATTTCGAATCGCAAATTAAATGAAAATTGAGAAATTGACGTCTCTTGAAGGCGTTGATTATTTGACGTCCGTCTGACCGGCGTCAGTTCAGCATTTTAAATAAGGAAAGTTAATTGTTTCTATAATTAAATCCAGGAATTGACGACGTTATGGAAGTCGTTATTTGAATTAATGCCTTTGGTTGTGTCGTCATTTTTAATTGACGCCCTTCAAGGGGTCGTCATTTTCAATTCCGTCTCCCTTTTGACTCCTTCTTTCCAGTAATGATTCTTTCCCCATTTTAAACCTTGTGTTCCATTGGGAAGAGTGTTTCTTAATGGAGGATCATTACCTTGTTTTAATCCTTGTTTAGAAAGGATTTTTGGCCCTATAAATACACCTCCTGGGTCTCTTCGCGCAAGGCATGAGAAGAAGAAGAAGAAGGGAGAGAGCTGATAGAGAGGAGAGTGTCTTATTTATTTGCAGGTTGTTTTCTCTTCTTCCTGGCGGATTCCTCTCTTTCACGGATGAACCTCTGCTACCTCTCTTGCATATTGAAGATTCCTTTCTCCCTTTACTGCTGCACGCACAGCAGAAAGGAATCCTCTTCTTAGCTTGATTTAATTATTTTTATCAGTAGCATATCATCATCATTGCATCCCCTTTTCTATCCCTTCCTCTAGTATTTTGCTAGATCCAACATCACATCTATCTTGTTGCATTAGCATATTCATCCATATTTTTCAAACCTTGTTGCTCCTCTTAGGAGTTTTAAAATCAAAACACACAAGGTGTGTTCATGTTCAATTTGATTGATTTCATATTCTTAGAACATTGATACTACACCCTTTTGGCTAATCCATTCTTGTCATTGTTTTCTTTGTGTGTGTTCTTGCAAGGTAATCAAAGCTAAGAACCCCCTTCATCGGCCGGCCGGTAGAAGGAGGAAGAAAGGATTCACAATCTCCCCCGTTAAACACAAGGTACATGCGATCATCTTCTTCGTTGAGGTAACCCCTCTGGCGATCACATTCCCTTTAGCATCATACGCATGCTCCCATTCACCCCTCTTATATTTTCCTTATTATTCTTCTTTTTCATTAAGTGGATTTTTCATAATCTACAAATTGGCGATCACGGTGGGACTTCTTGTGTTTTTAGTTTGATTACCCCTCCCATGTGCTCCACGTAGCACACTCCCTTCGGCGCCCTCGCGTGCCCCTCCCATTGACACCCTCGCGTGTCCCTCCATTGTGCTCCACGTAGCACCCTCCCATTGACACCCTCGCGTGTCCCTCCTTTGGTACCCTCGCGTACCCCTCCATTGTGCTCCACGTAGCACCCTCCCATTGACACCCTCGCATGTCCATCCTTTGGTACCCTCGTGTACCCCTCCATTATGCTCCACGTAGCACCCTCCCATTGGCGCCCTTGGTGCCCCTCCTTTGACACCCTCGCGTGTCCCTCCCTTGTGCTCCACGTAGCACACTCCCCATTGTGCACCGCATGCACACCTCCACTGATTAGCCTTTGTTTGTGATTTCTGATTTCTGTCTGATTGCCAGGGCTGTCGATTCTTTGAACTGATATAACGACCTACCTGCTGCCGTCATTTTATAATTCACGCCTTGTACAAAGGCGTCATTTCGTCATAAAACGCCTTACAGCGAGGCGTCATTTGCATTGTTACTGTTCACTCTGCCGTTGATCGATCACTGTGTATTTGTTTTGACGCCCCAATTCCCGGACGTCATTTGCTCATTGGACGCCTTAGATCAAGGCGTCATTTTCTTCATTATTGGTGGTTTGATTATTTCTTGAATATTGTTTACAGTGCTTTACGCCCCTGCCCAGAGGTGTCATTTCCACTGTTCTCAGCAATTACCACCTGCAATCCAGGCGCTGTTTATTCATTTAGCGACCTGCCCTGGGTCGTCTTTTTGTTCTGTGCCCACAGAACTACTCATTCTGTCTGTTTACTTGACTGATTATATATTTGTTGTTTGATACTACCTGTTTGCATTCATCTCTACATAGGGTTTGGGAGACCTCCTCTCCCCACACTTTTTAGGAGATACACCCCTCTTGGTAAAGGAAGGACCCTCCATTGAGCATTTCATCTCTTTGGACCAGAAATTCCTATGCCAAGCCTCCCTAAGTCCTCGCACCCGTGGATTCCCTCACGGACGCCAGGCAGGTTGTACCATTGAAGTACCCGAAGTATAGTTGGCCCATTCGTTGGAAAGGAGAGAGAAAAATCTAGAAACCCGGAGATTATACCCGGATTTTCAACCAGGATCCACCTTCAAAAGAGAGAACCCAATATTGAACTCACCATAATTTTCAAAAGAGATCTTAAAAGTTTGCGCTCATTACAACTTGTGTGTTTCTTTTGCTTGAGAAGGTGATATTCATTGATTATATATCATTGCTAAAAATTCATTTCTTTCTCCTTAAGAATGAAATTGCGTTCAGGTAAAATTATCAATATGGCCAACTACGGGTACACTTATGACGGTTACGAGGAGGGTCACTCTGACCCGTTCTATGAGATTCCTTCTCAGGATTCTATTTATTATGAGGGAAACTATCATTCTTCTTCTAATCAGGTCCACATGGTGGATGCCACCACTACAGCTTTGGAGGTTGAGCCTTCTTCCAAGGCCCAACCTACTACTCAGAATACTCCCGGGGACGCTTCCCCTTCTTTTAATTTTAATGAGTTTCTCAAGGCTATTGCTCAGCTGGATGATTCCCAGCGTCAGGCAGCTCAAGCCGCCCTTCTAAAGGGAAAGTTCATCCCGTCATCTTCTAACCCTCCCCAGGCCATGGGTGGCCACTCCGTTAGTTCCCCCAACGACCCGGCGGTCGTCCCTAGGGTTCCCTCGTGCCCATCAACCCCTGTTATGACTATGCCGGCCCAACCGGCAAGTCACTCCGTTGCTAGGCCTCAACAACCTCTTGTTTCCCAAATTTTAAGAAGGCCTATGACAAACCAACACTCTTTTCATCAGGCCCTAGCCGAGTCTGATAGCCATGCTCTGCTCCTCCAAAAGATGGCTAGTATGGAGGAACAGCTTAAGAGGGTCACTGCATCCAAGATTGCTCCCGAGATCATGCTTCCCCCTATGTCGGTTTTTCATCTACCATCGTCTGAAATGCCGAATTTCCGGCGGTATAATGGCACGGGCAACCCGAACATCCATTTGAAGGACTTTATGTATGAAGCATCATTTTGGCAAGATAATAAGAATTCGTTGGCTTATCTCTTTAGACGGTCTTTGGACGGCCCCGCACTAGAATGGTTTTATTCTCTGGAGCCGATTGATGCCGGCGATTTTGATATAGTTCAATGGAAGTTCATACAGAAGTATAAGGACCGTGTGGGTCCCTCCTTGTCTGTTACTGATTTGGTTGCTGAGAAGATGAAGCCCGAGGAGGACTTCGTCTCATTTGCTGATAGGTGGAGGACCATGGCCGAGAAGCTAAAAGACACGTTGTCGGAGACGGAACAAGTCAAAATGATTATTTCAAACTCCACTACGAAATTCCGTCATATTTTGGCCATGAATAAATTAAGCACTATTGAGGAGCTCTATGAAAGAGCTAGATATATGTAGACGCAAATGAAAGATTCACCAATTATGGGCATGTTCGAGCCAAGGTCGAAGGTGATAAAGAGGAATGTCAACATTGGCAATACTGGTGCGACCACCGAAGGTACTATTACTAACAAGCAGGTGGGCGCGTTCGGCAATTCCACACCCTTCCGCCACCCTCCAAACCAAGGGCCGTCACCACAACAGCCCGCCTTCTAGAGTCAAGTCCACCAGCCAAATAACAACCCTCCCCAGACCTTACGGCCTCCGCCACCTCCTCAACAACAACCTCACTTTGCTCCACAAAATCAAATCCCACAATATCACCAAATGCCCCCACCAGCCAATTATGCACCGCAACAATTTCAACAATCCAGAAGGCCATTGGGTCCTTGAAGGGCACAATACTCCCCTCTACCTGAAAGCTTATTATACATCTTTAATGCCCTCATGGCCGCCAACCTGCTCACATTGCCAAAGGAAAAAGCAATATGGCCGCAACATGTAGACACCTCCCGGTATTGCGCCTTCCACTGACAGCCGGGGCACAATATTGATCATTGCTTTCATTTCAAGGATTACATACATGACATGAATGACCAAGGTGATATTGACTGGGATGAGATGAGGAAAGTTATTGCTACTCTAAAGACTCGAAGGCCTCCTCAGCAACCATCAGCTCAACAGCATCAGCAGCAAGGTCAACAACAACAAGCCTTCCAACAACAAAAGGCTCCTACACCCCAACCCAATATGGGAATTGTTAATAATCCACTACCGGAGCACCCGGTTCCGAATCAACAAGTGAACATTATCACCTCGATCCATGAAGTGGAGAGAGGGCAAATTTGGCATAATGAAAACGCCTCTGTCGGGGCTATTAATCAAAATTCCAATCCACCACAACCACCATCATTGTTAAGAAGCCACCAGCCTATCCCTCCTTCCCAACCACAACGTCCCCTCATACGTTCTTCAGGGCCACTCACTACAAACCTTATCCCTTCACGACCTCTTCTTTTACGCCAATCCACAAATTCTCCATCATCCCAAAATCTTCCACCAAATAGGCCTCCCCTTATCCGCCACTCGCCGGCAGCCGTCGCTCCTCCCGTTCCACCTCCAGCTACCACTACTATGATTCCAAGGCCCCTCCTTGTTACCCAATCCCCGTCACCACATTCTGATAACCCCCAGCCGGCGAGGCCTCTTGTAAGAACCCCTCCTCTCACCATTCCTGCACCTACACCCAACACTACTCCCTCTATTTCCTCCACCCTTTTACCCACTCCAAGCCCGACAGAGGCTCAAAGAACAATGGTGCTCCGTAGCGGACGGATGTTTCACCGAGTGTTTCCCCAGCGGGAGCAGGAGCCAACACAAGAGCAAGGAGAACAAGAACAAGAGTCTACACCGGGCACGGAATATGATTTATTGAAGCATTTGGACAGAAAACCGAACTGTATTTCTATCTTGGAATTAATCAAGAGATCTACCACACATCAGCAAGCCTTGAAACAATATCGGCAAAGAGTAATGGTGAATGAAGATATTCCAGCCGAACAAGTCACCACTGTTTTAAATCCAGCTAACAATCAGCCGGCCATCACTTTTTATGAACATGAATTGGCTCCGCAGCCAGCCAGGAAGTATGCACTGTGCATCACCATTGATATCAATAAGATAGCCGTGAAACATTGTTTGGTTGATACTGGGGCATCCATTAATGTTCTGCCGCCAAGCACTTTAAAAATATGTGGTATTCCAGAAAGTCAGATCAGGCCATCCATAATTACCGTCACTGCTTATGACAACACTAGAAAGCCGCCATTGGGAATGGTCACTTTAAAAGTTGGTTTGGGTCCAGTCTCGGTCACAGTAGATTTCCATATTCTGGATATGGACCCGACCTTTAATGGAATTTTGGGTCGCCTGTACATTCAAGAACTTGATGCTGTTCCTTCAACAAATCATCAATGTATAAAGTTTCCACACAAAGGGCGCATCATTAAAGTCACTAGCATGCCCATCTTGCCGATCGAAGACATACATTCTGCAACATCAGTACCTTCTATGTGGCCTTCTAATAGGCCTTTGCTTTCAGTTTTGGATGTTGCCGATTTGCGGCAAGATTTGGTAAGACCTTTTCCTTTAACCCCTCCTACCACTCAAATGCTACCACAACCATCCGCAAGCAAGAAGAAGAAAGGTTTGATGAATACGCTAGGATGGAACATTCTGATGAAAATGGGCTATAAAACTGGCAAAGGCCTGGGTGTCAATCACCAAGGGAAAGTCAAGCCTATCAAGCCTCAAAAGATGACTCCCCGAGGTGGCCTAGGGTACAAAGCACCGAACAAGGATGAAAAAGAGCCGTGGGCCGTCATGACTTCCACTCTCAAAACGGACCGTCAACCTCTCACATGGACCCTACAAACACATTTTGTAATAGGGGGTATTCAAAATAATGATGAGCAGACAACGGTAATTACTTCCATGCTGGATTGCCAAGATGTGCATGCACGACAGTTTGCTCGCCATATAGCACCGTTAGCCACATATAAAGCATTGGAGTCATTAAGGCCAGACAAGCGGAGAAAGATGGATGATCTTGAATGTGACTGGTATAGATGGTTCGACATGAATGATATCTCCATTGCCCTAAGTCGTCTCTTCATGCCGACTGATCCAGAATGGCCACCATTGATTCATGAGCTAATTGAGAAGCCAACAGTGATTACAAATAAGAGGCAGCTTCTGAGTAACTATACAGATACTGGGGAGCCTGATGTGCCGTTTGAGGAGGGTTTCAATATAGACAGGCTATGGGCCAGCATTTTCTTTACCAAATCCGTTCATCCAATGGCTGTTGTCCGTTTAATTGATCAAGTGTTTTTCTCAGATATTCCCAGACCGCCCGCGGTCTTAATAAAGTTTTCTCCAAATTCACTTCAAGTTTCTCTTCCGATCCCTCCCTTGCTCCTCGAGCAATTTTCAAAACTCTCCATTGCACCCCCGCGTGGGTCATCATTCACCTAATCCTTTGACCACCTGTCAATTTCAACACTCCCCCCTATTTTACCCTCTCAGTGCTTTCTCCTTGAAAATGAAAAAAAAATGCCAAAATTCAAACCGCCCAATCCATCTCTATTGAGGAGACCTCCTATCTGCTTCCTGAGTCTGTCCCGATCCCGGGGCCGCTCTTCCCAGATTCATTAAGTGACCTCCCCTATCCCTCAGTGAGGGGACTTCGTCTGTATCACCTCCTGTACCCGCTTTTTCCTCTCCTCCTTCATTTTTATTGAATTCTAGTGATCAGGATAGTTGTTCTTTCTCCTCTAGTGTTCAAAATCATGGGGTAGCTTCACATAGGAGATCCAAGGGTAAGCAGATTCCCCGTAGATTCTTGTTGGAGTTAGCTAGAAGATGCCGGGCATGTTTAGCGCTTCCCGATTTTTTGGAAAATCCGATTATCCTGCCAGAGATAGAATATGAGGATACCTGTGCTTTTGATGAGGGTTTTGGTATTTATGAAATAATGAATGATGAAGACCCTATTGAAGAGGGGGATGAAGGTTATGAAGAATATGAGGACGAGGCAGATGCTTTTGCCAGTGGCATGAGGAGATTTGATGAACCATCAGCCTCAATAGAAGAGCCTACCAAAGAAATAAATCTGGGTACTGAAGAAGACCCTAGGATTATCCTCATTAGTAAGAACTTGATGCCCTCCGAAGAGGAGGCGCTTATTTTGGTACTTCAAGAATACAAGGACACGTTTGCGTGGAGTTATGAAGATATGCCTAGACTAGACCCTGTGCTCGTTGAACATCGACTTACACTTAGGCCAGGGTCCATTCCAATCAAGCAGCGGTTGCGACGTTTCCACCCTAATATGGCGTTAAAAATGAAAGAAGAGGTCGATAAGCTTCATAAGGCTAGATTTGTTAGAGTTATCCTCTATCCCAATTGGGTGGCTAACATTGTCCCAGTCATGAAGAAAGATGGAAAGGTTCGAATTTGTATAGACTTTTGGGACCTCAACCGCGCGTGTCCTAAAGATGACTTCCCCCTCCCTCATATTGATGTTTTGATTGACAACACGGCAGGATATGAGACTCTCTCTTTTATGGATGGCTTTTCAGGTTATAATTAGATTCGCTTGGCTGAGGAGGATCAAGAGAAAACATCGTTTACTACGCCGTGGGGAACTTATTGCTATGTGGTCATGCCATTTGGACTTAAGAATGCTGGAGCCACCTATCAGAGGGCTATGATGGCTATTTTTCATGATATGATCCACATTTTTATTGAGGTGTATGTTGATGACCTGGTAGTAAAATCAAGAACAAGGATTGAGCATCCCAGGGTTCTAACCAAAGTCTTGCAAAGGGCACGGGAGTATAAGTTGAAAATGAACCCTAAGAAGTGCGTATTTGGTGTTTCATCAGGGAAGTTGCTTGGATTTATTGTAAGTAAGAGGGGTATTGAGATTGATCCCAATAAGGTGAAGGCCATAAGAGAAATGCCTCCTCCCAGGAATTTGAAGGAAGTTTGAGGATTAATCGGAAGGTTGCAATTTATTCGCCGATTTGTTTCCAAGCATTCACAAAGATGCAAGCCGTTCTACGAGCTTACCAAGCCGGGAGTCAAGTTTCTTTGGGATAACAAGTGTCAGGCAGCTTTTGACGGATTGAAGGGTTATCTATCAAATCCCCCCTGTCCTGAGGCCGTCGGTTCCAGGCAAACCGCTTGTTCTTTATATTTCTGTCCTGGATGACTCTGTAGGCGCTGTCCTAGCCCAAGTTAATGAAGAAGGAAAAGAGAGGGCAGCCTACTACTTGTCGAAACTTCTTAACCCCTGTGAGTAGAGGTACTCAACCATAGAGAAGACTTGTGCAGCTTTAGTCTGGGTAGTTCAAAAACTTAAGCATTATTTTCTAGCTCACGAGGTTCACCTTATTGCTCGTATGAATCCAATCAAGTTCCTTCTTGAAAAATCTGTTCTCACCGACCGATTGGCACGATGGCAAAGCTTTCTTTCTCAGTTCGACATCATCTACATTCAGCAAAAAGTGATTAAAGGCTATGCCATAGCAGAACATCTTGCTCATCATCCTCTCCCTAGATTTGACCCTGTTTGCTCAGAGTTTCCAGATGAGGAACTAATGTCCGTCAATCAGCCCGACTCAATGTGGACGTTACATTTTGATGGAGCTTTGAATTCAAAAGGGAAAGGGATTGGCGTTGTTCTTCTATCACCAGAGGGTATCACTATTCCACTCGCCTCTCAGCTTGCATTTCCAGTTACAAATAATATAGCTGAATATGAGGCTCTTCTGGCCGGACTGGAGGCCGCTCATCAACTCTGTGTTACCCAATTGCGAATTGTACGTGATAGTCAGCTTATTCTTCGCCAAGTGCTCTCCAAGTGTCGCACGCTCAATCCTAAACTCAAACCCTATCAGGAATTGACCTTTGCTTATACCAAGATTTTCACTAGATTAACCTTTGTCCATGTTCCTCGTGATCATAATATTTTAGCTGATGCTCTCGCTTCTCTTGCTTCTTCCTTGGCTTTCCCTCCCGAAAAGGATTCCCACTCCATCATTGTTCACAAGCGGCTCACTCCCGCTATTCAAGATCCCACTTTCCTTAGGATTAAGGAAGAGGTGCTTAGGAAGGTTGAGCAAGGCAGGATCATTGAGAATAAGGAGGTCATGCTATTGGACTTAGAGGAAGAATTGGACGATGAAGAAAAGCCGTGGTATTATAAAATTGCTAAGTATTGCCAGGATCAATCATATCCTAAAGAAGCTATGGCTGAAGAAAAGAAAGCCATTAGAAGGGTTGCCCAGCGATACACCCTGATTGGAGGTGTGCTTTACAGAAGAGGTCTCACTGGAGTTATGTTAAGATGCCTAGATGATGATGAATCTTGGAAGGTTGTGGAAGAGGCCCATTCGGGAGTGTGTGGTGGTCATGTGAACAGCCAGATGCTAGCTAAGAAGATCTTTAGGCTAGGTTTCTATTGACCCACTCTAGAAGAGGACTGTTCTATCTATGTCCGAAGGTGTGTTAAGTGCCAATTGCACGCCGACAAAATTCATTCTCCTGCTTCTTCACTACACCCTATCTCCTCCCCATGGCCTTTCTCCATGTGGGCTTTCGATATCATTGGACTTCTTGGTGATCCGACCCTCCTCACAAAACCAAAGTCATTCATACTCACGGCGACGGAGTACTTCACCAAGTGGGCGGAAGTAGAAGCTTACGTGGAGATAAAAGCATCAACCATCTGCAAGTTCATAATGAAGAATATCATCGCAAGGTTTGGCATCCCAAGTACCATCGTCACTGACAATGGACCCCAATTCATCTCTCAGGAGCTTAAAGATCTCTGCAGCAGGTATAACATTGCATTGCATCATTCATCTCCTTATTATCCGCAGGGCAATGGCCAAGCAAAGGCAACTAATAAAACTTTGATTAAAATTGTTAAGAAAACGTGTGATGCTAACAAATTCACGGATTGGCCAGAAAAGCTGGTGGAAGCTCTTTGGGCCTATCGCACTTCCATTCGTACTCCTACTGGGCAGACCCCTTTCGCCTTAACTTATGGAATGGAGGCGGTAGTACCTTATGAGATTCTTATTCCTTCTCTACGAGTGCAATTGGACAAGGAACTCCCTATTGATGAACGGTGTGAATCCCTCCTTGCTCAGTTGGAACTCCTAGACGAGAAGCGTTTGGTCGCCGCCGAGCATGCGTGTATCTATCAAAATAGGCTTTCACGTTTTTACCAAAAGAAAGTAATTGAGAGAAAGTTCAAAATCGGTGAGATGGTAATTAAAAGAATCTTTGTAAAACCTTGTGGACCACGTTCAAAACTCCAACCTAACTGAGAAGGTCCTTTTGTTATAAAAGATGTTTATCCTGGCAATGCTTATAGATTGATTAATGCTGAAGGCGAAGAGCTAACACACCCTTGGAATGGTCTCTATTTGAAGAAATATTACCCCTAAAACAAAACTAAAAAATAACAAAAAGAAGAAAAACAAAAGAAACAAAAAGAAGAAAAACAAAAAGCAATAAAAAGAGAGAAAAAAAGCAAAAAAATCTTTGAGGCTGGTATGGTACGTGGGCCACGATACCGAAATAATTAAAATCCTTAATTCATTCTTCAGCCTCGACGGTTTAACTCTTGGGTCAATTCACGCACACACTACAAGCTTTATTCTTAAACTCGAGCAGCCCGAAATTCGAGAAAAATCCGACCCAAACTAAGAATGTAAAAGCCTTACCTATTCTCCTCCTTTCGGCGCAAGAGAGGGAATACAAGTTAGGGGTTACCAACCAAGCCTGTCCGCCGCCCTAGTAGGTGGAAGTCAGGGCCCAAAAGAGAATAAAATGCTTAAAGCCCAAGTACAATTAGGTCTTTATCTGTTTAAGAAAAGAAGAAAAGAAAAGGAAGTTATGATAAAAGAAAGCATGTCAAGAGGGCAAAGTCCCCGCAAGGAAAACATTGGTCGTAAGCATGCATGAATAAGGGCAAAAAGAGCAATAAAATTTCCCTAAGCCAAAGATCGAATCTCAACAGGCATTAGGGCATGGGAGGAGCGTGCCCCAGTCTTGAAAACCTTTCGTGAGCTTCCTTAATCATTCTTCTTTTCTCCCTCCATAGTGGGTTGTGAACTCGAAGAATGGCGAAGACCGACTAAGAAGGACGGGCTGCAAGAGAATATGAGTAAACGCCTGAGTACAAGTCACGTTGACTCTTTTGTTAAGTCTCTTGAGAAAGTCTAATGAATTTTTGATTATGATGGTTAAGGTTTCAAAGCTCTATACTATGCTTACCTCCAAAGCAAATTTTTTCAAATCAAAATTCATGCCTCTTAGAATAGGCATTCTTTTCAAAATTAACAACCCTATCGTAGGCGCCACTTTTAAAATGAAAATACAATATATATATATATATATATAATAAAAAAAATTTGTGGAATTTCAAGCCCTTTGTTTCTCATATGCTTGGTTGCATCTTTTATTTCCAGTTGGCATTTGCCTACTTGCACGGCGCATTTTATATCTATCATTTGCCTTCATTGATTAAAGGCTTGGCCCCTTGACCCGTTATCAAGGTCACAGTTAAGACATCCCTTGCTCATTGAGCAAGGGGCCAAGTCGAACAGATGAATTAACCTGTTTGTTCAAGTGTGAGCTACAAGCGCAGGGAAAAAGTAAAAGGCGAGAATGAAAAGAAGGTACAAGTACACAACTACACAAGTGCTCAGGTAAAAAAATTTCAATTTCATATATATATACATCATGAATGTTTGAGTACAGGTGTGAGGGTGGAGAAGTACAAGTAAGTCTCTCAGCTCTCGCCTCCACCCTCCTCTCTCCTACTCTCTGCCTCACTCTCGTCCTCCCGACGAGGCGCTGGTGGAGGGGGCATGGACCCCCGGGAAGTAGCTGGAGCTCGAGCCGGCTCCTCTACCTCGCTCCTCTGCCGTAGAGAGGAACCCGCCACGAAAGTATAGCTGGCGAAGCTGTACCTTGCAGCTCGTGCCCACTCCCGGCCTCGCTGAAGTCGCTCCTCGGTCGCTCGTAGCCGCTCCTGTGTAACGGCCAGCTGGGCCCTCAAGGTTGTAAGCTCCCGATCGCAAGCTGAACCCTCCTCACGGTCCCGGGCACGCTCCGCCTGGTGCTGCTCATGATCCCGGGCACGCTCCGCCTAGTGCTGCTCACGGTCCCGGGCACGCTCCGCCTGGTGATCCTCGCACTCCCGAGCACGCTCTCTCCGCTCCATCTCGAGGGCGACTCGCAGCTCCGCCACGTCCTGAGGCAACTCCTCTCGCCGCCTCAAGGCACGCTCCAGCTCCACGACCCGTTGCTCACGGATCGCCAACTCTGTCCTGGCCAAGGCAGTCTGGGTAAGCGATGCCTGTAGCTCCGAGGTCTGCAAACAGGTAAACAAATCATCAGTTCTACAATTCAATAATTCATGGAAATAGGTAATATACAACTAAAAATAAATAACTCACCCGAGAGGCCATCGCCTGCTGTCCCTCCGCGATGCAAGTAAGAGCAGCCCGGAGCTCCTCAGTCTGTAAACAACAATTTTCATGAGCATATCATATAAACAATTGAATGAAATTGAGTTTGAGCTTAAGGGCATACCCGTGAGGCGAGGTCGCGCTCTGCCGCCTCGGCCCGTGTCACTGCTCCTGCTAACTGCTCTGCTAGTACAGTCGCCTCTGCACTAGGCCCTCTCGAGCTAGAGGCCTCTCCTGTCTCTCTCCCTGCTGCTCCCTGCTGGGCACGCTGTATTAATTAAGATTGTCAATGGCTAATCATCAATAAAAAAAAATTATTTGCATATAGGAATAAATTAAACACTCACCAGGGTCTCAAGGTCTGACCGGGTGGCAGCCAACTGGGCCTCCAAGCTATGGAGGTGGGTCTGCATGTCCATCGCCACTATATCCCGTGCGTCCTGCATTCACCACATATTAGTCACATAATAGATATACATAAGCATTTGCATTTAAATTAGAAATAAGTGCATTCATACATACCCCTAAGACCTTCATCTGGGGTCGGCCGGCGTAAACCTCCCAGTAGCGTCGGAGGTACTCGGAGTTGTCGGTCGCCTGTGAAGTGACCCGAGTCCCGCCACGCTGCCAGTCTGCGTACTGGTCCGAGAACCGCACTCTCCAGTCGATCGCCTTCGTGCGACCGCGCGTCTTCTTGCCTATCCCCCGCGGCTCTCCTACCTCGATCCACTCCTGGTGTAGGTCGAGGGTCCTCATCACCAGCCTAAGCCGTAGCGACTCAATCTCGTTTAGGCAATGAACCCAAAGCTCATACCCAAAACGAGGTCGGCCCGCTACAACCCACGGCTAGCCCTCGTCGGTCATACCCCCGTAGGGTCTCCACCTCACCTGCATTTACAAGCACACATATCAATCATCCATCATATCACATTCTATAATAAAACATAAAAAATTGCATCAAACATACATACCAGTGAGGCGGGGAAGTCTCGAAACTCCCGTCATAACTCGTAGGCAAGTGGGGCTCCGATCACCACCAGTAGCCAGCGTCGTGCTAAGGGGAAAGACCCCTCGTCTCCAGGCCATGGGTCAGCGCGCCCCATCGGCATGTACAAATGGCTCCAAACCTGCATTCATGCATCACATTAGCAAAGCATTCATATGCATATGCATTCTAACAAGAAAACAACAAAAAAATGCATACCTGAAGAAATGGTGAAAAGCCACTAACGGTCGTCTCAAAACCTGTCCCCGTGGACAGGTCGGCTATCAAGTGCGCCAGCAGCGCTGCTCCCCAGGCGTATCGGCCGACGCCCTCCAAGTCCTCAAGAATCCATAGGAAGCGGCAGTTGATGACATCACCCTTCGTGCCGAGCAGCAGCCTCCCGAGCATCAAGAATAGAAATCTCCTCAAGTCCCTGTATGCTCTCTCCCTGTCGGCTGGGTCTTGGCAGTAAGCAGCCCTAGCCCCATCTATCAATCTCTGCGAAAACTGCTCTAAAGACTCCCTGGATCTCTGCCTAGAGTCCCCCAATCCCATAGCTATGGTAAGGTCAGTGTGGAAGATGGTCCTACACTCGCTAGGTGTCTCGTAGACGGTCTCCAGCCCTAGCAGTCTCTGGGAAAGCTCACTATAATCGGGTAGGGTGATCCCGCTCACAGCCTCCCCATCTACCCTCAGCCCAGTGATCATAGTGACATCCTCTAGGCTAGGGACCATGTGACCCCACGGCATCAGAAATGCCCAGCTCGACCTATCCCACCTCTCTCTCAAAACCTGGATCAAAGGTAGGTCGGGCCTGACTGGCTCAATGCTAAGGAAGGCCCCAAACCCCATAGCATCTATCCTAGCTCTCTGGAACTCGGGGAGCCCATAATAAGCTGCTCGGACCTGGACCCAAGAAATCCGCGTCCTCATCAACCCCTGCATGCATATAAAGAGAACATTTTGTTTAAGTTTTCATGTGGAAGTTCATTTGATGAGATATTTGCTGTTTGGTTAATGGACGACCTACCTAGGGTCGTGGTTTTCATAATTGACACCCCTAGGGGCGACGTTATTTCCAAATGGGTTTCTGGTGATGTTGTGCGTTCATTAAATTAACGACCCATCCTGGGTCATTGTTTATTTTAAAGATGCCCCTATGGGAGGCGTTGTTTTGAAACTAATTTCCTAAATCCCGAGAGATTTTTTTATTGACGACCAACCCTGGGTCGTCAGTTGTTTAAGTAACGCCCCTGTGGGGGACGTTGCTCAAAATGAGTAATTTTGGCACGAAAAGAAATTCTAGACATTTTTAATTGACGACCACTCCATTGGTCGTTGTTTATTGAATTAACACCCCGATGGGGGGTGTGGTTTTCCTGAGGTGGTTAATGTGCGAAATTAAAATAAACAAAGACACATGCATTTTAAATGTAATAAAATCACAGGGAAATAACAGCATGGAGCTAAACATGATGAAATTTAAAATAACGACATGCTGCAGGGCGTGGTTTTCATGCGATTAATTATTTTCCAAGAAAATGAAATAATGGAATTGACGACCCATTTTGGGACGTCGTTTTGATTAACGACACCCCTGGGGGCGTCATTTGTCTGGGTCACTGGTTTGCCCTCTCCCGAGAGCTATGGAAATGGAATAAAATGAAAATAAAATAAAAATAAAATGGAAAAATGGGTGTGGGGAAGCCTACCTTCTGCCCTCTGGGTCCAATCAATCCCCCACGGAGGGGCTCCCTTGGCTGCTGTGGTCGCCGGAGTTGGCCGGGCCGATGGGCCACCGCTGCCGTCACTGCCGCCGGTGGTTCCTCTCCTTCTTCTTCTTCTCCGCCACCATCCTCTTCCTCATCTTCTCCCTCTTCTTTGTCTTCTCCATCCTCTTCCTCATCTTCTCCCTCTTCACCTTCATCTCCTTCGTCTTCTTCTTCTCCATCCTCTTCACCGGCCGTCGCCGCCGGTGCGTCTTCGGCCGCCGCGGGGGGAAGCTCCTCCACGGCCGGCTCTTCTTCCGGGTCCACCACGGCCGGGGCAGACACCCTCAGCCGCTTGTGAGCGCCGCCAGCCATAGGATTAAGCAGGGAGAGAGAGTAGAGAGAGTGAGAATGGGAGAGAGAGATGGGATGGGGGGTTTCGGTTAGGGTTTGCAGAAGAAGAAATGGGAATGAACGAAGGAAGAAGAAAGGGGGAAATAGGGTTTAATGGTCGAGAATAATTGACGCCTGAATGGAAGTCGTGTCTTGTTAAATTGACGGTTTGAGGAAAGGCGTGGCTTTTAGATTTGACGCCCTGAGGTTGGGCGTCATTTTTTATTTGCATGGGAATTTGTAATCATCGTCAGGCGCATTAATGGGAACTGATTGATGTGAGTGGGCATTATTATTGCCCCTTTTAATTTGACGACGACCAGAACGGGCGTCCATTTTTGAACACGCGACGTGAGAAAAGGTGTTGTTTTTTTGAGAAAATTAAGGAATTATTTTGAAGATAATTTGAAAATTTAAATTGATTAACGCCTTATCTAAGGACGTGAGTTAAGAAACGCCAGTGCCCTGGGTGTCAATTACGATTTTGAAATGTAATGAACGACATTAGCTGAGGTGTGGTTTCATAAATTGGCGCCGTTGATGGAGGCGCTGTTAAGAACAGAAAGCCCGAAACTCATCTTTATCAGACAGAATTGCATAAATTGGAAGAGATGATCATTTTAATTCATTGTTTTGGCTCAAGTAAGAACAGAATTTTTATTTCATTGAAAGAAATCATGATTACATTCTATAAGCCAATGTGGGCAATATCCTTTTGAGAGCCAGTACATAAGCTTTACATTTATCTTCTTCTTCTTCAACATGAGTCTTGGATCTATGAAGAAGTCCCACCTTCCATTGAGCCATTATGGTCTTGATTTCTTCATGATCTCGGTTTTAGCATAGTTCTCTTCTCTTGATTGGAGGAAGGTGAGAAGGTTCTTCAAAGATATGTCGAGGAAGCCCGAGTTGTGGGAGGCACCGGTGTGCGTTGTAAAGGAAGAAGTCGGTACCACAAATTAAACGGAGCTCGATGCCGGAGGATAACCTTGAGCGAAGTTCTTGGGTTTTAAGAAAACCCGGTGTGCATGTAAAATTGCTCTTTGGCATTGATTTGAAGTAATCCCTCCATTCATTCCTCTTTTTGATCTTGGGAACTCTATTGGTCACCCTTTCACATAGACCCAATGAGTCTGTTATATACCGAAGTGGGCTCTTGGAGAAGATTTTGGAGGCCGCTTGGTTTGCTTGACATGGATCAAATTTAAAGTGAAAATCTATCCAACAAGCTAGAAGAAGCATTGACCCAAATAGGGGCCGCCCTAGTGAAGCCGAAGTGAGCCCGTTGTATAGGTTGGCTAATATTACCCCACCTATTCTTTTCCCCTCCTACATGTTAGCTATAGCACTTAGGTGTTGCTCCTCTAAATGGTCTTCCAATGAAGGGAATAATATAGCTCCCGCTACACATATGACAAACCCTTTCATCACTCTCTCCAAAAGATCTTCATCTTCTTGAACCTTGTCCATGTTTTTGTATACCCATAAAGCCAACTTCAAAAGGTTGATTCCCTTATTGGCCTTCATTTGATTCACCAAATTTGGACTTTGGACGAGACTCATGAGCATGTCATGGGCTTGTATGGGCTTGGTCATATGAGCCATCCTTGATTCCTCTCCTTGCTTCATCCTTTTCAAACCCAAGAGCATCTCCACTTCTTCTAGGAGTATAGTAGCTTCAAAAGTTGGGAAGAGGAAAGTGTGAGTATGAGGGTGCCATAATTCTATAAGAGCTCCAATTGAAGCCCAATCGAGGTGAATGTCATTGTGATGAGTGGCATGGGTGATGAGGCCAAGAAGGTTCCATCTAGAGAGGAAGGATTTCATATCTAATGAAAGTTTTGAAAGTAATAAAGGAAGCCATTTGATTTTCAGAAATCTTCTTGGACCAGGAATAATGGGGTAATCCTGAAAACATAAAACATTAAAAGAAAGGAAGAAGAAAGAACATCAGAAATTTTGAAAAGAAAGAAAGTCAGAACAGAAATAAAAAGTTTAAACACAAAGAACACTTACTTGATCTTTACCAATTCTCCCACTGATATGGCCTGGCACTTCACAAATCCTTGGGAAACTCATGCTTGGCTTCTTGGAAAGCCTTTGTTGCATCATCTGGTTCATCCTTCTGATAGTGTTATGCTACTAATTCTTCTGCTTCGGTCTTCTGCTACTGCCTAACAAAAGATGGCTAAGGTACTCTGTACTTCGATGTTCTGATGTTTGGAAACACCAACAGTTGCCCTATTTATAGTGTTTTGAATGTTAACGGGTATTATAGTTTGTGTTCGAATCAAACGATTTGCTGGAAGCTCAATTCCGAGCAGAAAACGGGGAAGTTAATTGACGACGCGCTCATTGGCGTCTTTTCTTGAATTAATGACATGACAAAAGTCGTCTCTTATATAGCACCTCCATGGAGGGCATTATTTTCGTTCCGATTCCAACTCAGACCTTTAATGCAATTAACGCCCCTTTAGGGGTCGTCATTCTTGTTTTGACGCCGACCAGAAGGGTCGTCATTTTCGAGCTTACGCTTTTGAATTGCTGGATTATTCATGAACTCAAGTGCTGTCATATCATGATTAGATTGTTTATATCAAGCACTTATGATCATATTTTGAGCTAATGATCTTTTTGAACTAATGAGCTTTAGTGCAGGTTGTGTAAGTCTGGAAGTATTTGCATAAGTTTAAGCATCATGGTTGCAAGTTCTAAAGTCCATACGTTCCATTCTCAAAGTCTGTACGTCCAAAGTCACTCCATTCTGAAGTCTGTACATTCGTTTCAAGTCTATACATTTCATCCATCCAAGTCTATACATCCATATTCTCTTCACCAAGTCTATACATTTCATCCATCCAAGTCTATACATCTACATTTCATCCATCCAAGTCTATACATCCATATTCTCTTCACCAAGTCTGTACATCCCCAAGTCTATACATTTCATAAGTCCATACGTTGCTAAGTCTGTACATCCCCGAGTCTATACATTCGTTCCTAAGTCCATACATTCTTTGAGTCTATACATTCTACCCAAGTCCATACATTCTCTGAGTCTATACATTCTACCCACCTAAGTCTATACATTCTTCGAGTCTATACGTTCCAAAGTCTATACACTTCATCCATAAGTCTATACATTGCTAAGTCTGAACATTCACAAGTCATAAGTCTACACATCTCAATGTTAAGTCTACACATTCGTTCTTCATCCATAAGTTTATACATTCCAAAAGTCTGTATATTACATAAAAATTTCAATAAATTCTCAAAATTCCAATAAAAATTCATAAATTCTCAAAATTCTAATAAAAATCCAAAAAAATCTCAAAATTCCAATAAAAATTTAATAAATTCTCAAAATTCTAATAAAAATCCATAAAATTCTCAGAATTCTAATAAAAATTCAATAAATTCTCAAAATTCCAATAAAAATCCAAAAATTCTCAAATTTCCAATAAAAATCCAAAAAAATCTTAAAATTCCAATAAAAATTCAATAAATTCTCAAAATTTCAATAAAAAATTCAAAAATTCTCATAAAAATTCAAAAATTCTCAAAACTCCAATAAAAAAATTCCAATAAAAAATTCCAAATAGATCCAAAAAAATTCTCAAATTCATGTTGTTGAGTATGCTTTATGCATCTTTATATCATGGCTAATGAAATTTTGAGTACAGGTTAAGAAGCTCTTGGTCCCATCAACTGGGCCTCAGCATCCAAGCCCCACGGTGACTCCACCTCATTTCTCAGTTCCCACATGCTCATGTTATCACCATCTTCCTGTATGCATTCCTGTATGCATTGTTACTATAAGGTATCTACGCTATTATAGCATATTAAGGACCTTGTGGTTCTGATGAACTTGGAATTTGAGTTCTCTTTCATCAAAAACAGTGATAATTCCAGGGGAATCTTGATCACACGGATAGGCCGTTGAGTCATTCAAGGTTTGGGACGATGGTTCCATTTTCTGAGTTGATGCATGGACAAACGGGCTTCGACTTAGTATCCGCTCAGAGATCTGGATTCTTGACCAAATCTAGATGGCTTAACAATATTATCCTTGATTATCTTTTATTTTAGTTTGTTTTAATTTTTTTCTTTTAGCCCAGCATGCATCATGTAGGACTTTGAGCTTAATGCTGAAAATCTTCATGTTACGCCAATAATGAAGGTTGCTCACTCTTAATTGAGTTGACATAAGATATTCCATTCCAAATCGAGTACTTTATTCTCCTTGAAGCCGCTCAAGCTGGTCCCTTGAAAATCGTCCCTTTGCTGGATCTTTATCTCAACTCACTTTACTTTTCTGTAAATCCACCTTGGTTGTAGCACGTCCACATTAACTGGTAACCGCTCTCTAATGGTGCCTCCCTGTTGTGCCCTCGCGCACATTTTGTTTATCTAGTTTAGTCTCCTTTATCCAGCTAATCGATGCGTTCTTGGAATCATCTGGAGTTATTTTATTCAGAATCTTGGAAAGATTTCCAAACGCTTAGTGTCAGAAGCGTGTCACATCACACCTTGGCATCTACTTATCAATACATTCCACCTCATTCCACTTGTTTCACTTTCGCTTTATTCCGTCTCACTCCCTTGCAAAGCAGACACCAAGGCGGGGCAGCTGTAGACACGCCAAAATTGATGCTATGTTGAGCAAATCTCATGTCACCATATGACGCCCCAAAGTGGACTTCAATATTGATTTAATATGAAGTTTTTCTATTTTTATGAATTATTTAGGTTTTTTTGGGTAATTGGAATTAACGTCTTAAGTAGGGGCGTCTTTTAAATTGACGGCATTGACGAGGGTGCCTCTTTTAAAAATTGACGACTACCAATACGGGCGTCATTTTCTGGATTTACTGAAAATTTCGAATCGCAAAATAAATGAAAATTGAGAAATTGACGTCTCTCTTGAAGGCGTTGATTATTTGACGTCCGTCTGACCGGCGTCAGTTCAGCATTTTAAATAAGGAAAGTTAAATATTTCTATAATTAAATCCAGGAATTGACGACATTATGGAAGTCGTTATTTGAATTAACGTCTTTGGTTGTGTCGTCATTTTTAATTGACGCCCTTCAAGGGGTCGTCATTTTCAATTCCGTCTCCCTTTTGACTCCTTCTTTCTAGTAATGATTCTTTCCCCATTTTAAACCTTGTGTTCGATTGGGAAGAGTGTTTCTTGATGGAGGATCATTACCTTGTTTTAATCCTTGTTTAGCAAGGATTTTTGACCCTATAAATACACCTCCTGGCTCTCTTCGCGCAAGGCATGAGAAGAAGAAGAAGGGAGAGAGCTGACAGAGAGGAGAGTGTCTTATTTGATTGCAAGTTGTTTTCTCTTCTTCCTGGCGGATTCCTCTCTTTCACGGAGGAACCTCTGCTACCTCTCTTGCATATTGAAGATTCCTTTCTCCCTTTATTGTTGCACACACAGCAGAAAGGAATCCTCTTCTTAGCTTGATTTAATTATTTTTATCAGTAGCATATCATCATCATTGCATCCCCTTTTCTATCCCTTCCTCTAGTATTTTTCTAGATCCAACATCACATCTATCTTGTTGCATTAGCATATTCATCCATATTTTTCAAACCTTGTTGCTCCTCTTAGGGGTTTTAAAATCAAAACACACAAGGTGTGTTCATGTTCAATTTGATTGATTTCATATTCTTAGAACATTGATACTACACCCTTTTGGCTAATCCATTCTTGTCATTATTTTCTTTATGTGTGTTCTTGCAAGGTAATCAAAGCTAAGAACCCCCTTCATCGGCCGGCCGATAGAAGGAGGAAGAAAGGATTCACAATCTCCCCCATTAAACACAAGGTACATGCGATCATCTTCTTCTTTGAGGTAACCCCTCTTGCGATCACATTCCCCTTAGCATCCTACGCATGCTCCTATTCACCCCTCTTATATTTTCCTTATTATTCTTCTTTTTCATTAAGTGGATTTTTCATAATCTACAATAGGCAGTTGACCTCCTTCTTCACCAGCTTCCCCAATGAGAAAGAAAAATCATGACCACCAGACTCTGAATATCTGCAGGCAGTCATTCTCTGGCGTTTAGAGATTGGGGATAAGTAGTTTGGTTTCCCACATTTCACCCCATGGCCAATTTTTTTTTAATAAAAAACCTTGCCTAGGTACATTGGGGGGCCAATGCACAGCTAGGAGGAGAATTTTATTGATAATGAAAGAAATAAAGAATTACATCAATCAAATGCTAGGCATGCCTAGCTTATCCAACCTGGAAGCACCTTTTATATGGCTGGGAAGTTGCTGCTGAGAAGAAAAAAAGAGATTACATTTTGTATTGCAAGCAAAAATTGCTAAAGAATCTGCCACTTTATTTGCCTCACGAAAGATATGAGTAATTGAATCATTAGCTGAAAGAAGGGTCCGAATTTGCCTCACAAATATAAGAATCTCCCAGGGGCAAGGAATCTGTTTGTTGATAACTTGGACCAAAATCTATGAATCACATTCAATTAGGCTCGGCTGGGAAGTGATAGTTCTCAAGTATTTTAAACCATCCATAAGTGCTCTAGCTTCAGCCACAATGCTACCTGCTTGATCATAGAAGTGAGAATAAGCAAATATAATAGAACCATGGGTATCCCTTATTACTCCACCACCACCTGAAATTGTAGACTGCTTTGAAGCTCCATCTGTGTTCAGTTTTAGTTATGGCCATGGTGGTAATTGCCATTTAATGATTTGCACCATTGGCCCATTGTTGGCTGAAACTTGAATTCCACATGCAGATAAAACTTTTTTCCTATTATACTTGTCTTCCTGTAGCTTGGAAAGGGAGAGGGTTTGCTTAACCTGTGATAAAATTTTATGTATCATGCTTTGTGGCTTTAAAACAATACCCTCTTGAGTAGCAGAATTCTTTGCTGTCCATATTTCCCACAGACTGTAACCTATCACTGCAATCATGAAGAGACCAAATAGAGATTTACCAGAGGCAATATGTATTGCTTGGGTGATTGAATCTCTGATTGTTCTGCCTCCAATCTCCAATCCTTTAGATTGAAAAAAAGACCAAATGGCCATAGGCCAATCACTTTTAGCAAATAGATGTTCATTGTTCTCTGCTACATGTTCCTGATAGCATCTACATTTTGAGCATATAGGGATACCTGAGTTCTGAATATTTTGATTAGTGGGCAGACAGTTGAAGAAAACCTTCCATATATGGATTGTGATTTTGTAGGAATCCATTGGGACCATGTACAATTCCAATTTGGATTCATCACCGTCAACTGTGAAGCTTGAGAATGCATCATGTACCTGTATGCAGAAGAAACCGAATAAGTCCCATTACCTGTTAAACACCATATAACTTGGTCTGGGTATGGGGTCAACAAGGCCGGTGACACTAATCTTCTGATATCAACTGGAAGAAATGATTCCATAGTCTGAATATCCTCCTGAGTGGGATTCAATATAATGTCCTTGACAGTCACATTTGAATTTTGTATACTATCGTTGGAAGCATAAGATTCTAATGTCATGTGTCCCAGCCATATATCCTTCCAAAATTTTGTATCAGCCCCATTACCCAGAATTGTTCTCTGGTTTTGTAGAATCACTGATTTGGCTTGAATCCAGCTAGCTCTGTTAATACCTTTCACGGCTTTGAAGCTAACCTCTGTGAGATATCTATCTTTAATGTATTTCGCCCTGTAGAATTTAGCCCAGAGTGAATTAGAATGCAGACCATTCCAGAGCATTTTAATTCGCAAGGCAAGGTCCATATGTCTTAAAGACATAATTCCCAGGCCACCCTGAGAAACATGTTTGCAAACATCTTTCCAAGATCTCCAGTGTTTTCGATTACCATATTTGGAGGACCCCCAAAAAAAGTTGGCAAAGGATCTGTCAAGTAGCTGATGTATGCCGGCATGAAGAGGAGAGGAAGCTAAAATGTATATGGGAATAGATGAAAGAACATGCTTGATTAGTATCAATCGGGCACCTTGTGAGAGAAATTTAGCTTGCCAACCCTCTATACATTTCTAAATAGTGTTTATAATACCAGCAAATGCAACTTTCTTAGTTCTGCCCAAGACCAAATTGGCCAAATTGGCACTTCACACCCTTTACAGGGTCAATGTTACTCAACATAAGGGTGTATTGGCCATTTGTGTTTTGTCTGTTTGTTGACATCCTTTTCTTTGAAACAGTTACAACATGTTCAGGTAGTATAGATTTATCTGCTTTACTGACAAAGCTCTTGTTATTCCCATATTTCCTGCCATCAGACAAATTGGGATCAGAATCCTAATCAGTCAAAGATATCTCTGTCGAGCTTGGCTGATCTGAGCAGGCATTCTCTGCCTCACCTGGACTATATGGGCCATAACTGAAAGTGGTGTCCACGGGTAAACTTCTCTATTCTCTCACCCTGTATGGTGGTTCCCCTTGAACCAAACTCATATCCACAACAGTAAATTTCATTAGTTCTGAGTTGCAGATTGATAACCTCGGACGAAGATAATAATGTTGCTATTGATCAGATGCCCCATTCTGGTCCATCTTGCTATTTGCATCCTGACCATATTCATCCTTAATGCTGCTCCCACCTTTTGGACCTTCCACCTAAATCTCAAGAAGCGTTGGGTCAGAGGCCACTCTGTTCAATACATCACTCACAGAATCAAAGTAGTGCTTGCCCTTCACAAGTTTCCTTGAAAACTTTTTGGTACCTGGCATGAAAAACACCAGAGCATGCCGAGAGGTTACAGAACCATGGTTTTGAGGTTGCTCAGAGTGCCACCCTTTTGCAAGCAAACGAGGCCAGACAACTTCCCAGAAAAGATCATTTGATCTTGCCTTACTCAACCTGAAATCTCCCGTTAAAAACTTGATAAGGTCTCCAGATGTGAGACCACTCCGGTGAGATCGTAGTGTTCTATACCAATGCCTACAGCTTCTACTAGGATCTTTATGCCAACAGTGGCCTTTAGAGTGAAGACATATTCTTCTAGAGAAGTTATGCCCTCACTGAGTGCCTTTGTGGTCTAAGAAAATATAATTAAGTTTACATAGAAACAGTGGGAAAACTCTCTCATCAAATATAGTAGCCATCTACGTTACAACTAAAAATAGATAAAGATTAGGATTATCTTCAATTAAAAAAATCATCCAAAAAAATGGAAAGCTTGAAGCCTGCAGCCAGCCAATGCTCCAAAATGCAAAAGAAAAGAGTAAGAAAATGCAGCAAGAAAGCTTTCTGAAGTGCATATATTGCACTTGGAGTAAAAGAAAAATGAGCCATTACAACATTGATATAAGAAATTTGAGATTTTAAGTCATGAACAATGTTACAAGTGCTTCAGATCTAACCACCAAGACATGAAACCAAAATGACTTGGATCCTGAGACAAAGGTGTTCAAATAACAACATATCTAGTTTTACACAAGTATATATCAGAATCTTACATGGGGATGAGCCAGATGTAGTCTTTTTTTAATATTTTCAACATGTTCAATGGGCCAGACACGAATCAGTTATACTTCTCTAAGATCACAAATGCACCCAGGATACGAGACACTGGCAGGACTCGTCAGATTCTTTGTGATCTTACAACTTTTTAAACTTGCTTTGCTACTTTTAGTGGATTCATTTGCACTTTCTTCTCATCCTAAGGAAGCATCATATTTTGTTTAGCTGTAGGGTTTGGGTTTTACTTCTACACTTCCAGAATGTGATATCTCACAGCCAAAGAACTCAAAAGTGGTGCTCTTGCTATTTTTATTGGATATTTTCTTTGTTTGTTTCCCTTTTTGTGATCTGGAATCCTTCTTCAGAAGGTCATTTCTTTGAGCAGGATGGTTCTCTGCTACTATCTTAGATGGACTATTTCAAGGACTTAATATTTCATTTGATCACAGCATATTTGAGACATCAAATCTACATCTAACACCAGATTTATTATTAGCATAACAATCCAGGCCCCATTTTCATCCAGGTGAAGATTTTCTCTCCCTTTTTTTGTGATATCATTATTCATGAAGGTGCATGTCTATGTGGACACATTTAGAAGTTGTGATTTTGTTTTTTGACAATTAATTTTACATTTAATGTCATTGAATCTTAAATAGGGAATGGACAGAAGCTGGATACAACTTAGAAATCGATTTTGCCCCGAATATAAAGTAGGGGTAAATAATTTTATGGCTCATGCATGATCTAGTGTTGATGGATTTAATATAATCTGATGTCCCTGTGTCAAATGTATGAATGTGTACTTCCAAGATTTGAATGAGGTTGAAGATCACTTGTATATCAATGGGATGTTACAGAGTTATACTTGTTGGGTACATCATGGAGAACAGTTTGACAGAGTTAGAATTCAAAGTGAAAATCATCATGACTATGATCAAGGGCAAAGAAATGAGACCAATTATGATGGTGTTCAAAACATTATACATGATGTTCAAGTTGCAGCAACCATCATTGATGATGCTCAAGAGGTATTTAATAGTGTGACCACATCTAGTAGTCAACCCTTAACTCGTGGGAGTACGAGTGGTGGTGACAAATTTACTAGATTACTAAGTGATGGTCAATCTGAATTGTATCCAGGGTGTCGGGAGTTCTCGAAGTTATCATTCCTTATTAATCTCCTTCATGTGAAGACAATGTGTAATTGGAGTAATAAGTCACTTGATTTGTTGCTTCCATTATTGAAACGAGCACTACTATGGTGTGTTAACAGATATACTTGAATTGAAGTATTTAAGAGGTAATCATGTGTATCTTTTTAAGTGCAAATGGTGGGATGTTAGTAATAAGAAGCATGGAATTGAGACGGATGAGTGGTTTACAAGTGTAAACACTTCACGCACATGGTACGCTGGTGATCCTTTTGTTTTGGCCTCCCAAGTTGAACAAGTGTTCTATGTTGATGACACAAAGCTTGGTACTGGCTGGCGTGTAGTGCAAAAGATAGTTAATCGGAATGTGTTTGACATTTCAGAAGATGTTAGTGAAGATGACAGCCCAAGTGATGCTAATGTTTATGAAGTTGAAGCATACCAACAATTGGAATCTGCAGAAGCATTTCGTAATGTACAAGTTGAGGAGAGTGAAGTTGGGCCTTTGACTAGAGATGATGTTGCTCCCTACCATGTACCTCCTGAGGAACTCTCTAGGGTATCTCTTGAAGGGTGTGACGAAGATATTGATTTTATTTATGTTGACCTTGAAGAAGATGAAGATGTTGATGAGACACTAAATGAATATTGTTCCGAGGAGGAAGAAGCCATCTTTTTTGAATCTGATAGTGATTAGATCTCATATTTTTACAACTAAGTGAAAAGTATAGCAGCAACATGTAAATTGTATTTTAGCATGACAACTTTCTTCTCTTTTTGTTATATTTATGGGAGTCTTGATCATGTCCTTTCTACTCTATTTGCATATACAATATCTGCTTGATGTGATTCAATTGTTTGAGGTTTGCATGCCTAATAAATCAGGTTTATAACCACCAAGCATGTAGAATTTGATAATTAGCCAATGTTGCTGAAGGTGTATGATATTATCTTATACTCTTAACTATACTCATGTTCTTTGTTCGTTTATACACATAAATTCAAAAATTAGTCTTTTCCATTTATACACAAAGGGCTTCTACTCAATCTGAAGGATCTCAAGAAGGCAAGGTTTTACAGATCCAAACAGACACCTTTGTTAGAATCTGGTAAGTTTAGGTGTTGGAGGTTAGATCTTTTAGAATTCTTATAGTTTGTGTTTTTTTTGAAATGCATATAGATGCTTTCAATCCTATTTTTGCCTTTTTCATTGTATTTTTACATAAGTGTTAACATTACCAGAAAATAAACCTTCTTGTAATGAAATTTGACTTCAATAGCTACATGCATCATTATAAACATTTAATAGTTTAGTTGGTCAAGAAGTGGATTTACCAATCCACATTTATTAATCATATTTTAAAGGTTACCTTAGTTTTATTGTATTAATTTAGATACCTATCAGGGCGATATATCGTCGTTCGCACATATTTGATTTTTTTGAGCAAGCCTAATAGATTCATGGTTATGACTGAACATTCATATTGTTAGAAAATGCAATGGCTGAATATAACTTTGAGAGCTGCTGAAGATAGAATAAGGAAAATAGAAAACGTGACTGATGATAATGCGATTCCCTAATTCAATGGCTAAGGTCTGGTTTGGGCTAACATGCATCAAGAAAACACAATGGTCAAACATGATTTCTAAACCACTGAAATTGAAGTGAATATGGAGTTGTATGCTAGACATGGGATTTAAACTCCCTGTTTAAAACTGAAGCTCCTGCATATTACATGTGAGACCCTATAAATTGGGAAGAAGGGAGGCAAACCAAAAAAAAGGGGGAAAAGAAAATTTAAAAGGCCCTGTGCAGTGCACAACCCCTTATCTTCTTGGACCGGCCATTCCTAAAAGAAAAAAAACAAACAGCAATGACCATCGGTCTGAGCAAAACTAAAATTCAGAAAAGTAGTACTTATGGGCATGAATGCAGAAGATTTCTTTTGAATGCATCCACACTTAGACTCATTCATAGTGATATGGGAACCAGGGATAAGCTGGATTGAGATTGATATTGAAACTTAAATCTTTCATTCTAATGACAGGTCATATGCGTAAGCAGAGGATATCCATTCTGCTCTGATATGTCCATATCAGAAACCAATGATAGCATTTTTGTAGGTATGAGAGAGTCATGCATTTCAGATGGACATCGAGATTATTAGTGCGGGTGGTCAATACCGGGCTGATATGGAGGAGCTCCTTAGCCAACACAAGATCTTGGAAGAGCACAATGAAGAGCTCACTGTAATACAGAAATACGATGATCAAGTACAGTTTTGAAAATAGCTGAAATAGAATAAGCCAAATATGAAAGAACGAATGTTGAACATTGGAACCTTTGATTTAAGAACTGAAATCCAGCTGGGACTTATGTGTATACATAAGGAAGAGTTGATGACCAAACTTGGATTCTAGACTGGCTGAGAGTCAAAATGAGTAGATTGAAAGGGATTGAATTATGAACAGAGGGTTCTATACAACAAGCATGAGAGCAGCAGCCAACTTAACTCCAGAATACGCTGAACCGTTAATAAAAAAATTACAAGTGAATGATGAAGCAGTGGCGTAGGATCCAATCTGAACTGCAGAACAATGGAGCTTTGATATCCCTATCACCACCACCGTGACCTCAATTTCTGGGATATGAAACTAGGTACAGTTTGGTCAGCCAGATTATGTCATATCAGATTGGAACTGCACTAGGTTCAAATGTAAGAGAACACTCAATGAAGAGTAATGCTGCTCATTGAGCATGATTGGAGAATAGAAGCATTGCTGATAAAAACAAATTTACATAATATAGAGGAACAACTGTGATGTTGCAGATTTTTTTGGGTATGTCTATGCTGGCTGTTGCTGCTTGCAACAGTAGTTCTGTGGAAGACACCAAAAAAAATAAATTTCAAGTTCAGATTTGAAGCAATGTTCTGTTAAAGGGGATTTCCAACTTCTTTGGGTTGTCAATCTCATTCTTGGAATGGCCTGGAAATATCTTACAGATTCATGATAGGACAAATCTCATGTGCTGCCAAAATTTTACCAGAATTTGGCACTTAGAAAAATATGGAAACCAATTGTGATAACATGAATCTAACAAAAAAAGTGATGAAAGGATAACACTATGGTGGATAAACATCTGAATAAAGTTCACCATTTTTAATGGCAATAACAAAGGAATGAGATGAATGGAACAACAAATGATGACATTGAAATTGTTGGAAGTCAGTTGCTTGGAGGATCTTGGCTGCTTTGGAATTCAATCATTTAAGAAGAAAATTAGAAGCTTCTAAATAAATTCATAAATGGTTGTTTCATGAAGTTCGATTCAGAGGAGTCAAAAGCTTCGGGAAATTTCAGTGGGCAGAAGTTTCTGACAACTTAGAAAGCTTCAGAAAGAATCTTAGTTGTAGCTCACCCCCCCCCCCTCCAAAAATCAGCAGCTCAAATCTTCAAGTTTAGTAAACTGCCATTCCAAAAGACAATTCTCAGAAAATTCCTCAAAGCTCTTTATGAAACAAGGCCAGCGGCTAAGTGAAACCAGTCCAACTTCCCAAGATGGCCCACATTGCTCTTTTGCAGGCTTATATTGCAGTGATCGCTAATAATAAATAACAAACAATATTACAGTCAAAGGATTGCTGGAAATGAGGGTGAATTGATGCACCGAGAGCAAAAGAAATGCAATGATACTTTAGGTTCAGAAAACTATCAAAGAAGGGGGAAGAATGTAGAGCTCAATATGAACTCAAAAAAAAAATGCTGAGATGATGGAAAATGATGGAATGAAGTATAGGGAATGAGATCCTCTTGACCAATCCCACAATGTACAGGGGGTCAGCCCCCCTCACTGCAGAGGTAGACCCCTTGTAACAACCCAGAGTTCAGGATAC
Source organism: Amorphophallus konjac (assembly GCA_022559845.1). Taxonomy (NCBI): domain Eukaryota; kingdom Viridiplantae; phylum Streptophyta; class Magnoliopsida; order Alismatales; family Araceae; genus Amorphophallus; species Amorphophallus konjac. The sequence goes on along the minus strand of CM040128.1, from coordinate 72,220,280 downwards.
CGATATACCGATAACATCGATACACCGATACCAAGAACTGGGGAAGCCACCCAAGAGGCTGATGAGGCCCCTGAAGGGTTAGTGGGGGTAAGCTGAGGGGTATGCATAATGAATTGCAATTTGGAACGCGTATTTTACAATTAAGTAACAAAATTAACACAAGTGCGGAAGCAATTAAAAATAACCAGAGTGATATACATATATACTAGTCCAGATAACAAGAGCACTAGTCCAAAGAGAGTACAACTACACGGGGCATACCCCGGCAAAGGTACCACCAAAGCCTCAAAGAGGCGGCTCGACTATAGCTGGCAGCTAGACACGGTCTCCGAAACAGCTCACGAAGCACCGGGAGACGACGGGCGCCGCTCACCTGAAAAGCAGGGGTGAGTCTCAACAGAAACTCAGTAGGGGTCACGCGGATCCCCACTGGAAAACGCACAGTGCAACAGTAAGCAACTAAACAACTAGTGCAGCAAAGCAGTAAAAGCTACACTACAAAGCTGTAAACAGAACAGGGACAGCAGGAGTGGGGAACAGGCAAAGAGCAAGGGGAGCTCAACAACAAAGAAGAGCGAGGCCGTAAAACACAGAACACGGCCACCGAGAAGGACTCGGCACCCTAAGCTACACAAAAAGGCAACAGACGGTTGACCCTAAACTCACACAGAAGGGTACACCAGCCTGCCAGCCAGCCCAAACAAACAAGGTCCAGACGAGACCCAGACAGACGCCACACAAACACGTACACGACCGGAAACGTCGTGCACACAGCCCCACACATGACTAAAACGTCATGCAACCAATAGGACACTGACCTCGAGTACAACCACGAGCGGGCAACTCGCAAAGGTCACAACGCGCGAGAAAACGTTAGAGTCACAGCACCAAGTGACAGGAGCACCCTCCTCCCAGCAGAACAGTCAGATGCATCCACTGACGGCTTACACTGCGCCACAAGTGTCAGGTCACTCAAGGACAAGACACACCAAGAACCAGGTCCAAGGAACAGCAGCTCCAAGGAAACACGGCACCACAGCACAAGACTACAACACCACTGTGAGTAACTAGTCAGGGCCACGCCCGTCGGTGCAAGTCCCCAGTCCCTGACCACGTGTGCACACACCGACCTCTACCTAGGTCAGGCCTCTAGCTAGTATTCCCCTCGGTAGGACGCTACCGTTGGCCGGGGCCTACGGAACTAGCTTAAAAACCGTACGTACCAAACGCCACAGGAAACACCCCTCCACCACTCCCGGTGGGTCGGCAAAAGCCTAGGGCTACAACCAGGGGAGGCTCACAAGGCACGAACTCTGAAACACAGGTGCTACTGCACAGACAGCTAAGAAAAGCCCTGTCTCGTGCACAATCAAGCACCAAGGCAGTCAAACAACCGCCAACAGACTCAGGACCAGGCAACTAGACCTACAACGTAACGATCCCTGAGTCGGACGACTCAAAGGCAAGATCGTCACAACAGCGGAACAAGCCGCCAATCGGTCTAATCCAAAGCCAACAAAAAAACACTCCACATAAAGTGACACACGGAGACCTGAGGGAACAACAGAAACCCTCAGCACAGCTGGACACGCAAACCGAGGTAAGACAACACCCCGAGGCATCCAGAAACAGAGTCTCGGGCCGGACAAGGCCACCAAGACACCTACACACAAGGTCACTAGTCAACCCCTGGGTCACACCGGGTCGACCGGAACCAAAACAGCAGCTTACAAAAAAAGTAGGATGGAGAATCCTACCTCAAGTAAGAAGACTCCTGGCTACCTTACAACGTAGTCTTAACCCTCATAGGATGTCAGAAGACATCCACGGGACAATGGGCAGACCACAAGGCCAAGCCAAGCCACAACAGAAATCAACAGGCAGAAATTGAAGCACAAGGCTAATAACGCACCATACCTAGACCGCTATTAACAAATGACGGTCTAGACCAGGTCGTTACTCACCAACGACGGACGAAAGCTAAGCCGTCGCACCACCAACCTAACACTCTACTAAACATAGGAAGCCAAGTAACGCGTAAAGCCAGGCGCGCTACACACAAACGACTTGGCAAGGGAGACGCGTCACAACCAAACGACGCGCAGGGGCAGGCGCGTTATTCTCAACGTCCACAGCCACCCTCAACCCAGCGCAAAACAACAAATAACGGACGAGAGTAGGCGCGTTATACAATAACGACGCACAGGGGCACGGTCGCTACTTTCAATGGACACAACCACCCAAGCTCGGCCAAAACAGAATGTAACGGCCAGGGACAGGCGCGTTACACTCAAACGACGGATAGAGGCACGACCGCTGGAGGCACCGCCTCAACAGGTCAACGTCGGTCAAACAGCAAGCAACAGCCAGGGCATGGCGCGTTACTTTCATCCAACGCACTGGGTCAAGCGCGTTAGACCAACCGACTCAACCCCAAAACCAAAACGACAGAGGAAGCAACGCGCCAGCCTAGGCGCGTCACTAGGAAACGACGTGCCACCCTAGGGCCGTCGCTTACCCAGAAGCCACAAGCTCAAAAACCTCAGACGAAGTAACGGCCTATCGTAGGACCGTCAGAAGCAAGTAACGGCCACTGGAAGGACCGCTACTTCCCATACGGCGGGAAAACAGAGGAACGGCCAAATCGGCCCGTTCCACGCCCCATTCACGCCGAAACGCAGGGGAAACACACCACAACGACAAATAACCACATCAGGGCACAAAAGACCCCACATGCAAGCCCAAAAATGCACGATCCGGGCGATTTCATCAAATCCACCCAAAGTGGGTCACCTAGGTTCTCGGGCTTCTACCGGCCTCGAATGAACACCAAACCACACGAAATCAACGTGGACGGGATCCTAACATCCCTGCGGTCAGTTAGAAACTAACTACGCCGCAAACAGTCGCCGTTTATCGGCCGACCCTAAAAACCACGAAAATCACGGTTTAGGCAAAACAAGCACAAACTCGACCGATTCCTTGCCGAACGCCGTGCAATGGCAGGGAAAACGGAGAGGACGAAGTAAGGATCAGTCACCCTACCTCCACCGAAGAAACCGTGCCCCGAAAGGACTACACCACGCCGAAAACCACTCGCGAACCGATTTCACCGGCTTTGAATCCACCGATCGGGATCGCGCCAGAATCGATCCGATCCTCGCCCCATCGCGCACCTCGACAGCTCCACCTCGTCGCCACCTCGCCCAAGCACGCCTCCGTCTGCAGCCGGAGCCGAAAGGGGGAGAGAACGAGAGAGAACGGGAGAGAGAGTGTGAGATCGCGAGAGTGAGGAGAGAGAGAGAGGAAAAGAAATAAAAGAAAAGAAATTAGGAATTTTTCCTAATTTCTGAAAATTCTGAAAATGTGCCAAAAATGCACAAATTCAGAAAAATACGCAAAAATAGTCAAAACGACCGGCTCGAAGAGTACATCGTTGCTGTAGCATCCATGAGCTCGAGAATTGACAAACAAACTCACCATAGGGTTCCGTAACTAGTACGTGAGAAAAACTCACACGGCTCGTCAAACTCAACTCGGAAGCCACAAAAGTGAACCGAAACTCAACGAAACCAATCCAAAAGATCCAACAAAGATCCAACAGGACCTATCACGGATCCAGGTCATTACATCCTCCCCTCCTTTAAGAAATTTCGCCCTCGAAATTAAGGACTAACAAAGGAGAAGCAGGGAAGAACAACCCAACAACAAAAATCTCGAGAAACACAGCTCAGAGGACTACCGTCAGATCACAATTACAGGTACACGCTCTAGCTTCCCAGACAGCAAGTTCACAGCACGAGCATAGCACCAAAGTGAACACACCTGACACCTCCGAAGCAAGGGCAACGTCATTTACGTCTCACCAGACAGGAGACACGACTGCCACAACAACCGAGAACCAACACCGAAAAACACAATAGCACACAGCAAGCGACAGCTTACACCAGGAAACACAGTCCTCACAGCTGACAGCTCGCAACATCATCGGCTCCAGTGCCAAAGGTAACAGGAAACACCTGGCACATAGGACACCAACGACAACAACACCACTGAACCACAGGCACCATCAAGTCAGCATCCACCCAGACATTACATCGGGTCGAGTCGCAAGCTAACTCTACCCAAGCAAGGGAGTACTGCAAGCTAACTGACAAGACAATGGTCCAAGGCAAGGACACAAAATCATAAAGAAACAACGCCAAGACAACACAACGGCAACACCTGCAGGATTCCGGCTCCGCACAACACACAGGGCCAAGGAACACCACCGCAAGCAAGGTCACATCAAGGCATACGAACAGCTGAACGCACGACCACTAGAGACAGGTCACGCACCAGACTGCTCACCAAGAGAAGACCCACAACAACAAGAAACAACAATAATCTCGGGGAACGTACCTCAAGGACTACAAACACGTCTCGAGAGCACAACACCCAAGAAAGAAATACAGAGCAAGAGTACTCAACCAGCAAGGATCGCCGATAAATTCCCCAACACTCGCAACATGCCGATGCTAACAATAATGGAAAACCACAAACACAGGCACGGCAATAGACAAAGTCAAGGCACAAGAGCCAAGACAAAGTCACATCGAGAAAGAACAAACCTCTCGACAAGTGGGTAGCCAACCCACACACTGCAGCTGCACTCTCCACACCGCGTACAGGCAACAGAACAACATCAGAAATCGCATCTCAGCACACACCAGGCGTCATCACAATCAACAAAAATCGCAATTAACACGCCACGAGTAGCGATCTCGCGAACAACCGATTACAGGGAGCCTAAGTGCAACACAAGAAGAGCACCAGCCTCAGCACAACGCACAAGGAAAAGCATCAGTCTCAGCTTACCTTCACGTCCTGAAACGATAAATGAGCCTTCACAACACGTCGGCTAACGAACGCAGCACGACAACATGGTACACAACAGCTCTTAATACCATCATGGAGTCGAAAGCCAAGCAACCGTACCATAAGGAGCAGATCAGGCTCAAAACAAAGCTGTCCACACTTAAGCAGACACAGGACAAAGGCATCACTAAGGCAGCAATTCCAAGGCAAAATTCGAAAAGATTCTTCCAGAATGGACGAGAAGTAAGAAGCTCAACCACAAAAAGCTCACCAGGAAGGGAAAAATCCTAGGCTCGCCTGAGCAACTTCTCCAATATGGGATCTAATTGAACACTTCAACAGAAGCGAATCATATCAGGAGCTAAACAGACAAAAGCCAGGACAACCAAAGCAACGTAAGAACGTGCATGGCCATCGCACCAACGCTAAAAGTCACAAGCCACCTGAGCAAAACACAGAAAATAGCTCGAACAATGCACTACAGGTTCATGCCAACCGACAAACACTGCCAAGCGCAATGCGATCGAGACCAACACTAAAACCGAACGAAGCACCTCGTCACAACCAGACGAGAGCAAAACCATCTCGTACAGTGCCAACCAAGCACGCACAAGACCACACACAAAAAGCACCGCGATAAACATCGCAACACCTAAGCCAGCAAGAGACAACACCAAGGACTAGCTATGGACAAGCACAAATTCCAATTCCTTATACAATCCTCAACCAATTCTCTGATACCAACTGTAACGACCCACAGTTCAGGATACCGATATACCGATAACATCGATACACCGATACCAAGAACTGGGGAAGCCACCCAAGAGGCTGATGAGGCCCCTGAAGGGTTAGTGGGGGTAAGCTGAGGGGTATGCATAATGAATTGCAATTTGGAACGCGCATTTTACAATTAAGTAACAAAATTAACAGAAGTGCGGAAGCAATTCAAAATAACCAGAGTGATATACATATATACTAGTCCAGATAACAAGAGCACTAGTCCAAAGAGAGTACAACTACACGGGGCATACCCCGGCAAAGGTACCACAAAAGCCTCAAAGAGGCGGCTCGACTATAGTTGGCAGCTAGACACGGTCTCCGAAACAGCTCACGAAGCACCGGGAGACGATGGGCGCCGCTCACCTGAAAAGCAGGGGTGAGTCTCAACAGAAACTCAGTAGGGGTCACGCGGATCCCCACTGGAAAATGCACAGTGCAACGGTAAGCAACTAAACAACTAGTGCAGCAAAGCAGTAAAAGCTACACTACAAAGCTGTAAACAGAACAGGGACAGCAGGAGTGGGGAACAGGCAAAGAGCAAGGGGAGCTCAACAACAAAGAAGAGCGAGGCCGTAAAACACGGAACACGGCCACCGAGAAGGACTCGGCACCCTAAGCTACACAAAAAGGTAACAGACGGTTGACCCTAAACTCACACAGAAGGGTACACCAGCCTGCCAGCCAGCCCAAACAAACAAGGTCCAGACGAGACCCAGACAGACGCCACACAAACACGTACACGACCGGAAACGTCGTGCACACAGCCCCACACATGACTAAAACATCATGCAACCAATAGGACAGTGACCTCGAGTACAGCCACGAGCGGGCAACTCGCAAAGGTCACAACGCGCAAGAAAACGTGAGAGTCACAGCACCAAGTGACAGGAGCACCCTCCTCCCAGCAGAACATCCAGATGTGTCCACTGACGGCTTACACTGCGCCACAAGTGTCAGGTCACTCAAGGACAAGACACACCAAGAACCAGGTCCAAGGAACAGCAGCTCCACGGAAACACAGCACCACAGCACAAGACTACAGCACCACTGCGAGTAACTAGTCAGGGCCACGCCCGTCGGCGCAAGTCCCCAGTCCCTGACCACGTGTGCACACACCGACCTCTACCTAGGTCAGGCCTCTAGCTAGTATTCCCCTCGGTAGGACGCTACCGTTGGCCGGGGCCTACGGAACTAGCTTAAAAACCGTACGTACCAAACGCCACAGGAAACACCCCTCCACCACTCCCGGTGGGTCGGCAAAAGCCTAGGGCTACAACCAGGGGAGGCTCACAAGGCACGAACTCTGAAACACAGGTGCTACTGCACAGACAGCTAAGAAAAGCCCTGTCTCGTGCACAATCAAGCACCAAGGCAGTCAAACAACCGCCAACAGACTCAGGACCAGGCAACTAGACCTACAACGTAACGATCCCTGAGTCGGACGACTCAAAGGCAAGATCGTCACAACAGCGGAACAAGCCGCCAATCGGTCTAATCCTAAGCCAACAAAACAACGCTCCGCATAAAGCGACACACGGAGACCTGAGGGAACAACAGAAACCCTCAGCACAGCTGGACACGCAAACCGAGGTAAGACAACATCCTGAGGCATCCAGAAACAGAGTCTCGGGCCAGACAAGGCCACCAAGACACCTACACACAAGGTCACTAGTCAACCCCTGGGTCACACCGGGTCGACCGGAACCAAAAGAGCAGCTTACAAAAAAAGTAGGATGGAGAATCCTACCTCAAGTAAGAAGACTCCTGGCTACCTTACAACGTAGTCTTAACCCTCATAGGATGTCAGAAGACATCCACGGGACAACGGGCAGACCACAAGGCCAAGCCAAGCCACAACAGAAATCAACAGGCGGAAATCGAAGCACAAGGCTAATAACGCACCATACCTAGACCGCTATTAACAAATGATGGTCTAGACCAGGTCGTTACTCACCAACGACGGACGAAAGCTAAGCCGTCGCACCACCAACCTAACACTCTACTAAACACAGGAAGCCAAGTAACGCGTAAAGCCAGGCGCGCTACACGCAAACGACGCGGCAAGGGAGACGCGTCACAACCAAACGACGCACAGGGGTAGGCGCGTTATTCTCAACGTGCACAGCCACCCTCAACCCAGCGCAAAACAACAAATAACGGACGGGAGCAGGCGCGTTATACAATAACGATGCACAGGGGCACGTCCGCTACTTCCAACGGACACAGCCACCCAAGCTCGGCCAAAACAGAATGTAACGGCCAGGGGCAGGCGCGTTACACTCAAACGACGGATAGAGGCACGACCGCTGGAGGCACCGCCTCAACAGGTCAACGTCGGTCAAACAGCAAGCAACGGCCAGGGCATGGCGCGTTACTTTCATCCAACGCACTGGGTCAAGCGCGGTAGACCAACCGACTCAACCCCAAAACCAAAACGACAGAGGAAGCAACGCGCCAGCCTAGGCGCATCACTAGGAAACGACGCGCCACCCTAGGGCCGTCGCTTACCCAGAAGCCACAAGCTCAAAAACCTCAGACGAAGTAACGGCCTATCGTAGGACTGTCAGAAGCAAGTAACGGCCACTGGAAGGACCACTACTTCCCATACGGCGGGAAAACAGAGGAACGGCCAAATCGGCCCGTTCCACGACCCATTCACGCCGAAACGCAGGGGAAACACACCACAACGAAAAATAACCACATCAGGGCACAAAAGACCCCACATGCAAGCCTAAAAATGCACGATCCGGGCGATTTCATCAAATCCACCCAAAGTGGGTCACCGAGGTTCTCGGGCTTCTACCGACCTCGAATGAACACCAAACCACACGAAATCAACGTGGACGGGATCCTAACATCCCTGCGGTCAGTTAGAAACTAACTACGCCGCAAACAGTCAACGTTTACCGGCCGACCCTAAAAACCACGAAAATCACGGTTTAGGCAAAACAAGCCCAAACTCGACCGATTCCTAGCCGAACACCGTGCAATGGCAGGGAAAACGGAGAGGACGAAGTAAGGATCAGTCACCCTACCTCCACTGAAGAAACCGTGCCCCGAAAGGACTACACCACGCCGAAAACCACTCGCGAACCGATTTCACCAGCTTTGAATCCACCGATCGGGATCGCGCCAGAATCGATCCGATCCTCGCCCCATCGCGCACCTCGACAGCTCCACCTCGTCGCCACCTCGCCCAAGCACGCCTCCGTCTGCAGCCGGAGCCGAAAGGGGGAGAGAACGAGAGAGAACGGGAGAGAGAGAGTGAGATCACGAGAGTGAGGAGAGAGAGAGAGGAAAAGAAATAAAAGAAAAGAAATTAGGAATTTTTCCTAATTTCTGAAAATTCCAAAAATGCGCCGAAAATGCACAAATTCAGAAAAATATGCAAAAATAGTCGAAACGACCGGCTCGAAGAGTACATCGTTGCTGTAGCATCCACGAGCTCGAGAATTGACAAACAAACTCACCGTAGGGTTCCGTAACTAGTACGTGAGAAAAACCCACACGGCTCGTCAAACTCAACTCGGAAGCCACAAAAGCGAACCGAAACTCAACGAAACCAATCCAAAAGATCCAATAGGACCTATCACGAATCTAGGTCATTACACCCCTCCCCATGAAACCAGCAAGCCAAACAAAAAGAAGGAACATCAATTCAAGAAAGAAGAGGAGCATCTAGCTTTGTGGGGAATATGAATTAAACGATCAAAGAAGAAGGCATGCTGAATTTCAATAAAGAGAAATTGAAAGAATGGAGGAATGATGAAACCATCATAGCAGAATATTACTGAATGAGGATACAAGATCTTGAGTCCCCATGCTGAACTAGCTACAAAAAAATACAATAAACCAAGAGATTAAAAATTTTTTAAGATGTTTACATTTGATTTAATGGCTTGTTGAGCTGGCTATGCCCAGAAATAGGGGTTCTTGTGCAAACTAGTTGGACTTGCCCACCTGATAGCATGCTTTAAAATTTTCAGAACCTGATTACTGTGAGGCTTGAACAAGTATCTATTAACGTTTTCAGTATTTCTAGACTTTCATTTACTATCTTATTTTTGTTAACTACATTGCTGTGAGGCTTGAACAAGTATCATATCACAACTCATACAGTGGATCGTAAGGACATTTTTGGACATGTTTTAAAGTAATGAGATATTAAGTTAAGATTATCTTGGGGATTGCATGAAAGAATCTTGGATTGTTTACGCATTATGACCTATCCATTGTACATCACAAATCTTATCTCAGAAGATGGTGAGAACAATGTTTATATATGGCATGGTTTACAGAATCCTCTTGTAGAAAGTGAATTGTAAGGTTCTTTTTTGGAGGAAAAAAGTGGATGGTAAATGAGTTACAATTATTAATTGATGAAAGAAGGAAACTATAAAAAATAAAATAAAAAGAGGCAAACAAGGAATGGATGACAAAACCCCAAGTGAAGACAAAACTGAATCTGCAGAACTGTGATAATCTAAAATTTTGAAATTGTGCATGCAAGTATATGAATGTCACCTTTTAAGCTATCTATTTAGTTATCAGTTTTATACAAAGTCTAGCTTCTTCTTTAGTGGTCTGTTGCTCAAGTGCTTGCAACTATCAGAAACTCCTAATTTAATTATAAACCTTCTCAATTTGAAGATTTTATCTGGGTTATTGCTATCTGGACTTGCTACCTTTGTTTTGTGGAAATTTCACCTTTTGTCCTTTGAGCATCTCTCATTTTCCTACTCCACTTCACTGTTTCAATTGTTTTGTAAGCACATGAAGAATAATGAAATTGAATAGACAAAGACAGACAAAAAGAATGTTTCTCTAATCATCAATGGGTTGATTGAATGTAGGTTTTGGAGGTTGGATCTTGTAAGGTGTAGTGCTCTATGGCCCCAGGTCGTCGCTTACGTGCTCCTTTGATAGACTCGGTGGTTGATCCTCCAGTTGTACCTGCTACAAATCATACTTTAGGTATTGTTACATTGCTATGTATTTATTCCTTTTTAGGTGCTTTTGTTCAATAAATGCTTCTACTACAATATTACTTTTTCATTATGTAATAATGTGTCTATTTGGCTACTACAGGTTCTTCCGACTCTACTCCTTTTGATGGGGCCCAAAGAAAACAAGGGCGAGGCCCTACTAGAGGCATTGAGCTTGAGAAAAAGATCCAAGCAAATGGAGGGCGGCCATTGCCCATCACCGTCCCAATAGGAAAGCGTAAGGCAATTGGACCAAATGCAAAAGATTTTAGTAGTCTTTTGGGATATATAATAAGACATTATGGTCCCGTAAGAGTGAAGGGATTCTCAGATATTAAAATTGAGGATTTAAAACACTTATACCCATATGTAGAGGTAATCCATTGCCAGTCATTTATCTAGATTACTTACATTTAATTCGTTTAGTTGCTTGTAGCTTTACTTAATTGTCTCTACATTATTCTGATAGCAAATATTTTTGTTTCTTGTATAATGTGTCTCATTGTAGGATAAATTTGATGTCAATATCATGGAGAATGAACCGATTAAAATTTGTGTCCATTCCATCTGGGGAGCACAATTTCGCAGTCATAGAAATGCCATGCATAAACATTTTAAATCCTATGCTACGTTTGTGGCAGCACGGGCACATCCTTATAGATAAATTTCCCAAGATGATTGGGAATAGTTATGTGTTAACATATTTACTAATGGGAAATGGAAGGTATTTAATTTTACCAAAAATGCACTATCCTTCATAATAATTTATTCATTTTATTATGCATATATGCCCATTACTATGTCACTTTGTATAATATAGGAACGTTCTAAAACAAATGCCGAGAATACCTCCAAGAATACCATTTGACACACTACTGGGCAAAAGTCATTTCTTCGAGCCCGTGAGGAAATGGTAAAAATTATTACTTTTTTATTCATTGATTGTTCCTTAGTGAGAAAAAATTAATGTGAATTTTTTTATAGAAAGAATTAGATCATATTCAATTCTTTCGAAGCACTCATTCTCATGAAGGACATGGATGGGCCACTCATGAGGCACAAGAAGCATATGTGAGTATTTTTTTAGATAAAGTGCTAGAAGGTCAGTTAATTAATGTTGTGACATTTCTTTGAATTCACTGAGATTTGTTGATTGATCTGTTTATCATTGGTTTATGATATTATTTGTTGTGCTGTAACTCTGTGGACTTGTCCAGGTCTGGAATAAACCTAGCCACCCACCTGGTCTTTCTTTATTGACATGTTTAGAATTTTGTTCAAACTTTGAACATAATGTTTCTAGTACATGATATAAACCTAGTACATGAGATTTGTGTGTAGTTAATTATTGTTACATTATGTCATTTTCCTAGTGTTCAAGCACGCCTCATTCATCAGATAAAGCCTGTGAGCAGCAATAAATGAAAGAATATGTCTTCAGTTTCTACATGATCCAATACTTCAAGTATTTTGCATAGAACAACGTACCAATTAAGCGATTTCCCCATTTAATGTTATCAGTAAAGTATGTTTTTCTCCCTGTTTTCTTAATGAATATCGCCTATTGCTTCCTCCTATATAATTGCATTTCTGCCATAAAGAGTGTTGGGAAGGAAGACAAGACAGTGGACTAGGAACTATATCATCATTTTATCATAATTATGGAAGAAGTAACCATTAAGGCTTATGCTTTAGATAGATAATTAATATACATACATACCGATGTGGTAACATGAGTGTGCCCATCAGAAGGTCCCTCCCTTGCCAACCCAAAATCAGCTCTGATTTTGCTTAATAGGTTGCTATCTTACTATCTGTTGCTCTCGAGATGTTGGGTGAACACCTTTGCTATTTTAATTAGAAGTGAACATGATAGGTGCCATTTTATTGACAACAGAAGTAGATTTTGACTGTACAATGTAGAAGAAAATAAAATTAAGAACTTCTGGCTTGACATGCATTTTTTTCTTTTTCTTTTTGCATTAAGACCTAGAAGATTGATGAGATGTTTTCTATTCTTTCTTATTTACTTTTATATCAAGTGTACGTAATTTTTTGTTTTACTTCTTCCATGCAATATTCATGAATTTGAAATATTTTACACAAACAATTATTTCTTAAACAAAACTTAGTATATCATCCATTTTCTTTCAGGAAAAAATGGTCGCGCTAATGACTGAAGCTGAGGCTACAGGGACCCCTCTTGATCATTCTGTAGTTGTCTCATAAGTGTTAGGTACAAGATCTGGATATATAAAAGGCATGGGTCATGGGGAGCCTCCAATATCATCAAGCAAGCACGGTAGATGTCTTAATTGCTCTTTGTCATAACAATTTGTGGATGTTCATGAACTTGAAGATACAAAGAACGAGCTTTCAAAAACAAAGGAAGAACTTGCAAACATAAAAAAAGAATTAGCAAATGTCAAGGATCAATATATATCTCTTTCATCATAGCTACAACAAATACGAGCATTATTAGTTAGTTTAGGGAGCCGTCCATCAATTTCTCATTCTCTACCATTACCTTCCACCTAATATTTGGTTGATCTTATTTCTTAGATTTTTTATGTCATGTGTCTTTGTATATACTTGAACAACTACATTTGTTATTTATTTATTTGATTGTGTTTTGTTTTAAAATCAATGTAGTCTTATGTGAGTTATGATGATTAACTAATTCCACTATCTTGACTTGTGTATATTCTATCTATATGTTGCAAAATTAGCCTTTTTGTTTAGAAATATAATTTCATCTTTCAATGACGACTTGATGACATGGTGGTTGTAATATTTTTAATAATATAAAATCCGTCGTGACTACAAATTATTTACAATAAAACATATTGTTATAAATTTGATTAAAATATATAATAATTACTCTTAATTTTTAGTCTATAAACATTTTAACAACAAAGATATTTGTTGCGATAATTTATAATCACAAAATGATTCATTGTAAAAGATTCTATTAACGACAAAAGAAATTATTATTAAAAATTTGGTCAAACATAGAACATGATTTTTACAACAATTTTTTTTGTTGTTATATGCATATATAACAATGATATTTTTTTGTTGTTATATCCATATATAACAATGATACTTTTTTGTTGTTTTATGTTACATATAATGACAATTTTTTTCGTTGTTATTACTTATTTTATAACAACAAAATAAAATTTCGTTGTTAAAACATATAGTGACAAAAGTTTTATAACAATTTTTAACAACAAAATTATTTGTTGTGAAAAATATTTAACAACAAAATTTTAACCTGTTACAACATTTTTTTTGTTGTTAAAAAGGTTATTTCTTGTAGTGCGAGCACGTGCTTGGCAAGCAGAGGTGGCAGAAGATGAAGAGGGATACCGCGCTTATGTGAAAGAATTGCGCAAAATCCGGCCTCGCGCAGATGAGAGATTGAATGTAATGTGATCTTTGTTCTTGATGTATTGAAAATTATCAACCAATTGAATGTTCATTAAGCTTAGTTGAATGAAATAAAAGCCTTGATTGTGAAAGATATGGAATTGGCTTCTTGATTGGGTTTGAATTAGCTAGAAACAGGGTTTCCTGACTGATATAACGGTTTATTATAGGGCTGCTAGAATTCTCTAGAGGTTCCACGATAAGCCGCTAGAAGAAGGGACTCAGAAAAAATTGAGAGTTTTTATTTTCGGGAGAGATTAGCGGTCGAACCATGGGCCGCTAGAGCCTTATAGCGGTCTAAGGTAGGAGCGTCAGAGAGGGTTTACTGAGAGTTGAGACTTTTCAACCTTTGGGAGAGATTGGCGGTCAAACCATGAGTCGCTATATGGAATTGGTGGTCTAATATTAGACTGCCAGAGAGCCAGAATCTACAAATTTGTGAGCTTTGAATCTCGAGCGCTTGAACCTGCGTTCTGCACACACTTAGACAAAAAAATAGGTTAGATCTGTTCTTAGACTCAACCCCTTGCCTGAAGCAAGTTAGAGAGTGACCAGTTCTTGATATTTGGTCAAGCGATGGAGCCTTATTAAATAGGCGGAAAATGTAATGAAGAAAAAAGTGCAATGCATGCAATGCAAGATGATGGTATTTTTGGATTTTGAAGATATCTGATTTTTTTGGGGTTTTGAAATATCTCATTTTTTTGTGGGTTTTGAAATATATGTTTTTTTATTTTGGATTTTGAAATATATGTTTTTTTGGATTTTGAAATATATGATTTTTCTAGATTTTAAAATATATGATTTTTTTGGATTTTGAAATATGTGATTTTTTAGATTTTGGAATATATGATTTTTTTGGATTTTGGAATATATGATTTTTTTAGATTTTGGAATATATGATTTTTTTGGATTTTGAAAGCCAATTTCGTCTCAGCAATAAAGGCCTTACTTGTCTCACTCGGAATTTCCTGAGGTTGGCGTGCTTTATGAGATGATAGTCCCTGACCGTGGCCAATTTGCATAACAGTGATTCTACGGAGGCTATACCCAGGGTACTGTCTAGTCCTAAAAAAGAAAATAGAGATAAGGGGTAAGCTTAGACCAGGTATAGAGGTTTTCAGGATTTGAATCCTTCTCATAACGACCCTTTCAGAGATTTGGTATGTTGAGCCGGGACTTTGTGTCCGTCATCGAATCTTTATCCATCCTAGGCACGCATACGACCGGGCTCATAACGTCCCGCGGGAAAACTGTACTGCCACTCTTGCCATGCCTAGTCTTACTTTTCCGTGGAGCTTATAGACTTTAAGATATGTACTCTTGAGAGAAGAATCTTATTTTCTTTTTGCGATTGTCGCTCCTTCTTCTTTTTTCTTTTGAATTGCTCTCTTTTCTCTTTTTTACGAAATCAGGTCATAACGGACTGCCCCTATTTGAGACCTCCTCTCATCAGGGTGTCTAGATTAGTCATCGCTCCCTTATTTACCTCTTGCCCCTAGATTTAGCCAAGGAGAGAAACGGATAGGGACCCGGACTTCCCCCGAGCATGGCCAAGGAGAAAATGGTGTTTACATAACTGGGGAACCTGGCCAGGGATGCTGTGAAGTGTGTGATTTGCCGACCTCGGGGTCCTCCTTCGTGATTGAGGAAGGGAGTCCTTGCTACCGGGTGTTCATTAGCCTGACTCTAGGGATAAAAGCGCTTAAGATACAACCCATTCCAAGCGTGAGACAGCTCCTCACCTTCTGCGTTGACTAAGTGATATGTGTTCCTTGGATAAGCTATTTTAACGACGAATGGACCTTCCCAGTTTGGTTGCAGTTTGGACCTAGGACCTCCGGACCTAATGAATTTTTATTTCAAAACTATATCTCATACTTGGAATTTGCGTTCAATTACCTTCTTTTGAAAATAACGCGAAACTCTCTTTTGATAAACGGATACGTGATCAACCGCATTCATCCTCTTCTCATCTAAGAGTTCCAACTGAACGAGTAACGCCTCTTGACGTTCATCGAGATTAAGGTCCTTATCAAGCTGCACCCTTAGGGAAGGGACCAAGATCTCATATGGGAGCACCACCTCCATCCCGTAGGTGAGAGCATAGGGGGTTTGCCCCGTAGGAGTACGGACGGAGGTGCGGTAAGCCCATAGAGCTTCCACTAACCTTTCAGGCCAATCATCAAATTTATGAGATTCGCATGTTTTCTTTATGATTTTCAGAAGGGTTTTATTAGTGGCCTCAACTTGACCGTTGCCTTGAGGATAATATGGAGATGAATGATGCATTGCAATATTGAACTTCTTACATAGGTCTTTGAGCTCTTGAGAGATGAACTGAGGTCTGTTGTCGGTGATGTTGCTGCTTGGCACTCTGAACCGTGAAATGATATTCTTCATGATAAAGTGGCACACCGTTGTTGCCTTGATCTCCGCGTATGCTTCCGCTTTGGCCCACTTGGTGAAGTACTCTGTGGCGGTAAGGATGAAGGATTTTTGCTTGGTTTCAGAGTTTGGATCACCGAGCGGGCCGACAACGTAGAAAACCCACATGGAGAACGGCCAAGGAGCAGAGAGAGGGTGTATGGATGAAGCTGGAGCATGGATTTTTTCAACATGGAGTTGGTATTTAAGACACCTCCGGACATAGAGGGAGCAATCCTCCTCTAGAGTGGGCCAATAATAACCCTACCTAACGATCTTCTTCGCTAGAGCCTGGCCATTAACATGACCTCCACACTCACTAGAATGGGCTGCTTCGGCCACCTTCCAAGCTTCATCATCATCAAGACATCTCATGAGCATTCCATTGAGAGCGCGCCTCTATAGTTCTCCAGCAATGATAGTGTACTTCGAGGCGGCCCTTTTGATAGCCTTACGCTGTTCGGCGTTTGCCCCTTCGGGGAACTATCCATCTTTGTAATACAGCTCGATTTCATGATACCACGACAACTCTTCTTCTTCCAAGATCTCTTCCAATTCCGTCAAAGATACTTCCTTCAAATCTTCCTTCTCAGCCCGAGCCTCTACAGGCTTCCTAAGGTTGTGATACCAAGGATCCTGAAGAGAGGGTGTGTCCAATCTCTGAACGACTATAGTCTCAGTGCTTCGACTGAGAGGGAAAGATAAAGAGGAGGCAAGTGATGCCAGCGCATCAGCAAGAATATTCTGAGATCGAGGAGTATGGATATAGATCAGTTTGCGGAATTGCCAAGCCAGGAGAGTGACCAAATCTTGATATGATTTGAGTTTTGGGTCACGAGTGCGGTAAGTGGACAGAACCTGCCGCAAAACGAGTTTAGAATCTCCTATGATGTTCAAGTAGCGCGCGCCTAAGAGGTAGGCGTGTTTCAATCCGGCCAGGAGAGCCTCATACTCGGCGATGTTGTTGGTAGCAGGAAATCGGAGCTGGTAAGTAAAGGGAATTGTCACCCCTTCCGGAGTGAGCAGGACAGCACCTATCCCTCGGCCTTGAGAATTGAGCGCACCATCGAAGTGCAGAGACCAGAAGGGATGATGAGTAAGGACGGAGAGATGCTCTTCAGGGAAATCATTCTGAATAGAGTCGGTGTAGGGGATAGGAAGATGGGCAAGATGCTCAGCGATAGCATATTCTTTGATAGCCTTCTGAATGATGAATGTGATATCAAACTGAGAGATGAAGCTCTGCCAGAGAGCTAACCTACTAGAAAGGACAGGCTTTTCTAAGAGATAACGGATCGGGTCCATTCTAGAGATCAACCTAAGTGGGTGGGCTAAAAAATAATGTTTCAGCTTCTGAGCTACCCACACTAAGGCGGCACAAGTCTTCTCCATGGCGGTGTATTTGGCCTCGGCCGGGTTAAACAATCTGGAGAGGTAATAAGCTGCCCGCTCTTTGCCTTCATCGTCTACTTGTGCTAAAACCGCCCCTAGGGAGTCCTCAACGATAGAAATGTATAGGATTAGGGGTTTCCCAGGGACAGGAGGTTGCAAAACTAGGGGATTGGTCAAATATTCCTTTAAGTCCTCATAGGCCTTTTGACAAGCTTCGTTCCATTCAAACTTAACCCCCGCCTTTAGCAATTCATAGAACGGGCGGCACCTCTGAGAATGTTGGGATATGAATCTTCTGATGAATTGCAATCGACCAATCAGTCCTCGAAGTTCCGTGATATTCTTAGGTGGAGGCATGTCCATGACGGCCATTGCTTTATTCGGATCAATCTGAATCCCCCGTTTGCTAACTATGAAGCCTAACAACTTCCCTGAGGAGACTCCAAAAACACACTTCTTCGGATTCATCTTAAGCTGGTATTCCCTAGCTCTTTGGAGCACCTTATCCAGAATGGAGGGGTGTTCTTCTTTTGTTCTTGACTTCACCAAGATGTCATCCACATAAGCTTCCATAAAAATATGTATCATGTCGTGGAATATAGCCATCATTGCCCTTTGATAAGTGGCACCCGCGTTCTTTAAACTAAACGGCATGACCACATAGAAGTACGTGCCCCAGGGCGTGGTGAAGGAGGTTTTCTCTTGATCCTCGGGAGCGAGACGGATTTGGTTATATCCTGAGTAACCATCCATGAATGATAAAGCTTCATACCCGGTAGTGTTGTCCACCAAGCACTACTAAAAAAATAACTTTATAAGGCAAAAAATAAAAGGTAGAAGTAAATTGTAACTTTTATTCTTAAGATTAAAAGTCAAAAACAAATCTGCCTTCTATTCATATTAAATATACTATATTAAAGGCAGAAGATAAAATTATGCCTTATAAAATGTAATGAATAAAAGGCAACAATAAAAATGTGCCTTATATGCACTAATTTTAGAAAGTACATACCCTCACCCCGCGCGATGTTCCTTTCCTTCTGCCTCCTCACCTCCGCGGCCACCTTCTCCCCTTCCAGCACTACCCTATTCTTCCTCCTCTCCCCCACCGTCCTCCTGGCCCCCTTCCCTCCCTCCCTCTCTTCGCAGGTCCCCCATTTCTCAACGTCGGCAGCTCATCCTCCACCTCCTCACAGGGCCCACATCCCCACTGCCATCTCCACCTCCACAGGGCTCCCTCCCCGTGCCAGCACCAAAGCTTGCTCCCCGCTTCGACTCCGCCGTGCTCGGGTTGTCGTCGTCATCCATCTCCTCCGCGTCGTCCGATCTTTCGCTTCTCCGGCCTCATGGCGATAGCGGCCCGGTGGTGTTCAAGGTGAGCTGGGAGTTGGGGCCTTCTCTCTCTGCACGCATATGCAGATCTATGCTTTGGATGGATCCAACATGCATTCTTTTTGGATTTTCATTTTGGATTATGTTTTATGTTGTCTTTTCTTCAAGCTGGGAGATGGTGTCTTTTAACTTAGCTATTGAAAAGGATGAGGTACATACCCTTCTCTCTGCTTAACACAAATGAAATATTCCATACTCGTATATGCTACTGTTATCATTTATTTTCTTTCTATTTTGCTATAGCTAACTTTTTTTATTGACTGGGCAAAATAGTAGAGGAGTGTAGTTCATTCTATTTTCTGTTTTAATCTCTCTGTCTTATTTATGGCAGAGGTGATTTCCCATCAGCACCGCTGATTCATTTTAATTTTTCCAAATTTCAGATCCTATCAACTCCTGGGGTGATACTGAGGTTTGACCTTATGTATGCTCCTATATTAGAGAATGGGTAAGTGTGATTAAAAGTAGTTCTAAGTGTATCTTATTTAGCACAACTGAATTTCCTTATCTTCACATATGCAATCTTTGTAGTACTCATAGCTACTTCCTTCAAGATCTCACATTGACTCCTTTGGTTGCAGTTTTGACATGCCCACCTCTCTTGATGTTGCTCCCACTGCAGTACATGAATTCCGCATACCTCCTAAAGCTCTTCTTGGTTTGCGTTTATATTGTCCTGTCCATTTGACTCTTTCCATGCCGTTCTCATTGATATAAGCATACACATTGTCCTTCTGAAAGCTGTTAGCCACTCACCTTCACAAAAGGTACAAAGGTTTGTGACAACTCCATTTTTCATTGTGAGATATGGATCTATCTTTTAGACATGTTTTGCTAATAACCATCTTAATAAACTTGGGAAATTGCAGCATTCCTCACGCTGATGAACCTGTTGCTGATGACTAGTATGATGGACAAGACCAAGTAGGTGATGCCTTTGAGGTTCCCTATTCTTGACTATATAACTATATTTGAGAATGCCTCTTCACCTAATAATCTTCACATTTTTATGTCTCTTATGGCAGCTATCTTTAAAACTTGCATACATAGGTATGTGGGCAGTGTAGTCATCTGGCATCTAGACAATGCATTATAAGTAATTGTTCACCTTCACTTTTTTATTATTATAATTCTTAGTTGGAGAAAATGGACATGCACTAAATTTGCAACATAGTCATGCTGCATAAGGCAAATTAAAAATATGGCAATGGCAGACAGGCTTATAGATATGTGTTGATGTATGTGTAAGTGACTGTGGGTGTAGAAGTGAAATAAGGTGAACCTTGGGAGGATGAATTCATCTACATAAAGCCTTGTCCAGTGTGATTGAAATGCTGGGCATGCTACTATTTTACCAGGCCATTTGGTCTGGCTTGGATGCTTAGTATCCTCGGCTGTTAATCGTCATCATCTTCAGAGCTTTCTCCTGTATATATACATGTCCTTGTTCTCCACCCACTCAAGAGCCCAGGAGGTACATGAAATAGTCAGGTGCCATTCCTGAGCAAGCAATGTAATGTGGTTGAATCTTGCATTATAGGTTATAGTGATGGCTTATCCAAGTGGATGGGTGTGAAGTTGACATGGAATGGTCAAGGCTGCATGAAATAAATGACATATATAGAAAAGAACTTGCATGTGGATATAGTGCTAAGTAATGTAGTGAATTGGGTGCATCTCTTTGAAACAACTTATCAAGAAAGAGAACAGGAGCATAAATATCCATTCAATAGTCACTACTGAGTTAGCTATCCGAGCACCAAGTGTCAGTCACCTTGGCTCCTCCTAGGCTTTTCTACCATCTTGTTGGGCTTATCAGATATGCTCTGGGTGATAAAAAGTTCTACTAAATCCTAGATGTGAGAACTGTGAAATTGATTTTAAAAAAGCTGTTAATGCACAGCTGGTAACATAATGGAGTTTTCACGATGGTAGAAATTGGCTGTTGTTGCTACATTGCTGTTAACATCTCTTATTTGTTTCACTGTAACTTAGTAGTCAATGGAATGGATTGGACACTTGTTTCTGGGAAAAATAATTAATTATATTTATTACTTGCATTAATAGCTAGTTGATCAAAACGAATAAATTTAACTTTGTGCTCAGGTATGGACTCCAGCTGTTCATGTGGGTTCAGGTGCTATTGATCTTGTTAAGTCATTGTCAATTGCACGTGATATCATTCTTGAAGAACTACAAAATATAAGCAAGGCCACGGTTGATCCTGATCTGCATCGGCCGATTCTACATTCCATGGGTATGCGTGACCTCTCAAGAATTTTGCCTTACCTTCTTTGAGCTCGAAAACTCATCTTTTGTAGCAGGAATGAAAGAAAGTATCCTTGAAGCATGTTTTGTGGATACATGGTTGTAGAGTTTAAAGTTATTGGGACAAAACTGGGTCTGGATGGCAGAAGATCTGAGGCATACATGGATGGATGGAATTCACATATAGGGTGAAAGTTTTCAGTCTAATATAGAACTATAGGCATTTAATTTTGCAATTTCTAGGTTATAAGGCAACAGGCAGCTGCAATCAGGGGGTTGGAATTAACATTATTTTGGGCTAGAAGTTAATTAGATCTTTTAGTTAGAGAAACAGAGATAATTTGATTCCAACTATTTTTTTGTAGTCATTTGAAATGCTTGTATATATATTGTAGATTTAGTCACATATTAATTGCATAGTTAGAGATGCTACTCACTGAATGGGCAAGTTTCAAATACATAACAACAGTTTATGTTTTCTTTCACTATTTGGTTGCATAAGAATCTTTTGTTGTCTAAACATGACTGTTCTATATTACCCATCTGTTCTATAAGTACTTCCTCTTCCATTTGCATCTGTTTACTTTGGTTTGATAAAAGTTGCAAGTAAAGTCTAGACAGATGTCATTTAGTTGAAAAGCTTCTATGCATCTTTTGTTACATAGGTGACCCTGACTGCTCTGGAGGAGATGTTCCATGCTGCACATGGCATTATGAATTGGCTGACCGTGCAAAGGTGTATTTTCAAGAGCATGAATTGCTTATTTAAGATTTCCTAAAATCTTTATGATCTAGTTCTTTATTAGGAATTTGATATTATAATTCATGTCCTACTTTCATGCCTGCCTGATGGACTTATGCAGCTGGATCCTGAGCATGTTGTGAGACACGGAAAAAATCTAGAATCGACTTTTATCGTGGATAAAAGGTAGATTTTCGTTCTTTTTGAAAAGAAACACTCCTCTGCATAGAGAGGGTTCTGTGGGTGCGCGTCGTATCAGACGATATAGGTTCGAGTGCTGGACCTCTCCCCGCCGACCGGAGTCGGCGTTGATTTACATCGGCTTAATGTCCGAACACCCTTGATTAAAT
Source organism: Amorphophallus konjac (assembly GCA_022559845.1). Classification (NCBI taxonomy): domain Eukaryota; kingdom Viridiplantae; phylum Streptophyta; class Magnoliopsida; order Alismatales; family Araceae; genus Amorphophallus; species Amorphophallus konjac. The sequence continues at coordinate 72,197,655 of CM040128.1, read as the reverse complement.
GACAACATGAAGGCTTAAAGTTCTTTCTCGAGGCTCCAACCAATAGAGTAGGTTTGCTTAAAACAAGACAGGGGAGCTGACGGGGACCCTGACTGAGCACGCTGAAGTGGGCCACTGGGGTTTAAGTGGCTGTCTTAGACCTATGGGTATTTTAGTAAATAACCAGACCAGAGGGATTTAGGAGTTTCTGGGCTAGGGTAGACATAAAGCCGGGTTACTGACTTTCTAAAGCTCTGAGGCCCTTTTCAGAATGTTTGGGAGGCCATTAGATCACTTCTTAGGTCGCAGGGGTATTTCGGTAACTTTACCAAACCCTAGGCCTAGGTTTAAGATGACCCTCGAGCGCTGGACTGAGCCAACAGCACTCCCAAACCAAGCCGACAACGAGAGGTTCTAGAGAAGACACTCATGGGTTCAATTGCTTGGAAGTAGGAGGAGGTATGCACGCTCTTAGAGAGTCGGGGTTTATATGCAATATTGCATTAATGAAATGTGCCGAGCATAATAAGGTGCTCTTATAATTTTGCATGAGTACAGAGGGTGTCGACGAATTATCGACAGTACATACATCCGCATCATGGCGGGAAGTAGGGGCATACCCCTAATTACAAAAGTCGCAAGGTAAAACTGCAATTTACAAGACTTAGGCCTTTCAAGACCTTGAGGAGGACATTTTTACAATTTGTCATCGTAATGACATGATGACATAATGACATAATTGCATAAGTCCGTCACTCTGTTGTACAACGCATTACGAACACGGCCCGTTGACGGGCATAATTATAAATATACCCCGTAGGGGCATATACATAAGGCTCGGGGACTTACCCCACTCGGACCGAAAATAACGAACCACTTGAACTTGAGGTCTAGGCAAGTCCACCTTTCCTCCTCGTTCTTTCCCCCCGTGTGTGTGTCCTCCTTCAATGGGACCCATAGGGTCTATTTATAGAAAGTAGGGAACCGGCCCGGGGGAAGTGGGACCCGGGCGGGTCAAGGCGACCCCGGGCGGGTTCCTTTCCCTCCAAAAATCAAATTTTTTGGAAAACGGGCAGTTAATAGACTAAACCGGATGCGCAGCACCCCGGACGGACCCGCCCGGGGGCGCGCGGCCCCGGGTAGACAGGCCCGGGGGCGCAACACCCCGGGCGGACCCGCCCGGGGGTGCAACACCCCGGGCGGACGCAGCACCCCGGGCGGACCCGCCCGGGGGCGCGCAGTCCCGGGCGGACCCGTCCGGGGTGGGCAGTGTTGTGCCCCTGTGGTTTTGATGATGGTTTTGATGATTGGTTGTTGATGTGAGTTTATCAAATGTTCAGTCATCTTGCTGCTCAGTTTAGATTAACATATGTGATGTTCAGTCTTGTTACATGTTAAACTGATGCATAAAGCATTCATTCATTGCTGTGGTTTTGATGATTGATATTGTATTTTGATGATAGCAATGATATAGTGTTTTCATGACATTGTGCCTTGATGATTGCATCATGACTGTGACTGGTACAACTGATATATTGTTTATGTTAGACTTATGTTATGTGCATAGTCTATACAGTGCTTCGTGGGGTTTATGCCCTAAGTCTATTCACTGCACAGCAAGCTCAAAGTCGATACATTGAGCGTCTCATGCATCATTCGTCTAAGTCCATACATTGGACTGTAGTGTGCATTTGGCGAACACATCGCAAGTCTAGACATTGCACTGTAGCATGCATTTCCTTAAAGTCTATACATCGGACTGGTTTGCATTGGCTAAGTATATACAACGTCAGCTCATGCCTTGTCTTAGACAAAGTCTACACAATGGCTTTGGGTCTCCAAGTCTATACAGCCTTTTGCTTTGCCAAAGTCTGTACATTGGTCTGCATAGGCTAAGTGTTTACATCGTCTGCTGTGAGAACAGCAAGTCTGTACACTGGCCTTCTTTCATGATAAACTACAAGTCTACACATTCAACACTGGTCTTCCAAGTCTGTACAGCGTGAAGTCTATACTTTGGCACTGTAGCTCGCTCGTGCAAGTCTATACTTTGGCACTGTAGCTCGCTCGTGCAAGTCTATACTTTGGATTGTTCTTCAAGTCTGTACATCAGATTTGACTCAATCTTCGTGCTGTTTCTGTACTTGAGCTTTCGTGTTGTTTCCCCTCACTAACACGAAAAGATCTCGTGTCGTATGAGCTTACAACACTTCGTGTTGATTTCCATGCGTGACAGGAAAGCTTGTATGAGGTTAGACTTCGTGTCGTTTCCCTTGTCTTCATCTTCGTGTTGTTTTAGTGTCTACGTCTCCGTGTTATTTTTATGTTTCTGTCTTAGTGTTGGTCTTTCGTTTTTGGCTTAGTGTCTTTCTCGCCTTGACCACACTTCGTGTCAAATCACTGTTCTGTCTTCGTGTTGTTCCTACACTCCGTGTCGATTTCATCTTCTGCCTAGTCCATGTTGTTTTCATGTCGTTCTCCTTATTGCCACCTCGTGTCGTTTTTCTTATTAAGTCTTCGTGTAGTTTTACTTCGTGCAGTGTGATCCCGTGTCATTTACTGTTTCGACTTCGTGTCGTTATCAGCCCGTGCTGTTTTCATCTCGTGCTGTTCTTACTGGCTTCGTGTCGTTTTCTATATAGTGTGTGTTTGTCACCACTATACTTAGTGTCGTTGCTTTTTTACTTCGTGTCAAACTTCATTTCGTGTTGTTTTCACCTCGAGTCGTTTTCGTTATATTCTGTCCTCGTGTTGGTTTCTCGCTTTAGTCTTCATGTCGGTTTCTGTCGTTAGCCCGTGTTGTCCTCGTGTTGTTTTTGCATTCGTGACCTCGTGTCTCTTTTGCTTATAACCTCACCTCGTGTCATTTTCTTCTGTGTATCTGACCTGTTACAGAGTATCTCGTGTCGTTCTTGTGTCATCTCGAGTAATAGTCACGTCGTGTTGTTACTATACCTCATGCAGTTTTGGTTTTAATGGCCATGCAGCGTATTAATGGACTTAATCTCATTACAGGTCCGAGGAAGAACATTCCACACTCCAGGGCTGCACGTGATCCGAGACAAGAGGAACCAATCTGATAAAGGCACGTGGCAGGAAGATTCTGGATCGAGCATGGGAGGCACACGCGTTTTGTGCCCTATCCACCTACTGTTCTGCTATAAATAGAATCCTTCGTCCTCAGAAGAAGGTGATCGAAGAAGAGAGGCATAGAAGAAAAAAACAGGAAAATTGAGAGCCCTTCGATCCAGGAAAAGAAAAGAAAGAAGAAAGAATAGCAGAGGGAAAAAAGAGAGAGAGAGAGCAGAAGAGTGATCAGAAGAGTTGTTCTGACTTGCGGATCAAATCCGAAGTCTATTGCTCTGTGTTGAGCTACATTGTTTCCATTTTCTGGCATTTGATTTCCTTTGTTCGTATTTTTTCGGTTATTGTTCTTATCCTTCTTCTACTGTCATTGTTATTGTTTCCGATCCTCTGGATTGAGGTCGGGGTCCTCCTGTGAGATCAGGAGAAGGGAGATTCATTCTCCGGTTTGCAAGCAGCAGGTGAGCTGCTTGTAGGTTCCCTCCGGGTTGGGAGGAAGAGGGGTCTTCGACCTCTGGTTCACTAGTAGCAGGGCTGCTACTAGTGGGGTTCCCTCTTGGTAAAGAGGAAGAGAGACGTGAGTCTCTGGGTTCTAGTGACTGCTGGTCGCTAGAGGTTCCCTCTGGGTAGGAGGAAGAGGAGAGGTTGTTCTCCTGGGAAGCTGTGTATCAGCAGTTGTCTGGCAAGCTGTGTTGCCCAGCCTTTAGTGAAGCCACACTCGGTTTGAGTGTGGGGTGGATGTAGGTCTGAAGGACCGAACCACCTTAAAATCCTCTGAGTCCTTGTGTGATCGATTGTGGTATTATTGTGGTATGCCTTCTATTTGCGTGAGCTATTAACTGCACTGCATCATTTTCGATAGTCAGAGCTTGAGGTTATTTGCGTTTAGCAATATACTCTACAGTATTTTTTAATTCTACGAAAAACTGTGATCTATTCATCCCCTCCCCTTCTAGATCACTTCATATTGTACTTATCAGGCAAACCCCGGGTGGGTCTGCCAGCCCGCGCGCAGCCACGGGGAGACCCGCCCGGGGGCCTTATACCCCGGGCGGGTTCCCCCCTCCCCGGGCAGTCCCCTTCGCTTCTTTTAAAATTCTCCGTACGGCTCCGACAGCGACGTTTCCGCACTTGACTCCACGTGGGAGAGGAAAAGCCTTCTCCACGCCTTGTTAGTTGTCTTCCGCGCCTCGCTCGTCCGTCGGGGAAGGAGTTTTCGATCCTACGAGACGTGATACACGCCGTCGAGGTACCAAAACAATGTGCATAGCACGTCTTCACACCCTTAGGGCTTTGGGTTGATTGATTAAAACCCGGAACCACATGACTATAATAGTCTCCGTGGGTTTATCGCGGGTTCTCCTCGCTTTCGTGGGATAGAACGGGTTGGACTGAGCCAACACCGTAAGCATGGGCTTTTGACGCACACATGCGTACATATATAAACGTATATATACATTTATTTTCTGGATACAACAAGTGCCCCCCACGGGACATCCGAGACAGCCGGAGGCAGGGGCGGATGGCCCGTGCACTTACATAAATGTTGTAACACGTCTGCTGAGGGACTTGGGCTTGGAGCATAGCTCCTGCATCGAGATATTTTTTCAGCATGATCTCTAATGCATTTTTTTTTTTGAAACTCCACAGACATGGCTCGTCCAAGCAAGAGTCGTGCTGCCGCACGGGGGTCGAGGGCGGCTGGCCATAATGAGCATTACATGCAACGGACTGACAAGTCCATGCCACCTTTGCCTCCTCGCCGCGTCGTCTCTGACAGTTCCGACGCACTTGATCAAGGCACATCCTGGATCGCTGAAGGCCCAACGGAGGATATCCCTGTCGGCGAGGGCTTAGTCGAGGCTTCTCGGATCGGCTACCGAGGCGGACTTTATGCATACGACCGTTCTGGGGGATACTCATCCCACTACCCGGTGGACCGGCATCTGATTGCCTTCGTGCAGAGCTACATTCCACCGGGGCTTGATGGTGACGACCCTTCTCTCCCAGAGCAGCGGCGACGACTGGAAGGGGCTATTTTAGCTGGCAGGGACAGCATGAGAGGTACCTGCACATATTCATATGCCAGCTTTCCCGGGGGATTTACGCGGCAGCCCCAGTTTCCCGACAGTAAATGGCTCGGATTCTACCAGGACCTGGATGCTGCTGTGGTCAGGTCGACACCTTCTTCCCCTGCAGTGTGGCACTTGGCGGGGCATCATAAGGCTGTCGATGTAGTGATTGACGGGCTATATCTGGCCCCCTCTGAAAGTCATTTTGCCCATGACGGCTATGACCATCTTTGCATGTTGGAAGGAATCCTTTCACTGAGGGTTCCTAGCTGGTACGGGAGTTGGTCCGTCGTCCCCTCCCATTGTTTCCACAGAGGTGCAGGTGAGTGGCTCTGGGGGATATTGACTGTGCACGGTGACACTCTGGATAGAGCCGGGATTCGTCACGCGGTTACTGCAGCTTTGTATTCATACCCTTGTCACGTAGGATTGCTCTAAGCTGTGGTGGAGAGGTGGAATAGGTGCTGGAACACACTGGTCACCGCTGAGGGAGAGACTTCTCTGGATTTGTGGTCTTTTCACCGGATTTCGGGCCTACCGATCAGCGGACAGGCTTACGAGGAGCTATGCCTCGATGACGCCCACCTTTACAGTTCAGATGGGGCGGGCCACTATCTTTTACCTTACTGCCTCCGTTATCTGATGAAGACTTGGAGAGATTTGGCCCTGGTGGGCAAGGAGAAGACTGCCAGGACACCCAGGGTTACACTTAACGCCTGGATTATGTACTTCTACAGCGGGCCGTACTGTTTCCACGAGGAATTCCCTTCGTTCGGCGCCACTTGGGACCAATGTAAAGAGGTCCTCATAAAGTTTGCATCCAACCCTCGGCACTTGCCAGCTCCAACACAAGGTTGGAATTCCAGGAAGCTACCTATACTGACGTACTTGGCTGCATATTTAGCTTATTGGCTGTCTACCTTTGTCTTCCCACATGGGGAAGAGGAGCTGCTCCGGGTCGAGGTGATCTATCCTGCGTGCCTGCTTGCATGCGGACGTCGGCTGGCCCTTGCCCCTGCTGCCTTGGCGAACATCTACCACTGCTTGGGTGCCTTGAGTTCGCATGCCAGCCCGCGAGATAAGAAGCTTTTGCTGCCCACTCATTATTTGAGTGCTTGGGTAGGACTACTTCTTCCAGAGCTGTCCCAGCGGTCCTCCATTCCGAATATAAAGGCTCCGCTTATCTTTACTTTTGCTGGTCACCAGGATCAGGACATCGTGACACAGCTTGCAGGTGCCCGGCGAGCACTTTCCTTCCTTCATACGAGGAGGGGAGAGAGCTTGGAGTTTGACCACAGCTCCCGTTCTTATCGCCCGTATCTGGAGGGACATGGAGACTCAGTGGTCTGCAAAGTGTCCTCAAAGGGCATTGTTTCCCCACATGCCTTTGGGGAGTGGGTCGTGTGTATACGACCTAGCGTGCTGGTTTACCGGCGCTCTTACACAGTGGTTCTGGAGCCGTACTACCCGCACAGATTTGCCCGCAACTTTGGCTATGACCAGGCGGTTCCACCCAATGTTGATTTACCTCTGACATCGAGGCAATACAAGCAGAAGGACGTGCATTTGGTTGCCGCATGCTGGCATGACTTTCTTTACCGCAGCGTGAGGGAGCATATCCCTCTTCCGGCCCAGGCCCGGGTGGGACATTTTGACATTCACTATGCCCGCTGGTGGTTTAAAGCCAGCAACATCTTCAGAGAGCGGGCAGACACTATCAGGGCAGCAGAGAAGAAGCACCTGAAGAGGGAGGACCTACCTCCTCTTTTCCTTGATCCCGGCTTCATCCGGGCTCATTTTTCCAGCTTGGCTGCAGTGGTCCGAGACATCAAGAGCCGATGGCGGGAGCAGGGGCATTCATTGCCCATTGACAGGAGTCAGTATACGGGGGCGTTGCGGCCCCTGAGGTCGACGTCTGAGGAGGCCTCTACTTTGAGTTCGCGCCGTAAAGGCGCTTCTGGCTCTACTCCGAGCTACTCCTGGTGGGGAGACTTGAGGGCCTCCTGTGGTCTGACCCACGACTCCCAGCTGTCGGAGTCCATCCCGGAGGGAGCACTGGTGGGCACGGCCTTCGCTTTCTCTAAGGCCCATGTGATCAATGCCGTGGGCTGTGCAGGCTTGCTAACCCATATTCCGGCTTTGGAGGTGACTTCTACACCTCAGGCACTGAAGGGCGCTGTGGAGCAGGCCGCTAGAGCTCTCCGGATTGACCCGAATCAGCTAATTACCCGCCCTAGTCTTGATGCAGGGGCGGTAGGTATGAACCTTCTGATTCTCCATCTGCATTTATTATCATTATAATAAGATATAAATGTTCTGGAGCTGTCAACTGCTGATTGCCATATTTCCATTGTAGGAATTGCTGAGGTTGCCGACGCTCCACCTTCAGAGGATGTTCTCCCCGCTCACCCTCCCGTGGATAATAGTCCGGCGGCGAAACGGCGGCATAGTGGGGGCTTAGGAGCTGAGATTCAGCCTTCATCACGCCTTCGGGTGGATACCACCCCTGCCAGGGACGGAGCTCCTTTGAGTGAGTTGGAAACTATGAACCCCTTTATGTGTAGTTTTGTAATTGTGCCTCTGTTTTACTGAAAGAGTGTTTTGTGTGTAGCTCCCCCAGAGATGAGACTACTAGGGCAATTTTCGCCAGGGCCTGCGAATAAGACTCCGCCAATTATACCAGATGCAGATGTCCCAGAGGACCTGACATTGGAGCTGGAGGACTTGGACCACCCCTTAGGGGATTGTCCTTCTGCTGGTATGGCTGGCCAGACTGGAGAGAGCAGACCTTCTCCTATTCCAGGTGAATTTGAAATTCATAGTTCCTCCTTGTTTACTCATTGAATCAAGTGAGGTGTTATTTTTTTTTTTAACTGACTCTATTTTCTCTTTTACACAGAGCCTCAGAGGGAGCATTATGCTCCCAGAGAGAAAGAAGGGACTGACACATCTTCGGATTCCAGCACCTCTTTGAGTAATAGCAGCTCCAGCACTGGTTCTGAGACAGAGACAGCTCCTTCCCTTTCGTCCTTGAGCTCCTCTGAGGGAGGCGACCTGGGCATTGTTTCTGGTATACCAAGAAACTCAATTGACCCTCTTTGGAGTTGAAAATTACTTTTGTCACTGCAACCTCTGACAGTCTTTCTGTGCAGCCACTGAGTTAGCCAACTCCACAGCCGAGCTGGCCAAGTTGATCTCCTCCTCTGGGGCTGGCCCTGAGCTTCCGGCCTATGATGTTGACCCAGAAGTTTCTATTGGGGCCCCAAGCGTCCCAGTCTCAGCCGCCGGGGTTTATCATGTTGGGGTTCCTGATTTCGCCCCAAGCCTGCTATCTTCCACTGGTGGACGGGCCGAGGACATAGGCAGAGACATTACTGGTGTGTCTTCGGTCTGTCTCGTATTTGCCTTTTGTTTGGTTAAACTCAGTCATAGAGCTAACCACACTTTTGCCTAAATAGCAGCTGGCACTTCTGTGGTTGCATCCACTCCCCTGCTTGCTCCGGAGACGGTTCCCTTACAAGAGAGTTCGCCGGCCACGGTCCAGGAGGGTGATCAGACAGTGAGGCCGGATGACGCGACACCTCTATTGTCAGGTATAATCAGCATTGAAGCTTCAGCCTCCCTGTGTATTTTCATGTTGGTGTCTTATTGATGACCTTTCTGCCCCTTATGCCACACAGATACAGGTGATGCTGCACTGACTTCCTCAGTGGGGGAGGAGAGCCTTGAGGCGGCTTCTGAGGACTCAGTTGTGCCTTCGCAGGAGGCAGGGTCATCCATGCCTGTGACCGGCGATCCGCCTCTGGGGGCAGGGAGTATGCTGACCTCTAATGATCATGCTACACCAGAGGTCGTCTCAGACACGGCCCCGGAGGTTTCCTCAGGTTAGCTATTTGCTTGGCCTTCCTAAGGGGCCATTCATTGTTCCTCTTTTTTTTGGAGGCTAATGCATTGTTCCCTCTTAACTGTCTTTTCAGGTGCTGGGGAGGATACCTCATCTTTGCCAGCAGATTTCCCAGCTTTGGGCATAGACTGGCCAGAAGGACCTCAGCTTCTGGTGGCTCCCCAAGGCAGTGCTTTAGAAGCGGGGCTGATTGAAAACCTCGAACTCCTCTTACAGACGACCCCGCTTCCCTCAGTTGAGGTCATGAGGGAGCATTTAGCCAACTCCACCCGAGGATATCACGCATTTGGATTTTCCCGAGATACGTGGATGCCCCGGCTAGAGCATGCATGGGCTGAGTTTGCCCGCCGCCACGCTACTGAGGCGAGACGGCTACAGCTACAGGCTCTGATTCAGCAGGCAGAGGAGACAGTATCTGAGCTTTGCAGCAGACAAGAACACCTATCCATGCAAGCGACGGCAGCTCAGAGCAGTCTCGGGTGGCTTCTTCGCACGCGGACGGGCTGGAGCAGGAGTTGGAGGCTCTGCAGCGACGGCTCCGAGAGGCCCGGGATGCTCAAGACCTCCTGAGAGTGAAGGAAGAGGAGTTCCAGTACGAGCTCGGAGGAGTCAGGGAGGCGTTGACACAGTAGGAGACTCTCCTTGCCGGCCTGCGGACTGATCTCGGGCTTTAATGGCTTCTTGTTCCTCTCTTTTTTTTTTGTGCGGGGCTGCATTCAGACCCCAGCCATGTACATCTTCCCCGAGGGCTTGTCTCGGGCTCCATTATTGACATTGGCAAATGAAAGACAGAGCTTTAGCGTAGCTGATTTTGCTCCCCTCCTTCTGTGGGTGTGTCTTCACCTCTTTTTTTTTATTATATATATATTTTTTTCACTTTACCGGTCCTACCGCGCTTTCGGGTTTTCGCCAGGACCAGCCCCCTTTAGCTTTTTCCAGTGCGCCCTTGCGGGTTTTCACACTGAGGGGTACCCATTTTTGCCTAGGGCGCCCTTTCGGATTTTCACCCTAGCTGGGTTAAAGCCTTTTTACCCTTGATTGTTCCCTCTAACAGAAACAATCAAGTCCGCTGGGGCCTCAATATTTTTAACCCTATTTTTTTTTTGACCCTATAACGCCCATGGGGCGAGGAGAAAGTGGCATTCCCGTAGGGACGTATATGCCACACAAGTGGGACAAATGGGTAGATTTGACAGCCCAGGTGGGTCGAATGAGTCAAATCTACGAGCCGAAAGGTGAAATGGGTTGGTAGCCCGAGAGGGCATACTGAGGCCAAACCCGGTGAGACAAAGAAGAGTCAAAAGACGACATCGGTTGGCAGCTCGTGAGAGCATACTGAGGCCATGCCCGATGGGACAAAAAGGAGTCAAAAGATGACATCGGTTGGCAGCTCGAGAGAGCATACTGAGGCCATGTCCGATGGGACAAAAGGGAGTCAAAAGATGACATCGGTTGGCATCTCGAGAGAGCATACTGAGGCCATGCCCGATGGGACAAAGAGGAGTCAAAAGGCGACATCGGTTGGCAGCTCGAGAGAGCATACTGAGGCCATGCCCGATGAGACAAAAGGGAGTCGAAAGACGACATCGGTTGGCAGCTCGAGAGAGCATACTGAGGTCATGCCCGATGGGACAAAAGGGAGTCGAAAGATGACATCGGTTGGCATCTCGAGAGAGCATACTGAGGCCATGCCCGATGGGACAAAATATGACAACCTCAACATGTTGGTAGGACTAGGTGTCATAGAATGACATGTAAGGTCTAGCCATGACATCAATATGATGTTTTGGTGGAGATGGGGTGGAGTCATTGACTTAGAGCCCCCCCATAGAATAGACAGAGAGAGGAAAAAAAAATTTCTTTCACATTACCAACCTCACCGCCCTTTCGGGTTTTCGCCGAGGTTGGCCCCCTTTAGCTTTTTCCAGTGTGCCCTTTCGGGTTTTCACACCGAGGGGTTGCCCATTTTTGTCCGAGGCGCCCTTTCGGGTTTTCACCTCGACCGGGTCTGTGGCCTTTTTACCCTCAGCCAACCATTGAAGGCTGACTGAGTCCGTCGGGGTATCAGTATTTTTAACCCCCTTTTTTTTTTGAACCTTTACTGACGAGAGGTACTGTCCTGTGAGGACTGCTGTGGAAACTCTTGCGGTGGCGCATGGTAGAGCTTCATGTGCTTGCCATTGAGAGGAGGGAACGGACTGTTGCCTTTGTGGTCCACCACCGTGTAAGCCCCGCCTTCGAAGACCTTCTGGATGATGTAAGGCCCCCGCCAATTGGGTTGGAGTTTCCCGCTTGGCTTGCCGGCAATGACTTCTTTTTCTTTAAGCATGACCAAGTCGCCTTTCTTGAATGCCCGGTGCTTGACTAACTTGTCGTAAGCACGCGCCATGCGAGCTTGGTAGATCTGCAAATGCTGATAGGCTTGAAGTCTTTTGCCTTCTAAAGAGGATAATTCCTCCAGCCTCCTTTCAGCTTCAGACTGCTCCTGGCCGGGTAGGCCTGCCTGAACTGCCACTCGATATGAAGCCAGTTCAATCTCTACAGGGGTGATTGCCTCAGCCCCGTACACCAGTGAAAATGGGGAACACCCCGTAGGGGTTTTATAAACAGTCCGATAGGACCAGAGGGCTTCATGGACTTTTTCGCTCCAATCCCTTTTTCGGCCATTTATAATCTTTGCCATCAACTTGCAAAGTGTTTTGTTGAAAGCCTCCGCTAAACCATTAGCCTGAGGGTTATAAACCGAGGAGGTTCTCCAATCAATGTGGAATTTGGCTGCCAGTGCATACACTGTCTTGTTTCTGAAGGGCGTCCCATTGTCTGAAATAATTCGGCTAGGGACTCCGAATCTGTATATAATATGATATCTTACGAAGCGAGCCACTGCCTCACCTGTAACCTCTCGCAGAGGAATAGCCTCAGCCCAGCGAGAAAAATAATCTGTGGCTGCTAGAATAAATTTATGCCCTTGAGAGGATGGAGGGAATGGTCCCACTATATCCATGCCCCATTCTGCAAACGGCCATGTAGGAGCCGTTGGGTGTAAAGAGCTTGGAGGCCTCCGAGGGATTGGCCCAAAAGCTTGGCGCTGGTGACAGGTGCGAGCGTATTGGTTACAGTCCTCGTACATAGTAGGCCAATAGAAGCCCTTAAGTTTGATATTCATCTTCATCTTCGTCCCGGCCTGGTGAGCCCCGCACAACCCAGAGTGGACCTCCCGCATGACGGTCCTGGCTTCCTTAAGTGAGAGACATCGCAAGAGCACCGGGTGGTCCTTTTCCTGGGCGAGCCTGAAGAGAATACCATCAAGCAACCGATATGACGCAGCCCTTCTAAGCAACTGCACCCTTCGAGCTCGTTCCGGAGGAAACTGCCCGTTCTTGATTTGTATAATTGGCTCGTGCCAATCTTCTTCCTCTGGATCATTTCCCTCTTCGAGGTGGTGAACCTCATAAATGGTGAGGCCCGATTCTTCATCAAGCATGCTGGGCATGAGCCTTCTGTGCCTGACTGTAATATTCAATTCACCGTCAGGTGGAAGCTTCAACGCGGCTGCTAACTTTGCCAACGCATCTTCCTGAGAATTACTACCCCTCGGCACATGGCTTATCTCAAAGAGATAGAACTTTTCTTTAAGCCTCATAACGGCCTCAAAGTAAGGGATCAACTCCTTTTTCCGCACATCATAATCACCGAGGACTTGACGGACAATGAGCTGAGAATCCCCATACACTCTAATACATTTGAGCTCCATTTCCAGCGCTAGCTGTAGCCCAATGATTAATGCTTCATATTCCGCCTCATTATTAGTCAATGACTTCATGAGAGCGCAGGAATGATGAAGTATACCCCCTTGAGGGGATACGAAGACTATGCCGGCGCCGGTTACAGAGCTTACGAGGCCGCCTGTCTTCTTAACGGTCCTAGATGCACCGTCAAAATACAACTCCCAACATGGTGTGCCGAGAGACAACACCTCTTGTTCAGGATGGAGTGAGACATCTGCACCCTCTTCAGCATCACGTGGTTGCATCAGCTTCTCCTCGTCTGGTAGGTCGAAGTTGAGGAACGACTCCGCCGGCACAGGGTGTGCAGCAAGAAAATCAGCCATCCCTTGTCCCTTGATCGCCTTGCGTGGGACGAATGTAATGTCAAACTCCATCAAGATAAGAGCCCATTTCCCTAACCTTCCAGAGAGGACAGGTTGACTGAGTAGGTACTTGAGCGGGTCCCATTTAGAGATGAGCTCCACTCGGTGCACTAACAGATAGTGCCGTAACTTTTTGACAGCGAACACCAAAGCAAGGCACATTTTCTCCATAGGTGAGTATCGACACTCGAGGCCGATCAGCTTCTTGCTGAGATAATATAGTGGCTGCTCTTTACCCTCCTCATTAATTTGGGCCAGAAGAGCCCCAAGGGAAGCCTCCATGGCTGCGATGTAAAGAATGAGAGGCTTTCCTCTGACAGGTGCCCCTAAGACTGGTGGAGTCAAGAGATACTCCTTGAGTTGTTCGAAAGCCTTTTGACAGCTCTCATCCCAAATAAAGGGTGCTCCTTTTTTCATCAATTTGCCGAAGGGCATGCACCTTCCTGAGAGGTTAGAGATGAATCACCTGATATAAGCGAGCCTTCCCTGCAGAGATCTGAGCTCCGTTATGTTCCTGGGTGGAGGGAGCTCATTGATAGCCCTGATTTTGTCAGGATCTATCTCTATCCCTCGGTATCTGACGATAAAACTGAGGAACTTGCCGCTGGAGACTCCAAAGGCGCATTTCATCGGATTCATCTTGAGCTGATATTGTCGAAGCCGCTCGAAGACCCGACGTAGGTCGGCTAAGTGATTAGCTCGCCTTTTGGACTTAACGACCAGGTCGTCGACATAACATTCGACAACATTGTGCAGCATCTCATTAAAGATTTTGGTCATTGCCCTTTGATATGTGGCACCGGCGTTTTTCAAGCCAAATGGCATTCTCTTGTAGCTGAAGATGCCTTTTGGGGTTCTGAAAGCCGTATGATCCTTGTCTTTGACAGCCATATGGATTTGGTTGTAACCAGATGACCCGTCCATAAAAGACAGGGCCTCATGACCAGCAGTCATATCCACCATCGTCTCGATGATCGGGACTGGGAAGTCGTCCTTTGGACAGGCTTTATTCAGATCCCGAAAGTCGATGCAGACCCGGACTTGGCCGTTCTTCTTTTTGACGGGGACTATATTGGCGAGCCACACAGGGTACCTGCATGGCTCTATAAAGTCCACGTCTAACATTTTGTCGACCTCCGCATTCACCTTCACCTCCAGTTCATGGCGCATGCGTCTCTGGGCTTGCTTAACTGGCTTGGCTGTCGGGAGTATCGCCAGTTCATGTTCTGCCACGGATGGATCAAGGCCCGGCATCTCTTTGTATGTCCAGGCAAAGCAGTCTCTGAATTCATTCAAGAGTTGCTGATATGCCTGTCGTTCTTCCCCACTAAGGAGGGCACTTACAAAGGTGGGCTTATGTTCGCCATGAGTGCCAAGGTTGACCTCGACCAACTCATCAACAGTTGCTTGACCACCGTCTTCGAGCTCAGGTGGAGCTGGTTGGAGGTCAACGAAGTCTTCAGCTTCATCAGGGCTGATCTCGCAGATCTCAAACTCCTCTGGTATCACCAAGTCGCCAGTAGAGGTTGAGGAGATTTCTCCTGTCTGCGAATCCTCGCCGGACACTGACGGAGGAGACGCCATGGCTTCTGTAGACTCCTGATAGAGTTCTTCAGTCGCAGGCTCCTTTCGGGCCTCCTCACGAGAGGATGATAAGAGCCCTATGGCATTAATAGCATAATGGACCCGGAATTCTGGCTCTTGCTCATAGCCCAATCCTCGGGTGTCTTTGTGAGAAAATGGAGGTTGCCCCCTGACATGTGGAGGATTCCAGAGATTAGAAAAATATGTTTTCTGCGCAGAAGTTTGCTGCTGTGGAATCCCCTGCTTCATACACATGCGCTTGAGTCGGGCAGGCATATGAGCCATGGCTTGGATAGGCTCTGACACCTTGTCAGCTGGCGATGCCCACCCGAAGTCGTCCTCCAGCGGACTTGGCGGTATTTGGTCCCCTCTGTAGAAGACAATTGGCTGAACCAGGTGACGGTCTTTCCTTCGACCTTTGCGTATGTAAGAAACTACAAAGGTCTTCAATTCTTCCACCCCGTGCTCTTCCGTAACAAAGGGAAGTTGAATGCAATTTGGGGGCAGAGGTACACTGCAGTTGATAGCTTGACTGATGAGGTTGGCCTCAAAGTCAATCTTGCCTCTTTCTGCTTGCATAGGCTTCGACGCAGGCTTGAGACTCAACTGGTGGAGCTTTAACACCTCACGATTGACCGTGAAGAGTTGCCTTCCTTCTGGTTCAGGTTCGACCTTCTGCTTCCCCTTGTCTTGAACTTTATCGGGGATTGAAATAGTGGGTTCCCCGAAGTATAGGGAGGCATCCGCCAGGTGGCATTCATTGGGGTGAAAGGGAGCCTGGTCTGCAAAGACTGTATACTGCTTTTCCCCTTTTGAATATTTAAGGCATTGGTGCAATGTTGATGGGATGACCCAATTTTCATGCAACCAGGGTCTTCCCAACAGCATCTTGTAGGATGTGTCAGAATTGATGATGTAAAATATCGCCTTGGTGGTGAAGTCGCCCAGCACAAGCTTCACCTCGACGCGTCCAAGGGCCTCCTCGGAGCCCTGATTAAACCCCAAAATCTTGACAGCATTGACCTTTTGCAAGTAAGGTGCCAAATAAAGAGATTTGAACGTCTTTAATGGCATGATATTTACTGCGGCCCCTGCATCGACCAAGATTCGATTCACCTCATGGCCGTTGATTGTCCCTTTCATATATAAGGGACGATTGTGGCAAGGGGAAGCCAGTAGCATATCCTTGTCTGTGAAAACAATATTGGCTGCCAGAGCCTCATATGCTTGGGCTTGCAACTCTGCCACATGAGCCTCATACGCCTCGGGGTCTTGGAGCACCTTTACCAGAGCTTCTCGAAGATCCTTGCTCCAGGCGATAGCTTCCCATACAGTAATGCTAGTTGGGAACCGGCTCATATGTTGAATGATTTTACGGTCCGCCCTAGCGCGGATCTTGTCAAATGGGGGAATAAGTTCCTCCAGAGTGTTCGGAGCTCCATGGGGTTTCTCCTTTTTAGCCGGGCGTTGATCTTCATCTTGCATCTCCGCCGCTTCTTGAAAGAGTGGTGCCAAAGACACATCTGAGGCCGACTGGGATTCGGCTGGCTCGGCATGACCCGAGGAACCTTCTCCTGAGGCACTGTTCGAAGGACCCGCCTGCTCAGGAGCCGGCGTTGACGGAGAGTCATCTGTGGGAGCTTCTTCTCTCTCTGAGGAGGGAATTACAAAAGGGACGCCGCCCGTCCCTCGATTCTCCGGGGTTCTATCAACATTCTCCGAGGATGTAGGGATGAAGGGAACACCCCGTACTCGTGGCACAGGAATAGGGCCCGATTTTTCTCCTCTGAGCATTATCACCCGGTCAGGGGTCAAAGGACTTTCTCGCCCTCGACCGCGACCTCGACCACGTGCCCGCCGACTCCTCCCTGATCGGCGTTGATATGTAGCCATGGGTGCACAGCCTTCTCCGCCAGGAGCATTTATGTTGTCCGGGGGTGGAATGGCCACCATGTTGCATGACAACTCCCGCATCTCCTGCTCAAGGGCCTCAATAGTAAGCTCTTCGTCCTTGCAAAACAGCAAGAGCTCTTCCGGAGTTGGAATCCTCTCACCGTCTTCAAGACGATGCAGAGTCTCCCGTAGCCAGTTGAGGAGCCGGGTCTTATGCCCAAACTTTTCCCAGGGGATGTATTTGTCCAACGTGACCATCCCAGTGGGGCAAGGTGGCTCGTATTCCTCCAGTTGGTCAATAAGCTTTTGCAACCGTTGCACTGGAGTGAGTCGTTTGGAGGCCTCCATGGCGACTACCTGCTCAGCCTGCTTTTTAAGCCTCCTCTTCAAATTTTTTCTCCGGTTCTTTTCTTGCTTCTTGAGGCGGGCGACCTCCTCTAAAGAAGGAGGAGATGACTTTGCGGAACGAGGTTGCTTAACGCCACCACTCTGACTCCCGCGTTGCACTGGCCGTCTGGCACTTTGGCTTTCGCGGCTCTTCCTTGGGCCCACGCGGGTCCACTCCTCTGCCTTAGGGGAGGGTTGGAAAGTGGCCTTGATCGCCTGAGCAACTATTTCTGGCGGCAACTCCTGGAACTCCATCTGGCCGAAGTGGAGCCCCAAAGATTTTTGCAGAATCGCTGACTCTTTCTTTGCCGCAGGTTGAGGATTTGTTAACTTAGCTCCAGGCTGAGTCTTAGGCTCAACCTCTAGAACTTTGCGCTTGCCCTTATCATTGCTCTGCGGGCAGCTAGTGGCAACCTTCTCAAGGCGACCAGACTGCAAGGGGGCTTTGGCCGGCCCTTTGACGGGCTGCGCCGGTTGAGGCTTCTCCAGGCTTTGTAGCTTGGCTAATCCAGCCGGAGCCTCACCCTGAGGATTCAGGACCTTGGCCTTTCCTTTATCAACTGGCCGAGGACATTCTCTTATGACAACACCTGGCTGGCTCGGTTTGAGTTGAGCCCCAGGGCTTCGTCGTACAGCGCAGTCTCCCGGGCTCTGAGCCTTAGGCTTCTCACGAGCAGTCTTGTCCTTAGCGAGCAACGGGAACTCCTCATTTTGTCGAGGCTCGCTTGGGCGGGCCAACCGGGCAAAAGCCTCGTTCTCTCGCCGAACCTGCTGAAGAGTCTCCTTGGCGGCTTCTGTGAGGCGTAGCCTTGTCATAGAATTCCCCTGGGTATCCACAACCCCTTTCTGAATGAGAGCTTCAATGAAGTCTTGAACATCTTCACAGTGTTGAGTAGGGTGGGACACCCTCGCATGATACTTGCAATAGCGAGGATGACTCTTGGCCGTCTCGTTGTAATAAGACGGAGGGTCATATGCCAACACCCACCCATCCTCTAGAAGCTTGTCAAATATCTTTTCAGTGTCTTCCTTGGGGAAAGAACACTGATGGGAAGGTCGCTGTCCTGGGTACCAGAGTGTGGCCTCGGTTCCCGGTTGTCGGGAAACATTCCCTTCAGCAGAAGGGTCAGGCAGGTTGAATGCCAACCGCGTATGGATGACATTAACTGAGAACGTCATCGCCCCACGCGCATGTGGCTGTGGAGGGCGCACTAAGGAATCACCCATATCAACTATCCCTCGCCTGATGAAATCTTCCGCAAGGTCCTTGAAAGGTTGACAGTTGAAAATAATATGACCCGATGCCTCATGATAAGGGCAATAATCTTGATAGAACCGGGCTTCAGGTCGTTGGTGATTAGTTGCTACTGACGGGGTTACCAGCTCAGCACGGCAACACGCGAAGAAAATCTGTAGAGTTTGTTCACGGTGAAAAGAAAATGGCTTTGCAGGTTCCGCCTCTTCTGACGAGCTTGATGAGTCCTCGGACAGCCAACCATTTGACCCTGACCTCTGTGAGACAGGTGGAAGTGGGTTTGCCTCTGCTCCATGAAGGTTTGTGAGCTGTTCACTCTGGGCTTGGGGAAGAGCAGCGAGCTGATCATCCAAATAATGGAGAAACTGCAGCAACTCTCGCTGTTCTTGTCTCAGCTGGTGGATTTCCCGACGGACTTTCCAGAGGAGCCTTCTTACAGCAAGGTGTTCCACTCCTGGCCAGCACGACGACTCGGGAATGGCTTGAGGTTGTTGGTTTGAAGACCCAGCCTCGGCGGCGTGCAATGCTGAAACCGGTGCCGCCATATAAACCACATTGGCCGATCGAGTGGATCGACTCCAGTGGTGCGGCTGTGGAGGCTCAACCGCATGGCCTAACATGTTTATGAGACCTTTCTGGATAATATCTTCGGCTATGTCTTTGAAAACATAGCAATCTGTAATAGTATGTCCCAACCTCCGGTGATACACACAGTAGTTGGGATCATCCGTCTTGCCTACTTCTGCCGGCCTCCGCGGCTCTGGCAAGGAAAACAGCTCCTCCTGCATACACAAATCAAAGAGAATTTTTGTGTGCTCTTTCCTGAAGGAGTACGGCTTCTTCATATTCTCCGCCAAGGCTTCAGCGGCCTTCTTGACCTCCGACTTTTTGCCATTACCCTTCCCCTTAGCGCCTCCTTTCTCGCCATTTGTCGGGGAGAAATCCACTGCATTGATTTCTTTTCCCCCAACTGGGCGGTCCTTGGGGGCTTTGCCCTTGGCCGAGGAGTGTGTCGGATGGTCTGCGAAGAACATTTCGATCTCCGCGACCACCGAGTTGAGCTGATCAAAGCCCCGGATACTGGAACCCAAGAGCTTTTCACTAACTTCGGCCGCCAGGCCTCGGCGACATATGGTAATAGCATCCTCCGGCGTGGGAGGGTTATCACAGTGCATGCTAACATCCCTCCACCTCTTGATGAAGTCGATGGCCGTCTCACCTCTTCTTTATTTTAAAGCGCAAAGTTCCGCTAAGGAAACCTTACGCTCCGCGGTTTGGAACCGGTCCACAAACTTCTTCTGCATATCTGCCCAATCGGGCACCGAGTTGGGCTTCAAACGGGAGTACCATTGAAAAGCAGAACCCGTCAAAGAAGTGGCGAAATACCGCAAGAGGTAGGACTCGTCCAAAGCCAGTTCGCCCATGGCGGTTACATAGTAAGCCAGGTGCTCATGGGGCGAACCCTGTCCATTGAACTTTTGCAGCTTCGGGGCCTTGGGGCAGTCCGGAGGGAGCTTCTTGAATTGGTGATGGAGAGGGTAGGGCACACTGTACAGATCGACCGTGGCCACTCTTTCACCATGCTGAGCGAACTTTGCTTCTACAATCCGCTCAATCATCTACCGCTGAGCTGTCAAACTTTCGGCAGGAGTAGCAGAGAACCTCATATTAGGCTCCTGCTGAGGTACCTCCACTTCCAGGGCCATAGGAGATCTGGCCGCCATAGCCGACACATTAATAGTGGCCGGAGCTGGAGATGTTTGCTGCTCAACGCTTGCCGGTGCTGCAGCAGGTTGGGCAGGAGGCTCCTTATCGCGCAGGAGTGCTTGCAACAGACCTTTCAACTCTTGGTTTTCGCGCCGGAGTTCTTCCAGGGTGAGAGCTTGCATCCCCTCCGTTGTACCTTCCTCGCGAGGGAAAAGGCCCTCCCCGACAGCGCCATGATCATTATCCTGGCGCTCCTCCTGTCGTGCAGGGTCAGGCTGTGAAGTTCCTGCTAGAGGAACTGAGTCTAGCTGAGCCACGACCCGAGAGACGTGCTTCGACCTCCTCATAGCTTGTAATGGCTGGGTGAGGTCTTCCTGAGCCGCTTCCATGTGCTTGTCCGTGGAGGAGGTGTAGTAGGTGAACACCCTGACAATGTCATCTACGACACGAGTTACCCGCCTCCTCCTCGGCGGATGCCGCACCGGGGGAGATATGTCCCCTAGCCGGTCGAAGACAGATGCTCGAGGGGCCGGACACTGTCGAGCATTGCCCCCTCTTGAATTGTCTGAGGTAGCCCAGGGGGAAGTCGGACGTACCGGCTTTGGTGGGGCGCGGCACTGCCCCCGCTGCCAGCGAGCGCCTGGCTTGTGAGAGGAGGATGGCTTAGTCGACTTAGGAATAGAGGGGCCCTGCCCTGAGTGCGGCCCAGACTGGCGTGTACCTTTCTCAGCCCGAGCGTGTTTAATTGCCTGGGCCTCCTCCTTGGTGACCCATATCTCCTTTAGGTGGAGCTGATGCTCCTCAATTGGGTTGCCCCCAGACTTGACTCTGGGGGCCGCCACTTTGGGCCGGAGCGTGGTGACATTCTTTGCCTTCGCTCCCTCCTCTCGGATCTTCCGAAGGAGTTCGAACCGGTTGGAAGTTGGAATAGTGGGGACGTGTCGGTCCCGAGGTACAATCGGCTCGCCTCCATCGAGCCTGATACGGACGTCGCCGACGAGAATAGTCTTGCCGGAACGTGAAGTAGTGGCCCCAGGCCGAAGTTGTTTCCTCGCGTGGCGTTGCCCCCGTTGAGCAGGGGCAACCGTCTCAGTACGGCTACCGCGACGACGAGGGCGGCGCTGTCCCTGTCGGGGAGGAGCCGTCTCAACAGTAATATGGTTGACCGAGAACACTCGGCCAGCTTGAGAGACTGAAGGCCTGACATCTCCAAGTGTGGGCTTCATCGAGGGCCTGACACCCCCAGCCATGTTGTATTGTCCGGCCGACCTGACTCGGCCAACAGCAGATAAAGAGGGCCTAACACCCCCGGTAGGTATCTTTTGGACCGGGCGGACCCGGCCGGTGGCAGGAACAGAGGGCCTGACGCCCTTCAGAGCAGTTGTCTCGGCCGGAACAGCCCGACCAATGATAGGAACAGAGGGCCTGACGCCCTTCAGAGTAGTTGCCTTGACTGGAACAATCCGACCAAAGGCAGGAACAGAGGGCCTGACGCCCTTCAGAGTAGTTGCCTCGACCGGAACAGTCCGACCAAAGGCAGGAACAGAGGGCCTGACGCCCCCGGCGAACACCTTCGAAGCCGGGTGAACCCGGCTTACAGCACGAACGGAGGGCCTAGCACCCTCTGCAGCAGTCTTCTTAGCCGGAGCAGTCCGGCCAGCAGTTGGCACTGCGTCATCCTCAGTGATCGGGACTACCCCTAAGAAAAAAGGGGAACCGACCACCGGGGGAAAGTCGCCGAAAGCAATCGGCGTCGCTAGATAGCCATACCTGGCGTGGGTAGCGATCACCTGCGGTCCATACGTCACCGCTGCCATTGTCGTGATCGTGATGTGACAGAGCGCTTGAAACTGGTAAGCAAAGCGTTCTTCCCTCGTCCTGTAAGAGGGAGAGCAATAGGAACCTCAAAGAGGTGCAAGCCTTCTGTTGTCAAAGAGAAGAAAGGTGGGAAAAGTCCCACCGGGCGTGCCAGTCTGTGAGACACGGAAAAAATCTAGAATCGACTTTTATCATGGATAAAAGGTAGATTTTCGTTCTTTTTGAAAAGAAACACTCTCTGCATAGAGAGGGTTCCGTGGGTGCGCGTCGTATCAGACGATATAGGTTCGAGTGCTGGACCTCTCCCCGCCGACCGGAGTCGGCGTTGATTTACATCGGCTTAATGTCCGAACACCCTTGATTAAATGACAACATGAAGGCTTAAAGTTCTTTCTCAAGGCTCCAACCAATAGAGTAGGTTTGCTTAAAACAGGACGGGGGAGCTGACGGGGACCCTGACTGAGCACGCTGAAGTGGGCCACTGGGGTTTTAGTGGCCGTATTAGACCTATGGGTATTTTAGTAAATAACCAGACCAGAGGGATTTAGGATTTTCTGGGCTAGGGTAGACATAAAGCCGGGTTACTGACTTTCTAAAGCTCTGAGGCCCTTTTCAGAATGTTTGGGAGGCCATTAGATCACTTCTTAGGTCGCAGGGGTATTTCGGTAACTTTACCAAACCCTAGGCCTAGGTTTAAGATGACCCTCGAGCGCTGGACTGAGCCAACAGCACTCCCAGACCAAGCCGACAACGAGAGGTTCTAGAGAAGACACTCATGGGTTCAATTGCTTGGAAGTAGGAGGAGGTATGCACGCTCTTAGAGAGTCGGGGTTTATATGCAATATTGCATTAACGAAATGTGCCGAGCATAATAAGGTGCTCTTATAATTTTGCATGAGTACAGAGGGTGTCGACGAATTATCGACAGTACATACATCCGCATCATGGCGGGAAGTAGGGGCATACCCCTAATTACAAAAGTCGCAAGGTAAAACTACAATTTACAAGACTTAGGCCTTTCAAGACCTTGAGGAGGACATTTTTACAATTTGTCATCGTAATGACATGATGACATAATGACATAATTGCATAAGTCCGTCACCCTGTTGTACAACGCATTACGAACACGGCCCGTTGACGGGCATAATTGTAAATATACCCCGTAGGGGCATATACACAAGGCCCGGGGACTTACCCCACTCGGACCGAAAACAACGAACCACTTGAACTTGAGGTCTAGGCAAGTCCACCTTTCCTCCTCGTTCTTTCCCCCCGTGTGTGTGTCCTCCTTCAATGGGACCCATAGGGTCTATTTATAGAAAGTAGGGAACCGGCCCGGGGGAAGTGGGACCCGGGCGGGTCAAGGCGACCCCGGGCGGGTTCCTTTCCCTCCAAAAATCAAATTTTTTGGAAAACTGGCAGTTAATAGACTAAACCGGATGCACAGCACCCCGGACGGACCCGCCCGGGGGCGCGCGGCCCCGGGCAGACCGGCCCGGGGGCGCAACACCCCGGGCGGACCCGCCCGGGGGCGCAACACCCCGGGCGGACCCGCCCGGGGGCGCAGCACCCCGGGCGCACCCGCCCGGGGGCGCGCAGTCCCGGGCGGTCCCGCCCGGGTGCGCAGCACCCCGGGCGGACCCGCCCGGGGGCGCGCGGTCCCGGGCGGACCTGCCCGGGGGCGCGCGGTCCCGGGCGGACCCGTCTGGGGTGGGCAGACCCCGGGCGGGTCTGCCAGCCCGCGCGCAGCCACGGGGAGACCCGCCCGGGGGCCTTATACCCCGGGCGGGTTCCCCCCTCCCCGGGCAGTCCCCTTCGCTTCTTTTAAAATTCTCCGTATGGCTCCGACAGCGACGTTTCCGCACTTGACTCCACGTGGGAGAGGAAAAGCCTTCTCCACGCCTTGTTCGTTGTCTTCCGCGCCTCGCTCGTCCGTCGGGGAAGGAGTTTTCGATCCTACGAGACGTGATACACGCCGTCGAGGTACCAAAACAATGTGCATAGAACGTCTTCACACCCTTAGGGCTTTGGGTTGATTGATTAAAACCCGGAACCACATGACTATAATAGTCTCCGTGGGTTTATCGCGGGTTCTCCTCGCTTCCGCGGGATAGAACGGGTTGGACTAAGCCAACACCGTAAGCATGGGCTTTTGACGCACACATGCGTACATATATAAACGTATATATACATTTATTTTCTGGTTACAACACATGTTTTGTCTCAAATCTTAGATCTTATTGAACTCTGGAAATACACACAGGTCATTGCTTCAGAGAATCAACCTGTCAGATGGACAAGCCCTCTTGGTCTTTCCGTTGTTCAACCTTACATGAAGAGTGAGAGACATCTTGTAAGTTTTTGTTTAATCTATTTAGTGGCCATCATCTAACAATGCTGAACAGTTTCTCTTTTAAGAATAGATGGGTTCTATGTTTCCCATTCGCATCTTCTTCAAAACAAGAAGCCTCAAGTCTGTTATTTATCTTCGTTTAGACATCCTTTTTAGAAATCCCATTGTCTGATGTGCTAGCAAATAAATGGTGCAAAACTAGAGACCTGCATCGGAAGATGATGTATTGTCAAGCTCTTTGAATTCTGTTCATTGTGATACGTGTCAGAAGTGGGAACTCATAAACTTCTTGGCTTTAAAAGATTTTGGTGAGCCATCTGCAGATTTCCTTCATTTAATTTCTATGCCTTATTAACTGTACTCTGCAGTTCATTTTTTCAATAGTAATTGTTACAGGATGGCTCTGTGACTGCTTGGGATCTCGAGTTGATTATAATGCACCATTTTTATATTTTGTAGTTAATTCATGATACACAGAGGAGCCATTCCCCCTCATGATGACTCACGATTACCCTCTTATTTTTCTGGTGGTATGTCGAACTTTGTCACATTTTGGCCTGTGTGTTGATGGTAAAACATTACATTTTTTTATTGTGTATCAACACAAAACTACATGGGGATATGCTCTTTTTGTTCCTCATTTACTTTGGTGAATGGTAGAATATATAGCATGATGCACTGTGACACTATGTTATGATGGATGTAAATGTTTTGCATAGAATGAAAAATGCAATTTTTTCTTGATCTATGATAATATGAATGTGAATGAATGCGTTTGATGTGCTTCTGCCCGTATGTGTGGATGTGTAGCATTTGTGGATGCATCATGGGTCGGCAACTTGGAACAACTTTTTGTGAGTTTTATGTTAATTTTGCAAACATGTCTGATGCTCCAGTAGTTATCAAATCAAAGATGAAAATAGAAATAAAATTCGAGGTGTCATTGGGACCCTCATTCTTTGGCTGATTGATTCTTTTAATTGTTAACTTTGAATTTCATGAAAGTTCACTATGCAATTATTGATACCCATTATTCTATTTTGTAGTTTATCCCTGATGTCAGTGTGTTGATAAAATTATATCATGTTAGTTTTCTAATGACATTAGTACATGTTTGTTCATGCGGGTAAAATATATGCTAGGCTGAGTATGCTTAACATCTTTAAGAACAGGCCACCGAAGACATCAATTTTCAATGATTTTATGTACTATGAGAAGCGTCAAAGGATGCCATTTGAAGAAAAATCCAGATTCTTTGGTGGAAACTTCACTGGTTTTAAGCTTGTAACTTAAAAGATTTAGAAAGGCTACCGGTGGAAGAAGATTGTAGAATCAAATTGTTTATAGTCCGTATTTATTTAAAGTGTTTGTTTAGAGGAGCACATGTTGGTGCAAATTTTGTGTATGACCTGCGCATGCACATTGTGATCTTATAGTAGGTCTAATGTATGTATGAGCACATTTTTATATAAATAAATTTTTTGTTGAACAAATATAAACAAAGTTGAATGTTGTTTAATTACGAATGTGTAATGTTTTATTTTTATGTCATGTTACAAGTTGGAATGTATTTTATTCTTGAGAAAAAAAATAGAAGATCTATCATTAAATATAACATGTTATATGAAGAATAAGACTACTTTTAAAAGATAATAATTTATATTCTGATGTTAGTATAGAAAGCAGAAAATTTTACCTTCTAGTGACTTATTTTGACAACTTATAAAGTAAAAAATTTTGCCATCTAAAAGAAATAGAAGATAAAAATATGTCTTCTATATAGATCTTAGAAGGCAGAAATTATCGTCTTCTAAAAAATAATAGAGGGCACATATAAATGCCTTTAATCACGAGTTTATAAGGCAGAAAAAAATTGCCTTCTAAAACTTTCATTTCTGCCTTTTAAAGTTTTCGCCTTTTAAAATTTACTTTTCGCCTTCTATTTACATAGAAGACAGTGGCATAGAAGGCAGAATGTAATCCGCCCTCTTTTCGCCTTCTAAGACTTTAAAAGGCGAATTTTGACACTTTAAAAGGCAGAAGAATTTTGCCTTGTATTAATATTTTTCTAGTAGTGAAGACATCTATGTGAGACAACGGAAAATCATCTTTGGGACACACTTTGTTAATGTTGGGTCCCGTAGTGCAGGAATACGGTTCTAGAGGGGGGGTGAATAGAACCGTCTACAAAAGTTATGTCCAATTAAAAACTTAAACTTACAGCGGAATTAGCAAGATTGAGGAATTTAAACTAATTAGAATAAAATTGATTCTCTCAATCTCACCGTACTCACTCGAATGGATAAATAGATATGAACGATAAATCAAACCACCATAACACAAACCACAATGCAAGCCACAATGCACGGGGATTTTTAAGGTGGTTCGGGACCACGACGGGCTCCCTACGTCCACCCCTCACCAAACCGGTGAGGCTTCACTACTGTATAAAACAGCCCGGGGATAAAACCCCATACACACACGGAGCCAAGCTCCAACACACACACGTAGGACGAAGCCTACACAATCACACAGGAGAAAACCCCCAATCACACACGGGGAACAAACCCCACAAAATACCCAAGCACACACGCGGATATGCTCTGCACAAAACGACGCACACGCGTCAACCAATCACTCGGAGAACCCTTTCTCCGAACACCCACACAGAATATCCTTCTAGAAATTTAAGAAGCAAAGACAAATAGATGCATTGAGCCCCAAGCAAACTCTAGAGACTGAATCAACGAAGATAAAGCATGTATGAAGCTTCCCCTTCAAGAAAGACTCCGGCTCTTCTTGGCTCGTTATCGGATGGCCACGATTTCGGCGTCCTCGCGTTCCTCTCTTCGAGACGCTTCTTTTCTTCTTCTATCACGAGCTCCAAATCTCCATGGAAGTAGATGAAAACCACCTTGCAAGAGCTCCTCTTCCTTTTCCCCCTTTCCTTGCCCTACAAGATAGAAAGATAGCACATTACGGTTCTTCCTTTTCAAAATCGGAGTTCACATTCATATATATAGAGAACTGGATAAAAGACTCATATAACCCTCCTAAAACATGTTAGAAACACCCTAATAACATTAGAAACCATTAGGGGATAGTTTGGTAAAGTTTAGACATGTTTTCATTGGGTTTCTGATGCTCCCGAGAATCCCGTGCCGGAATGGGTCGACCCCATGGGTCGACCCCTGGACAACCAGAGGGCGGGCAGAAAAGAAATGGAAACTCAGTTTCCAGGGGTCGACCCCATGGGTCGACCCCTACACACTGGGTCACAATTGTGGTTCTGTCCGAACCAGAAGCTTCACGGGTGGACCCCAGGGGTCGACCCATGTCAGTATGGGTTTCAAAAACTTATCAAATCACTAAAAATACATGGGAAAATAAATGTTTAGATGTTACCAAAGTCCCATGATGATCAAACATGATTTCTTAACCTGAAACACATGATGAAACAAGCGGTTAGATCATAATCAAAGTTCATGAATCAAGCATCAACAATTTCAACTTGTTCACATAAAAATGCATCATACAACCCATTCAAACATGTGTTTGGCTTTCCATTTACAACCAACAAAAACACATTCCACCATATGACAAGTGTTTGTTGTAATGAAATTGAATCTCTCAATTGTCCAAATACAAAGGTATGAAAGCTCAACCTCAACTACCTCCATTTCAAGCACACAAGGTGGTTAGTGTATTACCATGATCCACTTGATATGGGAGGGTATAAAAACCATCCTTGGACCTGCAAAAACACAAGAGTATCAGGTTACCACAGGTGTGAAAGTTAAGAGCTCATAAACTAGATTCTTCCAAAAGAACCTCCATAACTTGTCAACCATCCAAATGCTCATTGCATAAATAAATGTTTCCATAAAGACATAAGTCACGAGCGATGGCATTTGGGTAACTTTGAATCTTCCATTGCATCTAAGGCATATGTAATGATATGGGAGCTCAATCATTCAAATAACATTGCCAAGATACGCTTACATATCATGAAACTCAATTTGACAAAGTGCGAACACCTAAACACACACATATGCAAACATATGTAAATATGTATTTTCATTATGCATCACCATGATCTCATACACACATGTAGCTATGCATATTTATAAAGATGTTTCCACAATTACATTATCATTCAATTGCAAGGCTTTCTTTCAACATTCAAATTACAAACATTCATGCCTCATGAAAGTTTGTAACATGCTAACATTCAAACACACATTCATTCAAATGGCATTCTTGTTGACAAATGCTAACATTCATGAAGCATTGATATCACGAGGAGCATTGATATAAACAAGGGATCTTTTTAATCATCCATACATTGAAATCACAATAACCTCATGAATGATATGACACTGTCATTCAAATAGAAAGGTGTGTTCAATGAACACAATCTCATTGATTGAGACCTAATTGAAGCCATCTTCATAAGAGCCATATTCATGCAATTCTTTCACACATCAATTTAATAAATCAAGCTTTTAGTGCGTAGCTCACAAGACCAAGCATTCATACAATGCATGAGCAATATAGAACCAACTCTCAGAAGTCTTGTATGAATATTTCAAGCAAATCACAAGCTTAAAAGCTTCAAGTAGAAAGTGCATGAACCACATTCATGTCTTTGGCAACTTAGAAGAATATGAATGAAAGCCCAAGGCGTCTCAACCAAAAATCAACATCATAACCCATGCATTTGAATAACATGTATGACCCTCAAAACCTCATATAGAAAATGCATGAAGCATACATCTTCAAACCTTAATGACTCATGAAGAAGGTACATGAAACCACATGTATATCTATGCACAAGTACTCTGGGTCAGCACATTGTAGCTTTCTTACCCAAAATTCACTTAACTGAAGATATGTGAATTGCAAAGTCTTACCAATGGTTCTTTGAAGAATGGAGATAGAATTAACACAAGTTCTGAATGGTGGACAACAAGATGACTTATTTAAGTATTCTCTTGAGTTCCATTTGATGTCCATCAAGACTCGTTCCTGCAATGCAAGAAGATTAGCATACTTGCATTCAAATGAACATGACTCTCATTCAAGTGAAAGTTAAGCTATTACAAACAAGTGAGCATGATAGCATTCAAATGAGCAAAAAGACTCATTCATGTTGATGGCATTCAGAAGCATTATTTTACAAATTCATTCTCATTCTAGAACATGACTCCATAGCAAGAGAACAAGTATGATTCAAGCATATGTGAACATGAAGTATCATTCAAGCACAAGGCCAAGCAAGGCCAAACAACAAAGTCAGTTTGTAATCATCAAAATCACATGCACAACAATCTCCCCCATTTTGATGATGACAAAATGTTATGCATTAATGTTCTCTTCCCCTTTGACATAATCAGAAACGGGGATCAACATGGGGAGTTCACGATAGCATCAAAACCAAAATCAGCAAGCTTACTCCCCTTATGGCAAAATGAGAACAGTCAAGCAAAAACATATGATATTCATGAAAGAAGCACAAGGAACAGTTGCCAGTCTCTCCCCCTTTGTCATTGACAATGAATCGACGGACAACGGGGTTATTAAGAGAACCATATGCACACTATGTTCAAGAAGATGCAATTCAAATATGCATGTGTGAATGCACTAAATGCCAAATATGCATGAACTAATTGCACATGTTTGAAATGCAAGTTATGGGTAATATGAACATGCAGAATGCAAGTAGAATGATCAAGTATGATTGACTTCTAAGCAAGTAGATATATATACATGCAATATAGCTCCCCCAATTTATTTATAGTGAGAGGATAGGTGTACGAAAAGTGCAGGTGAGTTAATGAAACCAGTTTGCTCAAGTGTACACCTAGGGGATTGTGCAATCATATAGGAGAATGAAGTAAAAGCCAATGTAATCAATCAATTTTATGAATACATATTAAATCAAATTTTTATATGTGTAAGTGAATAACATGAAAATAGATTGTTGCAATATGGATATTCAGATTTTAAGATCAACACATCGAGAGATTATACAAGCTACACTACAATCTGAGAACACCGTATTGGAGGCTACGCTCTACCTCAATATTTTTCACATCAAAATTTTTCATTGATTTCACAAAGACAATCAGAATTTTTCTAAGAATGATCAGGTTCAAATAATACCTTTTTACACGAGGAGACACATGGAGCTCATGCCAGACTCCCCGGTTACTCAGAATACTAAACCATTTCACTTCATTTTGAACAGAGATACTTTAGTACAACACCTTTCTTAAATGAACCACATCACGTCTCAGGTGACATTTGCCCAATTTACTCAATGAGACTAAACATTGCTCTGCCTTTCATTTCACATTCCTTTAACAAAGATAGGTAGGCAGCTTTTTCCTCAACTGCCTCTTCAACATACATGCAGCAGGTTTAATATCTCTAGAGTGTTGAAAAGAAATTCATATATCCATATCTTTAACACTCATTTTCACATATTGTGCAAGAGGTGTGCGAATTTGATTTAGCATGTATATCAAAAACATTATGAGCACATAGCAATGCAACTCCCCCTATCTAGATGCACTTATCAAATATTTACTCCCCTGAGTGTATGACAAGAAACACACTTGTTAAGACTCAGATGTAATATTATTTATCAATGGAGTGTACGGTCTTAGAATTTACAAGGAAGGGGTTATAGCATATATTAACATGCAAGCACACAGTGGAAACATACAAAATGCAAATGTAGAATGCACCATGAATGTAGAATTTCAGATTTTATTTGAATGTTTCAATGCCCCTAATGCATGAACTTTTATGCATGCAACCTATAACAACTTAAGAATGCAATGCAATATGTAAAAGTAAAAATCCAAGAGTTTGATTTTCAGACTATCATGATAATTTGCACATGAAAGCATTCACATTCAAATGATAAACAACAAACATTCTCCATGACATGGCCTTCAGGAACAAGGGTGCAAGAATGATCAAAATCAAGCAATGCAACCTGGTTATTTTCAGAAGTTGTTCAAAAATAGATTTTCAGAGATTTTACCTTCTTAAAACAAGAAAGATTTTCAGATTCAAATTGAAAGCACATGCAAATCAAGGTAAATTGATTTCATTCAAAAAGACATGTTTCAACATTAGCCAAATAATTTAATTTCTGAATTTTGATACAAGGTGGAGGACATTGATCCTAAGATCACCTCACACATAGTGATAGCTTCCTAACATACTTGATCTGTCATTTCACATATCACCATTTGATATACTAAAAATTCATCCATTGAAGGCTTGTATGACTTGTGAGGAAATACAATTCAAGTATCATATGAAAACTATAACAGAATAACATACCAAACATCAAAATCATCAAGTTTAATAATGAAAAGGTAAAGTTGGGGTTTTACCTTATGAGTGTGCCTTCTTCCATTTTATTGGAACCCCTTTCATTCTTTATTTACCTCAACGCACACCTTCATAACAACCGACTCATTTGTCGGATCTTGGCACCCAAGCCTTCTTAGGTCCTTGGATGTTAGTAGCATCTCTTCCAAATATTTTCTTTGACTTTTTCATTGCCACTATATCATCATCCTTCATGATCATGCAATCCTCAATGACATGTCAATGGTTTCCACAATAAAAGTATTGAGGGATGGCATTTCTAGCAAAGGATTTTCTTTTAAGAGCAAAGGCATTTTCAAAAGTTTTCATCTCCTATTTCCAAAAGATCTAGGTCTAACAAAATTAAACCTAGCATTCATTCTAGAAGTATGGAAATTATTAGTTTTTAAAAATCAACATTCTTTCATAACATGCCCATACTTCCCACAATGATAGCAACAAGGAGAAGTAGTTCTAACAAATGATTTATCATTTTGAGCAAAAGTTTTTCCAAAGAACTTTTCCTTGTTAGATGAAAACCTTTGAGCACGAAAGGTATATTTGTCATTGAATTTTCTTTGAAGATCAAACTTAGCATTCATGGCATAATAATCATCTTTTTGTTTCACGAAGCAATTATCCATGACATGCCTAAGTTTATGACAATAGAAACAAGAAACATTTCTTTTTCTATTAAAAGTATTTTGTTCACTTTTCTATTTTGAAAAATAATTTTTCATCCTGTGGCCTAGCTTACCACAATGAAGGCAAGAAATATTTCCTTTTGATTTGAAAACATGTTTATCTTTACACGCATGTTTGTCATCCTCTTTCATGACAACACAATCATCCATCACATGTCCATTCAATCCACAATAGAAACATTCAACATTTGATTTCATTTTTCTCCCACCTTGAACTTTTTGAAATTATTTTTCCATGGTGGGTTTTGTGTGAACATTTTTCTTTTTCTCAAAATGTTTTTCATAAATTTTTGTTTGTGTAATAGGAGGAGGAGCTTTTGAAGTGCTAGGGATATCAGAAGCATGAACAAAAGAGGTTTTTAGTTTTGATTCAAAAGACTTTTTGTTGATTGGAGAATATCCAAAACCCTATTTTTGAAAGTTGACCTTAACACCTAGCATTTTGTCTAAGTTCTCCTAGCATTTTGTCTAAGTTCTCCTTCCCTTTGACAAATTTAGAAAATGATGTATTTAAGTCTATAATTTCAGATTCAAGGGATGCAATGTGCAATTCATAGCTAGCTATCTCCTGTTCACTGCAAACAATGCTCTCATTCAATACTCTATTTGCAATTTTATAGCTCTCAATTTCTTGTTCTAGCACATGCACTTTTTCACATTCATCTTCATGCAATTTGACATTAACAGATTTTCCTTTTTCAAGAACTAGCAGTCTTTCAGACATGGCGTTGTTTAATTGTTTCAACTTTTCATTTTCAGATTTCAACAACGCATTTTCTTTTTCACTTTTATCAAAACTATTCAATCTACCTTCAAGCAAAGCATTCTCGATTAGCATAGCACTATTTTTCTTTTTAAGTTCCTCATTTTCAAACATGATGCTCTTGCTATCAATTTCAGAATCAAGAAACTTTTCAAGCATTTTATCATCGTCAGATAAGGAATCCAACTTATTTCTAAGACATTTTTCAGTTTCTTCAAGCAATGAAATCTTAGACAACAAGAGTTTGTTCTGATCAAGCAAATCATTGGAATCATTTTCAATTTCAAGAGCAGTATTAGATTTTCTAAACATTTTAAGCTCTTCATTCATACAAGACATTTCATCTGAAAACAATTCAACTTTGGATTATAGAAGTTCATTATCATTTTTTAGATTTTCAATTTTTGATTCTAACTCAATGGATTTTTCACAAGAAACACTAGCATGCACATTCTCACTAGTTTTCTTTTTCAGATTTTTATTTTCAGATTTGATTTTCTTATATCGACTCGATAACTCCTCATAAGCATCAAGAAGTTCTTCAAATGACATTTCGTCTTCATCAGAGTTAGAGTTCGAATTTACCTCATTTGAAATTTCTTCACCATGAGTCATTAAGCATGGATCCATTACTTCTTCTTCATACTTCCATGCCAATTCGTCCCAAAGGTCTCTTGCCGACCTACACAAGAGAATTTGTGAAAGTATATTAGACTCAATTGCATTCAAGAGAAAATTCAATGCTCTAAGATTTCATTGCATTTTTATTGACATGCATATCATCCCATTTGTTATGTTCAATAGGAAGCTTGTATGGACCTTCACATATGACCTTCCAAACATTAGGCTCATGCAAACCAAGATAAACACAGATAGCATTTCTCCAAGAAATATAATCCTGACCATTAAAAATAGGAAGGTAATTCATAGAGATTTGATCAACAGAAAAATTCATGATTGACAATGCACTAGGATCACTCTGTAGATCGTTAGATCTAGGGACAACAGAGACTCACTCTGATACCAATTGTTGGATCCCGTAGTGCAGGAATATGGTTCTAGAGGGGGGGTGAATAGAACCGTCTACAAAAATTATGTCCAATTAAAAACTTAAACTTACTCACAGCGGAATTAGCAAGATTGAGGAATTTAAACTAATTAGAATAAACTTGATTTTCTCAATCTCACCGTACTCACTTGAATGGATAAATAGATATGAACGATAAAGCAAACCACCACAACACAAACCACAATGCAAGCCACAATGCACGGGGATTTTTAAGGTGGTTCAGGACCACGATGGGCTCCCTACGTCCACCCCTCACCAAACCGGTGAGGCTTCACTGCTGTATAAAACAGCCCGGAGATAAAACCCCATACACACACGGAGCCAAGCTCCAACACACACACGTAGGACGAAGCCTACACAATCACACGGGAGAAAACCCCCAATCACACATGGGAAACAAACCCCATAAAATGTCCAAGCACACACGCGGATATGCTCCTCACAAAACGACGCACACGCGTCAACCAATCACTCGGAGAACCCTTTCTCCGAACACCCACACAGAATATCCTTCCAAAAATTTAAGAAGCGAAGACAAATAGATGCATTGAGCCACAAACAAACTCTAGAGACTGAATCAAAGAAGATAAAGCATGTATGAAGCTTCCCCTTCAAGAAAGACTTCGGCTCTTCTTGGCTCGTTATCGGATGGCCACGATTTCCTCGCGTTCCTCTCTTCAAGATGCTTCTTTTCTACTTCTAGCACGAGCTCCAAATCTCCATGGAAGTAGATGAAAACCACCTTGCAAGAGCTCCTCTTCCTTTTCCCCCTTTCCTTGCCCTACAAGATAGAAAGATAGCACATTAAAGTTCTTCCTTTTCAAAATCGGAGTTCACATTCATATATATAGAGAACTAGATAAAAGATTCATATAACCCTCCTAAAATATGTTAGAAACACCCTAATAACATTAGAAACCATTGGGGGATAGTTTGGTAAAGTTTAGACATGTTTTCATTGGGTTTCAGATGCTCCCGAGAATCCCGTGCCGGAATGGGTCGACCCCATGGGTCGACCCCTGGACAACCAGAGGGCGGGCAGATAAGAAATGGAAACTCAGTTTCCAAGGGTCGACCCCATGGGTCGACCCCTACACACTGGGTCACAATTTTGGTTCTGTCCGAACCAGAAGCTTCACGGGTTGACCCCAGGGGTCGACCCATGTCAGTATGGGTTTCAAAAACTTATCAAATCACTAAAAATACATGGGAAAATAAATGTTTAGATGTTACCAAAGTCCCATGATGATCAAACATGATTTCTTAACCTGAAACACATGATGAAACAAGCGGTTAGATCATAATCAAAGTTCGTGAATCAAGCATCAACAATTTCAACTTGTTCACATAAAAATGCATCATACAACCCATTCAAACATGTGTTTGGCTTTCCATTTACAACCAACAAAAACACATTCCACCATATGACAAGTGTTTGTTGTAATGAAATTGAATCTCTCACTTGTCCAAATACAAAGGTATGAAAGCTCAACCTCAACTACCTCCATTTCAAGCACACAAGGTGGTTAGTGTATTACCATGATCCACTTGATATGGGAGGGTATAAAAACCATCCTTGGACCTGTAAAAACACAAGAGTATCAGGTTACCACAGGTGTGAAAGTTAAGAGCTCATAAACTAGATTCTTCCAAAAGAACCTCCATAACTTGTCAACCATCCAAATGCTCATTGCATAAATAAATGTTTCCATAAAGACATAAGTCACGAGCTATGGCATTTGGGGAACTTTGAATCTTCCATTGCATCTAAGGCATATGTAATGATATGGGAGCTCAATCATTCAAATAACATTGCCAAGATACGCTTACATATCATGAAACTCAATTTGACAAAGTGCGAACACCTAAACACACACATATGCAAACATATGTAAATATGCATTTTCATTATGTATCACCATGATCTCATACACACATGTAGCTATGCATATTTATAAAGATGTTTCCACAATTACATTATCATTCAATTGCAAGGCTTTCTTTCAACATTCAAATTACAAACATTCATGCCTTATGAAAGTTTATAACATGCTAACCATTCAAACACACATTCATTCAAATGGCATTCTTGTTGACAAATGCTAACATTCATGAAGCATTGATATCACGAGGAGCATTGATATAAACAAGGGATCTTTTTAATCATCCATACATTGAAATCACAATAACCTCATGAATGATATGACACTGTCATTCAAGTAGAAAGGTGTGTTCAATGAACACAATCTCATTGATTGAGACCTAATTGAAGCCATCTTCATAAGAGCCATGTTCATGCAATTCTTTCACACATTAATTTAATAAATCAAGCTTTTAGTGCGTAGCTCACAAGACCAAGCATTCATGCAATGCATGAGCAATATAGAACCAACTCTCAGAAGTCTTGTATGAATATTTCAAACACATCACAAGCTTAAAATCTTCAAGTAGAAAGTGCATGAACCACATTCATGTCTTTGGCAACTTAGAAGAATATGCATGAAAGCCCAAGGCGTCTCAACCAAAAATCAACATCATAACCCATGCATTTGAATAACATGTATGACCCTCAAAACCTCATATAGAAAATGCATGAAGCATACATCTTCAAACCTTAATGACTAATGAAGAAGGTACATGAAACCACATGTATATCTATGCACAAGTACTCTGGGTCAGCACACTGTAGCTTTCTTACCCAAAATTCACTTAACTGAAGATATGTGAATTGCAAAGCCTTACCAATGGTTCTTTGAAGAATGGAGATAGAATTAACACAAGTTCTGAATGGTGGACAACAAGATGACTTATTTAAGCATTCTCTTGAGTTCCATTTGATGTCCATCAAGACTCGTTCCTGCAATGTAAGAAGATTAGCATACTTGCATTCAAATGAACATGACTCTCATTCAAGTGAGAGTTAAGCTATTACAAACAAGTGAGCATGATAGCATTCAAATGAGCATAAAGACTCATTCATGTTGGTGGCATTCAGATGCATTGTTTTACAAATTCATTCTCATTCTAGAACATGACTCCATAGAAAGAGAACAAGTATGATTCAAGCATATGAGAACATGAAGTATCATTCAAGCACAAGGCCAAGCAAGGCCAAACAACAAAGTCATTTTGTAATCATCAAAATCACATGCATAACAGTTAAGATCCCTGAAATCAATGCAAATGTGCACCTTTCCATCTTTCTTGATAACAAGGACTATGTTTGCCACCCACTAGGGATATAAAACAACTCTAATAAACTTATCCTTATACAACTTGTCGACCTCTTCTTTAATCCTCAAGGCCATGTGGGGGTGAAATCTCCTTGATCTTTGTTTTACAGGTGTTGCCCCTGGTTTAAGTACAAGTCGATGTTCCACTAAAGATGGGTCAAGACCTGGCATGTCCTCATAAGTCCAGGCAAAAAAAATCGCTATACTCCCTTAGAACCTTGATTAAATCTTCTTCTACTTGCGACGGGAGATTAGCGGAATTGATAATTGGCCTTGGGTCTTCTTTGGTTCCAAGATTTATTTCCTTTGTAGGTTCATCCACCACCGACGATGGCTCGTCGAATCTCTTTAATCCTTGCGCATACAGATCGGCGGTGTCGTCTACGTTGCTATCCTTATCATCAACCAGGTCTTTTTCATCCATAACTTCATATACACCTAATCCGTCGTCGCTCCACACCCCTTCTAATTCCTCATCTTCTTCTATCACAATCGCCGTAGCTATGAACTCCGGACACTTCAGAAGAGCACAACATTGCTGAGCAAGATCCTGCAAGAACCTATCAGGAATGGATTTGGAATGATGCGCAAGCGGGCGCGGCTCAGGCTCGGAAGAGTTGGATGACCTAGAACAAGACCCTACTTCTCTAGACTTAACAGACTCTAGCTTCCTAGACTCGGCGGACCCTACGCCTAACCTAGGAGAAAGGAAATTTAGTGGGAAGGAAACAGCATGGGACTCTTGCCCCTGGGAGGAGGACGGAGACAAGATAGCGTAATCTTCCACTGAAATCTTCGTTTCAAATTCGACATTTTTTTGGAGATTAGTGGTGATCATACAACAAGAAGACGAGGATGGAGGAGGAGGAAGTTGGAGAGGGAAGAGAGACGGGAAAAAGACATCGAAGAATGGATCCGAAGAGGAGAACCGCATTTCTAAAAGATTGGAGGAGGGGGTGCACATAGCAAAGAGATCAATGGGCGGGCATCGCCTGCACACACATGGTATAATTAACACCTCGGTTGGCAGTTCCGTGAAATACGGATCAATCATGATCGGTGGTGAACGAGGTATGTATTCCAGCTCTTGGAAGAGGGACATGAGATGGGAGGGAGACCAAGAAAAGATAGTGGGTGAGCTCCCCTTCTCCCATGGACGGTTAGCTGGCTTCTTCGGCTTCCACTGCACAAGCCCTACTTTCTGATTCCTTTGGCAATAATCTTCTTCAAGAAACATCCTGGCAAACGCTCGACTGTAGTCGAGCATATCATCAACTGGCCCCTTCGGCAACAGAGGCGGGCTGGCAACTATGCAAGCTGTGGTTTTCTTTTCAGACTGTGCTGACGGTGGATTCAGTGTACCTGGATGGAGAGACCCTTTTATGAAATGCTGGCGGTAATCCCAGGTAAGTGGCCCTGAGTCACCCAAAATTGATAATGCGGACTCTCAGTAACAGAGACCCCTTCGGCTCATTTTTCTTCCTTTGGGGATCGGTTTGGTCCGCCCTTGTAATTGTGCACCGAGGCCTCTCCCCGGTTGGTAGCCCAATTTCAATATAATATCCCAGCCTTTAGAATCTCGGATCTGTGGCTTCACTTTAATGTTGACAGGTGTAGTGACGGGCTTGCATGGTGCATAAGCCCATGGAAAGTCCAGATCCAACACAGAAATAACCTGCTGAGTGCTGGGCCACAGAGTAGGCAAAATCTATTGAGTAGTGGATGGCGGATCTAGAAGGGAGGGGTGAATAGATCTGCCCCTCTTTTCGTAGAACACCCCTCTTTAAAGCTAGATAAAAAGAATTGCAGCGAAATACAACTAGCTTAACAAAGTACACTACGATTTGCTTAGCAAGATGAACAAGTAATATAGAGATTAAACCTAAGCATGCATCTAGCACAAAGAAATCGCACAATTAAACCACAACACACGAGATTTTAAGGTGATTTGGACTGAATTCCCAGTCCTACGTCCACCCCTCACCAAACCCGGTGAGGCTCCACTAGTGCAGCGCACCAAACTACAGATCGGAGAACTTCCGATTGCCTTCCTACTAATCACCGATAGGGACGTCAACACCGTAGATCGAAGAACTTCCGATTACCTTCCTACTAATCACCGGTAGGGACAATTCACAGTTTCAATAGCTTGAACAAATTGAAAAGAGAACAAGATGAAAATGCTCAAACAAGATATGGAGATATGCTACTATCGAGAAAAGATCTTGTCTGAAATAGAGGCTTCTTCTTCTTTGTAAAATGATCTTCCTTGGATCCTCTTGAGTTGACGAAGAGGATTATGGATGCAGATTTGATCTCCCTTGAAAACCTTGTGAAATGAGCTTCCTTGGATCACCTTGATAGCCTTGCTTGCTTTTACACTTCCTTGGAGGTTGCTTACTTTGATATGAGCTTGAAACACCTTGGAATGGATGAAGAACTTCTGCACGGAGTACTGTTAACTGCTACATTACCTCTTCTTCCAACCTCCTCTCTAGCCTCCTTTGATCTCCCTTGATCCCTCTTGATTCATTAGGGTTTCTAACCCTCTTGTGTGTATTTTATAGACTTTGAATGGTCTATAGATATCCCCCAGACCAGATCCACAATCCATGGAGGATTGGGTGACTTTAGGACTAAAAAAATCCAAGAAAAGGGGCTGGCCTCGAGGTGGAAAATAAAGTCAAACATTACTGCATCGGGGCTAGCGGTCGACCGGTAGGGTCTGGCGGTCGACCGAAATTTTACAGGGTTGGAGCTTTTCGTTGCTGATAAATTTGGTTGACCGCCCCTTACTGGGCAGTCGACCACTACTGCCGATCGACCGGTCCTGGACCGGCGGTCGACCGCCGTTCAGTCCCTTAATCTCTTTAGCAGCCCATTCACGTCTGTGGCATCAAACTGGGCAGAATCTTGAGGATTTCTACTGAGTCTTTGACCTTGTGTTCTCTTGGCTATGCTTCATTGTGCATCGACCTTTTGTAC
This sequence comes from Amorphophallus konjac, assembly GCA_022559845.1. Taxonomy (NCBI): domain Eukaryota; kingdom Viridiplantae; phylum Streptophyta; class Magnoliopsida; order Alismatales; family Araceae; genus Amorphophallus; species Amorphophallus konjac. The sequence continues at coordinate 72,157,326 of CM040128.1, read as the reverse complement.
CAAGTGTTGACTCTTCTTAAAGGGATTTTCATCCTTGCTTGGGCGCGATCATTAGGCTTTCACTTTTGCCATCTCCACTCCATTCCTTGGCTTAACTGTTATGAGAAAGCATCAAGTATTTCAGTCAAATAAGAGAGGAAAACATCAATGATTTATAGTGTTTAGCCATTATCAAAACCATGAATATCAAATGACCATAGGGGCACAACATTCTCCCCCTTTTTGATGATGGCAACACTGTGAGTCATTATGTGGCAGTAATGTCCAAGATGACAAATTTTATAACATATGCAGCTCAAGATCCATGATGATGAAAACATGTGCAGCTCAAGATCCATGATGATGAAAGCATGTGAATGCGGATATGTATGCATGGATGATCAAAGCATGTGAATGCTATGCAATTTCAGTCTCCACGCACAAAGTCTCCCCCATCACATATGAAGGGATGCTCCCTCAGCACTCACAAAGGTCAAAGGACTCACAAGGTATTAGCTCATAAAGGACTCACAAGGTATTCTCCCCCTTTGACAACAGCAAAAAGGAGGGATAAGGTAGAGATGGTTACAAATGTCTGAGAGACCAGAGCGGAATAGGAATGAAGAGCAAGCCATTATATGCAGATCTGAAACATGCCGTGAGCAAGATACATGGTTCAAAGCTAATGAAATCCGAGATCAACAACAGAGTTCGAAAAGCAGCTACATCCATGTTTTAATAGTAATGAACCAGAAGGGCATATCATGGCAGTGGTTAACCTTCCTTCGTCTTATACATCCATATTCATTAACATCATTAGGAATAGCTCAAACTAGTATTGAGGTTAAACAAACATGACTAAAGCATGGAATTTTATGATTTCAGTACTATTTGTATTTCAAGAGCTTTTGCATTTATAGTCACATGACTCATATTTTACGAGTAATCGAGTCGAGTACATGCCTCCTATCCATAAGAATACATGTTGTTTAGACGCCAGTATTCCTAGGTATTTGGTAAGACTGACTGTTATGCTTCAGATTGAATAGAGATAGCAAAGTCACGTCATGACATATCCGATCTCATTTCTTTGATGAGAAGATATATTTCTCAGCAATTATGTCAGTGCTCTGCCTAGAGTCCAATTTAATTAAGACAGAGATAACAGGGGCACATCATGACATATCATTCGTCACTTGTTTTGAGGATGTGACATATTTCTCCGTGCAACAATATCATTGCTCTATTAAATTGATTTTCAGGAATTCTAGCCCATCAAGGTGTTTAACAACAATACTAAGATTTAGCATCTCAACCAATGTTGCTATGACGTTTGAATTTTTAGATTTTGGGATAGTCATTCAAGTCACAACATGTAATCTCTAGTTAAAGTCTATTAAAACCACTGAACATAGATGATTTCAAAAGATATATCAGAACTTCAAAGAAATCATTAAATCTGAACCATTTTCATTTGATGGACAATCATCAGTTCATATAATAGAAAGCTCTTACACGAAAGTTCTGTCTGTTGCATGATCACAGTTTTAGACTGGAAGCCATTGAAGTTCATATGCAACAGAGTAAAAATAGCGACAAGACTCCCCCTAAGGATATGCAATGAATGCATTCAAGGAGTTATGTTTGCAATCAAGGGGAATGATCAAATATGAAATGCATGACCCGGCCCATGGTTATACACTATAAGGGAAACAGAACGAATATGAAGCATATGCATGAATGCTTTCAAAGAAATAACTCCCCCTCACTGTATGGCCTATATGCGATAGTGACGCATGGTACTTGGCGGAGGCGAATCCTCACGCATGGTGAGTGTTTCTAGACAAGTATAACCTGCCTTTCCACACTTCAGCATTTAATATACCATGGTCATGCAAGAATGATGCTACATCATATGTAATGCATTGTGAACATGAATTCAAGTTAATTATGCAACTACATGCAATACTACACCATATGCAGAATGACATATTTACAGATGAATAATGCATGGAAACCAATCTGTAAAAGCACATAACCAAATTGAACAAGATCATCATTTCAATTTTTATTGGCCTGAGATCTACAAAGACCAAGCTCCCTTCTGAGTGTTGTAAACCTGTCATTACACAAGGGATTGGTGAAGATGTCAGCAATCTGATTGAGTGTATCAACAAAATGCAGTTCAAAATTTTTCTTAAAGACCTCATCTCTAGTGAAGTGATGTCGAATCTCATTATGCTTGGTCCTAGAGTGCTGGACTGGATTTTTTGCAAGGTTGATAGCACTAGTGTTATCACACAGAATCGGGACACAACGAAGATCCACTAAGTAGTCTTGGAGTTTGTGTTTAATCCACAACACTTGGGTGCCACAACTCCCTACAGCAACATATTCTGCTTCTGCAGTTTAGAGGGCAATCGAGTGTTGTTTCTTGGAGGCCCAAGAAACTAAACATCCTCCCAGAAACTGGCAGTAGCCACTAGTACTCTTGCGATCCAGCTTGCATCCAGCGTAGTCCGCATCAGAATAAGATATAAGAGATAAATCACATGATGACGGATACCACAATCCCAAATCTTGAGTGCCGACAAGATATCTAAGAATACATTTGACGGCAGTCAAGTGGGATTCTCTAGGACTAGCTTGAAATCTAGCACAGAGGTAAATACTAAACTAGATATCTGGTCGGGATGCAGTCAAATAAAGCAAAGAGCCGATCATACCTCTATAGATCTTTGCATCCACAAATTTACCATTTTCATCCAAATCTAGTGATGTTGTGGTGCTCATAGGAGTTGCAATTATTTTACAGCTTGTCAAGTCAAATCTTTTCAACATCTCCTTGATGTATTTAGTTTGACTTATGAAGCACCCATCTTCTCCTTGGTTGACCTGCAAACTGAGAAAAAATTAGAGTTCTCCCATTAGGCTCATCTCGAATTCGCTAATCATGAGGTTAGTAAATTCCTCACACATTTTAGATTTAGTAGAACCAAATATAATATCATCAACATAAATTTGAATGATCAAGATGTTCTTACCTTGCTTCTTGGTGAAAAGTGTTTGATCTACCTTACCTCGTGTGTACCCTTTCTCAATAAGGAACGAGCTTAGTCTCTCATACCAAGCTCTTGGTACTTGCTTCAGTGCATAAAGCGCCCTGTCTAGCTTGTATACAAAATCTGCATGGTTAGAGTTCTCAAAGCCAGGGGACTGTTCCACATAGACTTCTTCTTTGATCAAACCATTTAAGAAGGCACTTTTTACATCCATTTGATATAGCTTTATTCTAAGGGAGCATGCAAAGGTAAGTAAAATTCTGATGGCTTCAAGTCTAGCAACTGGGGCATAAGATTCCTCAAAATCTACCCCAAACTCTTGATTATACCTTTGAGCCACCAATCTAGCTTTGTTTCTTATTATCTTGCCATCCTCACTGAGTTTGTTCCTAAAGACCCATTTAGTGCCTATGATAGATTGTGATGATGGTCTAGGAACAAGATGCCAAACTTTGTTTCTTTCAAACTGGTTTAATTCGTCTTGCATTGAGTTTATCCAGTTTTCATCTTTTAATGCTTCATCAATATTCTTGGGTTCAATCTGTGAGACAAGAGCAAGATGATCTAATTCTTCCACTATTCTAAAATGTGACCTTGTTCTAGGTGGATCATTCAAGCTTCCAATGACATTTTCTAAAAGATGATCCTTAAGAATTCTAATGTCTGTAGAATCATTACCTTCTCGTGGAGCTTGATCCCTTGCATTGCTTGATTCAGCTAGGTCACCATCTTCTCTTTTTTCTTCTTGTGAAGGAATATTCTTTTCCTTCATGCTTAGGAATTCCCCGTCTTCATCATTTTTCCAGCAATAGTTATCATTTTTAGAATCATCATGATATTCATCAAAGGAAACATGGGATGATTCTTCCACAGTTTGACTCTTAATGTTATAAATTCTATAAGCCCTAGATCTATCAGAATATCCAAGGAGTATACCTTCATCGCTCTTGGGCTTGAATTTATCTAAATCTCTTTTATCATTATTGTGGATGAAGTATTTTGACCCAAAAACTTTTATATGTGTGAGAGAAGGCTTGTTACCTTTCAGCAACTCATAAGGAGTCTTTTTGGTGTGTGGCCTTACCATAGATCGGTTGATAATATAACAAGCCGTGTTTACCGCTTCAGCCCAAAACTTCTTTGGGAGTTGCCGTTCGGCAAGCATTATCCTCGCCATCTCTATGAGTGTTTGATTCCTTCTTTCAATTACCCTATTTTGCTCAGGGGTTCTTGGTGATGAAAATCGATGTGAAATGCCTTCAGCCCTGCAAAGATTATAGAATTCAGTATTTTCAAATTCACCACCATGATCAGATTGAAGGTTGGAGATTTTGAACTCACCATCTCACTTTATTTTCATATAGAGTGCCTGAAACTAATCAAAAGTATCATTTTTATGTGTGAGAAAGAAAACCCATGTGAACCTAAAGAAATCATCCACCAAGACATATCCATATTTTCTACCACTTAAACTAGCAGTTCTGGTTGGACCAAATAAGTCCATATGAATCAGCTCAAGTGGTTTGGAAGACATGTTTCCAGATCTAGCCTTGAAGGATTTTTTTGTTTGTTTACCTAGGGCACATGCATCACACAATTTATTTTCTTATTTAAAAGATAGTTCAGGCAAACCTTTCACCATTGAATGCTTCAAAAGTTTATGCAAGACATTATAGCTAGCATGTCCTAGTCTACGATGTCATAACCATGCAAGCTCAGATTTTGGTGCAGTAAGACAGAGGTTTATGTGAGCAGGATCATCTAAGTCAATCATGTAAACATTGTTGACTCTTTGACAAGAAAATTTTACCTTGTCAGATTTTGGTTCAAGGATTTTACATTCATGAGAGTCAAACAGCACTTTGTGACCTTTATCACACAATTGACTTATACTGAGCAAGTTGTATTTCAAATCTTTAACTAGCAGCACATTACAAATGGAGTTGGAGAGGTTCTTACCTACATTACATATTCCAATGATTCTTCCTTTGTTGTCCCTTCCAAATGTGACGTGTCCTCATTCCTTTTTCTCCAAGAGATAAAATTTTATTTTGTCTCTTGTCATGTATCTTGAACATCCTCTATCAAGGTACCACCGGTTATGCATGGCTGCAAGACACTCCTGCACAAGGAATTAAGCAATGGGGTTTGGAACCTAGCAAAACTTGGGTCCAACTAACTTCTTCAATTTTCAAAACATGTTATCATTTCTTTTAGAATCCAAACCTTCCTAGTATTCATGTTTTCTTTGCTTAGTGCAGGGATTTGATTTTTCTTTTCAGCTTTGACATTCACTTTCTATTTAGAAGCTCTTTATTGGATTTTGTGAAAGTTTGAGAAAGTTTGCTTCTTAAACCATTAAGGCCACTGGTTGGTTTTTGGTTGAAAATGATTGTTTTGCCACCTATGGGATTGAGGCTTATAGGATTGATGCACAAAGAAATCACAATTCTCCCAAAAGCAAGGTGGTGTCGACCTATATGAATGGGAGTGTCGACATGTCCTATATGCAACCCAGTTATAGTGACTTCTGGATGGCTGAGCGGGTGATGGCCAAGAAAGTGTTGATCTATGCTGTAGGGAAGGTTCACTTTTCTTTGACTTTTGAGCAATCTTTTTGAGAATTTCAGTGGCTTCCTCTTCAACCTTTTCTTTTCCTTTGGGTGTTGTGTTTGAGGTAGAAGCTGGTTAGTAGTGGATAGCGGATCTAGAGGGGAGGGGTGAATAGATCTCCCCCACTTTTCGCAATACAACCTTCTTTAAAGTTAGATGATGATCATATCAACGGAATATAACTAGCTTAACGAAGGACACAAATGATTTGCTTAGCAAGATGATTACGCAATATAGGTATTGAACCTAAGCATGCATCTAACACAAAGCAATCACACAAGTAAACCACAATACACGGGATTTTAAGGTGGTTCAGACTGAATCCCTAGTCCTACGTCTACCCCTCACCAAATCCGATGAGGCTCCCCTAGTGCCACGCACTGAACTGTAAATCAGAAAGATCTTCGATTACCTTCCTACTAACCACAGGTAGGGACGTCAACATCGCAGATCGGACAACTTCCGATTGCCTTCCTACTAACCACCGGTAGGGACAATCTTCAGTTCCAAACGTTTGAATGAAATGGAAAAAGAATAAGATATGAAAACACTCAAACAAGATATAGAATATGTTCAAAGAGAAAAGATCTTGTCTGAGATTGTTGGAGCTTGAATCTGATTTTTCAATGATATCTTCTTCCTTGCGAAATGATCTTCCTTGGACCACCTTGAGTTGATGAAAAAGATAAAGAATGCAGATTTGATCTCCCTTGAAAACCTTGTGAAATCATCTTCCTTGGATCACCTTGATAGCCTTGCTTGCTTCTGCACTTCCTTGGAGATTCCTTGCTTTGATATGAGCTTGAAACACCTTGGAATGGATGAAGAACTCCAGCCCGAAGTACTGTTCATGGAGGTGCTACAGTACCCTCGAATCACCTCCTCTAGCCTCCCTTGATCTCTCTTGTTCCAAATGAAGCATTAGGGTTTCTAACCCCTCATGTGTTGGTTTTATAGACTTTGAATGGTCCTTGGACATCCCCCAGACCAGATCCACAATTCATGGGGGATTGGGTGACTTTGGGGTTAAACAAATACAAGGAAAGGGGCTGGCCTCGAGGTGAAAATCGAAGTCAAGCATGGCTGCATCGGGGCTGGCGGTCGACTGGAGGTAGGTGGCGGTCGACCGCTATTGAGAAAATATGTAGCTTTTTCATTTCTGGAATTTTCGGTCGACCGCCCTGGGTTGGCGGTCGATCGCCACAGAGAATCCGTCAGCCAATGAGCTACTGGCAGGGGCGGTCGATCGCCCCTGTGCTGGCGGTCGACCGCTAGCTGGGCAGACCCCGATTTATGCCGGGTCAGTCCGTTAACCTCATTAGCTCCGTCGCTTGAGTCCTTTAGTAGCCCGTTCTCATCTGTGGCATCAACCTTGACAGTCTTGAAGATTTCTATTGATTATATCGCTCTCTATAATCAAAATTTTGTTCTGGGGTCTCCACCCCTGGAAACCCCCGCAAGGGGCGCTGCCCCCTTGACCCCTGGGACCTGACCGGGCAGGTCAATCCCCGCGACTTGACTGCGCAGGTCGATCCACGTGCGAGGGCGCAATCATTGAGCTTTCACTTTTTCCATCTCCACTCCATTCCTTGGCATATCTGTCATGAAAGAACATCAAGTAGTTTAATCATATAAGAGTGGTAAAACATCAATGACTTATGGTGTTTAGCCATTATCAAAACCAAGAATATCAAATAACTCAAATGACCACAAGATGATGTCAAATGGCCCAAGTGACCACAAGATGACTCAAATGACCACAGGGGCACAACATAAGCATCAGAAGAGAAAATAAATGTGACAGTTTTTAACCCAATTGGCCTTTTTTTGTGGGTTCAAAATCCAATCCTTCCTTGTTGAAATTCATTCTAGTACCTAGCAATGCATCTAGGTTTTCTCTTCCATCTACAAATTTTTCTAAGGAATGTTGTTTATCCTTCAACTCTTTTTATAGTTTTTCAATGTTTTGAAGGAGTTAAGTGTTGACATGTTTGCCAGCATCATACTTCTCATCACTCAATTTACTGTCCTTTTCATAGGTTTGCATTTTTAGTTTCATGCTATCATTCTCATTTCTTAAGTCTTCATTTTTAGTTTCTAAGTCAGCCATTTCTGTTATTCCCTCTTCCAAATCCTCAATCATTTTCTTAAGATCTTCAATTTCAGTTTCAAGTGAAGCAATCTTATCATTCATATCATGATCATGCACAAACAAGTTAATTTTCTTTTTCAATGATTTATTCTCCTTCTTGTACATGTCATATTTCTCCATGAGCTATATATATGCTTCCTCCCAATCAACAATTGTGTAATTTTAAAATGGAGAGTTTACCTCAGTTTCTTCATCACCTCTGGCCATGAGACAAAGATCTTCTTTTTCCTTGTCCGAGGAGCTAGTTCCACCATCACTTTCTTCCTCGTCACTCCATGTGGACACCATGGCCTTGTTCTTCTTCTTGCCCTTCCACTTGTCAGTTTTTCTAAATTTTTTAGGACAGTCAGTCTTGAAATGCCCTGGTTTGTTGCAAGAATAGCAACTGATCTTGTCAGATTTCTTAAAGTTTTCAAAATTAGATTTGAAACCTTTCCTTACCTGTGACCTTCCTCTCATGAGGCTCTTACCTTCCTTTCTCAGAAATTTTCTGAACTTACGTGTGAGCATGGCTACATCATCTTCATCTCGCTCACTTGCAGAAGCCTCACCTTCATCAGAAGTGCTTTGACCGCTGGGTCCTGCTTTAAGAGCTAGGGACTTCTTCTTAGGCACCTCAGCCTCTTTGTTCTTAAGGTTGATCTCATAGGTCATCAATGACCCAATGAGTTCATCTACCTTAGTAGTTGTGAGATCTCTGGATTCTTCAACCACGGTAGCCTTCGTGTGCCATGCTGGAGTCAATGATCTGAGAATCTTCCTCACAATTTCCTATTCTGAATATTTCTTTCCCGAATCTGTTAGACTATTAATAAGCACAGTTAAGCGAGCATACATGTCTCGAATTGACTTATCGGGCCTCATCCTAAACATTTCATATTCATAAAGTAAAATGTTGGCTTTTATTTCTCGTACTCTTAGGTTCCTTCGTAAATTACCTCTAACTTGTCCCACATTTCTTTTGCTGTTGCGTGATAAGTGTGTATTTTCCCATCTTAATTCATGTTATTTATATTTTTTATGGGCTTTAATAATAATAAATATGCACTTATCACACTTACTTTTAATTTAGAGTAAAATAATTAATTTTCTGTAATTTAATCATTTTAAGAAAGATATTTCCTTATTTAACAAACACTCAAAACAATAAAAATAAGAGAAAAAAGAAAATATAACGAATATTGAATTGGACCAAAAGCCCAAGGATTTGTTCAATAAGAATAAAAATAATAAAAGAAAAAAAAGAGGAAAAAAAATAAATTTATATATTTTTTTGGGCCTTAATAAGCTATATACATAATATATACATATCTATATATATATATATATATAAATAATAAGAAATATAATTTTGGACTTATTCAAAATAAAAAGAAAAAAATAATAATAATAAATAGAAAAAAAAGAAAATTATTAGATATTTTTTAGATTTTTTCTAAGTTATGTATATATAACAAGATCAATATATATAGATATAATATATATATATAATATATATATATATATATATATATTATATAGTATAACTAACCTATATGTGTTGTGTGTGTGTGTTTTTTTTCCCTGCAGGTTTCGAACCCGTGCCCGCCTGGGCACGGGCGACGATGGCGAGAAGAGGGGCAGTCAACCCCCTCTCGCGGTCAAACGGCAAAGAAGGAGAGGCGGGGCCGGGCGCATAGCGCCGGCGGGCCGACACGCGGAGGACGCGGAGGGGGGCGGCGCACGGCGGGCCCACGCCCGTGCCTTTCACGCGGAGAGAGGACCGGCGGCACACGCAGGTTCACCCGGCGCCAGGAGAGAGAAAAAGGGAAAAAAGAGAGAGAAAGAAGAGAAAGGAAGGTAGAAAAATGCCAGAAAAATTCCAAAAAAATCAGAAAAAAATAGAGAAGTGTGAAGCACATGGTAGCACATAATTTGTAGTCAACACATGCAGTAATTGGTGTTCACATTGACAAGAGTGTTCACATTTCCTAAGGAGTTGTTATGTAAACCCTATATAAAGGGCTTTAAATGTAAGAGAAAGGAAGAAGTAAGGAGTAGCTAGTAAGGGGATTATGAAGAATTTGTAAGGGTACTTTGTGTTCTTAAGTTTCATTCTTGTTGGCTTTTTGTTTTAGGATTAGAAGGTATTGGTTTGAATACTTTTGATGCAAGCTTTGTAAATTCAATTTGTTTTAATGAAAAGTTTTGTTTAAGCATTCAGCCTCTTCTTAGTCTCATAACTTATTGTTCTGATCTCAATTTCAATTTATTGTATTCTACAAAGTTGTTCATCTTGAAGTATTCTTCAACTTTTCTTTTTATCATTTCGCCCAATTCCTTCTAGATTAAAAGTTATTTTCTATTTTATTAAGTGCTGTCCTGTGCATATACTGTTCATCCGAAGTGATAGTCTCCACCAATTTGCCATTTTTAAGCCTTTACAATCATAATTTTACTCTAAGTTATGCATAAAAGTTGTTCCTCTCTTGTAGATCTAAGTTTTGTTCTTCTTCCACTTCGTCAAATTCTTCTTAGTTTGAGCTCTAAATTTAATTCTTTATTGTTATATTTTTCTGTCAGTTATTGTTCACCAGCAGCGATAGATCTTGATATTTTAAGTTTTTCATTATCTTACTTTCGTTTTATGTTTCTGTATTCGTCATCAAACTTCTTCATCTTTCAATTCTCTACAACTTTCATGTATTGCACTTTTTCTAATTTCATTTAGATTTTAAGTTATTCTATTTCTTCCAACCCCTATTTTCAATGAAATTCTGTTATGTTTTCAACTTAGTGTTTCAAACTTGTTCTATCCAACCTATTTCTTCATAAGTGTTTCACTCACACCCAAAGCGGTGGTCTTCTTTAAATCATCTCACGGCGTCGACTTCCAAGGCGGAGCTATCTTCATCAAAGGCTCGGCAAGGAAACGACGGCATTCTTCAATTCATTGGCTAAATATTTCTTTAACTTATCTCTTGTTCTTTCAAATTGTAATTTCATTTCCGTTAGTTGTAATCGCACTCAAATCAAACAAAAGCAATTAGTTTTCCAAAACATAAGGGTATTTTCTAACTTAAATTCAAATTTCCTCCCCGTGGGATCGACCCGTATTTACCACTTTACTCGTATTTTAAAATCATCTAAGTGAGTGAGTGCGGTTGTATAAATTTTAAAATTTGTGTGGCACGGCATTTTTAAACGACGGGTGTCGAGCACATCAAATTTTTGGCGCCATTGCCAGGGGTAGAATTTTTGAAAGTTAGATATTCTTGTGGATTTATATATTTGTATATTGATTTTGCTATTTTTACTTGTGCAGGAAAAAGAAAACAAAAAGTCATAACATCAAGGAAAGAGGAAAATCGGACCTGAAGTCCTCAGAAAATGAAGCATCGTTAAACGCTCGAAAGCATCGCTAAAGGACAGAAACGTCGGAACAGGTTCTATTTTTTCAATTTCTGAAAAATCTAGAAAAATTTGAAAAAAAAAATTCCTTAAAACCCTATAAAAATCGAAAACATCAAAACAAAAGAAATTTTTATGCTGGCTAGATAGGTTCATTAATTAAAAACAAAAAAATTACTTGCACCAAAATAAAAATTTTCATTTCAAGATTAGAAACCACACAACATGCTCTAGGTCATGCATCATTTAGCATAGAATTTTTCTTTGTTTAATTACTGTCATTGCATTTTGAAGATTGTGAGGGGCAAGGTACGTTCTACTTATCCTATTATGGCATGCATATTGCATAAGAACCCCTTGTTTGCAATTGTGGTGTGCATTGCATTTCAAAATATTCTAAGGGCATTACCTTTAAATAACATAAGGTGGGGATTTCATCACCCTTCCTTAGCCCACAAACCACATTTCCCTTGCATCTTTGTATGACCTATGCCATAAATAAAAGTCAGTAAACGTTGGCCCTAGGATCACACTGTGATTTTTGTGTTATTTGGATTTACCCTCATATGAAAACCGGTGCCTAAGGCAAGACGGTCGGACGGTAAACGCCTTAAGCGGGCTAGTGGTTTGGCATAATAAGGTCCCTACGAAAGTAGGGAGAACCTCCCACTTCCCCACCCCTTACCTGGCTGGTGGTCATATTGAGGGTAAACTTAAGTTTCATTTTAATCACTTTGTGAAACCCTATTTGTAGGTCTGAGTCACATCTAGATCATTAGATAATTTGTGTTAACTTGTTTGTGGTTGCATAAAAAAAATTAAAAAAATAAAATCACAAATCCACGCCTATGCAGGAGCACTTTTATCCTTCTACTTATAAGCCCTCAACCTGTATTCAACTCCCTGACATTCTCGTTGATCAATATGTGATTCGCCCTAGTCTCATCCAGATGCTCCCATCTTTTTATAGGAATCTCAATGAGAATCCTTATAGGCATCTAGATGATTTTCTAGAAGTTTGCTCCCTGATAAAAATTCAGAATTTTAATGATGATGCCCTTAAGTTGATCTTTTTTCCATTCTCATTGAAAGATAAAGCAAAATGTTGGTTAAGGAGTTTTGGAAAGACTATCAGGACATGGGAAGAAATGTAGTTAGAATTTTTGAAAAAAAATTACCCCATAATCCGGACCAACATGATGAGAAGGGCGATTATAGGATCTACTCAACGTCCAGGAGAGCAAATTCATGAATCTTGGGAGAGACTGAAGGATCTAATAAGTCAATGTCCACACCATGGGTTGCCCAAATGGCAAATTATATTTGCATTTTATGAGAGGTTATCTCATCATGATAGGCAAATGGTGGACATATATTGTAGAGGGGAATTTTTGAGCAAAGGTGAAGATGAGGCATATGATCTGTTTGAAATTTTGAGTGAAAATTCGATAAATCGTGCCTCTATCTCATCTCATCAACAATCTGTAGGACATGTCAAACATGCTGAAAATCCAATCCACACTTTCACGGAAGTCTGTGAATTCTGTGCCAGTCTCACTCACCATGTGAGTGAATGTCCTACTATGGCCCGACTCTCTCCAGTCATCCAAGCTCAAGTTCAAAATGTCCTAGGGTTCTATCAGCTTAAGCATGTTACAGATGATTATAATCTTGGCTGGAGTAATCACACAAATTTACCTTGGATGGATCCAACAACCCAAACCCATTTGTCTACACTTTCACCCCAAGCAGCCCGCGAATGGCCCATGTGTACTCAACTTCAGCTCAACTCATCTCACCCAGATTTCGGATTCAACATTGATACTAGGGGTAATTCACCGGGCCACTACTTTGAACCTCAAAACATGTACTCTCAGTCTACTTATCATGACCCTCCTTCACTATTCAACCAACCCCCTCAATATGTGAATGATGATGATGATGATCTTCTGCCTGTCATTTTGGCTCAAGATATCACTATTGAGAGTGAGGGGGAGTGCGCATGTAATATCATGATGAAGGAAGGAAAGGAAGAAGGGGGTGGCTTCAAGGATAATCATGATCATATCACCCCATTCTACGAATGTTTTGAGATTGAGAATAGTACTGTAAAAGATAATGGCCCAAACAACTCAATTGAGGAAATCAATAAAGAGGAGGATTACTTTGTTAGTAATAATCTTGTTGATTTACTGAAACAATATCCTGAATATCCTCCTTCCCTGGAAGAACATGATGATGGGGCCTTATTCGAAAAGTTTACATTTCATCTACCGATCCCATCTCTGGAAAATTTGATTGATAATTTTGGGATTAGTGAGGAGTGTGATGATGGGCCCGCCTTAGAGAAATTCACATTTGATCTGATCTATGATGAAAGGGTTGGGCTGGAATCATTTACATTTCCTCTATCCACCCCATTAGTGGGAGATTTGGGTGACAATCCTCAGTTAAGTGAGGGGTATGATGAAGGGGTTTCATTAGAAAATTTCAAATTTGATCTAACCCCTGAGGCCTATCCAATGAAGTCTGAATCTGTGAATGAATTAGTGCTTCCTTCTACTTTGATTCCCCTGTCAGTTCAGCCTCTCCACTTTGAGATTCTAGGACCTGGGGGGGATGTGCCAACCACATACATCTTCGATTTAACTTCCTCTCAGGACGACAAGTTGATCAATGCCCTTAAAGTTCATGAGGCTGTTACTGAGAGGAACGTGGCTAAAGATGACGATTTTATTCATACGCCACAAGTGCCTGGCCAAATTTCAGTGGTGAAAGTAGTCACTAAAGGGTTAGTCAGGAGAGATGATATAGGACAAGGGGACCAAGGGATTGATATGGTGCAAGAGTTCCACCTCGATCTTGATAAATTGCCCATTGATCATTTCTGGATCCCTAAAGCTGAAAACTGGCTCACACACAGTGTTAACGTTAAAATCCATAATGTGCGAGTCCTGCCTCTTTCTAGCCCCGGTCCGTACATGTTTACTCTTGTCTTCCAATGGCATAAGGGCTGGAATTTGAAGGAGGACAAGATCACGTGGTGGCTCATTCTAAATGCCACACGTTGGTTAGTGCTCTACCTTGTGTCTGGCTGACGACATAAAACTTAGCGCTTCTTGGGAGGCAACCAAAGTTTAAGTGATTTTTGTGTGGTAATCAATTTTTTTTTTTTTTTGGAAGCTAGATGTGTGCAAGGATTCAAGAGACCAAAAAGAAGAGAGAACCAAGCATAAAAAAAAACATTTTATTCCACTCTCAACAACAGAAACAAACAACCAGAGATTACAAAGTTTAAACAAATAACAAAGAGATTACATCAGGTTCAACCTTCTTTCTCCACATTACTCGTCTTGCCACTCTCTGGGCAAGAAACTCTAGAGGGTGTTCCCACGCCGAGAGCAGCGGTATTCCTACCGCTCTGAGGTCTTCTTTCTATCTCCACTCCTCGGCACCGATCAGCGGGGGCAGCAAAGAAGCTACTGACACGAAAGCCACGCTCTCGTGCTCTTCGATAGCGCTCCTCGCCATCCTTCAGCCATTGATCGGAAAGGCCGAGACTGGTCTTTAATTCAAAAAGTTGGGCCTCCAGGGCCCTCTTCTCCTCTTTCTCGGCCAATCTCTTAGCTTTCTCTCTGTCCCTGTCCCTTTCTCTCTCAGCCCTTTCTCTCTCTCTGTCTTCTCTTTCTAGCTGAAGGGTGATCCTCAGCTCCACAGCGTCCCTAGAAGAGTCCTTATCAGGACGACGATGTAGTTTCTTTTCCAGCTCAGTTATTCTAGCTTCCTTCTGGGTGGTGAGCGCGAGTGCCTTCTGTGTTTCTTTCTCCTGCCATACATATCATCTCAGGCATATAGCAATGCTTACACAAGGGATATTAAATGGTGAAACCCTCACCTGTGCAGAAAGCATCCCTTCTGCCTCCGCAGCACGTTGTGTGGCACGAGCAAGCTGCTCGTGGAGTAGATCCAGCTCTGCAGTAGGAATCCATAGACTGGACGAAACGCCATCTGCCCCCATCGCCGATGAAACTGCATCGAGCTGGGCACGCTGCAACACATATGAAGTGACATTAAGTGGTTAGCGTCATGAAGCTTAAATCATACTTGGAGTGTATACATAAACACTTACTGATGAACCCAAAGCTGCTCGGGTGTCACTTAACTCTTGCTCAGTGTCCGCCAGACGAGCTCGTAAGTTCATTATTATGGTATCACGGGTATCCTACAATTATGGCTTATGAGTTCACAAAATGAAAAAAAAATCAAAAACAAAATGTAAAAGATAAAAACATGGTTTCTTTTTACTTAACCTCTACAAGCCCTCCAGGCTGGAGCCTCTCTGCATACATTGCCCTATAGAGGCGCAGGTAATCCTCGCTGTCTTGTGCTTGAGATTCCATAAGCGTGCCACCCCTTTGCCAGTCTTCATATTGTTCGGGGAAGCGCACCCTTCAATCGACACAGGTTGCCGGTCCCCGCGTCTGCTTTCCGACGCTGGGAGATATGGTCATATCCACCCATTCCTGGGCCAGCCCTAGGGTCCTCATAGCTAATCTCAGTCTGACGGGCTCGATTTCATTCAAGCAATGGAGCCAGAGGTCCCGTCCGAATCGGGTGCGGCTTCCAATTACCCACGGCTGGTCAACATCGACCATGTTCGAGAAAGGCCTCCAATTCACCTTTGATGGGTTGTACGCATCTTCTTGGTTAGCTTAAAAAATGATGATAAAACAAAACAAACCAAAAAAGGGAGAAAAGGTATCATACCATCGCTGCATGGAACTCTTGCAACTCCCGCCTTAACACCATCAGTTGATAGGATAGAGGTGTTGTACTCATGATGGGTTGCCACCGTCTAGCAAGAGGGACCGTCAGTGGCCGGCAGTGATGAGCTCTCCCCATTGGAAGGTAATAGTAGCTCCATAGCTACACCATCATGTGTCATTAATATCAACAAATTCAAAAAAAAGGGCATAAAATAAATAACAACAACAACAAAAAAATTTCTTTACCTGGATGAAGGGCGTAAACCCACTTATTGTCATCTCTCGGTCTGTCCTTTGCGACAGACCTGTAAACAGATGTGCCAACACGGCAGCTCCCTATGCATATTGTCCTACTCTTTCCAAGTCTACAAGCAGCTCTAAGAAGCGACAGTGGATACTGTCTCCCTTGGAGCCCAATAGCAACTTACCCAAAAGAAAGAGGAGGAACCTCCTAAGCTCCATGTTGGTCCTCTCCCAGTTGCTGGTGTCCACGTAATATACAGCACGGGCACCTCTTTATGCCCTTTCCATAAATTCTTCGAGGGACTCATCATCACGCGGACGCATGTCAGTAAGCCCTAATGCCTCCATGATTGATGACCTAGCTACTGACCTGTTCTTCCGACCGTCTAAGTCCATCCCCAACAGCTTCTGGGCACCTTCTCGGTAGTCCGCATAGGTAACGCCAGTCACTGCTTCCCCATCTACTTTGAGGCCCGTAATCCGGACCACGTCTTCCAGGCTAGGCACCATGTGCCCCCACGGCATCAAGAATGCCCGACTCGCCGGATCCCATCTTTCACGTAGTGCTTGGATCAGGGCAAGATCGAGCTTGATCGGCTCGATTCTGAGAAAGGCCCCGAACCCCATCACGTCTAACCTCGCCTTTTGGAAGACCGGGAGACCTCGATAGGCCGCCACTACCAGCTCCCACGAGATGTGCGATCTCATCACGTTCTGCACATACACACGAAGTGAGAAATGGGAGCTTTGCAAAGGAAGATAGGAGACGAAAGCATGAAGTAAGGAATGCAAGGAGCCACTTACAAGCTGTGATAGAGTCCTCTCCCTCAGTTGTCCTTCGACTTCTGAGAGTCTCCTGGAACTACTGCCCTATCTGCTCCTCTTCGAGGAGCGAGAGGACTCACCTTCTGCTCTGAAGCTAGATTCATCCTCCATTCTAAAATTGAGCAACACTCACTACTTCCCTTTACAACCTTTCCCTCCTCAAAATCTACTCTCAAGCCTTCGATGTGCCTAAGTTGAGAGGAAAGGGAGGTATTTATAGGATTGGATAGAAGGTGATCTTCATCTATCCCCGTCACCTTTAGCAATAGCTTTGGCGACAAGTCCTCCTCCCTTTACTCTCGCGCCCACTCTACCATGTGGAGTGATCGAGTCGGAGGCATGCTTTATTGACTTTTTCGGCCCAAAGATTCCATGTGTTCATTGTCCCGTTGTGACTGCCTTTCGCATACACATGAAATAGGGGGACATTTCTGCGAGAAATCCAGATCCGTAACCCAAGTTGAAATCAATAGTCGATTCCCTTTGCAACTCATAGACACGGTAAGTTCCCCTCCTTCTGTGCTAAGCAATGGCTTCTGGGAGGAGACCCAAGATTTTATGATTTGATGTTTTGCTTGAGTGTGTTTGTGTTTCAGTTGATAGGCCGAGCGGAGAAGGAGCCTTCATCACTTCGCTCCACCCATCAGGTTGTATCCTTCCATCCCCGCCATATTATCTATTTACTTGTTCTCTAATCTGTCTACTGCTTATGCCATTGAGGATAATGTCATTTAAGTTGGGGGGGAATTTTTTCTTGCTATCTTGTATTGTCCCGCTAAATAAAAGTTTTCCCATTTGGAGTTTCTTGATTCATGTCTCATGAAAAGTAATTCTAGAATAGAAAAGACTAGGGAATCAGATGATGGATAATTTATTGAATCTAGCCATAGAAAATTGATTTAAGAATCTTTTTAAAGTTCATGTGCACTTTAGAAAAATAAAATTCACTATGCACGCTAAAGAAACAAGTAAGACAAGTCTTCTGCTATTTTGGGTATGTTTTCTAATATTCAGCACTTCTTGAAGAAGAGATCTTTTATAAGCTTTCTGCCATGCTATTAGTGCAAAAGCACAATTGAAAAATTTGGAGAACATCACCATGAAAAATGCTCCGATTCTGAGTAACCGGGCCTACTTCACCTAAGACGTGTTGAGGTTCGTGTCAAAAGGAAAAGGGAACTTTGATCTGTGTAACCGGGCCTACTTCACCTAAGATGTGTTGAGGTTCGTGTAAAACAGTGACGGGTAGTGCGGCATCATGTGTGCATAAAAAAATTTTTGAGAAGAAATGAATACAGAAGATCCCAAAAAGGGACATAATAAGGCAGACAAACAAAGCCAAATATGCTCTGATTCCGAAGTGCAGAATTGAAGGACACTTGCTTGCAATAGCAAATGGGGGACGCAATTATCTTCACTGTAGACTTAGCATTTCACATGCACAAGTGCTACTGAATTTTTGATTAGAATTCTTAATCATGTATCTTAATTTCCTACATAAGACTAGTCTATGGTAATTATTCCAGATTCCTAATCTTTAGTCGATTCTATGAACGATGATCTAAAAATGAGACATGGCATTTTAAAATCTTGTTAGTCCTTACATTTGGAGATTAGTTACATTGCTAAGGGACTAGCAATGAGTAAGTTGGGGGATGTGATAAGTGTGTATTTTCTCATCTTAATTCATGTTATTTATATTTTTTATGGGCTTTAATAATAATAAATATGCACTTATCACACTTACTTTTAATTTAGAGTAAAATAATTAATTTTCTGTAATTAAATGATTTTAAGAAAGATATTTCCTTATTTAACAAACACTCAAAATAATAAAAATAAGAAAAAGAAAGAAAATATAATGAATATTGAATTGGGCCAAAAGCCCAAGGATTTGTTCAATAAGAATAAAAATAATAAAAGAAAAAAAGAGGAAAAAAATAAATTTATTTATTTTTTTGGGCCTTAATAAGCTATATACATAATATATACATATATACATATCTATATATATATATAAGAAATATAATTTTGGACTTATTCAAAATAAAAATAAAAAATAATAATAATAAATAGAAAAAAAATAAAATTATTAGACATTTTTTTGATTTTTTTTAAGTTATGTATATATAACAAGATCAATATATATAGATATAATATATATATATAGTATATAGTATAACTAACCTATATGTATTGTGTGTGTGTGTTTTTTTTCCCTGCAGGTTTCAAACCCGTGCCCGCCTGGGCACGGGCGACGATGGTGAGAAGAGGGGCGGTCAACCCCCTCGCGCGGTCAAACGGTGAAGAAGGAGAGGCGGGGTCGGGCGCATAGCGCCGGCGGGCCGACACGCGGCGGACGCGGAGGGGGGCGGCGCACGGCGGGCCCACGCCCGCGCCTTTCACGCGGAGAGAGGACCGGCGGCGCACGCGGGTTCACCTGGCGCCAGGAGAGAGAAAAAGGGAAAAAAGAGAGAGAAAGAAGAGAAAGGAAGGTAGAAAAATGCCAGAAAAATTCCAAAAAAATCAGAAAAAAATAGAGAAGTGTGAAGCACATGGTAGCACATAATTTGGAGTCAACACATGCAGCAATTGGTGTTCACATTGACAAGAGTGTTCACATTTCCTAAGGAGTTGTTATGTAAACCCTATATAAAGGGCTTTAAATATAAGAGAAAGGAAGAAGTAAGGAGTAGCTAGTAAGGGGATTATGAAGAATTTGTAAGGGGTACTTTATGTTCTTAAGTTTCATTCTTGTTGGCTTTTTATTTTAGGATTAGAAGGTATTGGTTTGAATACTTTTGATGCAACCTTTGTAAGTTCAATTTGTTTTAATGAAAAATTTTGTTTAAGCATTCAGCCTCTTCTTAGTCTCATAACTTATTGTTCTGATCTCAATTTCAATTTATTGTCTTCTACAAAGTTGTTCATATTTAAGTATTCTTCAACTTCTTTTTTTATCATTTCGCCCAATTCCTTCTAGATTAAAAGTTATTTTCCATTTTCTTAAGTGTTATCCTGTGCATATACTGTTCATCCGAAGTGATAGTCTCCAGCAATTTACCATTGTGAAGCCTTTACAATCATAATTTTACTCTGAGTTCTTCATGAACGTTGTTCCTCTCTTGTAGATCTAAGTTTTGTTCTTCTTCCACTTCGTCAAATTCTTCTTAGTGTGATCTCTAAAATTAATTATTTACTGTTCTATTTTTCTGTCAGTTATTGTTCACCAGCAGCGATAGATCTTGATATTTTAAGTTTTTCATTATCTTCCTTTCGTTTTATATTTCTGTGTTCTTCATCAAACTTCTTCATCTTTCAATTCTCTACAACTTTCATGTATTGCACTTTTTCTAATTTCATTTAGCTTTTAAGTTATTCTATTTCTTCCAACCCCTATTTTCAATGAAATTCTGTTATGTTTTCAACTTAGTGTTTCAAACTTGTTCTATCCAACCTATTTCTTCATAAGTGTTTCACTCACACCCAAAGCGGTGGTCTTCTTCAAATCATCTCACGGCATCGACTTCCAAGGTGGAGCGATCTTCATCAAAGACTCGGTAAGGAAACGACGGCATTCTTCAATTCATTGGCTAAATATTTCTTTAACTTTTCTCTTGTTCTTTCAAATTGCAATTTCATTTTCGTTAGTTGTAATCGCACTTAAATCAAACAAAAGCAATTAGTTTTCCAAAACATAAGGGTATTTTCTAACTTAAATTCAAATTTCCTCCCGGTGGGATCGACCCGTATTTACCACTTTACTCGTATTTTCAAAATCATCTAAGTGAGTGAGTGCGGTTGTATAAATTTTGAAATTCGTGTGGCACGGCATTTTTAAACGACGGGTGTCGAGCACATCATTGCGCAGGTAGCCACTCTTGAGAATTCTTCTAGATGGAGTGAGCATTGCATGATGTGTTTAGCACTCCAGTTGACAGTAGATTTTCGTATTTGTTCTTTGGTCCACAAGTCTTCATCATCCGTAAGCTCATACAGACCTCTGCTGATCACTCGCCAAAGTTCGTAGTCTTGGGCGCGAATGAATACCTGCATGCGATATTTCCAATAAGGATAATTAGTTCCAGTAAAATAAGGAGGCCTATTCACAAAATGTCCTTCGGGTCAAAAACCCTTGGATGATAATCCACCATTTCTCTCAAGGTTGATGGACCGAGAGATTATGCTATGATACCACTTGTTGAGTAGTGGATGGCGGATCTAGAGGGGAGGGGTGAATAGATCTGCCCCTCTTTTCGTAGAACACCCCTCTTTAAAGATAGATAAAAAGAATTACAGCGGAATACAACTAGCTTAACGAAGTACACTATGATTTGCTTAGCAAGATGAACAAGTAATATAGAGATTAAACCTAAGCATGCATATAGCACAAAGCAATCTCACAATCAAACCACAACACACGAGATTTTAAGGTGGTTCGGACTGAATTCCTAGTCCTACGTCCACCCCTCACCAAACCCGGTGAGGCTCCACTAGTGCAGCGTACCAAACCGTAGATCGGAGAACTTTCGATTACCTTCCTACTAACCACCGATAGGGACATCAACACCGCAGATCGGAGAACTTCCGATTACCTTCCTACTAACCAACGATAGGGACGATTCACAGTTTCAATAGCTTGAACAAATTGAAAAGAGAACAAGATGAAAATGCTCAAACAAGATATGGAGATATGCTAATATCGAGAAAAGATCTTGTCTGAAATAGAGGCTTCATCTTCTTTGCGAAATGATCTTCCTTGGATCCTCTTGAGTTGACGTAGAGGATTATGGATGCAGATTTGATCTCCCTTGAAAACCTTGTGAAATGAGCTTCCTTGGATCACCTTGATAGCCTTGCTTGCCTTTACACTTCCTTGGAGGTTGCTTGCTTTGATATGAGCTTGAAACACCTTGGAATGGATGAAGAACTTCTACACGGAGTACTGTTCATGGCTACAGTTGTTGTGTTAGATGGAAGCACTCTGTCACCACGAAGTGTGGATCTAGAGGGGGATGAATAGATCAATGGCCTAATTTAACAGTTCAATGAGGCTCTAACGCGGAAATTAAATTGATCTACTAGATCACTAGCTAGAGTGTTTGAACTGAGCAGAAATAAAGCGATCGGAGAATAGAATCACGAAAAGCAATCGCACATCAGATCATAAGCAATCACATAAACACATGACACACCAGATTTTAGGTGGTTCGGTCAACAGACCTACGTCCACCCCACACTCAATCCAAGTGTGGCTTACTACTGCGCAACACAACTTACGTCCGCTGGGCCTTACAGCTTAGCCTACAACCGCTGAGCTTCATAGCTTGCTGTCCGAGACCTAGTCTCGCCCGCTGAGGAATTACAGCTTGACCTGTCCAGAGGATACACCTCTGCAACCGCTGGGGACTACAGCTTAACCCGACCAGTGGAATCCTCCACTGCAAACGCTGAGCAACACAGCTTGCTCCGTTGGGCAATACAGCTTAGCCGTCCGAGGTATCCACCTCGCCGCTGTGCATCACAGCTTGCACTGCTGGCAAACAGCTTGAAGAAAGGTTTGAAAAGAAAACACAAAATGGGAAACAAGACAGCAACAGAAAGCTGTATATGATAAAGCACAAAATATATCCCTACAGGGAATGAAGCTCAAACAATTGAGCAAACTCAGATCTGGTTTTGGACCAAAGATCTGAGGAACAAACTCTCTTGAAACTCTCCAGACTCTCTTGCCTTCTTCTCTTCCTCTTTCTCTTCTTCTTTCTTTTCTCTTCTTCTGGATCGTGTAGGCTATCTCTCTGCTTCTGCTTCTTCTATCACGATCACCTTCTCCTGATGGAGAAGTCTTCATTTTATACCAGCAGCAATTAGGAGGGCATGTGGCTTCCAGATTCCCGCCCAGAGAGTCTTGACCACGTGGCAGCATTTCAGTAGGCTTCAATACACGTGTCACGATCCTGGTACTCCCCTTATCCTCCGATCACGTGCCTTCATTAAGCTCCTCGAGTATAAGTCCTGTCAGGTTAAATTTGATGTCAGTTTGAATCAACTCTGATGGAAAAGAAAAGAATGCATTGAGTAAGTCTGAAGTTTGAACATGCGGCAATGTATAGACTTGACAAGTGATACAAGCACAGGCGGCAATGTATAGACTTGGCCGATGTAAAGTTCAAACGTTTCATTGATACGCCACTAAAGGATGTACAGACTTTAGAAATGATGCATGAACAAGCAACGATGTATAGAATTGATGCAGCATCAAAGCAGCCATGTGCAGACTTGCTAGCATGCGGATGTATAGACTTGTGCAGACTTGCTAGCATGCGGATGTATAGACTTGTGCAGACAGACGATGTACATACTTGCATGAGACACAACATGAGATGCTAAGTGAGACGCAACATGAGACGCAGAACTGCAAAGAATGTATAGACTTGTGTGTGCGGACAGACGAGGTACATACTTGCATGAGACACAACATGAGACGCTAAGTGAGACGGATCTTATCATGCACTGACTTATCATTGAAGCAAATACTGAATGCTCAGGCATGTCGTCCACGGATGTACAGACTTTGAACGTGTGTAATGTGCAAACATTGTACAGACTTGCTAATGTGTAATGCAGTGTGCACAAGGTGAAGTATGCACAACAAAAATGAATTCACTGACATGCCGTCAACCATTGTACAGACTTTATGTTCAATATGCAGACGTTGTACAGACTTGCTAAGTCTAGAGTTAAGCATGAACGAACAATGCACAGACTATGCGTGTGCATGTATGGACTTTGAGTACATGACATTGCCTTACGTCTGTATGCAACGGAGTGTATAGACTTTGCGTGCAAGACACTGTATATGCATGAACGATGTACAGACCTTGCTACATGCATAGACTTTATTAACTGACACAGCAAAGGATGTGTAGACTTGTGACTCATAGTGTTTGCTATCATCAAAACTACAGGGGCACAACAATCTCCCCCTTTTTGATGATGGCAACACTATGGGTTACACTGACTCCGAATGCATGCTATGAGATGAAATAACCAATGCAAGTTCTAACAAGATGCCCCCCTTTGCCATAATATGATGCATACACTCCCCCTTTGTAATAATAATGTATACACTCCCCCTGGAATTCATCAAACATACAATATATTCTCCCCCTTTGCCATCAACAAAGAGGAGGGAAATAAAGTGTAAGGGAAGAAGGACATCTGACTGGCATTCTGAGCAAGTAGTTCAGGAATTAAGCATTCTAAAGCACAGAGCCTTCAGTCATATGAATTTAGAAACTGCTTAGAGTTTGAATTATGATTTGAAGGTTATAAAAGTTAGAGTTCATGCACTACAATCATTGAATGAGTTTGCTGTGCATGATAATAGCAATAAACCAGAATCACATTTGAGCATGAGAGATTCAGTTTCAAAGTATCTTACTTTCTTAGACTCAGTAAAATTTGTTAAGAGATACCAGGTCATGTATTGCAATTAAACAATTTGACATACCTGAGTTTTCTTTTTGAAGGAACAGCATTTTCAATTTTATTTCATTAAGGGCATTCAGTTACCATTTGTCTTTTTGCGTAAGGGTACACGTTTATCAGACGCTAGTACCCCTAGATACTCAACATGATGGACCATTCTGCCTATGATCAAATTCAACAGGACTGATTTACACCTTTTTGTGTGAGGATACACGTTTATGAGACGCAGGTATCCCCAGGTACTCAGTGAAACCACCTTACTGTTTTGACCATTTATACAGAGATAACTGATGCACATCATGACATAAGTATTATCCATTTCTTTGATAGATCACTCAGTTTCTCAGTGCTTTACCAGTCATTGCTCTGCCAACATTATTTTTCAAGGATTTTCAATATTTTTCTTAGCTGTCCTTTATTTGTTTCAGAATGACTTGTTTAATGACAATACACATACTTAGCCTTCTCTAACAGGATTTCAGGTGAGTTTTCTGATTTCAGATACAGTTAACTTTGTCTGACATGTAATGAAATAAGGGTTGAGAGCTTTATCAATTATCAGCATTCTTATTTACTGATTGCAATCTTTAAACTCTAAAGTTTATAAAATTTAAACCATTAAGTCAGTCCTTAAGCAATTAAAATTCTTATAAAGAAAGAAATATGTCTTCTATTGCTTAAGAATTAGAACTGACTAATAGATTGCCATATTGTCAGACTCAACTCATCAGGGTCAGGGGATGAATGAATTCAAGAGAGAAAAGATTTGAGGTTCAATGAATTTGATGACCTCTCTGAATTTCATACAACACTCCCCATGTCTATATGCATGTGGTTTTGCAAATGAATGGGAAGAATTAGAGGAAAGAGAGCTTAGACATAGTCATGGCTGAATGATATGCAATGAGGATCATGAGTGTGATGCCAATTGATATGTCATGAAAAATATGAATGTTATGCATGCATGGTCTGGTACAACATTCAACAGACACAGAGTTTTATTCAGGCAACCAAATTTAAATCCAGATCAGACTGCAAGAACTTTATTCATCATGCTGAACTTTACATAAGCCAAGTTCTCTTCTAAGAAATTTAAACCTTTCATTCCCTAGTGGCTTAGTAAAGATGTCAGCAATTTGATTTTCTGTTTTAACAAAATTCAATTCAATTTCCTTTATCACATAACTGGCTGATATTAAGTAAATTATATGCTAAACCTTCAACCAACATGACATCTTTAATGCAACAGGTAGTACACTTACCTACCTTACCTGACCCGATAATTTTACCCTTTGTGTTGCTACCAACGGTGACAAGGCCTCCATGTTTCTCTGTCAGCATGCAGAACTTGGCCTTATCTCCTGTCATATGCCTGGAGCAGCCACTATCCAAGTACCACCGATTGTTCTTGGCTGCCAGGCATACCTGCACACACAATTATGTAGAGAATTTTGGAACCCAAGTCTGTTTGGGCTCCAGAGCAGATGAAATGCAGGTAAAGCATGAAAGCAAACCTTTTGGAATCCACATTTGTTTAAAAGAATTCTGTTCATTGGATTTTACAGATTTCTTTTTGTTGTTATTCCTCTTCTTTTTGTTCTTTTTCTTCTTGTTGGCACCAGCATAATTATTGACAGATTTATTGCTTCTGTGCCAGTGCCTTGGCCAGGGTGCATTCACGAAATTGTGGCCATAGTAGTTTCTGGGCTGGCTGAAGAAATGCAGGTTCCTATGTGTCCAATTGCCATACCCACCAACCCAATTTCTGGTGTAAGGTCTGTGAGACTGTGTAGCTTGATATGCATGACCTGTATACCTTCCTAGAGTCCTAGTCCACCCTGACCTATTGGAATAGGTTGACTGTGCAGTGTAGTAGGACTGAACTCTGGGTTGGTAGAATTGTTTGGGTTGACTTCTAAATGCATTCTGTCTCTCCTGCACCTTCGACCCTGCTGACCTATTTACAGGTGTGTGTTGGGTCTTTTTCTGAGATGGTGGTGGTGGTGGAGACTTGATGGCCTTACCATGGGGTTTATATGCATGTGTAGGCTGACCCCTTACCTGAGACTGAGCTTTAGGATTTGGCTTGGATGTACCAGCTCTGCTATGCTCACCAATCTTTTGTTTGCCCTTCTCCTCAGCACTGGGCTTCTTCAGGTTCACAGTTTTATTTACAGAATTATCTGAATTCATGTTAATGAGAGGTATTTTCTCTTTATGTGCAACAAATGATATAGTCTTCATTGCAAAACTTTTAGTTGCACTGGAATTAAATCCAAGACCTTCTCTCCTGAAGTTGACTTTTGACCCTAATAAGGCATTAAAGTTCTCTGAACCTTGGGTCATCTTTTCTATTATTCTCAGCTTGTCCTCATTATCTTTCTGAACATCTTCAACAGATTTCCTCAGTTCAGTGTTCACACTTAGGACAGCTTCATACTTTTCATTTACAAGCTTCATCTCACTCTCATATTTTTGTATTTTCAATTTCCATTCATCAATTGCATTTTCTAGCCTCTCATTCTCTTCCTTAGAAATTTTTAACTCATGCTTGATTTCTTCAATTTCAGAACATGTGAGTTTCAGCTTAGCATTTTTAGATTCGAGGCATGCAATTTTATCAGTCAAGGTTTTGTCATTTTGCATGGAATTTATTTTTCTTTATAGATGACTATTTTCTTTTCTAATATCATCTACTTTATCAGCAATATCATGATAGACATCTACCCAATCAGCAATGGTAAAATTATCAAATCGAGAGGGTACCTCATCAGAATCTTCCTCTCTGTCTTCAGAACTGGTTGCCATAAGACACATAGGTTTTTCTGATTCTTCCTCACTGTCCGAGCTACTGCTCAAGGTACCTTCATCCTCATCACTCCAGGTACTTACCATGGCTTTCCCTTTAGTGTTCTTTCTCTTAGACTTGTCCGTGTGCTTCTGATTCTCTGGACAATCAACTTTCAGATGGCTGGACTTCCTGCATTGGTAACACACATTAGTTTCAGTTTTCCTTACAGGATCAGATTTATACCTTGTATCCCGTCGGCCACCACCATGGTTTCTTCGGCTGAATCGCCTTCCTTCTTTCCTGAAGAACCGCCTAAATTCTATGGTGATCATTTCTATCTCATCACCTTCTATTTCTTCTACAGACAGGCTCTCCTCGGATGATGATCCATTATAGCTGGATCGGCTGGATTTGCTAGCACCAACTTTTAGAGCGATCAATTTTTTCTTCTTCTCAGCTTCCTCTATCTTCGGCAGATGTATTTCATAAGCCATCAGCGATCCAATCAACTCATCTGCCCTAGTGTTGTGCAGATCCCTTGACTCTTCCATTACAGTAGCTTTAGTGTGCCAAATAGGAGTCAGGGAATGCAGGATTTTCCTTACAATCTCATATTCTGAATATGTCTTCCCAAGACCTCTGAGACCGTTTGTGATGACTGTCAGTCGAGCGTACATCACCTTGATGGTCTCATTGGGCTTCATCCTGAAAGCTTCATACTCTGACACCACGAGGTTTGCCTTCGTCTCTTTGACCTGAGAGGTCCCTTCGTAGATAGCCTCCAGCTTATTCTACATCTCTTTGGCTAAAGTGCTAGACGATACACGAGAGAACTCAGTGGGGTGCAGGGCGCACTGAATCTCATTGATGGCGCTCTAGTTCGGAGTGGACCTTTGGATCTCTTCTTTGGTCCAGACATCCTCGTTCGGGGACAGCTCAAAAGGTCCTTTACTCACCACCTTCAAAGTCTCATAATCCTTCGCCCTCAAGAAGACTTGCACGGTTCTTCCAGTATGCATAATTTGATCCATCAAAGTAAGGGGCTTGGTGGTAGAATGTCCTTCAGCGATCAACCCTCTTGCATCCATCTGTACCTTCCTCTTCGGGCTGTAAGTCCCTGTAGAAGAGTTAGGCTCTGATACCAACTGTTGTGTTAGATGGAAGCACTCTGTCACCAGGAAGTGTGGATCTAGAGGGGGTGAATAGATCAATGACCTAATTTAACAGTTCAATGAGGCTCTAATGCGGAAATTAAATTGATCTACTAGATCACTAGCTAGAGTGTTTGAACTGAGCATAAATAAAGCGATCTGAGAATAGAATCATGAAAAGCAATCGCACATCAGATCATAAGCAATCACACAAACACATGACACACCAGATTTTAGGTGGTTCGGTCAACAAACCTACGTCCACCCCACACTCAATCCAAGTGTGGCTTACTGCTGCACAACACAGCTTGTGTCCGCTGGGCCTTACAGCTTAGCCTACAACCGCTGAGCTTCACAGCTTACTGTCCAAGACCTAGTCTCGCCTGCTGAGGAATTACAGCTTGACCTGTTGGTGAGGACACACGCCGCATCACTCGACGGAGCACACGGAGCATGCCGGCATCCCTTTGGCTCGGCGATCATCTAGCAGATTAGCAGAGTTATCCCTATTTATTTTTTCATGCTTTAGGCCATGTTGGGCCTTGGATTAGTCCCTGCGTGGACACTGCTTTCTAGTTGTGGGCCCTTGTAGGCCAATTGGACATTTTTTTATGCTTTGTAGGCTTATTTAGAGGGCAAAGGGTTAGTGGGCCATCTTGTGCTCCACTCCTCCTTGGCCCATGTGGGGATTTGCGCACCCACCCCTAGGGTTAGGGTTTTGGGCGCATCCCACCTCCTCCAAGTGGAGGAGGTAGCAGCCGCCTTCCTTTTTGGGCGCCCCCCCCCCCTTTCCCCTTTCCACTCTCCCCCCCTTGCCTCACTTGAGCGCACCCTCCTTGATTGGAGGGAGGGCTGGTCGCAACCCCCCTTGAATGGAGGGAGTTGGGGCCCACCCCACCTCCCATTTGCGCCCCCACCCCCCATGTGGCTAGGTTGAAACCCTAGTTCCCCCCCCCGGGTATATAACCCTTGTATTTTCCTCTTTTTCAAATTAATGAACAATCAAACAATTTCTTGAGGAGCCTTTTGCGCATCCACCTCTTGGAGAGGGAGACCCTCTCCTCCTCCACAGCTCCTGCGACGGGAGCAACCCCGGGGTGCGACGCCCCATCCCCTCGGTGCGACGCCGAGGTTCCCTCCCTCTTCTACGTCGTCTCCGGTTCAATTCGTGAGTTCCAGATTCAGCCCCGAGTTGCAGCGGCGACCCCGTCTGGTGCTGATCGAATCTGGGCCCCCTCCTTTTTCTGTGGATACGTCTACAAGTCAGCGACGCGTGGGCCTTGGTTTCGCCTCGATCCGAGGTCGGCACCACCCGTGGCGGATTTCCTCGTGAGCTAGCGCAGGAGCCTCCATCTCTGCGCGCCCAGATCCTACCTCCTCCTTGAGAAAATCCCACAGGACGCACAACGCCGAGTTTGGAGCTGATTTTTTCAGGGTTGGTACCTCTCGTCGTCCTCTTTCCAACGCCGCCAACCTCGTCTCCTTCTGACGCCCGAGCTGTTCGTGGCGTCCGTTCCCGTGAGGTCGCGCGGATCTGTCCAGTCCACCCGGCGCCAGAAGACCCGGCGACTTCCCGAGTTCACGGCGTCCAACCTCGACCAGATCTGGTCGAGCCCTTTGGTCCGGACCTGCTGCTCTGCGTCCCCAGCGTCCTCCCTCAAGCGGAGCCTCGTTCGCCTTCCAGAACAGCGAGTTACCATTTTCCCCGCTCGACAGCGCGGTTCTGGAGGCAGCTTTCTTGTCCCCACTTGCAGGTGCGGCCACGGCTTCCACGATCGGATTCTGAGGGCGCCCTTTGGCCGAGGCTTCCTCCTGCGACCTAACTGCGCGTCGTCGCTGACGGCACCCCAATCGGACCCCGGAGCGGACCGTGAGAGCCCTTTTCGCCGAGTCGCGCGTTGCTGCGATTCTGCCGGTCGGCGTCCGGGCCTTCCTCGCGATCAACCACTCCACCGAGTGCCGCCCGTCAGCCCGTGTATCGGCCACCCCGAATGGAGTTGTTGTAGCCTGTTATCTCCCTGCGAGGAGTGGGCACCATTGCTGGCTTGTACTTTTCTTTCATTGTGTGTATCGGGGTTGTCGGTCTCGGCCGGGGTTCCTTCCCCACGCCTAGGCGTGGAGGTACGTGCGACGCTCCCCCTTCGGCATTCTGCTTTACTAGTATGTGATTATTGCATGCCGCGTGAGAGAGTAGGGATCCTAGCTAGCATTAAACACCGCGAGATCGTGAGCGAGAGTATTCCCATTCCGTGGCCCCAGTCGAGCACCGAACTCGGACTGGACTCCTATAGTTGCGCGTCGGCTCCTTTGCCGCTTTGATCCACTCGCTTCCCTCATAGGGACGGTCGTGGACTTGGGTTTCTTGTTGAGAGACGCCTCTCCCCGGAGGAATAGTACGGAAGTCGTTCACTCGGCTTGCCTTGTCACGTGTGAGTGCTGGCCGCACTTGGTCTTCATAGTAGGTCCAGTCCCTTATTAGTCCCGTTCCGCGTCAAATTTGGTATCAGAGCCTAGGGAACCAGTTTGTTCTAAAAAATTGGGGTCTTAGGTCATTCGAGTCTTTAGGTTGTCTAGGGTGCAATTGAGGCCTTAGAGTTATCTAGGTTGCATTGAGTCTCTTAGTTCATCTAGGTAACCCACCATTGCATTGTAATGTTAGGTTTGTGTCTAGTTAGAGTTTTGTCCTTGTCTCATTGAGTCTTGCATGTCCAGCTCCGCGCCAACCCCATGGTGGTTCCTCGAGCCCACATGTCAGATTAGTCATCCCTATTGGCCCGATTCGATGCTCTTATGGTACGACCCCTAAGTGTCGCCCCTACCACTCAGTAGTCGGGAGACCCGATCCCTATACCGATGACCGAGTCATTCCAGCGCCCTCAGTCGTCGGGAGACCCGATCCCTATACCGATGACCGAGTCATTCCAGCGCCCTGTCATGTCCACTGCCATCCTACCTAATGGGAAGCATACGGAGATCGACTTCATCAGTAGGGTGTCGTCTAACTGTGTCTCACAAGACATTATTGAGTCACTCTCTAAGACTGGGGAGATTGTTCTCCGTGATGGTTTAGCTTTTATCGAGTTTCAACGGTGGTTTGGCCCCGTTAAATATTTCGATGGCGCTTGGTGCAAGATCAGCACACTTGCTGGTCCATGCATCATTTTAGGGCGAACTTGGTTGGAGGAAAGAAGGGCGACCATCGACCTGGATAGGAGGACCTGCACCTTACACCCATCTCACCTTCCCGGTGAGTTTGTCTTCCATGACGGCGTTACGCCGACCACCTCCATGTCATCACCTGGGTTTGTTCCAGTGAGTTACGAGGCTGAACAGCAGTTGATTGAGGAGTACCTAACTGAGGTTGAGGAGTTAGGGAGTGATCCCCTCCACATCATAGAGGACTCCGTTTCCCCTCCCGAGAGAGAGGCTTCACCCTTAGACCCTCATATAGAGACATTCTTACCTTCCGAGGGTGAACTGGTCATTGGTGAGTCTTTAGCTAGCTGGTTAAGGGAGGGTCCACTTCTAGATGTCTCCATTCCTTGCTATACACCCATGGGACCAGCCCTCCCAATAATACCCCTTAACTCCTTTCACACCACTTTTCGGTCCTTCTGCTTTCTTGAAAATGTGAAGGACTTCCTTAGGAGTTTAGATTATCAATGGGAGTTGACTTATATGTTGACCTTAGGGTCTGACCAACCCTATAGTCATAGCTTTACACTCCCTGCTTTGGGGTCTATTACCTCGGTCTACACCATAGGACATATCACATCCGAGGTCCTTTTATTATTTCCTATACCCGTGGAGGTTGATTTTGTCCCCGCTTATGGTTTCACGGTCCCGAGGGAGGAACCTTGCCTTCCTTGCCTTCCTCATGAGCCTCTTGCCCCATACATGAGAGTGCCTGAAGGTGATTATCTGCACCTGGGCGAATGTCGCACATGGGCAAGTATAGTGAAGGGACCTGTCGGGAGGGGTCATCATTTCTTTGACCCTTTCGATCCCCTCCCTAGTGAGCCTCTCGACCCATATTCTTTTCCCCACCTTGTCGAGGAGGTCCACTATCATACACCACCTAGGCCTTCTAGTCAACACCTCACCCTACCGGCATCCAGATGCCCGAGCTTAGGAGGCCAGGGACACATGTCTCTTCCCCATGTTACTTCATGTCCACCATCATATAGGGGTTTGTCTCATATAGGGAATGTCATGAGTGAGTTTGGGCAATTTAGTCCCCATGAGTCTACCACATTCCGTAGGACACCCATGCATGATAGATACAACTTTGGTTGTCCTGGTCCTCCCCGTGTTGTCCAATCATGTAGGAGTCATAGGTATGCTAGGTCTGTGTTTGGATGTCCAGGACCACCACTGCATTCACATAGGTGTGAGTCAACACAGCTAGTTCGGAGTCTGCATCATCACCACCTCGAGGCCAGCAACGCACGTTATAAGGATCTAGCTGATGCGCATCGACGCACCCGTGAGTTCCAAGTGGGAGAGTACGTCATGATCAGGGTTAGACCTGAACGGTTCCCTTCGGGGGCCGTGAAGAAACTCCAGGACCGCGGTGCCGGACCCTTTCGAGTCTTGAAGCGAATTGGGTCGAATGCGTATGAGATTGAGCTGCCAGACGACTATGGGATCTGTTCGACGTTCAATGTTTCAGATCTGGTGGCATATCGGGATCCCGCGGTGATTCCCAGTGAGCTTTTTGGGCCTACCCCTCCTGTTGAGAGCATCACACCTTCTGAGCGTCCACCTCCTCCAGCCCCATTACAGACACGCGAGCATGTAGATTACATACTGGATGAGCAGGTGACCACGACCAGGAGCGGAGCCTACCAACGCTTTCTAGTGCGTTGGAGAGGGCGCCCTGCGACAGACGACACCTGGATCACACGTGGAGAGCTGGAGCGGATCGACCCGGACCTGCTGGAGCGTTACTTGAGCGACCGTGACCCTTACTCGACAGGGTCGAGCTCTTCCCACCCGGGGAGAATTGGTGAGGACACACGCCGCATCACTCGACGGAGCACACGGAGCATGCCGGCATCCCTTTGGCTCGGCGATCATCTAGCAGATTAGCAGAGTTATCCCTATTTATTTTTTCATGCTTTAGGCCATGTTGGGCCTTGGATTAGTCCCTACGTGGACACTGCTTTCTAGTTGTGGGCCCTTGTAGGCCAATTGGACATTTTTTTATGCTTTGTAGGCTTATTTAGAGGGCAAAGGGTTAGTGGGCCATCTTGTGCTCCACTCCTCCTTGGCCCATGTGGGGATTTGCGCACCCACCCCTAGGGTTAGGGTTTTGGGCGCATCCCACCTCCTCCAAGTGGAGGAGGTAGCAGCCGCCTTCCTTTTTGGGCGCCCCCCCCCCCTTTCCCCTTTCCACTCTCCCCCCCTTGCCTCACTTGAGCGCACCCTCCTTGATTGGAGGGAGGGCTGGTCGCAACCCCCCTTGAATGGAGGGAGTTGGGGCCCACCCCTCCTCCCATTTGCGCCCCCACCCCCCATGTGGCTAGGTTGAAACCCTAGTTTCCCCCCCCCCCGGGTATATAACCCTTGTATTTTCCTCTTTTTCAAATTAATGAACAATCAAACAATTTCTTGAGGAGCCTTTTGCGCATCCACCTCTTGGAGAGGGCGACCCTCTCCTCCTCCACAGCTCCTGCGACGGGAGCAACCCCGGGGTGCGACGCCCCATCCCCTCGGTGCGACGCCGAGGTTCCCTCCCTCTTCTACGTCGTCTCCGGTTCAATTCGTGAGTTCCAGATTCAGCCCCGAGTTGCAGCGGCGACCCCGTCTGGTGCTGATCGAATCTGGGCCCCCTCCTTTTTCTGTGGATACGTCTACAAGTCAGCGACGCGTGGGCCTTGGTTTCGCCTCGATCCGAGGTCGGCACCACCCGTGGCGGATTTCCTCGTGAGCTAGCGCAGGAGCCTCCATCTCTGCGCGCCCAGATCCTACCTCCTCCTTGCGAAAATCCCACAGGACGCACGACGCCGAGTTTGGAGCTGATTTTTTCAGGGTTGGTACCTCTCGTCGTCCTCTTTCCAACGCCGCCAACCTCGTCTCCTTCCGACGCCCGAGCTGTTCGTGGCGTCCGTTCCCGTGAGGTCGCGCGGATCTGTCCAGTCCACCCGGCGCCAGAAGACCCGGCGACTTCCCGAGTTCACGGCGTCCAACCTCGACCAGATCTGGTCGAGCCCTTTGGTCCGGACCTGCTGCTCTGCGTCCCCAGCGTCCTCCCTCAAGCGGAGCCTCGTCCGCCTTCCAGAACAGCGAGTTACCATTTTCCCCGCTCGACAGCGCGGTTCTGGAGGCAGCTTTCTTGTCCCCACTTGCAGGTGCGGCCACGGCTTCCACGATCGGATTCTGAGGGCGCCCTTTGGCCGAGGCTTCCTCCTGCGACCTAACTGCGCGTCGTCACTGACGGCACCCCAATCGGACCCCGGAGCGGACCGTGAGAGCCCTTTTCGCCGAGTCGCGCGTTGCTGCGATTCTGCCGGTCGGCGTCCGGGCCTTCCTCGCGATCAACCACTCCACCGAGTGCCGCCCGTCAGCCCGTGTATCGGCCACCCCGAATGGAGTTGTTGTAGCCTGTTATCTCCCTGCGAGGAGTGGGCACCATTGCTGGCTTGTACTTTTCTTTCATTGTGTGTATCGGGGTTGTCGGTCTCGGCCGGGGTTCCTTCCCCACGCCTAGGCGTGGAGGTACGTGCGACGCTCCCCCTTCGGCATTCTGCTTTACTAGTATGTGATTATTGCATGCCGCGTGAGAGAGTAGGGATCCTAGCTAGCATTAAACACCGCGAGATCGTGAGCGAGAGTATTCCCATTCCGTGGCCCCAGTCGAGCACCGAACTCGGACTGGACTCCTATAGTTGCGCGTCGGCTCCTTTGCCGCTTTGATCCACTCGCTTCCCTCATAGGGACGGCCGTGGACTTGGGTTTCTTGTTGAGAGACGCCTCTCCCCGGAGGAATAGTACGGAAGTCGTTCACTCGGCTTGCCTTGTCACGTGTGAGTGCTGGCCGCACTTGGTCTTCATAGTAGGTCCAGTCCCTTATTAGTCCCGTTCCGCGTCACCTGTCCAGAGGATACACCTCTGCAACCGCTGGGGACTACAGCTTAACCCGACCAGTGGAATCCTCCACTGCAAACGCTGAGCAACACAGCTTGCTCCGCTGGGTAATACAGCTTAGCCGTCCGAGGTATCCACCTCGCCGCTGTGCATCACAGCTTGCACTGCTGGAAAATAGCTTGAAGAAAGGTTTGAAAAGAAAACACAAAATGGGAAACAAGACAGCAACAGAAAGCTGTATACGATAAAGCACAAAATATATCCCTGCAGGGAATGAAGCTCAAACAATTAAGCAAACTCAGATCTGGTTTTGAACCAAAGATCTGAGGAACAAACTCTCTTGAAACTCTCCAGACTCTCTTGCCTTCTTCTCTTCCTCTTTCTCTTCTCACTCTCTGATTCTTTCTTTCTCTTCTTCTTTCTTTTCTCTTCTTCTGGATCGTGTAGGCTATCTCTTTGCTTCTGCTTCTTCTATCACGATCACCTTCTCCTGATGGAGAAGTCTTCATTTTATACCAGCAGCAATTAGGAGGGCGTGTGGCTTCCAGATTCCCGCCCAGAGAGCCTTGACCACGTGGCAGCATTTCAGCAGGCTTCAATACACGTGTCACGATCCTAGTACTCCCCTTATCCTCCGATCACGTGCCTTCATTAAGCTCCTCGAGTATAAGTCCTGTTAGGTTAAATTTGATGTCAGTTTGAATCAACTCTGATGGAAAAGAAAAGAATGCATCAAGTAAGTCTGAAGTTTGAACAAGCGGCAATGTATAGACTTGACAAGTGATACAAGCACAGGCGGCAATGTATAGACTTGGCCGATGTAAAGTTCAAACGTTGCATTGATACGCCACTAAAGGATGTACAGACTTTAGAAATGATGCATGAACAAGCAACGATGTATAGACTTGATGCAGCATCAAAGCAGCCATGTGCAGACTTGCTAGCATGCAGATGTATAGACTTGTGCAGACTTCCTAGCATGCGGATGTATAGACTTGTGCAGACAGACGATGTACATACTTGCATTAGACACAACATGAGACACTAAGTGAGACGCAACATGAGACGCAGAACTGCAAAGAATGTATAGACTTGTGTGTGCGGACAGACGAGGTACATACTTGCATGAGACACAACATGAGATGCTAAGTGAGACGGATCTTATCATGCACTGACTTATCATTGAAGCAAATACTGAATGCTCAGGCATGTCATCCACGGATGTACAGACTTTGAACGTGTGTAATGTGCAAACGTTGTACAGACTTGCTGATGTGTAATGCAGTGTGCATAAGGTGAAGTATGCACAACAAAAATGAATGCACTGACATGCCGTCAACCATTGTACATACTTTATGTTCAATATGCAAACGTTGTACAGACTTGCTAAGTCTGGAGTTAAGCATGAATGCACAATGCACAGACTATGCGTGTGCATGTATGGACTTTGAGTACATGACATTGCCTTACGTCTGTATGCAACGGAGTGTATAGACTTTGCGTGCAAGACACTATATATGCATGAACGATGTACAGACCTTGCTACATGCATAGACTTTATTAACTAACACAGCAAAGGATGTGTAGACTTGTGACTCATAGTGTTTGCTATCATCAAAACTACAGGGGCACAACAACAGTACCTCTTCTTCCAACCTCCTCTCTAGCCTCCTTTGATCTCTCTTGATCCCTCTTGATTCATTAGGGTTTCTAACCCTCTTGTATGTATTTTATAGACTTTGAATGATCCATAGACATCCTCCTGACCAGATCCACATCCATGGGGGATTGGGTGACTTTAGGACTAAACAAATCCAAGAAAAAGGGCTGGCCTCGAGGTGGAAAACAAAGTCAGACATTGTTGCATCGGGGCTGGTGGTCGACCGGTAGGGTCTGGTGGTCTACCGGAATTTTACAGGGTTGGAGCTTTTCGTTGATGGTAAATTCGGTTGACCGCCCCTTACTGGGAGGTTGACCACTGCTGCCGGTCGACCGGTCCTGGATCGGCGGTCGATCGCCAACTGGGGAAATCCCAGATTTCTCCCGCTCAGTCCCTTAATCCCTTTAGCAGCCCATTCACGTCTGTGGCATCAAACTGGGTAGAATCTTGAGGATTTCTACTGAGTCTTTGACCTTGTGTTCTCTTGGCTATGCTTCATTATGCATCGACCTTTTGTACCAAGTGTTGACTCTTCTTAAAGGGATTTTCATCATTGCTTGGGTGCGATCATTAGGCTCACTTTTGCCATCTCCACTCCATTCCTTGGCTTAACTGTCATGAGAAAGCATCAAGTATTTTAGTCAAATAAGAGTGGAAAACATCAATGACTTATAGTGTTTAGCCATTATCAAAACCATGAATATCAAATGACCACAGGGGCACAACAAAATCTTCTCCGATATAGCCTTTACTGACTGTACCGTGGACAAGCTTTTCACCTTAACCACCCTCCCTTGAAAGGGGAATTTGAGGTACTGATGAGCAGTGGATGGCACGGAGCTAAGAGTATCAATCCACGGACGACCCAAGATAGCCTTGAACATAGGGTCAATGTCCAGCACATAAAATTCAATGGGCATAGTAAGAGGCCCAAGCTCAGCCTGAATGGTAACAACCCCGTGACATGCTCTTCGTGAATTGTCATAAGCTGCTATGGTAGTCGGAGTAGGGCGTAGAAGTTCTTCTGATAAATTGCAGGACTTGAGAGTGCTGAGCGGGCCAACATTGATAGATGCCCCTGTGTCTACTAATGCCACATCAATGATAACTTTGTTCAAAATGATAGGAATGCAAAGCGGCATCTGTCGAGCTTTCGGAGGTGCTAGCTCGTTCTAGGATAATGTGATTGCTGGTCCCTTGGAAATTGTAGCCAATGCTGTAGGTAAACTATCAGCTGCCACATCTTCATTAACCATCACCTTCTGAAGAAAATTTCTTAGTGCATCTTGGTGAAGGGTAGATCTTTTTATAAGCTCCAGCACATATATTTTGGCGGGCACCCGGTCTAAGTGATGCAACAAATCATATTAGGTACCCGGTAGTGGCTCAGTCTCTTCTTGATCGACAGCCGGTTGAGAAGGCTGGGGATGGGAAGTAGAAGCATAATTGCGATGAAACAAACACCCGCCCCGCAGGTCAAGGTTCTGTGCCTACACGACACCTGATGACGGTATAATGGGCCCGATGGGATGGATGAGTGGCGTGGAAGAGGGTACGGTGAGAATAATGGTAGTGGGAGTGAAGATAATGGGTTGTGGTGAAAGGATAATGGGCGGAGGGTTAGTTGTGGGTGTTAAGGTAAGTGGAGACATGGGCGGAGGGCTAGTCGTTGTGATGGTAGCGGGGGTGACGAGTAATGGGCGAGAGGTTGTTGATGGAGTGGAGGTAAAAGGGGTAGTGGATGGAAGGACGAGTGCTCTAGCAGGTGGAGGAGAGTTTTGGTATGTGGGCGTAAGGATGGTGGGAGTGGAGGAGGTGCGGTAGTTGTGGTGGAGGGCCGAGACTTATTGTACTGAACCGTCGTCATCATAGGACCACCCGGCATCAAGAGCCGGGGGTTGAACAAGGTTAACCAGAGCCGGTGCCGCATCTTCACTAACCATCACCTTCTGAAGAAAATTTCTTAGTGCATCTTGGTGAAGGGTAGATCTCTTTATAAGCTCCAGCACATATATTTTGGCGGGCACCCGGTCTAAGTGATGCAACAAATCATATTGGGTACCCGGTAATGGCTCAGTCTCTTCTTGATCGACAACCGGTTGAGAAGGCTGGGGATTGGAAGTAGAAGCATAATTGCGATGAAACAAACGCTTGCTCCACAGGGTGAGATTCTGTGCCGGCACGGCACCTGATGACGGTATAATGGGCCCGATGGGATGGATGAGTGGGGTGGAAAGGGGTGCGGGGGAGATAACGGGTTGTGGTGAAAGAATAATGGGCGGAGGGTTAGTTGTGGGCACGGTGATGGTTGGCGCAGGCGGAGGTGGAGGTGTAAAGGTAAGTGGAGGCGCGGGCGGAGGCTAGTCGTAGTAATGGCAGCGGGGGTGACGAGCAATGGGCGAGAGGTTGGTGATGGAGTGGAGGTAAAAGGGGTAGCAGATGGAAGGACGAGTGATCTAGCAGGTGGAGGAGAGTTTTGATATGTGGGTGTAAGGATGGTGGGAGTGGAGGGGGCGCGGTAGTTGTGGTGGAGGACCGAAACTTGTTGTACTGAACCGTCGTCATCATAGACCACCCGGCATCGGGAACCGGGGGTTGAGCAAGGTTAACCTAAGCCGGTGCCGGCGGCTGAGGCTGCAGAGCGGGAGGATGATTTGGCATGGGGTCCTGATGGATCCCCAAGTCTTGCACTAGCTGTGGTTGTTGTAGAGATGGCTGCTGCTGCTGCGGCGGTGCCTGTTGTAGCTGCACTTGCAGCCTCAGAGCTTGTCCTCTTTTCTCTTTGATCTCTACAATGGCCTTGTGCATATCGGCCCAATCAATAATGTGTCCTTCATGTAGGTCATAGACCAAATCTCTAAACTGAAAACATCTTTCAATGGTATGCCTCGGCTACCTGTGGAACATACAATACTTGGTCTGATCAACGGCCGGGTTCCAAACGGGCCGTTCCGGAGGAAGCTGAATTGCACTAACCGACATGAGAGCCGAGAATATGTCCGTGAGGGACTCAGGCAAAGGAGGGTATTTGCTCCTTCAGGGAATGATCCATCTTTGCAATACAACTCGATTTCATGATACCATGGCAATTCTTCTTCTTTTAGGATCTCTTCCAATTCCGTTAAAGGTACTTCCTTCAAATCTTCCTTCTCAGCTCGAGCCTCTACAGACTTCCTAAGGTTGTGATACCAAGGATCCTGAAGAGAGGGTGCGTCCAATCTCTGAACGACTATAGTCTCAGTATTTCGACTGAGAGGGAAAGATAAAGAGGAAGCGAGCGACGCCAGCGCATCAGCAAGAATGTTTTGAGATCGAGGGGTATGGATATAGATCAGTTTGCAGAATTACTAAGCCAGGAGAGTGACCAAATCTTGATATGGCTTGAGTTTTGGGTCACGAGTGCGGTAAGTGGATAGAACCTGCCACAGAACGAGCTGAGAGTCTCCTTTAATGTTCAAGTAGCGCGCGCCTAAGAGGTAGGCATGCTTCAATCCGGCTAGGAGAGCCTCATACTCGGCGATATTGTTGGTAGTAGGAAATCGAAGCTGATAAGCAAAGGAAATCGTCACCCCTTCCGGAGTGAGCAGGACGGCACCGATCTCTCGGCCTTTGGAATTGAGCGCACCATCAAAGTGCAGAGACCAGAAGGGATGATGAGTAAGGACGGAGAGATGCTCATCAGGGAAATCATCCTGAATAGAGTCGGTGCATGGGATGGGAAGATGGGCAAGATGCTCAGCGATGGAATATCCTTTGATATCTTTCTGAACAACGAATGTGATATCAAACTGATAGAGGAGGCTCTGCCAGCGAGCTAACCTACTAGAAAGGATGGGCTTTTCTAAGAGATAATGGATCGGGTCCATTCTAGAGATCAACCTGACTGGGTGGGCTAGAAAATAATATTTCAGCTTCTGAGCTACCTACACTAAGGCGGCACAAGTCTTCTCCATGGCGGTGTATTTTGCCTCGGCTGGGTTAAACAACCTGGAGAGGTAATATGCTGCCCGCTCTTTTCCCTCATCATCTACTTGTGCTAAAACCGCCCCTAGGGAGTCCTCAATGACAAAAATGTATAGGATTAGGGGTTTCCCAGGGACAGGAGGTTGCAAAATCGGGGGATTGGTCAAATATTCCTTTAAGTCCTTGTAGGCCTTTTCACAAGCTTGATTCCATTCAAATTTGACCCCCGCCTTTAGCAATTCATAGAACGGGCGGCACCTCTGAGAATGTTGGGATATGAATCTTTTGAAGAATTACAATCAACCAATCAAACCTTAAAGTTTCGTGATATTCTTAGGCAGAGGCATGTCCATGACGGCCTTTGCCTTATTAGAATCAATCTGAATCCCCCGTTTGCTAACTATGAAACCTAACAACTTTCCTGAGGAGACTCCAAAAACACACTTCTTCGGATTCATCTTAAGCTTGTACTCCCTAGCTCTCTGTAGCACCTTACACAGAATAGAGGGGTGTTCTTCCTTTGTTCTTGACTTCACCAAGATGACATCCACGTAAGCTTCAATATAAACATGCATCATGTCGTGCAATATAGCCATCATCGCTCTTTGATAAGTGGTGCCAGCATTCTTCAAACCAAACGGCATAACCACATAGCAGTGTGTGCCCCAGGGCGTGGTGAAGGAGGTTTTTTCTTGATCCTTAGGAGTGAGACAGATCTGGTTATATCCTGAATAACCATCCATGAATGATAAAGCTTCGTACCTGGCGGTGTTGTCTACCAAGACATCTATGTGAGGCAGCGGGAAATCATCTTTGGGACATGCTTTGTTAAGATCCCTGAAATCAATGCAAATACGCACCTTTCCATCTTTCTTGATAACAGGGACTATGTTCGCCACCCACTGGGGATATAAGACGACCCTGATAAACTTGGCTTTGTATAATTTGTCGACCTCTTCTTTAATCCTCAAGGCCATGTGGGGGTGAAATCTTCTTGACATTTGTTTTACAGGTGTTGCCCCTGGTTTAAGTACGAGTCGGTGTTCCACTAAAGAGGGGTCAAGACCCGGCATGTCCTCATAAGACCAGGCAAAAGAATCGCTATACTCCCTTAAAACCTTGATTAATTCTTCTTCTACTTGTGACGGAAGATTAGCGGCAATGATAATGGGCCTTGGGTCTTCTTCGGTTCCAAGATTTTTTTCCTTTGTAGGTTCATCCACAATCGACGATGACTCATCGAATCTCTTTAATCCATGCGCATACAGATCGGCGGCGTCATCTACATTGATGTCCTCATCATCGACCGGGACTTTTTCATCCAGGACTTCATATACACCTAATCCATCATCGCTCCATACCCCTTCTTGTTCCTCATCTTCTTCTTCTATCACGATCGCCGTAGCTATGAACTCCGGACACTTCATAAGGGTGCAACATCGCTGAGCAAGATCCTACAAGAACCTATCAGGAATGGATTTGGAATAACGCGCAAGCGAGCGCGGCTCAAATGAGGAAGGGTTGGACGACCTAGAACAAGACCCTACTTCTCTAGACCTAACAGACTCTACTTTCCTAGACTCGACGGGCCCTACGTCTAACCTAGGAGAAAGGAAACATAATGGGAAGGAGGCAGTAGGGGATTCGTGCCCCTAGGAGGAGGACGGAGACAAGATAGCGTAATCTTCCACTA
The DNA here is from genome assembly GCA_022559845.1 of Amorphophallus konjac. Taxonomy (NCBI): domain Eukaryota; kingdom Viridiplantae; phylum Streptophyta; class Magnoliopsida; order Alismatales; family Araceae; genus Amorphophallus; species Amorphophallus konjac. Next base: position 72,114,458 of record CM040128.1, on the reverse strand, counting down.
AAATCTCCGTTTCAAATTCGACGTTTTTTTTGGAGATCAGTGGAGATCATGTAGCAAGAAGGAGAAGACGGAGGAGGAAGTTGCAGAGGGAAGAGAGATGGGAACAAGACATCGAAGAAAGGATCAGAAGAGGAGAGCCACATTTCTGAAAGATTAGAGGAGGAGGTCCACATAGTGGAGAGATCAATGGGTGGGCATCGCCCGCACACACAGGGTATAATTAACACCTCGGTTGGCAGTTCCGTGAAGTACGGATCAATCATTATCGGAGGTGAACGGGGTATAGATTCCAACTTTTGGAAGAGGGACATAAGATGGGAGGGATACCAAGTAAAGACAATGGGTGAGCTCCCCTTCTCCCGCGGACGGTTAGCTGATTTCTTCCTCTGCACAAGTCGTACTTCCTGATTCCTTTGGCAATAATCTTCATAAAATAGTCTTTCGAAGGCCTGGCTGTAATCAATCATATCATCAGCTGGCCCCTTCGACAGTAGTGGCGGACTGGCAACTGTGCAAGCTGTAGTTCTCTTTTCAGACTGTGCTGACTGCGGATTCAGTGTTCCCGGCTGGAGAGGTCCTTTTATAAAATGCTGGCGGTACTCCCAAGTAAGTGGCCCTGAGTCACCCAAAATTGATAATGAGGACTATCGGTAATCGAGGCCCCTTCTGCTCATTTTCCTTCCTTTGGGCACCGGTTTGGTCCGCCCTTGTAATTGTACACCGAGGCCTCTCCCCGGTTGATAGCCTAATTTCATTATAATATCTCAGCCTTTGGAATTTTGGATCTGGGGCTTCACTTTTATGTTGACAGGTGTAGTGACGGGCTTGCGTGGTGCATAAGCCCATGGAAAGTCCAGATCCAACACAGAAATAACTGGCTGAGTGCTGGGACACAGAGTTGGCAAGATCTTCTCTGATATAGCCTTTACTGACTAGACCTCGGACAAGCTTTTCACCTTAACCACCATTCCTTGAAAGGGGAATTTGAGGCACTGATGAGCAGTGGATGGCACGGTGCTAAGAGTATCAATCCACGGACGACCCAAGATAGCCTTGAACATAGGGTTGATGTCTAGCACATAAAATTCAATGGGCATAGTAAGAGGCCCAAGCTTAGCCTGAATGGTGACAACCCCGTGACATGCTCTTCGTGAATTGTCATAAGCTGCTATAGTAGTCGGAGTAGGCCGTAGAAGTTCTTCCGATAACTTGCAAGCCTTGAGAGTGCTGAGCGGGCAAACATTGATAGATGCCCCTGTGTCTAATAATGCCGCATCAATGCTGACTTTGTTCAAGATGATATTAATGTAAAGCAGCATCTGTCGAGCTTCTGGAGGTGCTAGCTCGTTCTCAGAGAATGTGATTGTTGGCCCCTTGGAAATAGTAGCCAATGCTATGGGTTAACTGTCGGCTGCCACATCTTCACTAACCATCACCTTCTGAAGAAAATTTCTTAGTGCATCTTGGTGAAGTGGAGATCTCTTTATAAGCTCCAGCACAGATATTTTGGCGGGCACCCGATCTAAGTGATGCAACAAATCATATTGGGTACCCGGTAATGGCTCAGTCTCTTCTTGATCGACAACCGGTTGAGAAGGCTGGGGATTGGAAGTAGAAGCATAATTGTGATGAAATAAACGCCTGCTCCGTAGGGTGAGATTCTGTGCCGGCACAGCACCTGATGACGGTATAATGTGCCCGATGGGATGGATGAGTGGAGTGGAAAGGGGTGTGGGGGAGATAACGGGTTGTGGTGAAAGAATAATGGGCGGAGGGTTAGTTGTGGGTACGGTGATGGTGGGCGCAGGCGGAGGTGGAGGTGTAAAGGTAAGTGGAGGCACGGGCGGAGGCTAGTCTTAGTAATGGCAGCGGGGGTGACGAGCAATGGGCGAGAGGTTGGTGATGGAGTGGAGGTAAAAGGGGTAGCGGATGGAAGGACGAGTGATCTAGCAGGTGGAGGAGAGTTTTGATATGTGGGCGTAAGGATGGTGGGAGTGGAGGAGGCGCGGTGGTTGTAGTGGAGGGCCGAAACTTGTTGTACTGAACCATCGTCAACATAGACCACCCAGCATCGGGAGTCGGGGGTTAAGCAAGGTTAACCTGAGCCAGTGCCGGCGGCTGAGGCTGCGGAGCGGGAGGATGATTTGGAATGGGGTTCTGATGGATCCCCAAGTCTTGCACTGGCTGTGGTTGTTGCAAAGATGGCTACTGCTGCTACTGCTGCGGTGCTTGTTGCTGCTACACTTGCAGTCTCGGAGCCTGTCTTCTTTTCTCTTTGATATCTACAATGGCCTTGTGCATCTCGGCCCAATCAATCCTGTGTCCTTCATGTAGGTCATAGACCAAATCTCTAAACTGAAAGCATCCTTCAATGGTATGCCCCGGCTGCCTGTGGAACATACAGTACTTGGTCTGATCAACGGCCGGGTTCCAAATGGGCCGTTCGGAGGAAGCTGAATTGCACTAACCGACATGAGAGCCGAGAATATGTCCGTGAGGGACTCGGGCAAAGGAGGGTACTGGGCTCTCTTCGGCCCCGGGCACTTGTTGTTGTTGTTGATGTAGCCGTTGGGTGGAGGGACATTGTGGTATTGCGGAGGTTGTGGAGGTTGTTGCATAGTGGGGAATGCGTTTTGTGGAGCGGCGAAGGTAGGTGGAGGGTTTTATGGAATGGAGAAGGTAGGTTGAGTGTTTTGTGGCGTGGGGAATTGGGGATTGCAGGGGTTCTGTGGAAAGCGAAATGGTGCGGACTGAAAGGGGAAGGTAACGGCTTACACCTGCTCATTGGTTTGGACCCCCTCGGTGACAGGCCCTTGAGGTTTCTTATGGTATTTGGGCTTTTGGGCCTCAAAGAGTGAATGTATGGGGGAATCCTTGAATTGTGTCTAAATGAACCGCGCCCGGCTATACAGTTGGTGCATATTTGCTATGTCATTCATCGCCATAATGTTGCGGAAGGTCAGAGTAGCATTGGAAATCAACAGTTTGACCTTCTCTTCCTTCGGAATATGGCCCGGCACCCTAGCGGCCATTTGCCTCCATCTATCGGCATAAGTAGCAAACTCTTCGTCTGGTTTCATGTTCTCGGCCACCAAGTCTGTGAAAGAGTATTCTTGGCTGACCCTGTCTTGAAACCTCTGAATAAACTTGTCCTTCACTATCTTGAAACTCTCGACATCTTCTAGTGGCAGGGAGTTGAACCATTCAAGTGCAACCCCATCTAATGATCGGCGGAATAAATATACCATAAGGCAATCATCATACTGAAACTGAGCCAATTCATATAAAAAGTCCCTCACATGGATGAAGGGATTGCCGTTCCCGTCATATTTGTGATAATTGGGGAGCTCGGATTGTGGGGGGAATCGAATATTTTGATAGCTTGGAGTTGGAACATCTGCCAAGGATGTTGGGCTAACCCGCTTCTGGAGGAAGTCAAGTTGTTGTTGCATGGTGGCCCATTTATCTAACAACTCATGCTCCCTAGATGGAGTAGGGATGGTGAAGGAAGGAGATTGAATCTGAGGAGCAGAAGGATAGACAGATGGAAGAGGAGGTGGCCCATAAGAAGGATATTGGGCCGAAGAGTGACCCACATTGGCATGGACTTGGGCCACCCCTTGCTGAGGGCGCATGAAATCGGATGGGCCGACCAGCACTTGCGGCACCGAAGGAATGGCCTGATAAGACTCTGCTTGGATTGAAGGAGGGAGAATGGTCTTCTCTTTATCAAGAATTTGCTGGGCTGAACCAGAAGACTGGCCCGCTTCCAAACTAGCGAACTGAGTGGCCCTAGGCCGGACCGGAGTGAGATCAATTGGAATTGGCTGCACAGTGGGCCCATCAATTCTAGGCTGAACAATGGAAGTATTAGATAGGCCTTGCGTAATCGTGGGAGGTGGGGTGCTGGGCCCCTGCATGGCCTGATAAACAGCCTGAAGTTCCGCCGGATCCAACTGGGCCATCATTTGGAGAATAGAATTGGCAGAAGGAGGAGGAAGGGATTGAGTGGATTGGGCGCCCTCCATAGGGATGGAGGACGGAAGAGGGACGGACCCCTCTCCAGAACGGAAGGAGATAACCCTAGAAGAGTCCTCTAGAAGCCCTTAAGGAAGAGATTTCTCTTGGGAATGGGAGAGATCAAAAGAGGCCATGGTGGACTTGAAGAGAGGATTGGAGTAGAACTTGGAAAGGGAATTGCCCCTAGGAGATGACTCTAGTGAACGAAAGCAACTCCACATGCAATTCAACACCTTGGAAATAATGCAAACAACACAAAACAAACACACAATGAGTGACTTAAACTAGATGGTTTTAACAAAGATGTAAGTGAGAAGAAGATAAAAATAATCAAAGTCAACCAAGTTGTTTAGATGATGCTTAAAGTTTTTAATTGTTCTCCCCTTTTAGAACCTTAGTAGCTTGATTAAAATGTGCCCTCAACAATAGGTTCTTAATAGGGAAGAGGTATATGGCTTGCTTAACTCTAAATGTAATCACTCCCTCACTTATGCAATCCTAGACACGGTGTGGGAAAGGTACAACCGGCCCAGCGTCCATGTGAGAATCCATGGCTCGGGGGGACTTATGGAGGTCCCTGATGTGATGTCCTATTCGGCCCCAAGGAATATAGAGACGAGAGGTTCACACAACAAGGTGGGAGAATGCAATCTAATGTATGAATAATGAATGCCCCTATGCGCACCGAAGTGCATGCAAATTCTAGCCTAAAACTAGCAATTCAATATGCACACAATGATATGAATATGCCAAACAACTAAGGAAGAGACCAGATAGCACCCAGATATAAAAATCACAGCATAAACTACGGAAATAAATCAACCTCGGGATGCGTACCTATCACTAGAGTGGCGGTCTAATATGAGAGCGCCAGAAAGATGAGATGGTCTAATGATAGACCACTCTTAAGCCTTTAACGGCTGATCGCCCGACCGCCAGAATACCCAGAGAACCAGAAACAGCAAGAAATAAAGGGAAAATTTGGGGGAAAACATGGGCAACTGGGTAAAATAAAGAACAGCAGGTAGAACAGAGATCCAACACGATTGGCACTAGATGTCCCACCGTGATCGCCAAAAAATTTCTGTTGGTTTATATTGGTTCCTTTTCAAATGAATATGTGATGTCAACAATAAAGATATGGACAAGGTAACATGCAATCACTCAACCTATGAACATGTGCAGCATGAACCCAGGTAACCAGCATGAAATCTAAGCATGGGCATGCCATCTCTATTAGAACTAAGCAAGGGAAAAGAAAAATACACACCGGAGCGTGGAGCAAAAGGAATAAAAGAAAGCACACACCGTGGGTGTGGAACAAGCAAGTAAAAGCAACTAAAGAAGAGATATGGGGGGAGAGAGAGAGGACTATTGCCCAAACTAGAAAGATGTGATCGCCACCAAAGTATTAAACTAGCCAAAGGTAAGATGAATACCTTGGAAATAGGTGGATGTTGTTAGGGTGCTAGGCCCGGATACAGAGGGGGGTGAATGTATCCTTCTATGAATAATGGCCAAATAAAAACTCAGATGCTAGGCAAAATCTGGAATTAAGCTAATTCGATTAAGCAAAATAACAAGCAGGTGGAGCGAGCCTATCCAAGCATCTAGCGGAAGCAAATCAAGCAATCAAACCACTGCTCAATAGATTTTTTAGGTGGTTCGGTCCTCCAGACCTACATCCACCCCTCACTTCCAACCGGAGTGAGGCTTCACTAGCAAATGCTAGAACCAAGCAGACTCAGTCTGCGAACAAGGTGCTGCCACACAGCTTGACCAGGGGAACAACCTCCCCTCTTCCTCCCAACCGGAGGGACACCCCAAGTGACTCCCAGTCACTTGGAAACCAGAGACCGAAGTCTCTCTTCCTCCAGACCGGAGGGACCCCTGGACTTGCTACCCACAAGCCCAGAACCGGAGACAAGTCTCCCTTCCTCCAAACCGGAGGGAACCCACAAGTAACACCCAGCTACTTGCAACCGGAGATCAGATCTCCCTTCTCCTGACCCACCAGGAGGAACCCGACCTCATTCTAGAGGATCGGAAGTACAAAGATGGAAAGATAAAAAAGGAAAATAAGAAAGGATGAAAAATCACAACGCCAAAAGCTGGAAACGAAATACAAGTAATGTAGCTCTCAAGGGAGCAAGTCTGGCTTGGATTTGATCCAAACACCAGAGGACAGATCTTCAAGCTTTTCCCATTTCTTCTCTACGAACTCCTTCTCTCTCTCTCTCTTTCTCTTCTGCTTCTTCACTCTTTTTCTTCTTCTTTCGCAGGCTCTCTCTGTCTCTTCTCTTTTCTTCTCTTCTCTGCAACTCTTCTCTTTTCTTTCTTCTTCTGCTCTCTTCACTCTACTTCTTCTCTTCTGCTGGATCGAACTCTCTGCACTTCTGCTTTTTCTTTCTTCACTTCGATCCTTCTTCTTCTGTGGAAGAAGGCTCATATATATAGCAGCAGCAGCAGCAGCCAGGGCGCCTGTGGTTTCCACATTTCCCGCCCTAAGAATTCGGACCACGTGGCAGCATCCAACAGACTGTCAGTACACGTGTCCTCATCTGGGCACCTCGCCCTTCCTTGGATCACGTGCCTTCATTAGGCTTCATGAAGATTCCCTGTTAAGACAAAGAAAAAATTTATCAGTTAAGTCCAAACCCTGTACAGTCTCTTAAGAATACAACACATTATATAGACGTCAGTTTAAAGCCAACGAACAAACATTACTGTATGGACTTTACAAGACAAAGAGCAATGTATACACTTTGCCCCAATGTGTAGACTTCATAATACAAGCGTCAATGTGTAGACTTAACGATGCAAGCGATGTATAGACTTTGCCAGGGCATGCACAATGCAATGCGTTGACGCTACACTACATGCCAATGCACTGCGTTGACGTAATATAATGTGACTTTGAAAGCTGTGAACAACAAGGTATGCTGTATAGACTTCAATCAGTATGCATCAGACGACTCTGTATGGACTTGAAGACCCTTAGCCAATGTATAGACTTCAAGTGGAGACCAATGTGTAGACTTCACGTGAAAGCCCAATGTGCAGACTTGAGCTATGCAAGCTACAGTGTCGATGTATGGACTTTGTGAATGTTCAAACTTGAATGCTCGACCAATGTACAGACTTGCAGAGCCGAACCCAATGTATAGACTTGAGGAATTGAAGCCAATGTACAGACTTGTCGAATGGCTCAGCAATGTATAGACTTGGCGAACCACGGTCCATTGTATAGACTTGAAGCCTTAAGACGCAGCATGAGACGCTAACTAAGACGCTGCCTGAGACGGTCAACTGTACATACTTGCTAAAAGAAATGCTTCGTGAGACACAGCAAGAGACGGTCAACGAGACGCTGACTCTGTACAGACTTAAGCTAAAGCAAGACAGTCGATGTATAGACTTGATGCAGAAGCCTTCAAGCGATGTGTTGACTTTGACCAGATGAGACACTGCAAGAGACGGACCAATGTATAGACTTGACAGTGATCTCTGCAGCGAATGTATAGACTTTGCAAACTGAGACGCAAAGTGAGACGATGAAAGACACCAAGGATGTACAGACTTTGGCAAGTGTGAGCGAGACAATGCAGATGCTGTACAGACTTTGTGGATGCAGTCGAATGTATGGACTTCAACTCAAACATGCATAATGTATAGACTTTGTAAAACGTGAATGCGATGTACACACTTGCTGAACCACTGTATAGACTTATAGAGATGACGCTGCAGACTTGAGAATGCTGTATACACACTCACAGCGTTGACGCTGCAGACTTGAGAATGCTCACAGCGTTGACGCTGCATGAGACGTAGGCTGTACAGACTTAGCCTAAGACAATGCCTGAGACGGACGATGTATAGACTTAGCCAATGCGAACAGGCTGCACAGTCCACTGTATAGACTTGATGATATGAACTTCAGGAGGATATGACACGGCTGTACAGACTTTGTTTTCCAAACGAATGAATAGACTTTGCCACGGTCTAATGTATAGACTTGAAGAAACTGAACTGAAGAGTCGACGCATCAGCTCAAGGAGTTGACGCACTACTGTGTGGACAGAGACAAATATGACTGAAGGGTCGACGCATCAGCATAATGAGTTGACGCACTGCTGTGGAGACTGTGCGGACAGAGTGCAGATAGAATTAAATAGAGCATGTTATCTGATAGCCATATGAACTCCATTCACTTACATGATAAAACAGCATTATGATCAGAGAATGACTGAATAATAGTATGATGACACACACAGCAAGATGACTCACAGTGAATAACTCACTTCAAAAGCCAATCATCAAAACCACCATTAAAACCATCATTAAAACCACAGGGGCACAACAATCTCCCCCTTTTTGATGATGGCAACACTACACAGTGAGTCAAACTGATTACTCAAACTATTCTCCCCCTTTGACTTCATCAAAAAGAAAATAGTTTGAGAAATTATAGCATGTATAAAAATTCAGTCAATTTCTCCCCCTCGCAAGAACATAATTCTCCCCCTTTAAGAGTTTCAGCAAAAGCATGAGTTAGAGATGATCAAAAGGAACCTGCATGCAATGATTGAATGATATTCTCCCTCTTTGGCAAACAATCTCCCCCTTTGGTAGAATCATAATAAACCATGGGAAGGGGTATGAATGTAGATGCAGATACCAGAAATATGAATGTCAGAGCACAATTCTTCTCCTTCTTTGCAGCATGATGCATATGACAGGGAGGCTCCCCCTTAATAAATGGAACCTTATGAAATAAATGAGAAGGAGACCATAGGGGCAAACAAGGAGAAGTTCAGGTCAATGAGCAGAAGAGGTTCAATTAGCAGATTTTTAAAGAAGCTCCAATCTCAGAAAATTCAGTCAGATTTTCAGAGAGATATCAATCTCATAAATCCAAAACATAAGTTTTTCAAAGTCTTCCATTATAAGGGCTTATGAATGAGCTTTATTGAACAGCATGATTTAAACATGATGTATGTAGAGTTTATCAATAAAATTCTGTATTGATATCTAAAACCATGGTTTAATAAAAATGAACCAACCCCTCATATTTATCTTGATAAAACTCTATTTCTCTTATACAATCAAATTTATTGACTTCTTTCGGAATTACATGCATCAGTATTGAAATCAAGCAATTATGAAGTCATATGATTTTGTCTAGGGTTGTAGCAATTTGATTTTAGCATCAATATTCAGATATTTCAATTCGTTCAATAATTTTTCATGCTACAAATTTTACGAGCACTCTAGTTCAGTGCACACCTTGTAACTAGAGGATATACCTTGATCAGAGGCCAATATCCCTAAGCACTTAGTGTAACTAACTGTCATACTTTATATGAACAGAGATAGCATTTACATATCATGACACACTGTAAATCATTTCTTGATGAGTGAGTTGTATTTCTCAGTGTGCATGCCATTGCTCTACCTGAATTTTCAATGAATTTTATTCTGCAGAGTTGACTAAGACACCTCATGACACAGTCCTTTGGACATGGTTTCTTAGTGACCAAAGTCATTGCTCTGACAACAATTACCCTTTAGACAATTCAGACAAATTCCTTTGCTTCAAGTCAATAATAATTTCATGTACTTAACCAATTAAAGCCATGAATTCAATAATGCAGATTTCAGAATATTTTACAAGACACATCATGAAACAGATGGTTAAGGTTTATTAAATATGCTTCAGATATTTTTAAGAGATTTTAAAGCCAAACTCATTGAATACATTAAACTTAAACCACATAAGTTATTTCAGTCACTCATAAAAACGTATAATAGAAGATTTCTAGTTCAAGAATTTTTCAGATTTATGATCGAGATATTCCCATTGAAATTTTCGTGAAAGACTGATAGAAATCTGAAGCCAAATGATACCAATTGATAGGAGAGATTTTGAAGCTCAATGTTTTCAAAAATATGTTCAAGGTCTGTCAACAAAATCAATAAGGAAGAATATGTAATGAATTCTCACATGAGTATGCATTTGACAACCTATATGCAATGCATTGACTCCCCCTGACAACATGCATTTAGACAATCTTTTTGGCATTTTCAATCTAAGGAAATGCAATGCACTTTATGTATGCAAAAACACATGCAAGTAACTCCCCCTTAAAACATGCAATGTTTGCCATGAGAAACTGAACATATGATTTTGATTCATGCACATTCAGACTGTCCTAACCAGTAAGGTGACCCATGGTACTAGGCGGAGCACTTGGTCTAAAAGATCACCTCACACATAGTAAGAACCTCCAGACAGACTTCCTTGCCTTTTGGTACCTTACCATTTATATACCATTGAGGTCATGCATGATAATTCAACATGCAGTCCTATATGCAATTCAGAATGTTCAGTGAGCTATTGCAATACACAAATTTCAAACAATATTCACATTCAGCTCAGATTTTCAGAAATTTCAGAGTGCATGATCAGAAAATAATGCAACTGGCAGATGATGAATGAATATGCAAGAACAGATTTAATATGCATGCACTAGATGAAACTAAGAACAGGATATGCAAGAATACATCAAACCAGATATGCAATGAGTTTCAAAATGGGAAATGCAGAGAGATTACCTTAAAAGTGTGAGAATGGGGTTTTTCATTCTTGAGTGCCTTGGATCATTACCCCTTTATTCCATCCAAGGCACACCTGCTAGGCACCTTCCTATTTTCCACTAGCAGGAACCCAAGTGGTCTTGGGTCTTGCATAGTAATTAGCCCCCTTTGGGACTGCCTGCATCTTTTTCTGTGCCAAATAGTCATCAGAGTTCATGATAAAATAGTTATGCATTGAATGCTCAGACAGCCCACAATAGTGGCATGAACTAGCAGGTTTCATGTTCCTCTTATGTATACTAGCATGAACTTGAGCATTATAAGAGTGAGCATGAGGGTTTCTGTTATTATTATGAAATTTTTTCTTTTCATGACCAGCTACCCTGCAAGCAGCAACTTGGTGGCCTGGTCTTCTGCAATTTGAGCAAACAGGAACTCTTTTAAAAACAAGTTTGTTCCTATCAAATTCTTTGAAATTTCTATTCCTACCCTGGACATGCCAGCAGTCCTTGATTGCATGGCCATGCTTCCCACAATGGGAGCAGAAAGGGAACTTTCTTCTAAAAGAGCTTGCCCAACATTCAGTGGCCTTGTGCCCAAGTTTGTTACAATTAAAATATTTGACATGCTGGTTCAGAGAAGTAGTTTTATTTATATTAAAAACATATTGGTTAGCATAAGATTTAGCATGATGTGAGAGTGGTTTTTTCTTTCCATTAGCAAACCAACACTGAGCAAAGGTGTGGCCTAATCTACCACAATGAAAACACTCAATTTTCCTTTTCTGAGATGAAAGATTTTTATCATGATATCTCCTAGCATTCTTATCATCCTTCTCCATCAACTTACACTCATGCATCAGATGTCCAACTTTATGACAGTAATGGCAGATAATCTTCTTTTTAGATGCATGTGAGTGTGTGTGAGGACTGTGATCAACATGCACTGATGAACCCTTTTCATTTATTTTCTGATTTACAGTCCTTTTCTGATTTTTATCCTGTTTTCCTGTTTTCTTAGCCTTGTACTGAATTGGAGATGAAGTAGAAGGCTTTTCCTGTTCAGAAGTTTTAATGAAAACAGTTTTCAGCTTGGAGCCATCAACCTTTTTCAACTTTTCAGTTTGTTTTTGGGTTCTCTGAACAGTAGACTAAGAAACAGATGACTTCTGAGAAGTGTGAGAAGTAGAGCTAGCAACAAAAGATGTACGAATTTTATTTTCAAAATTCTTTTTATTTACAGGATTATAACCTAACCCCTCCTTCTGAAAATTGACTTTTACTCCCAGCAGTTTGTTCAGATTATCTTGCCCACTAACAAACTTTGACAGAGAGTTCTTTAAGTCTTGGATTTCATTTTCTAAAGAGGTGATTTGTAACTCATAACTGGCAATCTCTTGCTCACTGCAATTCATAGCTTCATTCAAAACTTTGTTAGCAGTTTTATATTTCTCAATTTCATTTTCCAGATTACTCAGTTTATCAGAACCTTCAACGCAAACACTTTTACCTCTTTCTAAAGCTAGAAGTCTCTCAGACATAGTGGAATTCAGCATTTTCAATTTCTCATTTTATTCCTTAAGTTTGTCATTCTTAACCAATTCATTTATTAGAAGCTGATCTTCTGAATTGATTTCATACTTTCTTCCATTTTCAATTTCCTTCATATCTTTTTGCTATTTTTCAAGATCTTTCTGTAATTCTATGTTTACAGACTTTATGGCATTAAGTTTTTCAATCAGCAATTTGTTCTCCTGTTTAAGTTTCTCTGATTTTTCATCATCTTCTTTGGGGAGTTTTCTGAGAGAGTCATCTTCAGATTTTAGCTTGTTTAGTTCAGAGTAAACACATTCAAGTTCCTTCTTCAGTTTTGCATTCTGTTTTTTATACATATGATTATCAGACAGACATGCATCATGAAATTGCTTCGTACTTGAACAGTTTTCACATGAAGAGCTAGAACTATCTATCCCAGTACCCTTCTTCAACTTTTTATACTGTTTTCTTAAGCTCTCATGTGACTCTAACAATTCAGCATATGCATTCTCCCAATCATCAAGAGAAAAATTCTCGAAGAGATTTACCTCATCATCATCATCTTCATTTTGGCTGCTACTTTGATTGCTTCTATCAGCCATCATGCAGCTGTCCTCATTTACCCTGTGAAATTGCTTCAGCATATCCAGGATGTCCTTTGCTGAGTTGCAATTATGAAGATAAGACCATAAGGCTCTGTCAGTAGCTACTTTCATTAGGTTAAAGGCTTTCTGATTTTCTCCATCCTTTGATCTGTGTCTGTCGGTCCATTTGGACACTTTCGTTGGTAAGGTGTGAGGACCTTGTGAAATTAATTTCCACAGATCAGGATTAGCAGAATTAACATAAGCATGTAAAGCAGTGTACCACTGACTGAAATCAGAACCACTAAAGACGGGTGGAAGAGCCATTGAAAACAAATAGCGAGTAAATTCAAAGCAACAGGAATATTTATGCACTAAAAACAAATTAGCACCTAAGACTGCAAGATCGAATCTGCAGGTCGTTGGACCTTGTATGCAGACACCGCTCTGATACCAACTGTTAGGGTGCTAGGCCCGGATACAGAGGGGGATGAATGTATCCTTCTATGAATAATGGCCAAATAAAAACTCAGATGCTAGGTAAAATCCGGAATTAAGCTAATTCGATTAAGCAAAATAACAAGCAGGTGGAGCGAGCCTATCCAAGCATCTAGCGGAAGCAAATCAAGCAATCAAACCACTGCTCAATAGATTCTTTAGGTGGTTCGGTCCTCCAGACCTACATTCACCCCTCACTCCCAACTGGAGTGAGGCTTCACTAGCAAATGCTAGAACCAAGCAGACTCAGTCTGCGAACAAGGTGCTGCCGCACAGCTTGACCAGGGGAACAACCTCCCCTCTTCCTCCCAACCGGAGGGACACCCCAAGTGACTCCCAGCCACTTGGAAACCAGAGACCGAAGTCTCTCTTCCTCCAGATCGGAGGGACCCCTGGACTTGCTACCCACAAGCCCAGAACCGGAGACAAGTCTCCCTTCCTCCAAACCGGAGGGAACCCACAAGTAGCACCCAGCTACTTGCAACCGGAGATCAGATCTCCCTTCTCCTGACCCACCAGGAGGAACCCGACCTCAGTCCAGAGGATCGGAAGTACAAAGATGGAAAGATAGAAAAGGAAAATAAGAAAGGATGAAAAATCACAGCGCCAAAAGTTGGAAACGAAATACAAGTAATGTAGCTCTCAAGGGAGCAGGTCTGGCTTGGATTTGATCCAAACACCAGAGGACAGATCTTCAAGCTTTTCCCATTTCTTCTCTACGAACTCCTTCTCTCTCTCTCTCTCTCTCTTTCTCTTCTGCTTCTTCACTCTTTTTCTTCTTCTTTCGCAAGCTCTCTCTGTCTCTTCTCTTTTCTTCTCTTCTCTGCAACTCTTCTCTTTTCTTTCTTCTTCTGCTCTCTTCACTCTACTTCTTCTCTTCTGATGGATCGAACTCTCTGCACTTCTGCTTTTTCTTTCTTCACTTCGATCCTTCTTCTTCTGTGGAAGAAGGCTCGTATATATAGCAGCAGCAGCAGCCAGGGCGCGTGTGGTTTCCACATTTCCCGCCCTAAGAATTCAGACCACGTGGCAGCATCCAGCAGACTGTCAGTACACGTGTCCTCATCTGGGCACCTCGTCTATCCTTGGATCACGTGCCTTCATTAGGCTTCACGAAGATTCCCTGTTAAGATAAAGAACAAATTTATCAGTTAAGTCCAAACCCTGTACAGTCTCTGAAGAATACAACACATTGTATAGACTTCAGTTTAAAGCCAACGAACAAACATTACTGTATGGACTTTACAAGACAAACAACAATGTATACACTTTGCCCTAATGTGTAGACTTCATAATACAAGCGTCAATGTGTAGACTTAACGATGCAAGCGATGTATAGACTTTGCCAGGGCATGCACAATGCAATGCGTTGACGCTACACTACATGCCAATGCACTGCGTTGACGCAATACAATGTGACTTTGAAAGCTGTGAACAACAAGGCATGCTGTACAGACTTCAATCAGTATGCATCAGACGACTCTGTATGGACTTGAAGACCCTTAGCCAATGTATAGACTTCAAGTGGAGACCAATGTGTAGACTTCACGTGAAAGCCCAATGTGCAGACTTGAGCTATGCAAGCTACAGTGTCGATGTATGGACTTTGTGAATGTTCAGACTTGAATGCTCGACCAATGTACAGACTTGCAGAGCCGAACCCAATGTATAGACTTGAGGAATTGAAGCCAATGTACAGACTTGTCGAATGGCTCAGCAATGTATAGACTTGGTGAACCACGGTCCATTGTATAGACTTGAAGCCTTAAGACGCAGCATGAGACGGTCAACTGTACATACTTGCTAAAAGAAATGCTTCGTGAGACACAGCAAGAGACGGTCAACGAGACGCTGACTCTGTATAGACTTAAGCTAAAGCAAGACAGTCGATGTATAGACTTGATGCAGAAGCCTTCAAGTGATGTGTTGACTTTGACCAGATGAGACACTGCAAGAGACGGACCAATGTATAGACTTGACAGTGATCTCTGCAGCGAATGTATAGACTTTACAAACTGAGACGCAAAGTGAGACGATGAAAGACACCAAGGATGTTCAGACTTTGGCAAGTGTGAGCGAGACAATGCAGATGCTGTACAGACTTTGTGGATGCAGTCGAATGTATGTACTTCAACTCAAACATGCATAATGTATAGACTTTGTAAAACGTGAATGCGATGTACACACTTGCTGAACCTCTGTATAGACTTATAGAGATGACGCTGCAGACTTGAGAATGATGTATACACACTCACAGCGTTGACGCTGCAGACTTGAGAATGCTCACAGCGTTGACACTGCATGAGACGTAGGCTGTACAGACTTAGCCTAAGACAATGCCTGAGACGGACGATGTATAGACTTAGCCAATGCGAAACGGCTGCACAGTCCACTGTATAGACTTGATGATATGAACTTCAGGAGGATATGACACGGCTGTACAGACTTTGTTTTCCAAACGAATGAATAGACTTTGCCACGGTCTAATGTATAGACTTGAAGAAACTGAACTGAAGAGTCGACGCATCAGCTCAAGGAGTTGACGCACTACTGTGTGGACAGAGACAAATATGACTGAAGGGTCGACGCATCAGCACAATGAGTTGACGCACTGCTGTGGAGACTGTGCAGACAGAGTGCAGACATAATTAAATAGAGCATGTTATCTGACAGCCATATGAACTCCATTCACTTACATGATAAAACAGCATTATGATCAGAGAATGACTGAATAATAGTATGATGACACACACATCAAGATGACTCACAGTGAATAACTCACTTCAAAAGCCAATCATCAAAACCACCATTAAAACCATCATCAAAATCACAGGGGCACAACAGATGTAACACCCGCCCACGGGAGAGGGAAAACTACGCTTCTGCGAATAATGACGGTCGAAGACTGGCGCGCCACATAGATATAGCGGTCTGACGATAAACCGCCAGAAACCCTGAAACACTCCACTATACAACCGCCAGAGAACCGCAGAAAAGGAACTTTGGGACTTTTGATCTCCACTTCTTCCAGCCGGCCAGAAGACTTAAGCCTCATGCTATGGACCTGTAAAACCTGCAAAAACGTGTAGAGGACACAGAAAAACAACCCAAATTAGCCCAGAGACAAGTGTAGTAACTATAATGCAAGAAAACTAAAAACATGTAATTGGAAAGGGTGGATACTTGGGAGGTTGGTTTTTTTTAACCCCTGTGGGGCGTTTTAAAAGATGGGAGGAGGTTTAAAATGAATGCAGGAGATGAAGAACGTGAGAGAGGAAGAGGGAAGATGCTTTGGATGCTATGAAGGGAAAAGAAAAAGTTAAGAACACAAGACAACACTAAGACCCTTGGAACTTGATACTCCCTAGACTTAGGACACAGATGGGCGTGGGAAGCAGTTCTCCTTGATTGGTTCTAGCTCCAGGATGTGGCAGCACTTCGACGCGAACTCCAGAAATCTCCTCCTCAAGCCATGAAGTCAAGGGTTCTATTTATAGACCCTCAAAGTCTAGGTTCGAGTTGGAGGGATAATGACTCAAAATCAAGCCTGACATCAGATAATTCTTGAAGATAATACTCCCAAGAGTCCATAGAAACAAACGGGAGCTTCTAAGGATGAGTATCGAAGAAGAAATCATCATATCAAACTTTTAATCCGGCCACGGCGTAGCAGAGAAAGAGTAGTTCTGCTAGAACTCTCTGTCTGAATTGACGGTCTTACGATAAACCGCCAATTGGAAGTAACGGCCCAAGAATAGACCGCCACCCAGCGTTATCCAACAATAGATAAGGCCAATGGGCGAAGTTTTCGAAATAAGGACTCTGTAAGAAGGTGGCGGTCGATGGCTCACGCGCCAGAAGCATATGACGGTCCCACGATAGACCGCTAAAGCACAACGGATAAGATAAGATAAAGCTTGAGAAAGGCTATTGGCTTTTGGACTCTGGCGTCATCTAGCGGTCGAAGGAAGGAGCGCTACACGTCAGCAAACACACCAAGGATAGGCCACCAAAGACAATGGGGTGATAAATGACAGGAAGGCTTGCTAAGCTTTATCTAGCGGACAAAGAAGCGGGAAGCAAGAAGCGAGACCCAACCAAGGAGAGATAACCCAAGAAATAGGCCTCAAAACTGACCAAGAAGGCTCAATATGGGTGAACAACTCGGAGCATCATAAAGGTGAGCAAGGAAATGACCCAACTTATTGGTCATAAAACGGGTGCCAACAGTTTCCTGTCTGCTTCAATTGGCCCTTTGAAACCCAGGCCGGCCTTGAGGATTACCCTTATTTTCTTCAGTGGTCTCATCCTTCCTTGCAATTGTGCCCCTAAACCTTTGCCTTGTTGATATCTGATACTCATCATGATCTCCCATCCTTTAGAATCGGAAAAGAGACGTGACGTTGGCGCGGGGTGTAGCTTCTCTTGTTTTAACGGTGCGTAGCGGGGGTCATACACATCCAGTAGTGAGAGAATAGGCCTGTGGGTCAGCCAGATAGAGGGCAACGAAGTGGTAATAGCATCCACCATAGGAAACAGGGGCATGCTCATTACTTTGATAATCCATCCCTTGTATGAGAACTTGAAGCATTGATGATTGGTGGATGGCACAACATTCATGACTTCAATGTAGGGGCGGCCTAGTATGCCCTTGAATATAGGATTCATATCAAGGATATGGAATTCCATAAAGACTGATGCAGGGCCCAATTCTATATTTAAGGTAATCATCCCCTTCGGTGCCCTTTTACTGTTGTCATAGGCCGTGACTATGATTGATGAAGGTCTTATCTGTTCCGCGTCAATCCCACATAATTGGAGGGTGCTCATAGAGATCACATTTATGGATGCACCCGTGTCAACCAGGCATGAATCCACGGACACTCCATTGATTTTTACCGAAACACACAATGCATATTTTTGAGCCTCCTTCGGGGCAAGCTCATGGTCGTGAAACATGATAGCTGGTTGTGTGCTTGTCGGCGTTAGTATTGTCGAGATCTTCTCTACAGAGAGGTCCTCATTCACCATAACCTTCTGAAGATACTCCATCAAAGCATCCTGGTGGCTTTTCGATCTCTTAATCAATTCTAGGACAGAGATCCGGGCGGGCGTCTTGTCCAAATATTTTAACAAATCATATTGTGTCCTAGGAGTGGATTCTTCTAATTGCTCTTCAGTGCCTCTTTCTGGCTGGGACTACTCGGGGGCCCGACTATTATGGGGAAATAGCCAGTGGAAAATCCTCCCACTCCGGAGCACCATAGCCTGTGTTTTTTGCTGCACCTCTACAGGGTTGGCTACGAGTTTTAGCAGTGGTTTAAAGGGTAGTGGTGGAGGAATAGTTGGTGAAGCAAGGGTGATGATGGGGGTAGAGGTTTTGATGAGGGGTTTGTTAGGTGGAGGCATGGTGGGAATGGATGGGGCTTTAGACGGATGATGGATAATGAGGGATTTGGAAGGCATAGGTGGAGGTGTAGTAGCGGTAGATGGGGCCTCGGTTGAGCGGTGGATGATGAGAGGTTTGGAAGGTATAGGTGGAGGCGTGGTGGAAGTAGACGGGGCCTTGGGTGAGCGGTGGATGATGAGGGGTTTGGAAGGTATAGGTGGGGGCGTGGTGAAGGGTTTTTGCTAGTGGACCAGCAAGGAATTAGTGGTGGGGGTGTGGATAAGAGGGCGTGATGGCTGCGGGAATGAGGGAGGCCCAGTTATGGGTTGTGACGTGGGTCGGTGAGAGAGAGGTGTTGCCCGAACAAGGCGAGGGGGTTGGCTAGGAATGTGGTTGGTCGCAAAAATGGAGGTGCTATCTGTATGCCAACCCTGTCCTCTCCCAACTTTCGGGAAGGAAGAGATGGGGTTGACCTGTTGGTTGGGCTGTTGGTGCTCCGGGAGTGGATTCTGAATGATGCCCATGTTCGGCTGCTGCTATTGGGCCCGTTGAGGCTGCTGCTACGGCTGTGGCTGTTGTTGCTGCTGCGGCTGTGGCTGTTGTTGCTGGGGTCTTCTAGTCTTAAGGGTGGTGATATGTCATCTCATTTCATGCCAATCAATTCCATCTTGGTCATTCATATCATAAATTTAGTCTTTGATATGGAAGCAGTTCTCCACTGTATGACCCGGTTGCCTGTGTAAAACATAGTATCTAGAGGTATCGATGTTCTGGGGCCATATGGGCTTCTCCTTGGGCAGAGTGAGTGTGTTGGTGGCCATGAGAGCATTGAAGACATCCGGCATTGTTTCTAGCAATGGTGGGTAGTGAGCTCTCCTAGGGCCAATCGGCCTCCTTTGTTGTTATGGAGGACCGTAATTTCCCGGTGGTGGAACGTGATGGTACTGCGGTGGTGGTTGTTGTTGCTGGGGATGGAATGGTTGAGGCCTGTTGTTTTGGGGAAGGTTGTTTTGGGGTGGAGGACGATAGGGTTGTGTACCTTGTTGGTTTTGCTGGAGAGGGGGTCGCGACATTTGTGGAGGTCTTGGGTTGACTGGCTGGTTGGGGCTACCAACTGCACTCACTTGCTCATTTGTTATGACCCCTTCTGTCACTTCATCTTGGACACCGGCGTTCTTCTTCTTCAACACCCTCATCTTTGGTGGCTCAAACATGTGCATGAGAGGGGAATCTTTCAACTAAGTTTGAATATACCGGGCCCTCTCATACAACTCCTCCATTGTGTTGAGTTTGTTCATTGCCAAGACATGTTTAAACAGTGGGGTGGCATTAGACACAATCATTTTTACTTGCTCCGGCTCCGAGAGTGTGTTCTTTATTCTCTTTGCCAGAGACCTCCACCTTTCTCGGTAATAGAGAGAGAAGGACCGACCCTATCCCAATACTTCTATAGGAATTTCCTTTGCACTGCATCAAAGTTCTCAGCCTCACTCGGCTCTAAGGAATAGAACCATTCTAATGCGGGGCCATCCAATGATCTCCGAAAAAGGTAGGCTAGGGATCTCTGATCATTTTGTCAGAAAGAGGATTCATACATGAAATCCTTGAGATGGATGAAGGGGTTGCTAGTGCCATTGTACCTACAGTACGCAGGCATTTCGGAGGGAGGGAGATGGAATACCGGGAGGACCGGTAGGGAAACCTCAGGGGTGGACTTTACATCATCCATTTTCTTCAAATTCTGAAACTGCTCATCCATATTGTTCAGCTTATTCAGGAGGGATTGGGTGAGCATATCGGTTGGCGAAGGTGGCGCTTGCCACTGAGGAGGAAGAGGCCTCCCAGAGGCCTGAGAAAGAATCCTAAACTAGATGGGTATGGAGGCCTGCTAGTAGATGGACCTGGCTGAAGTGGTGTGTGAGGAACGGCTGGAGTTTGAGACTGTGAAGGGAATTGGAAAGAGGGAGGCTGTTGACTTGTCTGCCCTTGCAGTAAAAGAGAAGAAATGACCTGTACCGGCGATGGAGAAGGGATAGCATGTACCGACTCCTGGAGGGGTATGGGGGCTAGAGTTGGCTCTTGAGGGGCAGGAGAAATAGATTTCCCCATTAGAATGGCCTGAAAGGCTCAGAGTTGCTCAAGACTGAGCTCTGTGTTGGCGAGGACACCCAGCAGGGAGGAGATGTCCTAGGATGGGTATGCGTCCCCTACAATAGCCTGCACCTCACGTGAGGGCTCGTGGGAAGGGCCTGCGTCCATAGCATGGACGTGTGGCTCAACTGAGTGGCCACAACCCGGGTGGTACTCCTCAAAAGACTCGTGGGCCATTTTCAGAATTTTCCCAGAATGCAAAAACATGCACCAATAAATAAATAACAAAGATTATCAAACAAGCAGATGCTCTTACGCCCCCTTTTTTGCTTTCATTTCAATTTTTTGTTTTAACAGATCTGAAGTTCACACAAAGTAGGAAGGACCCTGGTTACAATTTGGTTCACCACCATGTCAACTAAGGTCACTCGTCTCACCATGAATGGGTCAACTAGCTCCGGGGAATTTCAATGGTACAACCAACCCAGTGAACGAAGAGGGAATCCTTCGCTGTCGGGGACTTACGGAGGTCCCAATGGAGGAGATTCTAGTCCGTCGAGAGGAATTCCCTAACGGAGAGTCTTTCCTTCACCGAGAGAGGGTAATCCTTAAAAAAATGAAAAGAAAGGGGGAAGATGAAAATGCAATACCGTGTTGTATATAAAAAAAATGCATAGAACATGGAGAATAGGAATTATGCAGAACAAGATAAAGCTAAACAAATTTCAGATGCTTCCAGGTATGACAACAAGCTGAAATAAAGGACTACTCGAAACAACGTGAACTTCTCGGGAAATCACAAGGGACTATGGGGGACTACACATGGTGCACGAGGGATAAAAGTAAAAGTGCTACTGGGAGCACAACTGCAGCGCGCGAGGGCACAATAAGGGGGGCACAAGTGGGTCCCAAATGGAGGGGCACACGCGGGTGCCGAAAATACACGGGTAACCAGAAAGAAAGCAAAAGATGTCCCACCGTGATCGCCAGAGATGTGAACGATGTCACGGGAAGAGAGACGGTGCTACATGAGCACCGCGCGGTGAAATGTGGAAAAGAGAGATGCGGGAGAGACGAGATGAAAGATAGAGACTATAATATCCTGGACCTTTCGAATCCTTCTTCGTGGGTCCCGGATCTGCTTTCTCGGAGTGTCTGGCTGCGTTATGTCTAAAATTTCATTTCGGACATCTTTTGTGTTTGGATCAGCGCGATCCGGAGTTGTTTCGGAGGCCCAAAGTGCGTCCGCGACTTTTCCGCTCGTGTTTTTTGATTTTCAGTGTGTTTCGGCAATTCCTTCGGAACCTCGTTGCGGGTGAACCGGGTCATTCACCTAGGCGAGATTGGTACCGTTGCGATCGGTGCATCCTGAGGATCGCGAAAACGTAATTTTTAATTTTTCAGTATTTTTCAGATTTTCTGGATTTTCTATAAATATCTCTCATTTTCACTCTCGCCCCCACCTGTTGACACCCGTTTTATACCCAATAAGTCGGGTCATCTCCTTATTTATTCAATATGATGCTCCGAGTTGTTCACTCTTCATTGAATTCCTTTTAGTCAGTTGAAGCCTGTTTTCTGGGTCTCAATTCCTGGATTAGACCTGGTTCCTGGTGGCACTTCGTTCAAAAGCTTGGCAATCCCTCCATTCTATTTTCTTGAAAATCAATGATAATAATGGTCTAGACTAGGCGCGTCATTTCAGAATAACGCATGAAGCCTGGGCCGTTACTATTTGAAGAGTCCCAAGATTTAGGGTCTCGTTGTCCTTTGATAATAACGGTCTACTCCCTGGCCGTTGTTTACTTATGACGCCCTATTCCCTGGCCGTTACTTACTTGCAGAGTCCTTTTGTTTAGATCTTCTTCCCGTCGATCTTATCCTTTGGATAGGGTTGAAAATGACGGTAATGCCTTGGTGCGTTATTTCTAAGTGGCGGTCTATCGTAAGACCGTTACTTCCTTCAGAGAGTCCTGACAGTTCAGGCCTTTTCTCTGCTACTCCGTGGACGAGATAGGGTTTTGGATTGGCATTATCTCCTTCAATTCTAATCCTCAGGACCTCTCGTTTGTTTCTTTGGACTCTTGTTGATTTTATCCTCAAGGATTTGCTAAGGATTATCCTCCTTTCTTGGCTGATTTATCTTCAACTCGACCTGAGAGTTTGAGGGAGTCTATAAATAGAACCCTTGATTTCATAACCCAAGGGGAGGAAGATTTGATTCACGACGAAGTGCTGCCAAATTCAGAAGTCATCTACATCCAGGAGGAGCTGCTTCCCACGTCCATCTTCCAAGTCAAGGGAGTAATTTTGGGTTTTAGCTTGTCAAGATCATCATCATTGCATGCTCAAGTTTCCCTTGGTTTTATCAATCAAAAGCATTGTCCCTCCTCTTCCTCCACGTTTTTTTTTACTGTTGCTAAGCATACACATATCCTCCTAAACTTAAAAAACGCCCAGAGGGGTTAAAAAACCAACAACTCCCCGGTAATCCCCTCTCCTTTTGATGTTCTTAAGCTTTTTAAGGATTGATGCTATACTTATGTTGAGGGCTAATTGAGGTTGTGTTGTTTTGCTTTCTACATCCTTGGCAGGTTTTACAGGATCACTAGCACGAGGCCCAAGCCTTCTAGCCGGCTGGAAGGGTTGGAGTTCAAAGAGTTCACATCTTTTCACTGCAGGTTATCTGACGGTCAGGTGCAGGAGCGTTATTTCCTTCTGGCGGTCTATCGCACGACCGTTACTTCAAAGCGACGCACAGGGTTTGGACCGTTATTTGCAAGTTGATCTGCAGGCTTTCCTTGGTTTTCTCTCCCGTGGGCGGGTGTTTCATCCACCTATTTCCAAGGTATATTCGAGTCTTTGACTTGTGTTTACTTTGGTGGCGATCACGACTTTCCTTAGTGTTGGGCACTAGCTGTCTTTTTCATCAAATCTCTTTATTCTCCTTGATTGTTCCACCCCTAGCGGTGTGTTTTTGTTTATCTTTGCTCTACGCCCCGGCGTGTGTTTTTGTTTTTCCCTTAGCATAATTTGATTGAGATAGCATGCCCATGCTAGAGTTAGATTTGATTGCCTAGGTTCATGTTCACATGTGCATAGGTTGAGCTGATCTTTGGTAGTTTATTTATCATCTCGCCATATCATTTTTCAAAACCCTCCCAATCAACAAAAAAAGAAAGAAGATAAGAAGAGATAGGTAAACAAACAATCAACAGATAATTTTTTGGTGATCACGGTGGGACAACTAGTGCCAATCGTGTTTCTGATTCCTGTTTAAACCTGCCATCATCTGTTTGTTCAGTTGTCTTTTGATCCCTTTATTTTCACCCCTCTTTCTGGTTTTCTGAAACATACGACGGCCCTGTCTCGGCGCGTTACAGTGTTCTGACGCGGGGACATCAGGCCGTCGCTTGTCTCTGTGGTGTGAGCTTTCACGGGTTTTCCTGTTACTTTAGTTTGTTTTTTGGTTCCCTGGCTCATACGACGGTCTGGAACCCCTGCGTTACATTATTTATGGCGGTCTGGTCTCTGACCGTTATTTGGCTCTGACGCAGGGGCCTTCGTCCGTCACTCTCCTGGCAGGTACGCGTCCGAGGTGCAGTTATTTCCGCAGTTTTTGGCTGTGATTTATTGCTTGGGTGCTGCTTGATTTCTGCCATAATTCCATTCATATCTTCATATCATTATGTGCACTCTTGTTTGCTAGATTCTAGGCTAGACTTTGCATGCACTCCGGTGCACATAGGGTCATCCATCTTTTCATATATTAGACTGCATTTTCCTACCTTGTTGTGAGGACCTCTCGTCTCCATATTCCTTGGGGCCGACTAGGAAATCACAGCAGGGACCTCCATAAGTCCCCGCGAGCCGTGGATTCCCACACGGACGCCGGTCCGGTTGTACCTTTCCCCCCCTTGTGTCTAGGGTTGCATAAGTGAAGGAGTGGTCACACTTAAAGTCAAGCCAAGTCCATATCCACCTCCTATTAGGAACCCATTTGGAGAGAGCACATATCAATCAATTCACTAAAGTTCCAAAGGAGAAACCATAAAGAAACTTTGTTTGCATCATCTTAAGCAACTTGGTTGGCTTTTGAGTGTCTTCATTCCCTATCACTTATATCTTGTTTGAATCACCTAGGTGCGGTTGCTCATTGTGTGTTTGTTGTGTTTGTTGTGTTACATTTATCAAGGTTGTCCGTTGCATGTGGAGTTGTTTTCGTTCGTCCGAATCATCTCCTTGAGTCGCTTCCTCCTTCACATTCTATTCCAATCCCCTCTTCGAATCTACCATGGCATCCTGCAATCCTCCTCGCTCCCAAGAGGATTCCCTTCCTCAAGGGCTCCTTGAGAACCCCCCGAGGGTTATTTCTTTCTCCGCTGGAGAGGGGACCGCCCCTCTCTCATCCTCCACTCCCATAGAAGGTGGTCAGGTCATCCCTTCTTTATCCACTCCGTCCGCGGGCTCTGTCCTCCATATGATGGCCCAGTTGGATCCGACCCAACTCCAGGTCCTCTATCAGGCCATGCAAGGGTCCAATCCTCCTCCCTCCGCTACCGTCCAGGGGCACTCTAATTCTTCCATTATTGGGCCGTCTGTTCAGCCCACCCCGATTGAGCTCACCCCGGTCCAGCCCCGGACCATCACCTTTGCTGGCATGGAGATGGGTCAATCCTCCAATCCGACCCATCAATCTTTTGATAAGGGGAAATCGCCTATCCCCTCTCTTCCGATGGATTATCACCCCTCTGCTCCGGCAGCTCCACAGGTCCTCGTGGGCCCGTCCGATTTCTTGCCCCAACAGCACAGGGTGGCCCAATTTCACTCCAATCCGGGTCTATCTTAGGCCCAGTATCCTTCTTACGGCCCCCCTAATTCCACTAGTTATCCTTCTGCTCCGTCCTATGGGCTCCCGCCCTCGGCAACCGCCATTCCTCCTGCTCACCAGATACAATCAACTCCCTTCACTGCCCCTACTCCCTCTCGAGAGCAGGATTTGCTTAATAAGTGGGCCACCATGCAGCAACAACTTGATTTTCTCCAGAAGAAGGTGGGCCCACAATCCTTGGCTGATATTCCCGTCCCAAGCTTCCAGAACATCCGTTTCCCTCCGCAGTCTGAGCTCCCCAACTACCGTAAGTATGATGGGAACAACAATCCCTTCATCAATGTGAGAGATTTTCTATATGAATCGGCGCAGTTCCAATATGATGATCGCCTTATGGCGTACCTATTCCGCCGATCATTGGATGGCGTTGCTCTGGAATGGTTTTATTCTCTGCCCCTAGAAGAGGCCGAGAGCTTCAAAGTGGTCAAGGACAAGTTTATTCAACGGTTTCAAGACCGGGTCGGCCCAGAATATTCATTCACAGATCTGGTGGCCGAGAAAATGAAGTCGGATGAGGAATTCGCAACTTATGCAGATAGATGGAGGCAGATGGCCGCCAGGGTGCCCGGCCATATTCCAGAGGAAGAAAAAGTTAAGCTGCTGATTTCAAATGCTACGCCCACCTTCAAGAACATCCTGGCAATGAACGATATAGCCAATATGCATCAACTGTATAGCCGGGCGCGATTTATAAAAACTCAGTTTAAGGACTCCCCTATCCATTCTCTTTTTGAAAACCAAAAGCCCAAGTACCATAAGAAATCACAGGAGCCGGTTACCGAAGGAGTCCAGACAAATGAGCAAGTACAAGCTGTTGCTTTTCCCTACCAAGCCGCACCATTCCGCTACAACCAAAGCCCCCGCAATCCGCAAAACTCCGCTCCGCAACACTTTCAAAACACTCCACAAAACCCTCCGCCTACCTTCACCATCCCGCAAAACACCTTCACCGCACCACGACAACCACCACCATCACCGCAATACCATAACGTCCCTCCACCCGGCGGCTACAACAATAATAATCCCAACAGCAAGCGCCCGGCTCCCAGAAGAGCCCAGTATCCTCCATTGCCAGAGACACTTACCGACATATTCTCAGCGCTCATGGCAGTAAATGCAATTCAACTTCCTCCAGAAAAGACTGTCTGGAACCCAGCTGTTGATCAAACTAAGTATTGCATGTTCCACCGGCAGCCGGGTCACACTATAGAAGGATGCTTTCACTTCCGAGATCTCATGTACGACTTACACGAAGGACAGAGAATAGACTGGGCCGAGATGCATAGGGCCATTATGGAGATCAAAGAGAAGAGAAGGCAGCCGCAGGGGCAGCAAGTGCAGCAGCATCTAGCACCGCAGCCGCAGCAGCCGCCACAACAGCAGTCACCGCAGCAAGCACAAGATCTGGGCATCCATCAGAATCCGATGCCAAACCATCAACCCGCTCCTCCGCAGCAGCCGCCAGCACCGGCACAAGTTAATGTAGTCCAACCACCGGCCTCCAACGCCGGGTGGTCATTTGATGATGATGGCGCCGCACCACAGGTCATGGCCTTCCACCACAAACCTTCCTTCATCCTCCCTACACAACCAACACCCTCTCCGCTCATACCACAATTCACACCCGCTCCGCCAAATCCGCTCACCATCCCGTCGTATCCTTCGCCAACCCCCATCACCGTCATCACACCACCATCCAATCTCGCACCTATCCTTACCCATCCATTCACCCTGCCTTCACCAGCATCCACGTCCATCACCACCCTACCACCCACTAATCCTTCACCTATCATCCGCGCATCCCCCATTAACTTCACCAACCCTCCGCTTTACCAAACTGCCCCCCCCACGCCACCTATTCCACTCATTCGCCCCGCAGGGCCCATCACACTATTCCCCGATGCCGCGGCAAATTGTGCTCTAAGGAGCGGGAAGATGTTCCATCGGAACTACGCCACTACTAGCAATCCCCAGTCTTCCCAACCGGTGGCCGAGCAAGAGGAAGCTGAACCATTACCGGGGACTCAATATGATTTACTGCATCATCTAGATCGGGTACCCGCCAAGATATCTGTGCTGGAGTTAATCAAGAGGTCCACTCTCCATCAAGATGCACTGAGGGATTTTTTGCAGAAGGTCATGGTTAGTGAAGACATGGCAGTCGACAGTCTACCAACGGCACTAGCAACTATCTCTAAAGGGCCGGCAATCACATTCTCTGAGACCGAGCTTGCACCTCCGGGGGCTCGGCAAATGCCGCTCTGCATAACAATTACTTTGAACAAAGTCGACGTTGAAGCAGCACTGGTCGACACTGGGGCCTCAATTAATGTCTGCCCCCTCAGCACTCTCCGAGCCTGCAATATATCTGAGGAGTTACTACGGTCTACCCCCACCACTATAGCAGCATACGACAACTCAAGGCGGGCATGTCACGGAGTAGTCACTGTTCAGGCTGAGCTCGGGCCTCTTTCCATGGCTGTAGAATTCTATGTACTTGATATCGACCCTATGTTCAAGGCTATCTTGGGTCGTCCCTGGATCGACACACTTGGCGCCGTGCCCTCTACCGCGCACCAATGCATTAAATTCCCTTTTCAAGGGAGGGTCGTCAAAGTTAAAAGTTTATCCACGGTACAGTCAGTGAAGGCCATCTCTGAACAGATTCTTCCTACTCTCTGGCCAAGCAGCCGGCCCGTGCTATCAGTGCTAGACCTAAACTTTCCTTGGGCGTACACCACTCCTAAGCCCGTCACTGCCCCGGTCAATATCAAGGCAAAGCCGCAGATTCGAGATTCAAAGGGGTGGAACATTATATTGAAACTGGGCTATCAACCGGGGAGAGGCCTCGGTGCACAGCTGCAAGGGATGACCAAGCCCATACCAAAAGGAAGAAAAATGGGCAGACGAGGTCTCGGTTACAAGGAGACAGCATTATCAATGATGGGTGACTCTGGGCCGCTTACCTGGGATTACCGTCAGCATTTTGTCAGAGGGCCCCCACAGCCGGGCACGTTAGCTGCGAAGCCAGTCCAGTCAGAAACCGACACGGTTTGTCCAGTCGCCATTCCACCCCCGTTGCCAAGGGGGCTAAATGACGATGTGATCGACTACAGCTGGGCCCTCCAGGGGCTGTTTTGTGAAAGAGGCAGCCAGAAGCCACAGAAGGATCAGCTTATGCAGTGGAGGCCGAAGAAGCGGCCTGGTGATGGTTCAAAGAAAGAAGGGAGCTCGCTGATTGCTCTTTCTCTATCTCCCTCTCACTTTCAGTGCATGATCCAGTTGAAGGGGTTTGTACCCCGTCCTCCTCCGATTATGATTAATCCATCCTTCAGTGATCCATTCCATATTCCAATCAATCCTCCTGCTTATGGGCCTCGCTGCCCCATTAATCTCCCTGCTTTCCCCATCCCTCTGTTTTTTAACTCTCAAATCCACGAGATGTGGGGTTCCTCCTCTTGTGATCTTTTCTTCGATTGCATCTTTCCTGAGCTGTTCCCTATGCAGCTCCCGCCTCCTCCGTCGTGCTGCGTGGTCTCCACTGATCTCCAAAAAAAAAACGTCAAATTTGAAACGGAGATTTCAGTGGAAGATTATGCTATCCTGTCTCCATCCTCCTCATCCCAGGGGCACGAGTCCCCTGCTCCTTCCCTTCCATTAAGCTTCCTCTCTCCTAGGTCAGAGTTAGGGTCTAGCGAGTCTAGAGAAGTAGAGTCTGTTAGGTCTAAAGAAGTAGGGTCTTGTTCTAGGTCGTTCAACCATTCCCCTCCTGAGCCGCGCTCGCTTGCGCATCTTTCCCGATCTATTCCTGATAGGTTCTTGCAAGATCTAGCTCAGCGGTGTCATGCCCTTTTGAAGTGCCCAGAATTCGTCGCCACGGCGATTGCGATTGAAGATGAAGAAGAAATAGAAGGGGTGTGGAGCGATGACGGATTAGGCATCTATGAAGTGCTGGATGAGAAAGACCCAATTAATGAAGACAGCGATGTAGAGGACACTGCCGACTTATATGCGAAGGGACTGAAGAGATTCGACCAGCCGTCGACGGCAGTGGATGAACCTACAAAGGAAATCAACTTGGGAACAGAAGAAGATCCAAGGCCCATCAATATTTCAGCTAATCTCCCTCCACAGGTAGAAGAGGATCTAATTAAGGTACTGAGGGAGTATAGCGATTCTTTCGCCTGGTCTTATGAGGACATGCCAGGTCTTGACCCCTCCTTAGTGGAACACCGACTCGTGCTTAAACCAGGGGCAACACCTGTTAAACAAAGGTCGAGAAGATTTCACCCCCACATGGCCTTGCGGATTAAGGAAGAGGTCGACAAACTTTACAAGGCTAAGTTCGTCAGAGTAGTTTTATATCCTCAGTGGGTGGCAAACATAGTCCCTGTTCTCAAGAAGGATGGAAAAGTGCGCATATGCATTGATTTCAGGGACCTTAACAAAGCATGTCCTAAAGATGATTTCCCGCTGCCTCATATAGACGTCCTTGTTGATAACACTGTCGGGTACGAAGCTCTATCGTTCATGGATGGGTACTCGGGCTATAATCAGATCCGTCTCGCTCCTGAAGATCAAGAGAAAACTTCCTTCACCACGCCCTGGGGCACATACTGCTATGTAGTTATGCCTTTTGGATTAAAGAACGCAGGCGCCACCTATCAAAGGGCGATGATGGCTATCTTCCACGACATGATGCACGTCTATATGGAAGCTTATGTGGATGACATTTTGGTGAAGTCAAGATCAAAAGAAGAACACCCCTCTATTTTGGCTAAAGTGCTGCAGAGAGCCAGGGAGTACAAGCTAAAGATGAATCCGAAGAAGTGCGTATTCGGAGTCTCCTCGGGGAAGCTGCTAGGTTTCATAGTGAGCAAACGGGGGATCCAGATTGATCCTAACAAAGCACAGGCCGTCATGGATATGCCTCCGCCAAAGAACATTACGGAACTTCGAGGACTGATTGGTAGATTGCAATTCATTAGAAGATTCATATCCCAGCATTCTCAAAGGTGCCGTCCGTTTTATGAATTGCTCAAGGCGGGGGTCAAGTTCGAATGGAATCAAGATTGTCAAAAGGCCTATGAGGACCTCAAGGAATATCTATCCAATCCCCCGGTTTTGCAACCTCCTGTCCCTGGGAAACCCCTGATCCTATACATCTCGGTCATTGAGGACTCCCTAGGGGCGGTTTTAGCACAAGTGGATGACGAAGGAAAAGAGCGGGCTGCGTACTATCTTTCTCGGTTGTTTAATCCAGCTGAATCTAGGTACACCGCTATGGAGAAGACTTGTGCCGCCTTAGTGTGGGTAGTTCAGAAGCTTAAACATTACTTTCTCGCCCACCCAGTTAGGCTGATCTCTAGAATGGACCCGATCCGTTATCTCTTAGAAAAGCCCGTTCTTTCTAGTAGGTTAGCTCGCTGGCAGAGCTTCCTCTCTCAATTCGATATCACCTTTGTCGTTCAGAAGGCAGTCAAAGGATATGCCATTGCTGAGCATCTTGCACATCTCCCTATTCCTCACACCGACTCTATTCAGGACGATTTCCCTGATGAGCATCTCGCTGTCCTTTCTCAGCATCCCTTCTGGTCTCTGCACTTTGATGGTGCGCTTAATTCACAGGGCCAAGGGATCGGTGCTGTCCTGCTTACTCCTGAGGGAGTGACCATCCCCTTTGCTTATCAACTTCGATTTCCTGCTACCAACAACATCGCTGAGTATGAGGCTCTCCTGGCCGGCTTGAAACACGCCTATCTCTTAGGCGCGCGTTATTTAAACATCATAGGAGACTCTCAGCTCGTCTTACGGCAAGTTCTGTCCACTTACCGTACCCGTGACCCCAAGCTCAAGCCTATCAAGATTTGGTCACGCTCATCGCTAAGCGATTCCGCAAGCTAATCTATATCCATACTCCCCGTTCTCTGAACATTCTGGCGGATGCATTGGCATCTCTGGCCTCCTCCTTATCCTTCCCTCTCAGTCGTAATACTGAGACTGTCGTCGTCCAGAGGATGGACGCACCCTCTCTCCAGGATCCTTGGTTCACCAACCTTAGGAAGTCTGCAGAAGTGAGAGCTGAAAAGGAAGATCTCAAGGAGGTATCATTGGCAGAACTAGAGGAAATTTTGGATGAAGAAGAATTGCCTTGGTACCATGAAATCGAGTTATTTTGCAAAGAAGGGGCATTCCCAGAAGGGGCAAGAGCTGAGCAGCGCAAAGCAATAAGAAGAGCCGCCGCAAGTACACTATCATTGCAGGAGAACTGTACAGGCGCGCTACTAATGGAATGCTCATGAGATGCCTAGATGATGTGGAAGCTTGGAAAGTAGCAGAAGCAGCACATTCTAGCGAGTGTGGAGGTCATGTCAATGGCCAGGCTCTAGCGAAGAGGATTCTTAGGCAGGGCTACTATTGGCCCACTCTGGAGGAAGATTGCTCCCTCTATGTCCGGAGGTGTCTTAAATGCCAACTCCACGCTGATAAAATCCACTCTCCAGCTTCATCTCTTCATCCTATGACCGCTCCTTGGCCATTCTCTATGTGGGCTTTCGACGTCGTCGGCCCACTCGGTGATCCTAATTCTCAGACCAAGCAGAAATCCTTCATTCTCACAGCAACTGAGTACTTCACCAAATGGGCCGAAGCCGAGGCGTACGCAGAGATCAAAGCTACAACGGTGTGCCGCTTTATCATGAAGAATATCATCTCGCGGTTCGGAGTGCCAAGCAGCATCATCACCGACAACGGACCCCAGTTCGTCTCCCAGGAGCTTAAAGACCTCTGTAAGAAGTTCAAAATTACATTGCATCATTCATCACCATATTACCCTCAAGGCAACGGTCAAGCCGAAGCCACTAATAAAACTCTTCTTAAAATCATTAAGAAAACATGTGAAGCACACAAATTTTCTGATTGGCCTGAAAGATTGGTGGAAGCTCTGTGGGCTTACCGCACCTCCGCCCGTACTCCTACGGGACAAACTCCCTATTCTCTAACCTACGGGATGGAGGCGGTGCTCCCATATGAGATCTTAATCCCTTCACTCCGAGTACAGCTCGATAAGGAACTCAATCTCGATGAACGTCGAGAGGCGTTGCTGGTCCAGCTGGAACTCCTAGATGAGAAGAGGATGAATGCAGCCGATCACGTATCTGTTTATCAAAAGAGAGTTTCGCGTTATTTTCAAAAGAAGGTAATTGAACGAAAATTTTGCAATGGTGAAATGGTTTTGAAACGCAAATTCATTCGGTCTGCAGGTCCTAGGTCTAAATTGCAGCCTAACTGGGAAGGGCCGTTTGTAATAAAAGAAGCTTATTCAGGGAATGCCTATCGTCTAATCAACGCGGAAGGTGAGGAGCTCTCTCACCCGTGGAATGGGTTGTATCTTAAGCGTTTCTTTCCTTAAAAATCTAAACCATGTGCTTTTCCGGCAATAAGAAATGCCTCCCTATCTTCAAAAGAGAGTCTTGAGTAAGGCAAACACACACTACACGACGCCCCTGGTCGGGTTCCTTGCTTAAAAAGACACCGTTTTTCCTCGGCCATGCTTTGGGGGAAAGTCAAAGTCCCTGTACGTTTCATTCTTCGGCTGCATCCAGGGGCAAGGAGTAAATAAGAAGGAGACAACCGATCCAAACTCCCTAACGAGAAGAGGTCTCAAATAGGGGCAAGTCCGTTATGACCTGACTCCACAAGAAAGTAAAGAAAAGAAAAGCAAAGGAGTGCTCTTTACCATGAAATCAAAAGCATCATCTCAAGGTCTGTGAGTGAATTCTCAAAAGCTCCAAAGGAAAAGAAATTAGGCATGACAAGAGTGGCAGTACAGTTCCCCGCGGGACGTTATGAGCCCGGTCGCATGCATGCCTAAGTGGATAAAGGTTCGATGACGGACATAAAAAAGCCCCGGCACAACAGACCAAATCTCTAATAAGGTTGTACGGTGAGGGAATCAAGTTCTAAAAACTTCCATATCTGGCCTAAGCTTACCCCCCGTATTCTTTTTTCTTTTAAGGACTGAGACGAGTACCCTAGGTATGGTTTTGGTAAAAACACCGTCACGATGATCAGGTCTCGGCCAGGGGTCGCCACGCTATTGCACGCCGGTCTCGAGACTCAAACTAAAACAAGGGAGGTCTCGTGTTGCTAGAGAGGCACTGGTTTTCCAAAAATCCAAAAACATCAAATATTTCCAAAATCCAAAAACAACGAATATTTTCCAAAAATCCAAAAACAACAAATATTTTCAAAATCCAAAAACAATCAAATATTTTCAAAATCCAAAAACAACAAATATTTTCAAATTCCAAAAACATTAAAGATTTTCCAAAACCCCCAAAATACCATCATATGCATAGCATGCATCGCATTTTTATTATGTTTTTCGCCTATTTAATAAGGCTCCACCCCTTGACCAAATATCAAGAAACGGTCATTTTCTAACTTGCTTCAAGGCAAGGGGTTGAGTCTAAGAACAGATCTAACTTGTTTTCATGTCTAAGTGTGTGCAGAATACAGGAACAAGCCCAAAAGCAGAAGCTCACAGCTATGCAGGTTCAGAGCGTGTAACGCGCCAGGATCGGACCGTTACAGTCATATAACGGGCCCCTCTTTGACCGTCACTTACCTTGGCATGGGCCCCTTTTCCTTTCACTTAAACCATCATTATAACGGTCTGAGACCTACTGTTAATTAAAAATAACGGCTCAAGACCCATCCGTCACATCCTTCAGGGACTGAGCTCTTGTTACATCCATTATGACGGCCTATCGCAGACCGTCATTTCAAAATAACGGCCCAGAGTACATCCGTTACAGCCTCCAGAAGCCCTGTCTGCTCACATCATTCTAGCATTCCACATGATGGAACTCAAGATCCCTCAACTGTGGCAATCTCATCTCATTCAAGCAAAGATTAATGAAATATAGATCTTGATGAATTCAACTTTGATTGTCCATTACATGATATCTCTCATAAACAAAGGAAAATCAAGATACATTCAGTTTCGTGTCCACAAGAGGGCGGATTCTTCTCAACCCTTTCACGTAATCTCGACATATTTCGTCATTCTCTTCAACCTCTGCCTGCCACGGACGCACCTTGCTGATCTCCCACATGGTCAGTGAGTTCCGGATCGATCTTTCATCTTCCTCGGTCCCCATCTTCCTAGGTAGAAGGGGAGGGTAGTGTGATAGTGCAGAAACGCCGATTCGAGGTAATCCGATCTGAAGATGGCATCGGTGCGGGTTGTAGATCGCCATGGTAGTGTTCCCTACTAGCTGAAGGTCCAGGCCTTGACGCCGCGGTATTTTGAGAAGAATGCTTCGAAGAACGCTTGGTCGCATGATGAATTTTTCAAGAGGCAAAGCATTGAAGAAGAGGCGCCATTCATCCCACGTTTTCTTATCCGCCGTCCTGCATTCAACATGAGAAGAATATCCAAAAGCCCCTCCAATGAAGAAGAGGGGGTGGCTCCCGAAGATCCGGCTCGCCGAAGTTATATCTTCCTTGGGAAGGAATTTGATTCTCACTCCTATCCAACACTCAAGGAGTATCATGGAACCGAACAAAGGCCCTCCAAGGCAAGCCGAGCTTAGTCCTTCATAGAGGTATGAGAGGACCGCTTGAGAAATAGACATACCCCGCCACAGTCCACTAATAATGCTAAGATTTTGGATATCTAAGAGGTGGTCGGTTGTGGAGAAAAGGAAGACCCCGCACAAGCAAACCGCCGCCGCCTTGGCTATTGCTTCGTGTCTCTCCCACTTGTTTTTACAGTGAGACACTATCCATTGTGCCATAGGGATCAAGTGAATGTGGCGCGGGCTGATCATGGTCCGCACGTCCTTTGGGTTATGAATGAAGTCGCTTAAGATCAAGGACGGATCAATAGGTTCTATTGTATAGCAAACCCGATCCTCATCCCCCAACTTAGTCTTAGGAAGGGCTAGGTAGGTCTCTACCTCCTCCAATAGGACGGTTGCTTCAAAGGAGGGGAAGATGAAGGTATGAGTTTGTGGATGCCATAGTTCCACAAGGGCTGAAAGGCATGGCCAATCTAAAGACAATTTTTGGAAGTTTTTGCCTAGAACCAAGAGGGGTTGGAGGTGCCATGCTTTGAGGATTGACACCACCTCTAAAGGGAGTGCCTTTACCATGGGAGCCACCCACTTCAGGTTGGAGTAACACCTTGGGCCAGGAAGAGGCTTGAAGAAGAAAAGAAGAAGGAAGGTTATGAAGAAAATTAAAGTGCAGCAAAAAATCTGAACTTTGGATGAAGTCATGCAAGCTTACCACCCTTTGGACATTAGAGCTTAGATGCTTGGGGATCGAGGACAGCCGTTGAAGCTCCCCATGTTCCCTCCTTGCAGCCTTAGGGCCGATGTAGATCTTCTCTTCCATAGCCGCCATCTCGAAGCACCTCTTCATCTTGATTTCTGCTTGTTAGGGAGAATTCTTCAACCCTAGAACAGAGGTTTTTGTAAGCTGCGATTTTGGATAAGTTTCCCAAGTTGTTGGGGCTTTTTAAGGATAAGATTGGAGTTGGGAGGCTTTATCTGAAATTTGGATAAGTTCTAGCAAGAGATTAAGTGGCTGAACCTCGGACTCTAAGCTCTCACGGCCGAATCCGTTTTGGAAACGACCCAGACTCTGACGGTCTGTCGTAGGACCGTTACTTCACTCTGACGTGCCTACCCTGGGCCGTCACTTTTTCTGTGGGTTGGGTTTTCCTTAAAACATGTTCTGTGGCTGTTTACGGTCTGGTCTCAGACCGTCTCCTTTCAACGGACGAACCCTAATCCGTTATATCCTTCAAATCGCTCAAGTTTCTCTCTTCTGGGCTGAACGACATGTAACGGTCAGGTTAGGACCGTCGTTTCGTTATGACGCGTCTCCTTCAGGCCGTCGCATTTTCTGCGAGTAATTTTAAAAAAAACCATGTTCTGCCATGAACAACGGTCTGGTCTAGTACCGTTGTTTTCTTTTAACGCTCCTACCATGGGCCGCTATTTCCTCTGCAGCCTGGCTATCAGAATAAGATACTTCATGAATGACGGCCTAAGGTAGGTGCGTCGTTTGATTTTGACGGTCCAAGACCAGGCCGTCATTTCCTCTGCTACTAAATTCAGGCAGTTAGTTTATCCTTTGCCTAGACCTGGCGGTCTTTCACATCTGTACACCACACCTTCTCCACACAAGCATTCACTCACCCATACACATCCATCATGCGTACTTTCAATCACTCATTCGTGCATATCCATTCATACATCCACATAAAAAAAAAGGTCAACAAAAACTTCATTTTCATAAAAAGGGCATGTACAAGTGGTAAGAAAAGCATAAAAATACATCATTCGGCCGGCTTATCTGTCGGGCCGCCCTCATCCTCTCCACCCTCGGGTTTCCTGGGTGGCGGTGCTATGGAAGCACTCTCCTCCTGCTGTCCTCTCTCTGCCCTCTCATTTCTCTGTTGGCCGGCGGAACTAACTAGGAAATCCCCAACCGAGCCACTAGGGGCAGCACTCCTGTGAGCCCCGCTCCGGGAAGAACTCCGCTCTGGTGCCCGGCCTAGCATCCGGACCGTCTGCTCCATTGTCTGCAGCCTGATCTTCAGTGTGAAGATCTGGCGTCGCGTCTCCCGTGCCTCGGTCCGGTAGCGATCAAGATCCGCGGTCCCAAGGCGAAGATCCTTCACCTCGGCCTGCGCCCGTGCTAAGTCTGCCCGAAGTCGCTCCATCTCCGCATCGTCCACATGACGAGGGGTCTCCGCTCTCAGTCGGGCTATCTCTGCCCGCACGAGCTCCGTCTCGGCTCGAGCTCGATCAGTCTCGGCCCGGCTCCTCTCCACCTCTGCCCTCGCCTGGGTGGCCTCCGCCACTGCCGCTGCCAGCTCTATCACCTGTAGATTGCATTGCATTGCATATAGGTTAGTCATATAAATTTAATTAGCATAAGCATAATCATAAAGCATGTAAGTATCTTACCCGCTCCGCGAGGGTGGCCTCCGCCTCCTCGGCCCGAGCGACCGCCCGAGCAAAATCAGCATCTCGCCCAGCCCTGTCTCCCGCAGGCTGCGAGGACGACGATGGGGCATCCGGTCCTGCTCGTTGAGCTCCCTCTGCCCGCTGCATTGTCATAGCCGAAGCATTAGCATCATGCATAATCATAGTCATATCATGAGCATTTAGAATCTCACCAGGAGCTCCAGAGCAGTCCGGTACTCATCCCGCTGCAGGATGGTAGAGTGGAGTAGTCCCTCTAGCTCAGCTATCCGCCCCTCAGGATCGAGCTGCATGTAGAAAGCATGAGCCAGCATGTCACATCCACATTTCATCATATAGAAAGAGTTTCTTAGTTTAGAATTGCATACCGGTCGTCGGGTACCGCGGTATACCCGGTCGCCGTAGTGTCGAGCGAAGGCCTTCAGGTAGGCCTCGTCGCTCTCGTCCCGCTCTTTCACGGCCCTGCCTCGCTGCCTCCAGTCGAGGACATACTTTGCCTTCCGGGCGCGCCAATCCACACTCCCACTGATGCCCCTCGCCGACTTGCCTGGGCGGTCATCGTTGCGATGTGGAAAGGTCACCTCGGGCTGGTGTAGTCCTCGGGTCCGCAAGATCAGCCGGTAGTGCAGAGGCTCGATGATGTGGAGGCAGTGCAGCCAGACGTCTCGTCCCCGATACGATAGAGACGCCTCCACCCATGGCTGTCCTGTGTAGCCCTCACCGCGGTAAGGGGTCCACCTCACCTGCAGGCATTTAGATCTATTAGCATTCGCATGGCATGAGCACATATAGGCATATAAAGCATTTAAAGCATTTAAGTTCTGGGCTCACCGATGTGTGTGGGTAGGAGTCCAGGTCCTCCTGGATCATCCGGGTCTGTCTCAAGACCGACCCCGTATTCCTCGCCACCGACCATCGCCTCGCGATCGGTATCAGGCCCGGATGGAGTAATGCGCCTCTCCCAATGCCCGGGAGGTGCAAATAGCTCCAGATCTGCATTTAGGAATCAAGTCAGTTACATAAATCATCAATCATAGCATACATCATGGCATAGTAGAAAGCACTTAAACGCATTTTTACCTGTAGGAAGGGCGAGAAGCCTCCCAGCATCGTCAGTCGGTCCGTGGTACTCAACGAGTTGATCAGGAAGGCCAAGACCGCTGCTCCCCAGGCGTATTTCCTCACTCTGCTTAAATCCTCTATCAGCGGCAGCAGTCTGCAGCTGATGACATCTGCTCTGGTCGCGAACAGGAGCTTCCCGAACAACAGTATCAAGAAGCGCCTCATCACTCGATCCCCCTCCTCTCCTGCCTCTGCCGCCACACGAGGGCGCACCTGGTCAATCACTCTGCCCAGATGCTCCTCGGCAGTTCCCCCACGGCAATCGCTGCCCCTCTCAGCCCCAAACTCTCCTGCAGCACCGATCTCGAGAGCTGGGATGAAGACTGACCCGGCCTGATCAGGTCCAACCCCAGTAGCTGCTGCGCTATCTCCCGATAGTCGCCGTACGTCCACCCGGTCACTGCGGCGCCGTGGACTCTCAGGCCTGTAATCTCGCTATGTCTTCTAGCGTGGGGATCATGTGGCCCCACGGGAAGATGAATGCCCTGCTAACCGGGTCCCACCTCTCGTGCAAAGCGTACAGCAATGGCGTATCCATCCGGATCACCTCGATGCTGAGCATCTCGGCGAAACCCATCTCTGCGAGTCTGTCTCTCTGGTAGTCGGGCAGTGCCTGGTACACCGCCCGAATCTGTAGCCATGAGATCCTCGATCTCCTCTTTCCCTGCATTGCATATTAGAGCACTAATTAGTCCATTCGTATCATATAGACATTGCATAAACATTAAATATCGAAAAGGAAAACAAAAATTTGAAAATTGAAAACCCTAAAAAGAGTTTGGAACCCTGGCAGAAGTAACGGCCCTGGGATGGGGCGTTACTTGTCTCTGACGGCCTTAGCTTGAGGCGTCAGAAGAGTGACGGTCACTGGCCGGACCGTCACTTAGTCTGCCCGTAGGGAATTTCTCCCCTACATCCCCATGATTTCCCACTTTGGCCAAATGGCCTACAAGTGTTCCTAGTGGGTTCATAGACCCATTTCTACCCTTATCCCCCACATGCATTCATAAATAAAAACATAAAAATCAAAATTTTTAAAAATTAGGGCGGAGGGCCTACCTCATGGTCGAGGACCTTCCTCTTCTTCTGCTCTGGTTCCTTGGGCTCCTCTGGAGGCTTCGGTTGGCTCTTCCACGACCGTGGGGACCTCCTCCTCTTCCCTTGGCTCCCTTCCCCTCGGTTCTTCCTCCACGAACGGTGGGGTGGTCTCTCGTTCGAGCCGGCGGTGGAACCGCCTTATAGCCATCTTCTTTCCTCTCCCTCTCTTCTGAGGTGGTGGCTGCGGTGCCTCGTCGCCGGCCATTGGAAGGAGGAGGTGGAGATCGCCGGTGGTTTTTTTTCTGGTTTGGCGTTTTGGTTGTTTGAGCGTGAAGTGAGACCGAACGGCCGTTCGGTTTGTTTTTTTTGAAAACTCAGGAGAAGCGACGGTCTATCGTTAGACCGTCACATCATCCTGACGCTCCCCTATAAGGCCGTCGCTTGTGACGAACTGTTTTATTGAAGAATTTGAACCGACTTGGTGTTGACGGACTAGGCTTAATCCGTCATTTTCATGTGACGCTCCTGAGTTAGGCCGTTATATGCTTGCAAGTTTCTTGATGAATGAATGGTCAAAATTAATGTTTAAACTTATCTCCACCATAAAAACATTTGATGAGTTTATCACATAAACAATGGTTATGCCTTAACTATTATCATAACTATCCTATTGGCTAACCTATCTTTCATGAAAGGAACTATGAACAGAAGGCACGCTTCGCCGTCCGTCAAGCAGGTAAGTCAGGTATTGTATCTCGTTCCCTTATCCCTTAATGCATTACTATATGATATCTATGATATATTATCTCGAGAACCGGCTGGTCATTCAGGTGTCCCGGGATCTGATGTTCCCCTTAAACAAAAATGATGATGATCTAAGTTCACATGAATAATCGTTGGACAGGCCGTTAGGTTGGAAAATTTAGGGATGATGGTTCTATCTTGCACGCCGTGGTTGCAGATAGTGTCTTGACTCTGGTTTCCCCAATCTAGCAATATTATTCTCGAGTATTTGTTATTTTATCTTTCTTTGCATTTGCTTTGAAAATTTGTTTTTTTTTAGCCCAGCATGCATCATACGCATTCTTTGAGCATTCATGAGCTTCATTTGTTCAAGAGGTCTCATTGACGGTGAACAGTTGTGTTCTTGATCCTGGATAAGGAGAATTATTCCACTCTGAATTTGAAGGTTTCCTTCGATTTGCTTGCTTGATCTGGTTGACTGAAGATCCCTGTCTGGAGTTTAGTCTCTTTTTCTTTCCGTTGCCTCCGGCGGCCAGCCGTGTTTCCTTTCCTTAGTTAATTAAATCCTCCAGACTTGCATCC
Source organism: Amorphophallus konjac (assembly GCA_022559845.1). NCBI lineage: Eukaryota > Viridiplantae > Streptophyta > Magnoliopsida > Alismatales > Araceae > Amorphophallus > Amorphophallus konjac. The sequence continues at coordinate 72,073,362 of CM040128.1, read as the reverse complement.
TTTGGTTAGCTATTTCCTTGTGATCAGTTTTGAAGTTTTTCCAGAAAAATTCTTATCGCTTGTTGGTGAAAAACGGGTGTCGTTTACCTTAACGCCCTCTTTTTGATCCACTCCGCTTCATTTCCGCTTCATCTCCATGTTCCATTTCACTTTCGCTTCACTTCCGCTCGTTCCCCTGCAAAGAGGACGTTAAGGAGGGGCATCTGTTGACACCCGTTTTATACCCAATAAGTCGGGTCATCTCCTTATTTATTCAATATGATGCTCCGAGTTGTTCACTCTTCATTGAATTCCTTTTAGTCAGTTGAAGCCTATTTTCTGGGTCTCAATTCCTGGATTAGACCTGGTTCCTGGTGGCACTTCGTTCAAAAGCTTGGCAATCCCTCCATTCTATTTTCTTGAAAATCAATGATAATAACGGTCTGGACTAGGCGCGTCATTTCAGAATAACGCATGAAGCCTGGGCCGTTACTCTTTGAAGAGTCCCAAGATTTAGGGTCTCGTTGTCCTTTGATAATAACGGTCTACTCCCTGGCCGTTGTTTACTTATGACGCCCTATTCCCTGGCCGTTACTTACTTGCAGAGTCCTTTTGTTTAGATCTTCTTCCCGTCGATCTTATCCTTTGGATAGGGTTGAAAATGACGGTAATGCCTTGGTGCGTTATTTCTAAGTGGCGGTCTATCGTAAGACCGTTACTTCCTTCAGAGAGTCCTGACAGTTCAGGCCTTTTCTCTGCTACTCCGTGGACGAGATAGGGTTTTGGATTGGCATTATCTCCTTCAATTCTAATCCTCAGGACCTCTCATTTGTTTCTTTGGACTCTTGTTGATTTTATCCTCAAGGATTTGCTAAGGATTATCCTCCTTTCTTGGCTGATTTATCTTCAACTCGACCTGAGAGTTTGAGGGAGTCTATAAATAGAACCCTTGATTTCATAACCCAAGGGAGGAAGATTTGATTCACGACGAAGTGCTGCCAAATTCAGAAGTCATCTACATCCAGGAGGAGCTGCTTCCCACGTCCATCTTCCAAGTCAAGGGAGTAATTTTGGGTTTTAGCTTGTCAAGATCATCATCATTGCATGCTCAAGTTTCCCTTGGTTTTATCAATCAAAAGCATTGTCCCTCCTCTTCCTCCACGTTTTTTTTACTGTTGCTAAGCATACACATATCCTCCTAAACTTAAAAAACGCCCAGAGGGGTTAAAAAACCAACAACTCCCCGGTAATCCCCTCTCCTTTTGATGTTCTTAAGCTTTTTAAGGATTGATGCTATACTTATGTTGAGGGCTAATTGAGGTTGTGTTGTTTTGCTTTCTACATCCTTGGCAGGTTTTACAGGATCACTAGCACGAGGCCCAAGCCTTCTAGCCGGCTGGAAGGGTTGGAGTTCAAAGAGTTCACATCTTTTCACTGCAGGTTATCTGACGGTCAGGTGCAGGAGCGTTATTTCCTTCTGGCGGTCTATCGCACGACCGTTACTTCAAAGCGACGCACAGGGTTTGGACCGTTATTTGCAAGTTGATCTGCAGGCTTTCCTTGGTTTTCTCTCCCGTGGGCGGGTGTTTCATCCACCTATTTCCAAGGTATATTCGAGTCTTTGACTTGTGTTTACTTTGGTGGCGATCACGACTTTCCTTAGTGTTGGGCACTAGCTGTCTTTTTCATCAAATCTCTTTATTCTCCTTGATTGTTCCACCCCTAGCGGTGTGTTTTTGTTTATCTTTGCTCCACGCCCCGGCGTGTGTTTTTGTTTTTCCCTTAGCGTAATTTGATTGAGATAGCATGCCCATGCTAGAGTTAGATTTGATTGCCTAGGTTCATGTTCACATGTGCATAGGTTGAGCTGATCTTTGCTAGTTTATTTATCATCTCGCCATATCATTTTTCAAAACCCTCCCAATCAACAAAAAAAGAAAGAAGATAAGAAGAGATAGGTAAACAAACAATCAACACCACCCTTCTTCTTCTTCTTCCTCTTTCTTCCTCCCCCAACCGTGAGAGCCCCTCTTCCCCTCTCTCGCCCATTTCGACGCGACGGGCCTCTCTCTGGCAGTAGACGGCGGCGGGGTGACGGCGCGGCGACGTGGGTGGCGGCGAGGCGATCTCGTGGGCATGCGGTGGTCGTGGGAAGCGTGAAGGAGCGGGGTTTCTAAAAGCTTTCATCGTGATTCATGGGTGATCCGACGCGTCTCGGGGTGAAATTGAGGTAGGGTGACATTCCCTAGCTCTCCGCGTTTCATTTCCGTGATTTCTAGCCCGGTGTGAGGCCGAGAGGGGTCGATTCCATGCCGGGAGGGTAAAATCATGATTTTAGGAGAGTTCGCCTAATCTATGATTTTAGGCAATGATTTCGCGTCTTGATGGCTTAGAAGCATGCTAGGGGTCCCCAGGGGTCTTCCCCTTTGATTTCCCCCTCTCTTATTGAGGCATGGGGGCGTGGTTGGAATTTTTGGGCGTTTTACGCCGTTTCGTCGCTGCGTCGGTGTGACGGTCCTTCCAGTGACCGTCACACATTGTGGCGCACCTGGGTGGGTGCGTTACAGCCATGTTTTAGCCAGCAGGGGGTCTGTGGGCTGTGACGGTCCCACGATAGACCGCCACGGCACTGTGACGCGCTTGGGTTGGACCGTCAGGGACGATCTGACTATTGGCTTTCGACCGTTGGTTTTGATCGTTGGGGGTCAAGGCCTGTGACGCACCATGCCTGGCGCGTCACAGCCTTGTAACGCCCCTATGTGGGTGCATCAGAGCGGACGCATTCCCATCCTATAACGCACCAGGGTTGGTCCGTTACAGTATGTGACGCACCAAGTGGCACGCATCATAATTTGTTCCTTCGTGCCTTGTGACGCACTAGGATGGGTGCGTCAGGGCCTGTGATGCACCAGGGTAGGCGCGTTACAGTTGTTTTTACACTGAGGGTCTGACGCCCCTACGACGCCCCTATGTTGGGCCGTCAGATGGCTGTGACGGTCCAGCCTTAGACCGTCAGAGCCTGTGGCGCATCTAGGGTAGATCGCTAGGCTCAGGGCTGCACCGGGTGGTTCGCAGTCCCGTTTCTTTTCCGACCGTGGTCACCGTGCGACGGTGTTGGTACGTGGGATGGTCCCCGTACGTCGTCGGATGTGGACGTGGTTTTCCGTTGACTTGAGAGTCTACTCCTTCAGTGACCCTCCACTAGTCGTAACCTGCCTGCATGCGAGTGGACCCACCAAGGAGTGGTAGAGAGCCTACCCTGAGGGCGGTTTTTAGACTGGTTTCCGTCGGTCCCCTCGTCGGTGGCCAGAGTCCGACTCTAGGGAAAAACCAGTTAGAGGTCAGACCTAGGACGCATGGTCTGTGTGTGCACACGTGGTTGGGGGCAGTGGACACGCGCTGACGAGCGTGACCCCCAGCTAGTCACCTGTTTGTGGTTACTTGTACAATGTCCGTACCTCTGGTAGGCGCTACCACGTTAGGCAGTTCACCTGCGGTGCGGTGTAAGTCGTCAGGGGACGCAACCGACTGTGCTTCTTGTGGGAGGTACTCCTGTCGAGTCAGGAGTGGCAGACTGTCAGTCATTGCGACTTCGACCTTCGGATTTTTGTCGTGTTGGCCGTGGTGTTCCGGTTGTTTCACCGTGGCACGTGTGTCGGTTTTCGTGCCGTGAGACCGATGTTTTGTAGATGGTAGGGCTTCCCTTTCCGAGGTACTCGCTTACTGCTAGCGTAGCGGTTTCTCCGTTTGCGAGGTAGGGTTCGAGTGATCCCTACTGAGTCTTGTTCGAGACTCATTCCCTGCGTGTTTTCACCGTGTTTCAGGCGAGGCGTGGCTTCAGGGGAGCGTGTCTGAGGCTCAGCGTGGTTCAGGTGCCCAGCGTTAGTGCCAGAGGTCAGAGCCGGGGTATGTCCCGTGTAGCTATACTTTTCTTTCTTGTCTCTATACTAGTTGTGGACTGCTGTTGTTATTTTATTATTATCTTGTGGACCATGTATCATGTAAAATGTTAATCTATTTCCTGCTTAATCATATAACTGTTTAATTTCTACAATTATTTGTGATACTTGTGTAGTCTCCACACCATCCTTCTAACCCTTCCGAGTCTTCGGACTCGTGGGTGGCGGTACGAGTCTCGGGTTATCGGGCCTTCCCGGTAATTAGATTCTCGGGTTGTTAATGCTGGTATCAGAGCGCGGTTGTGGAATTATATGAGAATCATAAGTAATTGTAGTGGTCCACTAGTCCACAGCATTGATGTACAGTTGACGCTGGTATCGGGCATCGTGTGTTTTTCTTGACCTTGCCATTTCCGTGTTTTCTATCTTTTGCTTCCGGTGCGAGTATGGTGCCGAGGCGGGTGACTCGCTCTCAGCAGGGGCAGTCGGCTGAGGTTCAGGAGATCCAGCAGGAGGCTCAGGAGGAGCAGAGTAGAGTGCCACCAGTGGCCACCGAGGCAGAGGATGCCGTGAGAGTTCTGGGGGCCGAGGATTTCTTCTGTGACATGTACCAGCTTATGTCGCAGTAGTTCGGCGGAGAGGCTGGTGAGGGCTCGTCGATCAGGGGTGGGCCAGGCCGAATAGTGAGGGATGTCATACAGTTCCATCCACCTTACTACGGCGGTCAGCCAGACCCTGATTTGGCTCGAGATTGGCTCGACGAGATGGAGCGAGTGTTCAGTTCCGCACGGTGTACTGTAGAGGACAGGGTGATGTTGGCCTACAACCAGTTGCAGGGTACGGCTCGAGCGTGGTGGTCTTCCAAGTGGAAGATATCTTTTCAGTCTCATCCCCTTGAGCAGATTGTGTGGAGAGACTTTGTTAGCATTTTTGAGCGTGCCTACTGTCCAGAGTATATTGCTATGCAGCGGATGCGTGAGTTTTTAGAGCTGGTCTAGGGCGACATGTCCGTGTTGCAGTACAGGGTCCGATTTGTTGAGCTGGGTTGGTATGCACCTCATATCATGGAGCATGAGAGGGTGAAGACCGCACAGTTTGTATAGGGCTTGAGGCAGGAGTTGAGGCACCATTTGATTGTGAACACTGCCACTGATTTGGAGATAGCGTCTCGTGTTGCGACTTCTTTGGAGATGGATATGCAGAGGACTCGAGGACCAAATAGCCAGGGGCAGTCTTTGTCGGGTCGCAGCCAGCAGTCGGCTACCCAGCATCATGGCTCTTTTCAGCTTGCGATGGGTGGTTCAGGAGCGCCGACACCGGCAGCGTCAGTGACAGGATCTGTGTCTTTTGGCTCGAAGGTCAAGAAGTTCCTCGAGAAGAGTTTCCGAAGGAAGAAGAAGGGAGGTCGTGAGCAGCAGGCATCATCGGGCAGTGTACAGCAGCCGATTCCTTTTCAGCGTCAGGGATTAGTGGGCGGATTGCGAGGACGTGTCTACGGTGTAGCGAGTTCCATCCAGGCAGGCAGTGCATAGCGCCGATAGTTTGTTTCAGGTATGACCAGCCAGGGCATATGGCGCGTGACTGTCCTCAGAGGCAGCAGCAGCAGTTTCCTCAGTAGCAGTAGCACGGGCAGTATCCGCCGCTGCCCAGGTCAGCGAGTGTGGGAGGCAAGCAGAGAGCTCGAGGCCAGATCACACACATGACCAGGGCAGAGGCAGTGGCGTCACAGCTCGTGGAAGGTACTGTTCAGATTTTGGGTTATGCTGCTCGTGTTTTGTTTGATTCTGGCACGTCTCATTCGTTTATTTCGAAAGATTTCACGCTGAGTATCGAGGAACCGGTGACCCAGTTGTCCTATGATTTGGCAGTGGAGTTACCTTCGGGTGATTTTATGATCATTCCTTATTGTTTCGATGAGGTTCCATTGTGGGTTGAAGGGCGGAGTTTGCCGACCATGCTCTATGCGATGCCACTTCAGGACTTTGATGTGATTTTGGGCATGGATTGGCTCGAGGCACTTCATGCGTTGGTGGATTATGGCTCGAAGAGGGTTTATTTTTGGCGACTTCGTGGACCCACCTTCTATTTTCAAGGTATTAGGTCTTCCTCTTCCCGTTTCCTTATTTCCACGATTCGAGCTCGTCGTTTGCTTGATGCGGGTTGCCAGGGTTTTCTCGCTTCTGTGGTCTTGGTAGACCAGCCGTGTTTGGATGTCGAGGATATCCTGGTGGTGTGTGAGTTTCTCGATATTTTTCCGGAGGACTTACCTGGATTGCCTCCCCAGCGAGAGATCAATTTTGTTATCGAGGTTGTGCCTGGTACGGGACCTTTGTCGAAGGCTCCCTACCGTATGGCCCCTGCTGAGTTGAGAGAGTTGAGGGCGTAATTACAAGAGTTGTTGGCCAAGGGGTACATTCGTCCTAGCTTTTCCCCTTGGGGTGCGTCAGTGTTGTTCGTGAAGAAGAAGGACGGTAGCTTGCGGTTGTGTATTGACTACCGGCAGCTGAATGGGGTAACCATTAAGAACAAGTATCTGTTGCCACGGATTGATGATTTGTTCGACCAGCTTCAGTCTACTCGAGTGTTCTCACAGATTGATTTGCGGTCCGATTACTATCAGCTGAGGATTCGCGAGTCCGGTGTGGAGAAGATTGCATTCAGTAAGAGGTATGGGCATTATGAGTTCTTGGTGATGTCGTTTGGGCTCACCAATGCCCCTGCAGCCTTCATGGACTTGATGCAGAGGCTGTTTCGTCCCTATCTGGACCAGTTCGTGGTCGTGTTTGTGGACGCCATCTTTGTTTATTCGCGGTCCGCCGAGGAGCACGCGTACCATTTGGGTGTGGTGCTGCAGACGTTGCGAGATCACCAGGTGTATGCGAAGCTTAGTAAGTACGAGTTCTGGCTTCGGGAGGTGTATTTTTTGGGGCACGTGATCTCTGGTGATGGTATTTCCGTGGACCTCGCTAAGGTCGAGACAGTAATGTAGTGGCCGAGGCCGAGGTCTGTGACGGAGATCCGGAGTTTCTTGGGGCTTGCGGGCTATTATCGTCGGTTTATCCAGGATGACTCTCTCGTTGCGGCCCCGATGACCAGACTTACGCGGAAGGATGTGCCTTTTGTCTGGACTGATGAGTGCAAGCAGAGTTTCAGAGAACTGAAGAGATTGCTCACCTCGGCTCCGGTGTTGGTTTTGCCTTCTGGATCGGGAGGTTTTGTGGTGTGTAGAGATGCTTTCGGGGTCGGATTAGGTGCTGTGTTGATGTAGCATGGTAGAGTTGTGGCTTATGCATCTCGGCAGCTAAAGCCCCATGAGGAGAACTACCTTACCCATGACTTGGAGTTGGCGACTGTGATCTTCGCGTTGAAGATCTAGAGGCATTATCTATACGACGAGAAGTTCGAGGTGTTCACTGACCATCAGAGTTTGTGATGGGGGCATCTCTCGCCCTTCACATTTTTTCCACAGCTTTGATTGCCCATCGGCATAGCTCCATTGTGTCCGTCATATTTTTCTGAATCGAGTCATGTAATTTTCATATTTTATTTGAGTCATGTCATTGTAATTTTCCTTTTATTTGAGTCAAGTACCTAGGTCATTGAGTCATCTACCTAAGTTTGAGTGTCATTAGGATTGATTAGGTTGTTATTGGGCCCAATTCATTGGGCTGGCCCATGGGCGCCCCCCCCCCCCACCTTCCTCGGTTATTCGTCATTGAGTCAAATGTCAGGGATTTTTTGTAAAATGTGGGTTGCCTATATATAGGACCCCATTCCCCTCATTTTGAACTAATGAATCAATGAATAAATTTTGAAATTCCACTACAATTGTGAGAATCTCTCTCTCTCTCTCTAAGGGGTGGATTCCCCCCCCCTCTCTCTCTTCTCTCTCTCTCTCTAAAGGGGGCAAACCCCATTCTCTCTCCTCCCCACCCCAATTTTGAAATTTTTCTCTCTCCTCCCTTCCCAACCACCTCCACTCCCCACCTACCCCATTAAAGTCTCTTCCCATTCCCCACAACCCTCATCAATACTCCCCCCTTCCCAAGACCCCCTCCACCAATCCTCTCCTCACCACCCAACCCCCAACTACCCCTCCCACTTTCCCAAGCACCCTTCCCACTACCCCAAGCACCCCTCCACCTCCCTAGGCCTTTGAATTTCGAAATCCCCCTTCCCTCCACAGCCCTAGGTCGCCCCCCCCCCCCCTCTCTCTCATCTCCTCCACTCTCCCATTGTTCTTCTCCATCACCCCCACCTTCCACCATCTACACTGGCAACCTGCAGAGGATCACCTGCTAGCAGCGGTCATCCTGACCACCTCCCCGCGAATCTGAAGGCCCAAGAGGTACTCACGGAAGCGTATGCCTGTCTTCTTGGCAACGGCGGTGGTTTCGTTGTCGTCCGAGCACCGAGCTTCCCGGGAGAGCCGTTCTCCCTCGACTGCGCGAAGCTCTCCTGACAGAGCACCTAAACATGATTGGAAGCTCTGCCACGACAAATCCAGCCTGAATTAGGACAAAAGTTCTTATGAAAAGATCTTCTTCGACCTGTCTACTTTCAGAATCAAGAGGCGGAACTCCAATCGGCATCCGTTCGCAAGAGTTATTAATTTCTTCCTCCAGGCGCTCGGATCTACCTCCACTCAGTCTACACCGACCCCTCCTCAGTGTTCAGAGGCCACCGGTCGACCCCGACATCAGCTGGCATCCCCGTTGGTCTTGCTTTGAAGAGGACTCGTCAACGGTTCTAACGACTCCAGTGGTACCTGATTCTGAGCTCGGGATCGGTCGTGGCACCATCTTCTTCCTGCTGTTGGGAACCTGAAACTGTCAGATCCGAGGGTCTGCCACCTTGTTCAAGCCCCCACCCCGACCAGCAGCGGTGCCTGAAGAAATTTACAAAATTATGGTGTCACCCTGTTCCAGATATGAAGATTCTCCAAGTGGTTTCGTCCTCAACAAAAATCGGGGGAAGTCACAGCAGCAACATCTTTGACCGACTGTCAGCACTCGCAGAGAGAAGACTGAACCGATCTCGATCTTCATTCGGCATACTTTCTCCGTTTCTCCCCTCCCCGCTTGGCCGGCTGAAGGCCCCTCCCTGCGTGGAGGAATATTTTGGTTGTAATTTGAACCCCCACCCCAAGTCCAACCCCCTTGCAAGGGGTGTAGTGCATGTAATCTGAAATTTCAGGTTGAAGCTTCTCCGGCGCGGCGTGCGGGTAAGCCCACGCTTCCTCGCTCGCCCTCGTCTCCGACCGGGATCGGTGTCTTCACACCGATCAGGTGAGCCACTAAACACTCCTCTTTGCTGGATTCCTTTGCTTAATTAGTATTGCATTTTAGTGCCATCGGCGTTAAGAGAGTGCCCGAACCCGAATTATCGTTTAATTGTGTGGCTACTGCGGGTGAGTTGTGAGAGTGATCATTCAACCCAAGCCTTCGGTGTGCTGACCGCCAGTGAATTTGGGAAACCCCTGACCCATAGGGGTCCTCCCCAAGTCAGCCGTACCCTTGGAAACCTCCGGTCCAACCTCGGACCCTCACCCCATCGCCGGTCCACCTACGGACCCGAGTGTGCCAACGCGAGTGAGTCCGCTTGTGTGACATTGCCAAATTGTTGTGTTGCTTGCAATTTAGGTCCTAGGTTGTGTCACATCAGTTTGAGTGATGGGGACATCACCTCCCATGCCCACATTCACGGCTCGTCTCCTCGCCCCGGTTGTATCCGGCATGGTCTAGTTATTTATTTTGAGTCCTATGTAATTTTTTTCAAGTCATATCATTGTATTTTTTCTTTTATTTGAGTCATGCCCCTAGGTCTATTATTTATTTCCCTAAGTTTGAGTGTCATTAGGTTGATTAGTTTGTTATTGGGCCCAATTCATTAGGCTAGGCCCAATGTCGCCCCCTACCTCTTGGATATTTGTCATTGTTGCATGAGTCAGGGACTTTTTGTAAAATGTGGATTGCCTATATATAGGACCCCATTCCCCCCATTTCAAATTAATGAATGAATGAATGCCAAATTTCCATTTGAGAGTTCAAATTACCTAGCTTTAGTGGAGTGAATCCAATTGGGATGAGAAGCCCTAGGGGTGAGATTCCCCACCCTCTTTCTCTCTCTCTTTCTCTCTCCCTCTCTCTCCACACAAGGGGGGGGGGTACGACCTCCACTCTCTCTCCTCCCCCTCCCAACCACCTCCACCCTCCCACCTACCCCATTAAAGCCATTCCACTTCCCTACAACCCCTTTACTCCACCCCCTAGTCCCAAGGGTGGAACCCCCAATCCCCACTTCACCCTCCAACCACCCCATCCCTTTCCCAACACACTTTGCCCTCTCCCCCATGCAACCCTTAACTTCCCTAGGCCCATTTGAATTTGAAAATACTTCCTATCCCCAGCCCTAGGTCGCCCCCCCAGCCCCTTCCATTAGATCTGGCCGCCCCCCTCCTTCCCTCCACTCCCTACCACCCATTACACCCTCCACCCTCCTCTCACCTTCCACCTTGGCAGAACCAGTAGAACCCTACACCCTCCCCCTCTCCCTCCACCTCCACACTACCCCTAACCTCTCTCCATACCTCCCCCACACTCTCTCCCCACCATTCATCCCCTCCCCTTCTCCAATCACTTCTTCCTTATTTCCTTCGGTGGCCATTTGGGTTCTACATCGGCGAACCAGTTCTTAGCTGAAGATCTGCAGAAGAATAGCAGTTTGCAGAGGCGACCATGGCTTCCTCCGGACGTTCCTGAAGGCTCAAGAGGCACCTTCGGAAGCGTCTCCCAGTTAACTTCGCAACGGCGGTGGTTTCGACGTTATCCAAGCACTGTGCTGCCCGGGGGAGCATTTCTTCCTCGACTGCGCAAAGCTCCTCTGGCAGGAAACCAGAACTTGAGTAGAAGCTCGACAGCGGCGATCCTAGTGGGAATCTGAATGAGAGTTCTTCTGTAAAAATCTTCTACTACAAGTCTTCTATCATCCCCAAGAAGCAGAGCCCAGTTTGATGTCCGGATCTGAGAGTTATCAATTTTCTTCCCCGGGTGTGCGGTTCTACTTCCACTCAGTCTGCACCGACCCCCCTTCAGTGTTCAGAACCTACCGGTCTGGTCCGACAACGTTTGGCCTCTCCATTAGACTCGTTTCAAAGAGGACTCATGGACGGTTCTAACAACTCCAGCGCACCTGATTCAGAGCTCGGGAGCGCTCGTGGCAACCTCTTCTTCTTGCTGTTACGAACCTGAAGCAGATAGAACTGAGGACCTGCCTCCCTGTTCGAGTCTCTGCCCTGTCCAACAGCGACTTCCCAAAATTCTGGAAAAAATTGGACGACCTCCTGGATCACTTACGAAGAATTCCTCACTGGTCCCACCATCAGCAAAATTCAGGAGTGGTTTCTGTGTCCTCAACTCCGACTGACTTCCTCCAATTGCAGAAAGCAGGCAGAATCGGCATCGACCACCACTCGGCCTTCATTTCCACTTTCCCCCTCCCCGCCTGGCCGGCTTACAGCCCCTCCCTGTGGGAGGTAGTGTTTGAGTGTAATCCTTACCTTCCCTTCCCCAAGATCCCCCCTTTCATGGGGTGTAGTGTTGTAACATCATAAACAGGTCAAGCAGCCCCTGCGCGGCGTGTGGGGATCCCACGCCTCCCCGCTCGCCCTCGTCTCCGAGCGGGACCGGTTTCTTCAAACCGGTCGAGTAAGTGCTCCAAACTTTGCTCTATTTAGTGTTTGTTCAGTCAATATTAGTTCATAACTCCGCTGGCCGTGAGTGAGAGCTCGATCCTTAAGCTCCCTTGCTATAAGAGATCACCGTGGGAAATAGAGTGTAACCCGTGCCCTCGGCACGACGTCGGCTCCTTTGAATTAGGCTGCCATTACCCTTAGGAGTTAACCTTGGCCTTGCTGGCCCTCTACCAGCAAGGGCCTAGCCCTCACATCCTCCCTTTGGCATTGCCAAGTTACCCCGGGTCTTAGGTGAGCATCGGGTGAGCGGTCGCCATTATCGGTCCGTTTGAATGCCATTTGTGCTTACTTGGTAATTCCTAGGTTATGTCACATCAATTGGTATCAGAGCAAGTCATTGACTTGTATCTACAAATCAAGTCCTAGGGCACGCTTGCATTAGAGTCATCATCAGTCCGACCTTTGCATTTATCTCCCCCCCGATCTTCATGGCCACTTCCTACTTAACCTACTCGCCACCCATGGACTTCATTCTAGATGATGATATTACCTTTGACGGATCACATTCTAGTGATTATGATCGGTGGGAGGCTACCATGGAAAGATATTTTGAAAAGACTTGGGTATATGGACCCGCAAGAGTCCGCAAGGCCAAGGGACGATTTCAGGGTCAAGCCAAGAGTAAGTGGGAACACATAGAGGGATTAAGAAGGGTTAGGAGACAAGAGCCCATTTCTTCATAGGATGATATGAAGGAAGAACTTAGGAAGATCTACATCCCCAAATATTCCCACCCCTCCTACTCAAACACCCCTAGGCCGAGGAGCACTACCACTCCTCCATCCCCACCCGGCCAACTTGAGACCACCTTTAGGCCTCCACCCCCACCACTCCTAACAAATCCCCTCTCAACTATCACCGCTACACTCCGCCACCAAATCCTGTCCCTTAGGACCCAAATAATCTAAGCATCCACCTCCCCACCTAACCCCATGATGGTCCCCACACCCCAACCAAAACCCCCTTCCATAAACCTCACTATCCAAACCCAATTAGCCCCCACTTCCTCCCCTCCACAACCAGCCGATCCTAAGGGGAAGAGACCCCTAACTGACTCGATTTCCCCAATAAGGACCACCACTACCCCCCCATTTTTCCCTATAAGGAACACTCCTCCCAAGACCGACCAACCCAAGCCACCCCAACCAACCCATCTCCCACTCCCTCCCCCAAAACTCCCATGTCCTAGTCCCCCACTACTTCCCCTCCCTATCCCAAACCAAGTTTCCCTTTACCTTCCACCCCGGGTGCGTCATGCACCAACCCTCATCACCATACCACCAAAAGACCCTCTCACCTCTTTAGAAGAGGAACCCATACCCGACCCCATAGTGGTGAACACTCTGGACCCTATCCCTACCACGGAGACCACCCATGACCAAGTAGAAGAAGAAACATCACATGGTGACCTTCACCTTACACCACCCTCTCTAGTTAGGGCCAAACTCATCTTAGGGGAACCCCTTATTAGTTGGCTAAAGAAGAGCCCAATAAGAGAGATCACGGCCCATGATTTCCCTCCCATAAAGGAAAACCTTCCCATAGTGCACCTCTCCTCCTATCACACCATAATCTAAACATCCTGCCAAGTGGAAACCTTAGAGGACCTTCTCAAGGGCTTAGCTTGGCAATTTGAGTTGATCGGTTTGTTGCCCCCCATGGCCCACCAATCTAGGAGCCTTGACCTCCTACACCTTTATGTCGGGTCTATCACCTCGGTTTACACCATTGGTTGCTACACTAGCGACCTCCTTCTATTCCTCCCCACACCCGATGAGCCCAACCTTCTCCTCAATTTGGAGCTTCTTATATCGGGTGGAAAGTCAAGCCCTCCCCTCATGGCCGAGCCACCCACAAAGAACTTCGACCCAATTATCTCATTAGAGGAGGATGACCCACCACTATTTGAGGATCTTGAGGACATAGGGCCCCTCCCCCTCGATAACCCTTTTTATGATCCATTTGATCCCTTCCAATGGGGGTCAAAGAACCCATGGGACCCAACCACCTTATCCACCACCCATCTTTCCCTATCCCAACCCACCATGTTTGACCCAATCCACCCCATCCTAGACTCGGGTTACACCTTGGGAGCCATGACCTTGGGCCACATATCCCTAGGTAATAAGGTTGTGCCCCACCCCATGATGACCACCTTCTTAGATCCATTCGATCCTTTCCAATGGGAGTTCAAAGGTTGTCCCACACCTATACACATGGAAGTCACCTTTGGGAAAAGCATGCATATGTCTAGGCTTATCACACCACTTGGCATGAACACTATGTTGGGCCCATTCATTCATATCACCCACATGTCAAGTAGAAAGCATGAATGGTCCAAATTCGAATGTAATGGTCCTCCTTCATTCATCATGGGTCGTAGGCATGATAGGAGTATTCATGGATGTCCGGGTCCCCCGGCATTTGTCACCCCCATGCATGACCAGATCACCTATGGATGCCCCAGTCCTCCTTATTCCATCAAAGTCTTCTTGGTGTCAAAGCATGATTGGTCTACTTTTGGTTGCCCAGGTCCACCCCTCACCCCTAGAAAGTCAGCATTCATAAAATTGCATGAAAATCTTCGCAAGCACATCAGCAAGGAAAATGAGACTTATAAAAGGTAGGCTGACTCCCATAGACATCACCAAGAATTCCACGTGGGTAACTTTGTGATAGTGAGGACGGAGAGGCTCTCCCCAGGAGCCATCTCCAAATTGAGGCCTCGTGGGGCTGGTCCCTTCCAAGTTCTGAGGTGCATTGGCACTAGTGCCTATGAGTTAGATCTTTCCGAGGAGTACGAAGTGAGCTCCACATTCAACGTGGCCGACGTAGTGCCATATAAGGGTCCCACGGTGGTACCCAGTCAGGATATTGAGCTCACACCCCTCATTGAGAGAGCACCCACCCATGAGAAGAGTCCACTAGCCAGAAGAGCCTAGCGTGAGTAAATTGAGAAAATATTGGATGAACAGGTCACTACCACCAGGAGCAAAGTGACTGAGCACTATCTCGTCGGGTGGATGGATCGGTCTCCTTTGGAAGACTTGCGGGCGGTATCGCTTCTACACCATCCGAGGAGGGAAGGACTCTTACTCGACGGAGTCGAGTTCTCTGCACCCCGGGAGTATGATAGGGACATCACCTCCCATGCCCACATTCACGGCTCGTCTCCTCGCCCCGGTTGCATCCGGCATGGTCTAGTTATTTATTTTGAGTCCTATGTATTTTTTTTCAAGTCATATCATTGTATTTTTCCTTTTATTTGAGTCATGTCCCTAGGTCTTTTATTTATTTCCCTAAGTTTGAGTGTCATTAGGTTGATTAGTTTGTTATTGGGCCCAATTCATTGGGCTAGGCCCAAGGGCGCCCCTTACCTCTTGGATATTTGTCATTGTTGCATGAGTCAGGGACTTTTTGTAAAATGTGGATTGCCTATATATAGGACCCCATTCCCCCCATTTCAAATTAATGAATGAATGAATGCCAAATTTCCATTTGAGAGTTCAAATTACCTAGCTTTAGTGGAGTGAATCCAATTGGGGTGAGAAGCCCTAGGGGAGAGAATCCCCACCCTCTTTCTCTCTCTCTTTCTCTCTCCCTCTCTCTCCACACAAGGGGGGGTGCGACCTCCACTCTCTCTCCTCCCCCTCCCAACCACCTCCACCCTCCCACCTACCCCATTAAAGCCACTCCCCTTCCCCACAAACCCTTTACTCCACCCCCTAGTCCCAAGGGTGGAACCCCCAATCCCCACTCCACCCTCCAACCACCAACCACCCCATCCCTTTCCCAACACAATTTGCCCTCTCCCCCATGCAACCCTTCACTTCCCTAGGCCCATTTTAATTTGAAAATACCTCCTATCCCCAGCCCTAGGTCGCCCCCCCCCCCAGCCCCTTCCATTAGATCTGGCCTCCCCCCTCCTTCCCTCCACTCCCCACCACCCATTACACCCTCCACCCTCCTCTCACCTTCCACCTTGGCTGAACCAGTAGAACCCTACGCCCTCCCTCTCTCCCTCCACCTCCACACTACCCCTAACCTCTCTCCATACCTCCCCCACACTCTCTCCCCACCATTCATCCCCTCCCCTTCTCCAATCACTTCTTCCTTATTTCCTTCGGTGGCCATTTGGGTTCTACATCGGCGAACCAGTTCTCAACTGAAGATCTGCAGAAGAATAGCAGTTTGCAGAGGTGACCACGGCTTCCTCCAGACATTCCTGAAGGCTCAAGAGGCACTGTCGGAAGCGTCTCCTAGTTGACTTCGCAACGGCAGTGGTTTCGACGTCATCCAAGCACTGTGCTGCCCGGGGGAGCATTTCTTCCTCGACTGCGCAAAGCTCCTCTGGCAGGAAACCAAAACCTGAGTAGAAGCTCGACAGCGGCGATCCTAGTGGGAATCTGAATGAGAGTTCTTCTGTAAAAATATTCTACTACAAGTCTTCTATCATCCCCAAGAAGCAGAGCCCAGTTTGGCGTCCGGATCTGAGAGTTATCAATTTTCTTCCCCGGGTGTGCGGTTCTGCTTCCACTCAGTCTGCACCGACCCCCTTTCAGTGTTCAGAGTCTACCGGTCTGCTCCGACAACGTTTGGCCACTCCATTAGACTCGTTTCAAAGAGGACTCATGGACGGTTCTAACAACTCCAGCGCACCTGATTCAGAGCTCGGGAGCGCTCGTGGCAACCTCTTCTTCCTGCTGTTGTGAACCTGAAGCAGACAGAACTGAGGACCTGCCTCCCTGTTCGAGTCTCTGCCCCGTCCAACAGTGACTTCCCAAAATTCCGAAAAAATTTGGACGACCTCCTGGATCACTTACGAAGAATTCCCCACTGGTCCCATCAACAGCAAAATTCAGGAGCGGTTTCTACGTCCTCAACTCTAACTGACTGCCTCCAATCGCAGAAAGCAGGCAGAATCGGCATCGACCACCACTCGGCCTTCATTTCCACTTTCCCCCTCCCCGCCTGGCCGGCTTACAGCCCCTCCCTGTGGGAGGTAGTGTTTGAGAGTAATCCTTGCCTTCCCTTCCCAAGATCCCCCCCTTGCATGGGGTGTAGTGTTGTAACATCATAAACAGGTCAAGCTGCCCTGGCGCGGCGTGTGGAGATCCCACGCCTCCCCGCTCGCCCTCGTCTCCGAGCGGGACCGGTTTCTTCAAACCGGTCGAGTAAGTGCTCCAAACTTTGCTCTATTTAGTGTTTGTTCAGTCAATATTAGTTCATAACTCCGCTGGCCGTGAGTGAGAGCTCGATCCTTAAGCTCCCTTGCTATAAGAGATCACCGTGGGAAATAGAGTGTAACCCGTACCCTCGGCACGACGTCGGCTCCTTTGAATTGGGATGCCATTACCCTTGGGAGTTAACCTTGGCCTTGCTGGCCCTCTACCAGCAAGGGCCTAGCCCTCACATCCTCTCCTTGGCATTGCCAAGTTACCCCGGGTCTTGGGTGAGCATCGGGTGAGCGGTCGCCATTATCGGTCCGTTTGAATGCCATTTGTGCTTGCTTGGTAAGTCCTAAGTTGTGTCACGTCATTGAGGTATGTGTTCACCCAGAGGGACCTTAACCTCAGGCAAAGGCGTTGGATGGAGTATATGAAGGATTATGACTTCACCCTATCTTATCAGCTGGGCGGGATGAATGTCGTCGCCGATGCCTTGAGTCGGAAGGTCGCTGTCAGCACTTTGATGTTGAGGAAGTGAAGGCTCTGGGAACAAGTGCTCGAAGTATCTTTCAGGCTCAAGATTCCCCAAGAGCCAGGGTAGCAGTGCTTGCGAGTCTGACTGTCACACCTGCTATCCGCCGTTAGGTGACAGAGGCTCAGCATGCAAATCCCGAGTTGCCCCAGATTTTGGCCATGGCTGATGTGGAGCTCCGTGAGGACGGTGCTGTGTGGTTCCGTTGTAGGCTGTACGTCCCAACCGAGGAGCGGGTTCGTCGTGCGGTGTTGCGTGAGGCTCATGGGAGCAGGTACACCGTACACCCGGGTGCGACGAAGATGTATCGGAACTTACGGAGGCAGTTCTGGTGGCCTGGCATGAAGTGAGATGTGGCCGAGTTTGTGGCCAGGTGCCTGACCTGTCAGCAGGTGAAGGCAGAGCATCAGCAACCAGGAGGTACTCTTCAGCCCTTGGATGTTCCCGCGTGGAAATGGGACCACGTGACCATGGATTTCGTGGTGGGATTTCCAAGGACTCTGAGTGGGCAGGATAGTATTTGGTTGCTAGTGGATAGGCTGACGAAGGTGGCTCGGTTGTTACCGGTCAAAGTCAGCTGGAGTGTGACCAAGTTGGCTCGTCTTTATGTGGAGCGGATCATGCCTCTGCATGTAATTCCTATTTCCATTGTGTCAGATCGAGATTCGCGTTTCACTTCTGGATTCTGGAGGAGTTTCCAGCGAGCCCTTGGCACGGAGTTGGCATTTAGCTCGGCGTACCATCCTCAGTCCGATGGTCAGTCAGAGAGGACCATTCAGACTTTGGAGGATGTGCTGAGGTCCTGCTGCCTGGAGTGGCATGGGAGTTGGTTTCACCACCTACTGTTGGTGGAGTTTGCCTACAACAACAGCTATCATTTGAGCATTGACATGGCTCCTTATGAGACGTTGTACGGGCGTCCGTGTCGGACTCCACTTGATTGGTTTGAGGTTGGTGAGCGTGTTTTGACGGGACCAGAGTTGGTATAGTAGTGTGTGAATGTTGTTCACTTGGTTCGTCAGAACATGTTGGCGGCCCAGAGTCGGCAGAAGAGCTATGCTGACCGTAGGCGGCAGCCTCTCACGTTCGCCATTGGCGATCGTGTGTTTTTGAGAGTTTCTCCGATGAAGGGGGTGATGCGTTTTGGACGGCGTGGGAAGCTGAGTCCCTGCTATGTCGGTCCTTTCCTTATTGTGGAGCGCATTGGTGAGGTAGCCTATCGGCTGCAGTTACCTCCTGAGTTGGGGTCGGTGCATGACGTATTCCACGTCTCAATGTTGCGGAAGTATATGCCCGATGACTCTCATGTGCTTGAGGATTCTGTTTGGCCCGAGGTGACTCTGGATATTTCTCTCCCATAGTTTCCTGTCCGCGTTGAGGATAGGCGAGAGCAGCACCTGCGGAACAAGGTCATCCCCTTGGTTAAGGTGGTGTGGTAGCGGCACTCTGGTGGTGAGGCTTCTTGGGAGCGTGAGGACGAGATGCGTCAACAGTTCCCTTACTTGTTTGAGTGAGTCTTCCTCTTCTTTCCCCTTGGGTTGTTCTCAATTTCGAGGATGAAATTCCTTTTAGGGGGGAGGGCTGTAATATCTCGGACCTTTTGGATCCTTCTTCATGGGTCTCGGATCTGCTTTCTCGGAGTGTCCGGCTCCGTTGTGTCCGAAATTTCGTTTTGGACATCTTTTGTGTTCGGATCGGCGCGATCTGGAGTTGTTTTGGAGGCCCAGAGTGCGTCCGCGGCTTTTCCGCGCGTGTTTTCCGATTTTCGGTGTGTGTTTCGGCAATTCCTTCGGAACCTCATTGCGGGTGAACTGGGTCGTTCACCTAGGCGAGATTGGTACCGTTGCGATCGGTGCGTCCCGAGGATCGCGGAAACGTAATTTTTAATTTTTTTGATATTTTTCAGATTTTCTAGATTTTCTATAAATATCTCTCATTTTCTCTCTCTCCCCCACCCTTCTTCTTCTTCTTCCTCTTTCTTCCTCCCCCAACCGTGAGCATCCCTCTTCCCCTCTCTCTCCCATTTCGGCGCGGCGGGCCTCTCTCCAGCTGCAGATGGCGGCGGGGCGACGGCGCTGCGACGTGGGTGGCGGTGAG
This sequence comes from Amorphophallus konjac, assembly GCA_022559845.1. NCBI lineage: Eukaryota > Viridiplantae > Streptophyta > Magnoliopsida > Alismatales > Araceae > Amorphophallus > Amorphophallus konjac. Next base: position 72,053,934 of record CM040128.1, on the reverse strand, counting down.
GCGATCTCGTGGGCGTGCGGTGCTCGTGGGAAGCGTGAAGGAGCAGGGTTTCTAAAAGCTTTCATCATGATTCGTGGGCGATCCGGCACGTCTCGGGGCGAAATTGAGGTAGGGTGACATTCCCTAGCTCTCCGCGTTTCATTTCCGTGGTTTCTAGCCCGGTGTGAGGCCGAGAGGGGTCGATTCCATGCCGGGAGGGTAAAACCATGATTTTGGGAGAGTTCGCCCAATCTATGATTTTAGGCCATGATTTCGCGTCTTGATGGCTTAGAAGCATGCTAGGGGTCCCCAAGGGTCTTCCCCTTTGATTTCCCCCTCTCCTATGGAGGTATGGGGGCGTGGTTGAAATTTTTGGGCGTTTCACGCCGTTTCACCTCCGGGTCGATGTGACGGTCCTTCCAATGACCGTCACACATTGTGGCGCACCTGGGTGGGTGCATTACAGCCATGTTTTAGCCAGCTGGGGGTCTGTGGGCTATGACGGTCCCACGATAGCACGCCACGGCGCTGTGACGCGCTTGGGTTGGACCGTCAGGGACGATCTGACCGTTGGCTTTCGACCGTTGGTTTTGACTGTTGGGGGTCAAGGCCTGTGACGCACCATGCCTGGCGCGTCACAGCCTTGTAACGCCCCTGTGTGGGTGCGTCAGAGCGGACGCATTCCCACCCTATAACGCGCCAGGGTTGGTCCGTTACAGTCTGTGATGCACCGAGTGGCACGCATCACAGTTTGTTCCTTCGTGCCTTGTGACGGACCAGGATGGCTGCGTCAGGGCCTGTGACGCACCAGGGTAGGCGCGTTATAGTCATTTTTGCACTGAGGGTCTGACGCCCCTATGTTGGGCCGTCAGATGGCTGTGACGGTCCAGCCTTAGACCGTCAGAGCTTGTGGCGCGTCTAGGGTAGACCGCCAGGCTCAGGGCTGCATCGGGTGGTTCGCAGTCCCGTTTCTTTTCCGACCGTGGTCGCCGTGCGATGGTGCTGGTACGTGGGATGGTCCCCGTACGTCGTCAGATGTGGACGTGGTTTTCCGTTGACTTGAGAGTCTACTCCTTCAGTGACCCTCCACTAGTCGTTGCCTGCCTGCACGCGAGTGGACCCACCAGGGAGTGGTGGAGAGGCTACCTTGAGGACGGTTTTTAGACTGGTTTCCGTCGGTCCCCTCGTCGGTGGCCAGAGTCTGTCTCTAGGGGAAAACCAGTTAGAGGCCAGACCTAGGACGCATGGTCTGTGTGTGCACACGTGGTTGGGGGCAGTGGACCCACGCTGACGGGCGTGACCCCAGCTTGTCACTTGTTTGTGGTTACTTGTACGGTGTCCGTGCCTCTGGTAGGCGCTATCACGTTAGGTAGTTCACCTGCGGTGCGGTGTAAGTCATCAGGGGACGCAACCGACTGTGCTTCTTGTGGGAGGTACTCCTGTCGAGTCAGGAGTGGCAGACTGTCAGTCATTGCGACTTCGACCTTCGGATTTTTGTCGTGTTGGCCGTGGTGTTCCGGTTGTTTCACCGTGGCACGTGTGTCGGTTTTCGTGCCGTGGGACCGGTGTTTTGTAGATGGTAGGGCTTCCCTTTCCGAGGTACTCGCTTACTGCTAGCGTAGCGGTTTCTCCATTTGCGAGGTAGGGTTCGAGTGATCCCTACTGAGTCTTGTTCCGAGACTCATTCCCTGCGTGTTTTCACCGTGTTTCAGGCGAGGCGTGGCTTCAGGGGAGCGTGTCTGAGGCTCAGCGTGGTTCAGGTGCCCAGCGTTAGTGCCAGAGGTCAGAGCCGGGGTATGTCCCCTGTAGCTATACTTTTCTTTCTTGTCTCTATACTAGTTGTGGACTGCTGTTGTTATTTTATTGTTATCTTGTGGACCATGTATCATGTAAAATGTTAATCTATTTCCTGCTTAATCATATGACTGTTTAATTTTTGCAATTATTTATGATACTTGTGTAGTCTCCACACCATCCTTCTAACCCTTCCGAGTCTTCGGACTCGTGGGTGGCGATACGAGTCTCGGGTTATCGGGCCTTCCCGGTAATCGGATTCTCGGGTCGTTACAGAGACCGCAGCGGGAGATTGCTCCCTGCAGGGTTTAAACGGGAAACACAGGGAATGGAAATGTGCTGAATAGAAATTGTGTAATAAGGAACCGCTGCGGGATATTACTCTCCACGGGTTTAGACAGAAATGAAATGGGGAAGGGAATCGCTGCAGGACGTTACACTTCACGGGTTTTAACAGAAGTTAAAGTGGGGAGAGGGATGTAACTGAAAATAAAAAGGGGAAGGGGGTGTGACTGAAATTAAAGTACGAAAGGGAATGCGACGGAAATTAAAATGGGGAAGGGATGCGACTGAAATTAAAATGGGGAAAGGGATGTGACTGAAATTAAAGTGGGGGAAGGGGATGTGACTGAAATTAAAGTGAGGAAAGGGAGGAACCGTTGCAGGAAATTACTCTCCGCGGGTTTAACAGAAATGAAAATTATGCAGAATGAAAATAAAGGGGAGAGGAAACCATGCGGGATGTAACTCACCGCGGGTTTTGATAGAAATGAAAATAAAGGGTGAAAAGACACGCATGAAGGCGTGTGTGATTTGTGTGATCGCCAGGGGTCGATAACCTCGAAATGAAATAGAATGATCACTTTTACATTAGACGCGGAAGATGGTGTGGATTCCTTCTTCCTCTTCCTTCGGCCGGCCGAAGAAGAGGGCCTTCTTTCAGGTTACCCTTGCAAGAAAATGAACAGACACCAAACGAATCTGAATAAACGTTGCGTAGTATCAGTCCCTTGTGACAAAGATAATGAAAGCATGAACAAGCACACACCTGGTCGGTGTTATTTTAAACCCCTCTCGAACACGAAGGGTGGAAAAATGAGACGATGGGTGAAACAACGTGCAGAAATGCACGGGTGCAAAGCCCTCTCAAAGAGAGAGGCGTAATACAAACGGAGATGACAAACGATGCATGCAACTAACGGAACGAAAATTAAGAGAAACAAAAGGAAAAGAAAACGCTTATTGGGGATGCCGGTGGCGGGCTTCGAAGAGGGCTTTAGTGGCGTGAGGGTGGCGTGGATGCACAGTGGGATGAAACGGCCTTCTCCCTCGAGCACGCAGGTACTTGAAAATCCGGCAGAAACTCCCCTAGATTCTCATGAGCTCGGAGATGATTTTGGCAGAATCTCCCCTCTCCTTTCACAATGTTGAAGTCCTTGGTTTCGAGGGAGAGGGTCCTCTATTTATAGGAGATTTTATGATGAACGCGTCTAGGGTTTGGGACACGTTCATGAGAACGCGTCCCGTTGACCAGACGCATTACTCCTTTCCTTTTTATATTTTTTATTATTAACGCGTCCAATCTCTGGGACGCGTTCATTGAACGCGTCCTGGGTCCTAGACGCGTTTAATAATTTCCACAAAAACGCCGCCGAAACCCATTGAGAACGGTGAAAGCGAGTGATTTCGACACCTAACCTTGACTTTTGAAAGCTGCGTCTGGTCAGCAAAACGTATTTGTGTTTTAGATTTATTTAAATCGTCAAACTGAACGGTGTGGCTAGCACCGCCCGCGTGCTGTATGAGGGTTTATGAAGGCGTCTTAGGTCCCTAACGCCTTTAAAAGAAGACGTCACCCTCGGCCACCACGTTCAAAATTTTTTCTGAAACATTTCTAAAATATGTAAAAAAAAATCAAAAAAATAGGAAATCATCCAAATAACTCAAAATGTGAAAGCCACTTCGAGACATCATGGTGTAATATGAGATTTAATCATTGTGATGTCAAAAACAACGTGTCTATACTCGGCTCTTTATGGGTTATGTGTGTAAGCTTTCAAAGCTTAAAGGGAGCTTGTCTTTTTATAAATAACGTTGTCCAACTTCAAATCTGAAGGTATTTATAAATAAATAAAGTAGTGAACTACTTGAGTCTATTATTAAGAAAATCAATGAATTCAATGAACACTCACTGTTTTTGGACAAGGAAGAACGATACAAAGGAGGGATCAGGGAGGGGAAACTAACCTAATCGACTGGGCGTGCCCACATGAGCCTCCTAACGCCTCTAGAAGAAAGAGGCTGATATAAGAAACCTCGCAGAGGAATCCCAAATATCGAACTTGGGACCTCTCTCCATTTGAGAAGAGGTGTTTAGAGTTCGTGCTATCAGGTACGGTCCCGATCAACACTCCTATTAATACAACTATGATAGATACGACGTGATTCTCGTCAGAAAACAATCGCCATTCACTAACGCAGTACTTTGGCAACATATGTTGGAGAGACACCATCTGTTTAAATGGAGTGCAAATCTCACGGAACAATTTTATGAAATTACATAGTTTGGAACACCATGTTTATCTTTGATTGAAGATGTATGTCATGACATGTGATTATGATCTTCGTGTATGAAATATTCATTCTGTTTAGGTGCTCAATACCTAGGTCGCACTTGCTACAATCGATCATAACAATTTTTAATTCATGTTAACTCATAGTGCTTCCCCCACACTTCACAATTTCACCAAGGAAGGGGGGGGGGGGGAGGGAGGGAAGGAGCCGCGAACGCTGTTTGGTTTAGTATAAATTGTTGCCAAATGTCATAAATATTGTATTTATTTGACAAAAGAAATATACTGTTTCTTAGTATTTTGCATCAAACCAATCTAACCCCTTACTCGTTATAGATTTTTTTCTGTGACATGATTGACACGAGTAATACTACTGTTATCATTCCTTTTTCTTCACATTTTCCACTGTTCATTGTGTACGATGAAAAAATAAATTTAAATTTAATATATCAAATTTAAGTAATTTAATTCATGAGAATTGAGAATGGTAAAAAGAGTAACACTGTAACATTAGTCCCTAGTCCTCACGACATAATGATTCTTCTCTTGTTCGGAGGCGGCAATCGATTGACCTGAATTAAAAAAAGACAGACCTGCCAGGATCAACAGTAGTCCACTTGACCATTTTAATTAAGTAATTAATGACGAACTTCCAAGATGTTAACTCTGAACGAACGGTTGTGTTTAAAAATGCAACTCCAAGAATTAAGATTAATCTTACAATTAATGTTGATACAAACTTAAAAGTTCAGCAACCTGGGTTCATTCGCCGACAAGGAGCTGGTTCTCCTCTTCGTGCGATCAGGTTGAAGCCCTGGCTGAACTGGAGAGATCGAGCCAGGGGGAGGACTGGGGCTGGTGTTTGGATCTCTGGCCCAGAAACATAACCGGTTCTGGACTCGCCCGCTTTGTACAGATGAACGATGGTCACAATAAGTAACCAGATATTTTTGCAAATATATCTTTTTTTATAATTTTTTACACAAGTATTAGTCTTACTTTTTCATTATTTTTAGTAAATTTGTTACATTACAATATGTGTATAAATACTCCTATCATCGTCACCAACTATTAGCAGACCGTTAAAATATCTTATTAAATCACAATTAGCTTTTAATTAAATTTAAAAATGTTAAAAATATCCCTACCCTCTGCGAAACACACACAGTCTCTCTCTCTCTCTCTCTCTCTCTCTCTGCCTCTATCTCAAAGTACTCTATGCCGGTCAGAATTTCTCTTAATTTCTTATATAAATATCCTTTTTCAAACATTCAATTGTATGAAAAAAAATGTAATATTAATTCCTTGAATCTTCAGCCGAAATTAACTGTCGGAGTATTTTTGGCACTATATTAATCTAAGAAAGTTATTAAAAATAATATCAAAGTAAGAGAAATAATTGTGTAAATAAACTTGTGACAAAGATACCTTTACAAAAGAACGCCAAGTATTAAAAGGAGGCGGCCAAGGCGAATTTTGATCGGCTCATGGAATGCGTGAGAGTATCATTTACACGGTCCTCCTCATCACCTCTGGGTTGTTTCTATTATACAGAAGTTCCCTGCTTTCTAATGTCCATCTTGCAAGATTTATATAATTCTTGGAATATAGATGAAAAGCATATATATGGTGGCCATGGACACCCTGCTAGGTTGATGCCTTGGAGAGGCCCGGCGGCGTTCTGGACGGGCGGATTAGCGATCGCCCGTAGGCAACGGGCAAGGCCAGCAACTTCTTCGCCTTGCTAACATATGCCCGCTTTGTGAAGTTGTTGTAGTCATTCGCTTCGATCTCGTCCAAGATCTGCCGGTAGAGCAACAAGGAAGCCCACACCTGTAGAAAAAGAAGAAGGATCCCAAACGTAATTAGTTGCTTCGCCATTTAATTAGTGGCCATTTTCGTGCCTTGTGAAGTCCTCCTCCCCATTTTGGGTTGTTCTGCATGCAAACAGCCTCAACAGAGATCTCTGCGTGCAGAGCTTGGCCGGAAGCTGCAATATGTCCAAGACAGGTATAGTGGACGACACGGGTGCTCTCCGCACGTTTACAGCCCCGACACCTGAGTAGAAGGGTTCCATTCATGCCTTGGTTGAATCGTCGATAGGACGCAGAATTATTAATTTGGAAGCAATGGCTGTTTCCTCATCACCGAGGACAAAATAAGATTCCTGGACGCATCACCATAGGGTTCATCAAAGAACATCGGGTGCGAGCGCACCGGGTTATTTAATTCGACAGTCCGGCCGTATGATATATAGCTTTATTGCTTAACTAGCTGTTTATGTGTCGTGACACAGTATATATATATATATATATAACTCGATTTAATTGGGGGGAGAGAGAACAAACTCGGAGGAGACAAGAGTGCCCATGTGGATGCTTTGGACGGGAATATCGGCCAAATGATGCTCTCGATCATCAGGATCATTGTTAATTCCTCTCTTTTTTTTTTGGTTTTTGTTTTGGTAAACCATGTACTGCACCAAACACATACTGTTAAACCACAATGTTCTGCACCTGAAGCGGCTGTTGTCTTTGAATGGTGCTGTAGGGTGCAGTTCTATCCCAATGTGGGAAACCTAGGTGATAAGTGGGCCTTGACCTGTTCTGATACCATCTTACAAACCTTAAAACTTAGGTGATAAGGTTGAAGGGCTCAAGACTATAAACTCAGGGAACCCACATATATTTTTCGATATGGGACTATCCCATTCGGGGCTCCAACAGATCAGTCTTTACAAATATACCGTCGGGGTTGGACCCATCTCACCTTGCAGATCACATCACAATCCGATTTCCTTGTCGGGAGCACCGTGAGGAGCACAGTTCACAGATTTTTTATTAGATGGCTCCTATCATCACAAACTCTTACCCTGTTGGTGTATCCGAGTCGAACATGGCACGGCATCTTCTGACGCAAAGGTGCATTTGTATAAGAAATGTTAGCGTGTCATGTCCTTCCTTCTGTTACTCTACTCAGCCTTTCTTTTTAAACTGGATGGCAAAATCTGTCAACTTAATTAGTTTCGTGCTAGTTAAGCCTTGATGTATTAAATGAATTGTCCAATTTTAAGTTAGCCCTCTAATCTCCAAGTCTTATGGGGGAATCTAGCAATACTAATTAAGTCGGATGGGTTAAATGAGAATGCCAAATAAAATGATAAAAAAAATGTGATAATTAATGAGAAAGAATTGCTTTTGACTACTTACAGGCCATCTACTAGCTTGGCTAAGCTCGGTTACGCCTTCCTCCGCTTGATCGAAGAACATCCTCGCCCTCTTGATCTGGCTCTTCATGAAGCTCCTCCATTTATCGGTCACCTTCCCAGCGAAGATGTCATCATCTGAGAGCCCTGCTTGCGCGAGCTCATCTTGTGGTAAATAGACCCTCCCTCTACGAGCACTGGACGAGCATGCGCACAAGGGTCCAAGGAGATTAGCGGAAGAAGATGGAACGAGTCTTAAAAAGCAAGAGAAAGATCAGGCAACGGCATCCTGACATACTCTTCTCCGACGTCTCTAAGTATGTTGGTCAGCTGGTTTGCGATCCCCAAAGCCAAGGCTGCGTTATAGACGCTCTCTGTTGTGGCCTGTGACTCCAGCGCAATGCCCATCACAGGAACGCTCATCAATCCCACTGTCCCTGCCACATAGTAACAGTAGAGGTAGAGCTCGTCGAAGTTCTTGTATCTTGACTTCCTGAGGTCCATCCGCATCCCTTCGATCATGTCTTTGAAAGGCTGCAGCATGCAATGCAGGCAATAAGTCTAGAAATACCATGTTACTACCACCCTCAGTGTTGGATAAACCGAGGGTTCGTCCATGAAATTGGGCTCTAATTAAAGTAGTGATATATGGTGGCTGTGTCTGTTGCCCACTGTTCACACTCAGATGACCAGTAGAGCCGCCCGCTTGAACAGTTCAAATCTGGAATTAAAGCACCATGTTTTACACTTCGGTAGTGGACTAGGTGCAGCTGGCATTCACAACAAATCGATTACAGATCTTTTCAATGAAAGCCGAACTTTGTAGAGGAGATTATTTACAAAAATCTTTCAGACATTTCACGTGTAAGTGGGCATGGTGGTCGGTTCCGGGGAGTACGTCCAGGCCCACCCCGGCTCGTACAGAGTCCGCTTCCAATCTGGAAGGGCTCCATGCATTTCCACCCACATGGGATACAACTGAAGTGCATAACTACAGAACTGTAAATGGCCTCTCCAGGCCAGACTGCTTTTGACTTGGGGCCACTATCTGGTTAGTGACTTGAATTTGAATCTAAAACTTATGCTTTGAGTTGATTTAGTACCATTCTATATAGTTAAGGAGCCAAATTTAAATCCAAAACCAAGGTGTTTAGTTGAGAGAATGCTCTATCGATAAAGTGAAAAACCACCCACAAATTATCTAACGAAGAACTAAACTTCTAACACCCCCGAACAGCAACTCAGAAGATGATTATGTTACAAACCCGAATGATTGCCATATAAATGACGTTATTGAACGGGTGGAGAGTTAGTACAGTTTTGAATAGACAAAATCTTATACACTAAAAAAAAGAGAGAGAAGGATGTGACATTAAAGCTCACCAGATCGAATAGGCAGCTATCAAACAGTTAACGTAACAAGGATAATTCCGTCGTCTAAACTAAGTTAAAATTAATCGACTTTCGAAGAATAAATGGGGGGGTTTGTGTGTGTGTGTGTGTGTGTGTGTGTGTGTGTGAGAGAGAGAGAGAGAGAGAGAGAGAGAGAGAGCGAGCACGATAGGGGACATGCCTGGATGTCAACAGGGAACCTGGCAACAGTATCGGACAAAGCGGCGTCCAGCATATCGTATGGGCGGCCATCAAACAGGTCCTCCAGCCTCGCCTCCCACCTGTCCAGAGCAGACGGCGTCATGTGTGAGGCGTTCGGTCCATCCACAAGTTCGTCCGTTCTTCTGCACCAAACTGAACACGAGATGCAAGGTAATTGAGACCTCACAGCTTCCGACATCGAAAAACATGAGCAAACTCAGATTTTTTTTTTTTAACTCCTGATAATTATGCTTCTCTAATGGGAGACAGGGCAAAGCGGGAGGAGCTATGGATTCTGATGGATTACCATAGATTGCCCAGATTGCCTTTCGCCTCTCGGGTGTCATAAGCAGAGTTCCTGAACAAATAACAATAATAATAATAAGAGACAAAGAAGATTTGAAGCTATTCTCAAGCGCACAGATTTTGCATCTAAACAGTTGATGGTTGATAGAAATGTGATGCATCGAAACAAAACCAGTATGCTAGAGATAGAAATTCGAAGACCAGACATGTTTTAGGGAGACGTACCCAAGTAAAACGTCTTTGCATACTCGGCACAGACCTCTCCACAGCGATCATACGCTTCACTCATCAACTGGTTAGTTCCGGGGATGGCCAAATCACGCCTCACGTCGAAAGACGTCCTGTTCGACCTCATCTGCTCCTTCACCAGGGCGGCCTGCTTCAGGACTACGTCGTAGACCTTCTGCTCGGATGGGATGACCACCTCCCCCGCCGGATTCGCCACCAGACTGGATAGAATAGGGAAGTTTCCCCTGTTCTCCGGCTCGAAGCCGACGCAGGCGTACTTGGAGTAGGCGTAGAGGGAGTACAAACCCCATCTTGGCTTCCTCCTCTTCATACCCCCGTCATGTAGTCTTGGGGTGACGAGACGGGTTCCCTCCCGAATCGCCTCTAGAAAGCAGAGGCCGGAGGAGACATCCATGGGCGGCGAGACAACCCGAAGGAGTACAGCCGCCATGAGGGAATATATATGTATATATACACTCCCAGTTGCTCAACCTTTCTTCTAGCGGCTCCTCCCTCTGGTTTTGCTAGCTCTTAATTTATCTCCTACCTCATGCCTTCATCTTTGTAACTATTTTGTCAGACATCCGATGGCAAAGCAGCTTCCGCTGAATCACCGGAATCTTGAAGAACTGGAGCGAAGACACCTGGACAACCGAATGAAAGAGATTCAAAAACTAATAATTCAGTCCCCCCCCCCCCCAACCCAGAGTAATTCATCAGACTCCCAACAAGCGGCAACACCGAAGTTCAGATTTTGGACATAGAACAGCCATAGCAATGCTGGAGATTCCACAGTAAAGAGCGAGAAATAAAGCTCCCCCCTCCCCACCCCCCACCCCACGCATTGTCCAGAAACCGAATACCTACCAAGGCCCACCGAGTGGTATTGGCGTGTCAATGTAGCAGAGAGAGAGAGAGAGAGATGAGAAAGTGGGACTCCCACTCGTTCAAAACACCGACGTCCCTTCACACCCCACCGGAAACCCAGGAGCAGCCACCACCACCGCCCCACTATATACCCAGAAAGATAGAATCCCCCCACCCCAACAACACAACCCCCCCCCCCCCAAACGATGAAATTGCGCAGAGACAAAATAATGATGCAGATCATACACGAAAGAGAGAGAAGGCGGCTCACCTTCTCCTCCCTCACTCTCCACCGTCCACAGGGGCCTTCACAGGTCTTGAGTTTCCGATACGCAGAATCTTTCCTATCCCAGTCGCCATCGCCTGCCCACCCAACTGTGGCCCTCGTTCTCTCCACTCTCGGAGAGTCCGCCCTCCCCCCCCCCCCCAACCTCTCTCTCTCTCGCTCTGTGAGTACCCTTTCGACAGTGCTCCGTGACTATCTTCTAATCAAAATTCGCGTCGGGGGGACGGTGAGCGTGCCGATGGGGAGAGCGGCGGGATGGCCACGTGGTCGACGGGGGCCAATGCGGAACGAACAAGATAGGGTTATCCCATGAAGGCACCGTCAGCAAGTCGTCTACCGACACGTGGCCACGGTGATCTCGGCCCTAGCCCAAAGCATCTCCAGAGTGTTCCGCCGGAGCCCCCAAAAAGGTCGGAACGCGACGACGGATGACTCGGCGGGAGGGTGGCTCGCCAGGTGACACGTAGCGAGACGTCACGCCACCACGTTGTCGAGTGTGTGGGGAGGGGCCCTTGGGGCACCACCGTGAGCCACGTCATCGTGAGCTTTCTGCTCCTCGACGAGCAACCGGAGGCGTATGCCCCCGGCGCTCCACATACTTATAGTATTCCCACTCGCCATCTCCGCCGTAGAAAAAAGATAAATATATATTTATATTTATAAATTGTGACTTGTGAGAAGATTTCTCCTGGTGGTCTGTAAAAATTTTTAAGAGTATTTTAGTCAAAATACGTTGAGGGCGACATTAATTAGGTGGATGGAGAGGTGGGTGAACAGCCGAGAAGGGTCGCTGCTTAGCATTTTCAAGTGGCGTACATACAATATATTCACGCTCTGATCATTGCACGTCGGAAGAACGATGTCTTCAATTCGGGCACGGTGTGTGGAACGGCTTCGACTTTGACGGGTCCGAACACATTAGTAGATTCATTACAACCATGTAATTATAAGCTCAGATATACTTAATTTAGCCAACAGCAGATCCATTATGATACATAGTTGAAATTGTTAACAAAATTTCTTCAAAGTTGGACCCCAGAAGCAAAGCTTATTTGACGTCTCTATGTTAAAATTTAAATTAAACAAAGAATATATAATACTTGCCGCACGTCATAATTTACGAATTAGACTTAGTAATTTATATTTTTTTATGATGGGAAACGTAGTACAGTGGTGAAGAGGAGAAGATTCGCGACCCAATGTTTCACAGCCTAAAGACCCATGAAGGCCTATGCGGCCCAGTAATTGACAGCCCAACTCCATATTGAGGGTCCGCTTGCTATAAAATCTAGGGTAAAGGGCCCAAATAAGGTCCACCAAGTCTTGGCACGATCGCCCATGTAAAAACCTCCCCGACGCTCGGGAGGAACCCAGGCGCGCCCTTGGCCGAGCCAATAAAATGCGAATGAGATGCTCCCTCAGGGATGCCCAAGGTCGGGACTACATACTTAGAGTTTGGGCTTAGAAGGGGAATATCCCTCATCCCCCGCGGATCAGCCCTTCACTGGGACTCCCCAACGAGTCAGAGTGGATTCCAAGTGGTCGGGCACTTATCCCTAATAACTATAAGCGAACTCTACGCTATCGTCTAAGAGTGAAAAGCCCATCAGGATAAGGAGAGAGCAAGAGTCCCAGAATAGTAAGAGTTCATGCCGTGGACGTAAAGCCCCTAGATTCTCAAGATTTCCAATATTCTGAAGAGGGAGCCTGCAACTATCGAAAAGATTAGTCAATCCTAACCTCCTTAACTGGTGAAGAGCAGTCTCGTGCCCTGCACCTCCTTAGCCTCCTTTCACACCCCGCTTTTGCCCTTGCTGACTTAAGTATCGTAGGGTTTTCTCTGGGATAGTAATCCCCATCCCCCGATCACTTCTTTCCCTTTTGTAGTATTCCGTCCTGAGGTGACTTCGTACAATTCAACCGGGACTTGCTTTACCCTAAATCCAACGGCTTGCGACTTAGCACGAGATCTCGCCTCTTCATCTGGCACCATCTGTGTGAATCGAACCCACGATCACATGGTGCTGGTGCTATCCTCTCCCGAGCATCGACCTCAACAAGACTACACCGACGGACTGCTATCCTCTCTCGAGCATCGATCAATTAGTTGATTCGACATCGGGTAATAAGCTTCTCAACTTTTTTGACGCCTACTACGGATACCACCAGATCCAGATGCATCCCGAAGATGTAGAGAAGATGGCTTTTACCTCCGACTTTGGCGTGTATTGTTATGCCCGAATGCCTTTCAAGTTAAAGAACACCGGGGCAGCGTATCAAAGGCTAGTCAATCAGATATTCGAGGACCAGATCGGCCGGAACATTGAGGTCTACATAGATGACATACTGGTCAAGTTGTCAAAAGTTGAAGACCACTTTTCTAACATGGCAGAGACCTTCGAAGCCCTCCAGAAGTACAATATGAGACTCAACCCCACTAAGTGTGCCTTTGGGGTTAAGTCTGGAAAATTCTTGGGCTTCTTGGTTATTTACCGAGAGATTGAGGTAAATCCCAAGAAGATTCAAGCTATCCTAGATACGCGGTAGCCACAAAACATCAAGGATATCCAATGACTGACTGTGAGGATCGTCGTGCTAAATCACTTCATGTCCCGAGCTGCGGAGTGTTGCCTACTTTTTTCAAACTGTTGAGTGGTCCAAAGGAGGGCCACCCCGACCTTCACCTGGGATGATGAATGTGAAAAAGTTTTTACCGAGCTAAAGCAGTTCCTGATGGCCCCCCCATACTTTCAAAGCCCGTACCGGGATAGACCTTATATATGTATCTCTCGGCGACACCCTCTACTGTTAGCTCGGTGCAGGTTCGAGACGACAAGGGGGTTTAGAGGCCTGTGTACTACGTCAGCAAAATACTCTTGGATGTCGAAAAGAGGTACTCTACAACCGAGAAGCTCGTGCTAGCGTTGGTGACCTCGGCCAAATGACTTCGGCCCTATTTCATAGTATCGTGGTGTTAACCCACGAGACCTTGAGGAAGATCTTAGCACATCTCGAGGCCTCGGGGCACCTCATTAAATGGACGGTTATGCTCGGAGCCTATGACATCTCTTACCGACCTCGCACCGCCATTAAGGGCCAAGCACTCGTAGACTTTATTATAGAGAATACTACTCAGCCCGTGGAAGTCCCACTACCAACGGCCGACCCAACCTGGGAGCTCTTCGTCGGTCATTGTGCTCGGTCGACAGTGGTGCGGGAGTTATCCTCAGTTCCCCAGAATGGGTGGAATTGCAGTACGCCTTGAAGTTTAAGTTTGCGTCATCCAACAATGCCTCCGAATACGAAGCTTTGATTTCGGGAGCTCAGATGGCTAAGCGACTGGGAGCGGAATGGGCCAAAATCTACACCGATTCGCAACTAGTCACCAGCCAGTTCAACGGGGACTATGAGGCTCGAGAACCGCAGATGATTAGATATTTTCAACTTTCTAAGGAGGTAGCTCGGTAATTTGAGAGCTTCCAAGTAATCAGGATAGCTCGGAAGGAAAACTCCCGAGCAGATGCACTCTCCCGCCTAGCTTCCTCCACTAGCCCATCTGGGACCCGATCGGTTCTCCTAGAAGAGATGGAGCGCTCCAATATCGACCCCGAGCTGGTGGGAGTCGTTCAAGTGTTACCCGATGATTGGAGGATGCCCTACATAATCTAGCATAAAGATGGTTAGGAGCCCCCTGACCCTCAGGAAGCTAGGCCTCTCAAGTACCAAGCTAGGCGCTTCGTCTTGATCAATGGATCGCTTTACCGACGATCATTCGTGGGACCCCTCTTTAAGTGCCTTGAATCTTGTGAAGCTCGGCAAGCTGTTGAGAAAGTTCATGAGATTTGTGGCATGTATCAAGGAGGGAGGTCGGTTGTGAGGATTTTGTTACGGTAGTGGTACTGGTGGCCCATGTTGCAGCAGTATTGCTCGAACTACGTCCAGAAGTGCGACCGCTGCCAAAGGTTCGACCACCTGATACACCAACCGGCTTCAATGCTTGTGTCGCTCACCGAGCCTTACCCTTTCGCTCGGTGGGGAATTGACATCCTAGACCCCTTCCCTACAACTCAGGCATAAAAGAAATTTATCATTGTCGTCATCGATTACTCCACCAAGTGGATCAAGGTAGAGACTTCCGCAAAAATAACGGAAGGTGTGATTTGGAGTTTCGTGTGGCGATCGATCATATGCTGCTTTGGCGTCCTCCGAGTGATAGTGAGAGATAATGGCCGGTAGTTTAACTGCGCTTATTTTAAAAATTAGTGTGCCGACCTACATATTCGCAACCACTTCACTTCGATAGCCCACCGACAGACTAACAGTTTGGTCGAAAATGCTAACAAGACCCTGCTCAAGGGATTAAAGATCAGGCTGGATAAGCCCAAGGGACATTGGCTGGAGGAACTACCTAGCATACTATGGTCCTACCATACAACTTCAAGGGCCTCCACGGGCGAAACTCCGTTCCAACTGGTCTATGGTACTAAGGCCGTCATTCCGCTTGAGATTGATAGCTCTTCTCTTTTGGGCATCTATTTTCAGCCCGAGCCTAACGACAAGAAGCTGCTAGAGAACCTTGACCTAGCAGACGAGATATGCGAGACCGTGAGAATCTACGTGATGGAGTACCAACGACGCATGCATGGCCCGTTACTACAACACCTAGGTTCTTGATTGGGCCACGTTCTTGGACCGTCGGTCGATTGGTGTTGGCCTCCATAGGCCTTGCGACATTAGGTCGTAGTTGGTCTAGCGTTACTAGGCCACATTGGGGCTGGCATATTTTTCCCTCCCGTATTTTGATCAAATTCTTTGACTCTAACTTAAGGAAATGTGGTGGTCAAAATGACCCGATCTAAAAAAATTTGATATTTACTCAAAAGTTGTAATTTTATCCGATTTTGAAGGGTTTCGTTGGGCAAGGTTGACGGGTTGGCTTAAGTTTTGCCTGGTCCAAAGTTTAACAAATTAGGACATGTTGGTTAAACCTTTAGTTGAAAGCCACTTTAGTTTCTAACCGTAATGTGAAAATTGCTGAAGAGGAGTGCTTATAATTGATTTTAGGCAATTACATTAGCTCAGCTTTCTCCCATCACTTCGTTACTTTCTAAATATAGAGAGTTCAAGTTTAAAGCTTTTGCTTAAAGGGCAAAAGACCGGACAAATGACACCCAAAGTCTCACGTTTTCTCCTAAAACTAACTAGTCTAGAAGCCTAGCTATATATGAAAGCCCGCAGGCTCTTTCAATTGAAAGCTACACCAAAAGCATCCCAGGTGTTATTGTCTTGGAAAAATAAAGTTTAAAAAATATTCAGTAGTTGACGAATAAATATACGTGTATTTAGTTAATTGATTGGCATGCACGTCATTTTCGTGTTTCATATTTATCAGGCAATTTAAAGTTCGTGTTTAGATTTTTCTCTATCGGTCGTAGTCGATATTAATTTACATCGGTACAATTCCAACACCTTTGATTAATTGTTCAACATTCTCTCAACCTCTACAATATTCATTGCGATATAGAGGGTTTAATTCTAAAAGAAATTTTACGCCATAGGGTGAGGGTATATGTGTAATTTTTATCATATGAGGGTTTATTTTTAATTTTTCCTAAAATAGGGTTTATTCACAATTTTATCTAATCTAGGGTTTATTCATATTTTTTAAGATAACGATAAAATCATGGTTTGCAGGACCAAGCCGGGACGGCTTGACCCGCATGACCCGACCCATCCCAGGCAGTGGGCGAGACGCCCGGGCTGGGGGTGGTGGCCGGGACGCATTGGACTGCAAGGTCCCGTGTGTCCCGCCACATACCAGACCTGTCCACTGCGGGGCCGGCTTGGTTCGTGCGAGTCGGCCGACTCATGCAGGTCCGCCCATTTCATGGGCCAGTGGAGGGCGTTGCAGCGGTGGAGGGCGGCCAGGGGTGGTGCACGGCGGTGGATGGCGGCGAGCGGCAGCTTTGGGTGGCGGGGACAGGCCATCGAAGGTAAGTGAAACGTTTTGACGTTTTTTTTTAAAATGGGGGAGGGTGGCTAGTGGGGGCCCATGGGAGGGCGGTGGATGGCGGAAGAGGTGGGGGGCGGCGGTGGGAGGCCGGACGGGGACCGAGGGGCCGTGGGAAAGAGGGAGGAGGGAGGTTGGGGTGGGGGGGGCAGCCGGTGGGACGGTGGGAGGGGGCCGTGGGAGGGTGGGGTGGGGGGGGGGGGCGGTGTAGCCACCGGCGCCCACCTGGCAGATCTGGCCGATGGGAGGCCGGAGGGGGGGGGGGTGGGCGCCGGTAGGGGATGGGGCACCCGGTGGGGGAGGGGGGGTGTGGCAGGGGGGCGTGACAGGCACCCACCGGCCACCGTCACCCCCTCCGGCCTCCCACCGGCCAAATATGGCCGGTGGGAGGCCGGAGGGGGCGGCGGTGGCCGATGGGCACCTGTCACGCCCCGAGCTTTTAATACAGCGAAAGATAATCTCGGGAAACGTGAACAGTCGACATGGTAAGCCTCTTACAAGTAAGAATGATCAGAGCACAATACAATCACACATAAGATGCAATGTCTCAACAATTTAATCAACTTCCACTTCCATTAATAATAAGAATGATAAAGATTCAAGTACATGGACTATTCCAACTTACTTAAATCTATTTGACTCAATAAAAAGAAAATTACATGAACTCGATCTAGACATCATTAACTTCCTAAGTCTTTACTCTCAATTTTATGAGACTCTCATTCGCTCTTGGACCCATCATTTGAATAACTCGAATCCGAATCACTTGCATCTCCTGAAAAGATTGGAAAGTAGGTAATGAGCACACTTGCCCAGTAAGTATCTTCACATCAATATGAAGGCAATATTAAAGTGATTAGCATTTTAGCTCTAAAGAATAAGGTAAAATCACGCGAATGCGATAAATCATGTAAATAAACCACAGTAACAAGACATGATCAAGTTGAGATATGATTGAGCAAGCATGATCAAGCAAGAATGTAATTATGGACTTTCATGAATCAAGAATATAACGAGAATGTACTAGAACGTCATGTAACAAGCAAGTAAGTACTTTTCGCTTAATAACAAGTACTTCGTGAATTTCTATGGATAATTCAATTCATGAGCCGTGAATATTTTCGCGATTGTCGTGGATATTTCACTTATTTATAAAGAAAGTACTCCTAACGCAATGCGACGCCAGTAGCATCATACCCCATGGTTTATATAGTATGTTTCTGACAATCAACCGAGGGGACTAGCATAGAGTCCTTGAACATAATCAGTGCTCGATCTGCATCTTCAAGTATAAATCAAGCTACTTCCACGTATAGAGTAATAAAGTTGGCCACGCATGTAATAAGTTCAATGAATGTTCAAGACTAAATGTCAATAAGAATGCACCAAATATAGATTCGTGAGTTTAAGAAATGTATTAATAACGAAGTTACGCCTTGGAGAAACTTCGACAGCATAACGGTACGTTCTTTATCTTTCATAATTTATCTTAGATGTCTTTGAATAAGGTTACAAGTCCTAGACTATCATTAGTCAATCTATGATCATAGGAATATTTACCCTTGGGTCAAACCTCGGGTCAACAATACTCAAGAAATTTAGCGGTCTAAAATTGGGCCGCTATATTGATGTGGCGGTCTAATATTGGGTCGCTAAAGTGGGCTGAATCCAGAAAGAAATTGGTTTGGACTCAGAGAATTTAGCGGTCAGATACTGGACCGTTAATGTGCTGTAGTAGTCGAGTATTGAACCGTTAATGGATAGAATTTTCAAAAACGTCGGTAGCGCTTTCTAGACAATTGAGCTTTAATGGTACAACCAACTCGGCGTCCTAGTGGGAATCCCAGGCTCGCGGAGACTTACGGAGGTCTTGAAATAATATTTCCTAGTCCATTGGAAGGAATATCCAAAGGAGAGGTTATCAAGTCCAAGATTGTGTGCCTATAGTGCAAAGCGTGTAACTAATGGTCATATACCGGGATATATGCCATGAACTTACAGAAATGACTCTATAGATGAGAAGAGAATGTATATTCCGTGACAATCATAAATCTCGTCAATGTAGCATTTAAATCACGAATTAAATACAAATATATATATATATATATTTGGCATGAAACTAACTTATGCTTAAAATAATCCTAGGTATAGTAAGGAACCATGAAATCCACTGATATGCACATGAATAAAAATCTCAGAGTCAGAAAACAATACTTAAACAGGTTTGGAACATAATTAACTAGGCATATTATAAGTTTAATGGGCTGTTCTTAAATCTTGTCTCGGGTTGACAGGAAACAGAACAATGGCGGTCTATTATAGCACCGTTACAGAAAGTTGGCGGTTTATCGTAAGGCTGTCCGAGGGACTTTAACGGTCTATTCCTGGTCCGCCAGAGGTTTCATAAAAATCACGTTTCAAAGTGACTAGCGGTTTATCGTAGGGCCGCTACACAAGGTTGGCGGTCAAAGATTAAGCCGTTAGAGCATGTCTGACAGTAAAATAAGAAGAAACTAATGTTTTAAAACATATCATGTCTGAAAATCAACATATATATAAAATTCCCTATCATGATAGAACAAAGATTAGGCTAACAAGATGCATGGGTTTTCTGTGAATTAACAAGAGAATTTCTCTTAACTTAATTAGGGCTAACAATATGTATGGATGTACACTAGATGCATAAAACATAAAATTCTTGATGCATAGTTCATGAAATCTAGTGAAATAAGATGACTTTTAATCCTAGAACAAGATTTTAGCCGTTCATGAGATGACCTACCTTTGTCCTGGACCTTTAACTTCAAATTTAAGGCTGGATGCTATCCCTTGTTCCTTGCACTTCTTGTGACACATCAGCAACTTCACATTGCTTTAACTCCTTACTCTCTTGACCTATGGACATGAAATTTGGAGGGTAATAAGAAGATACTAAGGGAAACAAAAAGTTCTAAAGGATCAAGTTCTAAATACCTCGATTTGGTTCCCTAATTCGTTGATCTTCACCGGACTTTCGCACAGTTTCATGGGTCGCTAATGTGGAACCAGCAACTTTGCAGGCTTCTAACTTCTTGTGTGATTGATCTCCTAGCACGAAATTTTGAGGGATGTTAGTCCTATGTATTAGAAATAAAAACTTCTAAAGAATTTACCCAAAATAATACCTCCTTACCTTGATTTCACACGAGCCAAAGTAAGGGTCGCACAGGCCAAATCTGGGTTCTATTTATAGGGTTTTGCTAGGGTTTCATGGATTAGATCGATTCTTGAGTCCTTGTTTGCTATTAGCCCGATTTCTAAGAGTCCTAAGGATGCTTACTAATCTTCCCAGCTCGGTCTCTAGGAGATAGAATGCCAAAGATCCAATCTTTTTGCTCTTTCTTCCATTCACAGAACTAGCAGAGCTTAGCGGTCGATTAATGGGCCGCTAATTGGTATGTAGCGGTTGCACGATAGACCGCTAAACATCTCGGCGCTGAATTTGAATTTAATTCAAACTCTTTTATTCTATTATCCCCTTAATTATCTAGTCAATGGGTATGTATCCTTATATTCTGTGAATAAATTAATTAACCTACTAGAATATGGGCCAAACTTCATGGGCTTGGTCCTTAAGTTTTTTGGGCTTTATTTAAATAGGCTAGGTTAATTACTTTCTTTATTTTGGGCTTTAATAATGACTTATTTAACCCAATATTCATTTATTAATTCATTTGGGCATTTATGAATCCCAGAAATTTCCTAAATATATCAAAAATAATTTATATAAATTCTGGGGCATTACACTCTCCCCCACTTAAGAGAATTTGGTCCACAAATTCAATACATGGATTAGATGGAGAGTGTACTTACAGTTAAATAATTCTAAAAATCTTATGCGCATCGCTTCTTCGGTTTCCCATATTGCTTCATGTGGACATAACTTGGTCCATTGGAATAGTTTTATTCCACAGTTGACGAACCTCTTGTTCAACGATCCTTATTGGCTTTTGCTCATATGTCAATTCCTTTTTAATCTCCAGATTATCGTAAGTGATGACATGGAAAGGATCATAAATATATTTCTTTAACATCGAGACATGGAATACCTCTTGAACTCCTGCTAGTTGTGGAGGTAAAGTCAGTCGATAAGTCACTTCACCGACCCTTTCCAGAATTTCAAATGGGCCAATAAATCTTGGAGTAAGCTTACCTTTAATGTCAAATCTTCGAATACCTCGACCTGGAGAAACCTTAAGATACACATGGTCTCCCACTTGGAACTCCAAGTCGCGCCTTTGATTATCAGCATAAGATTTCTGCCGGTCTTGTGCCATCTGAAGCCTTTCCCGAATCAGCTTTATCTTTTCTATAGTATCCCTGATAATATCGAGACCTAGAAACTGTCTCTCCCCTACTTCATTCCAGCATATCGGTGTTCGACAGCTTCTTCCATATAGAGCTTCAAATGGTGCCATCTGTATACTAGCTTGGTGGCTATTGTTGTATGCAAATTCTACTAGGGACAAGTGGTCATGCCAACTACCTCCAAAATCAATAGCACAAGCCCTGAGCATATCCTCAGCTACCTGGTTTGTCCTTTCAGTCTGGCCATCAGTTTGTGGATGAAATGCTGTGGTAAAGTTTAGTCGGGTCCCTAATGAATGTTGTAGATCCTTCCAAAACTGTGATGTGAATCGAGGATCTCTATCTGATATAATAGTGACAGGGACACCATGTAATTTAACAATTTCCCTTATGTATAATGCTGCTAGAATATCTACAGACCATCGACTTTTTATTGGCAGAAAATATGCAAACTTAGTCAATCGGTCTATGATTACCTATATACCATCGTGCCCTCCTCTTGTTTTAGGTAAACCCATGATGAAATCCATCCCTACACTTTCCCATTTTCATTCTGGAATATTTAAGAGGTGTAATTTACCTACGGATTTTAAATGTTCTACCTTTACTTGCTGACAAGTGAGACAGCGGGACACGAAATCTGCCACTTCTCTTTTCGTGTTAGGCCACCAGAAGTTCCTTTTAAGATCTTGATACATTTTTGTACCACCAGGATAAATGGTGTACTTGGAATTATGAGCTCCTTCAAGGATCAGTCTCTTAGTATCAACATGATCCGGTATACAAATTCGGCCCTTGAATAGCAACCTTCCATCATTGGCAATATAGAAATCCAGCCTTTGCTCTATATTGGTTTTATTCTCCAGCAATACTGGGTCGTTGTCCTGCAGCTTGATCAGATCTTCTATTAATGTAGGTTGAGTTTGGATGTTGGCGACAAAATAATCTTCCTTCTTTATGTCAACATCTAAATTCAACTAGGCAAATTAAGGAATGAGATTCATCATACTAATCATAAGACTTGATAGCTTTCCCATCGATTTTCTATTGAGTGCATCGGCTACAGCATTAGCCTTACCAGGGTGATATTGGATAGCAAAATCAAAGTCTTTAAGGTATTCCAACCATCTTCTTTGCCTCATATTCAGCTCTTTTTGGGAGAATAAATATTTCAAGCTTTGTGATCCGAATAGACCGTAAATTTCTCTCCATAAAGGTAGTGACGCCAAATTTTTAAGGCAAATATAACAACTGCCAATTCTAAATCATGCACAGGGTAATTTTCTTCGTGACGCTTCAACTGTCTTGAAGAATAGCAAATCACCTTCCCATTTTACATAAGAACGCACCCTACGCCAATGCCAGATGCATCCGTATAGACTTCAAATCCACCACCCTCAACGAGCAATGATAATATAGGGGCTGTCGTGAGATGTTCCTTAAGAGTTAGAAAACTCTTTTTACAGTCCTTCGACCATACAAAAGGATTTTCTTTTCTTGTAAGTTTTGTCAAAGGAACGGCAATCTTAGAAAAATCCGTAATAAACCTCCTGTAATACCCAGCTAGACCTAGAAAACATCTTACTTCTGACACAGTCGTTGGCCGGCTCCAGTTCTTGACAGCTTCCACTTTAGAACACTACCAAAAAAAGTGGGATTACAGACAGAATTTTCAGACGGAAGTTTCAGATGGAAATTTCCGTCTGAAATTTGTGACGGATTATTTTCTATCGGAAATCCCATCTGAAATATGCAAGTACACACCGAATTTCAGACGGAAATTTGTGACGGAAAATATTCCGTCACAAATTTCAGACGGAATTTGTGACGGAATTATTAAACTGTCAGAAATTTATAACCAAGAATTTGTGACGGCCACATTTGTGACGGAATCCGTCTGACAATCCGTCACAAATGTGTCTTCTCACGGATTTTAAGACGGAAATTAATCCGTCACAAAATTTTTGCGCCCCAAATCCGTCGCAAATGTGCCTTTGCGACGGAATGGGGCGCAATAAATTTTGTGATGGACTAATTTCCGTCTGAAAATCCGTGAGAAGACACATTTGTGACGGATTGTCAGACGGATTCCGTCACAAATGTGGCCGTCACAAATTCTTGGTTACAAATTTCTGACAGTTTAATAATTCCGTCACAAATTCCGTCTGAAATTTGTGACGGAATATTTTCCGTCATAAATTTCCGTCTGAAATTCGGTGTGTACTTGCATATTTCAGACGGGATTTCCGACGGAAAATAATCCGTCACAAATTTCAGACGGAAATTTCCGTCTGAAATTTTCGTCTGAAAATTCCGTCTGTAATCCCACTTTTTCTGGTAGTGGAAGGATCCACAGTGATACCTTCCTTTGAAATGATATGGCCAAGAAATGAGACTTCCTTAAGCCAGAACTCACATTTATTAAGTTTGGCATAGAGTTTGTGTTCTCTTAGAGTCTGCAAGGCTATTTTCAAATGTTCGTCATGTTCCTCCTTTGTCTCGGAGTAAATAAGAATGTCATCAATAAAGACGACTACAAACTGGTCAAGATAAGGCTGAAGTCTTTATTCATAAGTTGCATAAATGCTGCTGGGGCATTAGTTAACCCGAACGGCATTACAACAAATTCATAATGGCCAAACGGCTTCGAAAAGTAGTTTTGTACATGCCTTCATATTTAATTCTGAGCTAGTGATATCTTGATCTGAGATCGATCTTGGAAAAATATTCTGCTCCTGAAAGCTGATCAAAGAGCTCATCAATACGCGGCAACAGATACTTGTTCTTAATTGTGAGTTGATTCAGTCGCCGATAGTCGATACAGAGCCTGAGCGATCCATCGTTCTTCTTGACAAAAAGAACTGATGCACCCCAAGGGGATGTGCTAGGTCGTACGAATCCCTTGTCCAATAATTCCTGAACCTGCTTCTTCAATTCCTTAAGTTCTGTGGGGGACATCCTGTAGGGAGCTATTGAAACAGGTGCTGCTCCGGGAATGAGTTCAATGGAGAAGTTTACTTCCCTTTCGGGTGGTAAACTGGGTAGATCTGATGGGAATACATCAGGAAACTCATTTACAATTGGGATGTCTGCTAAGATGATCTCCTTAGACTCGGTAACAATTATGGAAGCAAGAAAAGCTTCACATCCTTGTAAAATAAGTTTTCAAGCATGAAGAGAAGAAATGATAGTAAGATGTTTCCTATACTTGATACCAAGAAGGAAAATCTTGGAAGGCCTGGTTTGCGAAAAGAGATAATCCTATTCCAGAAATTGATATCGGCATCATGGTCTACTAGCCAATCCACCCCTAAAATAGCATCATAACCTTTCATGTCAAGGCATACTAAGTTTGCAGGGAGATTATGACCTTCTACTATTACCTCACTATTAGGATAGTAATTGGTAAGCTTTGTTCCAGAACCTAAGGGTGTAGTAATAGAAAAGTCCGAAGGTAAGGGAACTGATGAAATCGGCAATATTTTTACAAAAGCAGTGGATATAAAGGAATGAGAAGCACCGGTATCAAATAGCACAAATACAGGATGGGAACAAACTTGAATAATACCTTCCATAAGCCCATCATTTGGGGACGCTTCTTCATCTAAAACAGCATTAAGACGAGCCTGTCTCTTACGTCCGTCACTGGATGATTGATCCTTCGTGATAGGGTAATCTGGCATGCGATGCTCCCGGCTGCCACATCTTAAACAAGCACCGAGATGCTTCCAGCATTCTTCGGCCGAGTGGCCAAACTTTTTACAAAAGGTGCAAGCCGCCATGACTTACTTTCCCTCCTCCTTGACTTTCTTATTCTTCTGGGAGCTACTCCTACTCCCGTTCCTCGACCTCTTCCTTTTATCACGGGGTTTGTTGGGCTCCGTGATGCTAAATTTCTCCTTCTTATCTTTCATAATTTATCTTAGATGTCTTTGAATAAGGTTACAAGTCTTAGACTATCATTAGTCAATCTAGGATCATAGGAATATTAACCCTTGGGTCAAACATTGGGTCAACAGTACTCAAGAAATTTAGCGGTCTAAAATTGGGCCGCTATATTGATATGGCGGTCTAACATTGGGCCGCTAGAGTGGGCTGAATCCAGAAAGAAATCGGTTTGGACTCAGAGAATTTAGCGGTTAGATACTGGACCGTTAATGTGCTGTAGCGGTCGAGTACTGAACCGTTAATGGACATAATTTTCGAAAACATCGGTAGTACTTTCTAGACAATTGGGCTTTAATGGTACAACCAGCTCGACGTCCTAGTGGGAATCCCAGGCTCGCGGATGTTGATTGTAAAAATGTGTTTTCTTTCTTACTTTCTTTCTTTCTTCTTTATCCCTCTACTTTATCAATATAATAAGTAAATGAAATGCAAGTAGAAAGAGACAGAGGTATGTGAATGTGTGTGTGATCGCCACCAAGGTGCCAAATGCAATAGATACACCGTACCTTGGAAAAGAAGGGAGACACTCGCCTGTGAATCAACACTACGGAAATAAACGGCTCGGGAAGAACCGCCCTATTAATGAGCGGTCGATTGACAGACCGCCGAGCAGCGCCGGGAAGGACATGGGGTGAAGAATAGCGGATAGCGGAACGGTTCGGATGACGCCGCAGAGGAATGAGGAACGGCTCTGTGAAGACCACTCCCGTACCCGGACAGACATGAAGTAGCCGTTCAAAGGTTCTAAGCGGCTCGTGGCGATCCGCCTGATTCTTCAAATGGACGGAAGTAAACCGCTTTGTTCCGTTACCCACCAACTCGTAGGATCTGAACCTCCACCTCTTCCGGCCGGCCAAAAGGAGTGGGCCTCGTGCTAGGATGATGCTGACCTGCAAAACACAATGAAAAACACGAAAGAAAACTCAAATTAGAACTAGAGAGTGTAGTAACTATAGAAGAACATGAAAGATGGACAAACTAACATGGAATGGGGGATACCTGGGAGGTTTTTAACCCCTATGGGGCACAAAAACAATAGGAGGGTGTGTGTAATGTGAATAATGATGAAAAACGAGGATAGAGAATAATAGAGAAACACATGCAATGAATGAGAAATGATTAACAATGACTCAAAATAACAAAAAGGACACGACTACTCCCTGAACCGGAGGCTCATATGGACGTAGAGAGCCTCCCTCCCTGGCCACAGTTCACTTAAAAGTTCGGCAAGGCTTCGCCGCCGACCTTGGATTCCCCCCCTTTCAAAGCTTGGACTAAGGGTCTATTTATAGAGCCCCACAAAGCCAGCCCCGAAATTAGGATTTCCAGTGGATATTAATCCGAGATATCAAAAGATAATTCGAAGATAATTGATTTATCTTCCAACCAGTTCAAACGGCACCCCATTTGGTAGAGTATCCGCAGAGAAATGGGTGGAATAAGTTGAGGATAAAACCATGGGTTGGGGAGAGAAAATCCTTTAAAACCTCGGGAATCGGGCCATTGCGCGGTCGCGCGATAGGCCGCTCAAAACATTCAGCATTCTAACCCCAGACCATCCAATTCTGTCGGTGGAAATCAAATAAATAGGAAGATAATCCAAAATATCCATCGAACTGACCGAGTTCTTCGGCGGGTAAGACTCTTGAGGATTGAACGGTCTACTGCTAGACTACGCCATGAATGGGGCGGTTGAACAGCAACCGTTCATAGCCTGTCAGTGATAAATGCAATAAGCCAGGATAAATAGATAATTATTTGAAAATTCAATCGGTTTAGGACTCTGGGAATTGGACGGCCATATAAATACCGTTCAATTGATTTGGACGACTACATGAGGACCGTTCAACAGCATGTTGTTGACACCCGTTTTATGACCGATAAGTCGGGTCATCTCCTTGTTCATTCTATATGATGCTCCGAGTTGTTCACTCTTCATTGAGCTTTCTTGATCAGTTAGAGGTCTATTTCATGGGTCTTCTCCTCTTGGTTGAGTTTGGTTCCTGGTGGCGTTTTCATGGGCTGAAGCTTAGCAAGCTCCTATCTCATTTTGGATCCTTATTGTCTCTAACGGTCCCTTAAAGGGGCGTTACATCCTTATAACGCGCCACTCCTTGGCCGTTACATCTTAAGGAGTCCTTACCCTCAGGGCTTATTTCCTGTTCTTAATTATTCAATCTTCATTATTTCTAACGGTCTACACCAGGGGCGTTACATCCTTCTAACGCATCCTCCCAGGACCGTTACACTTTCAAGAGTCCTAAAGTTTGATGCCTTTGTTTCAATCCTTATCTTTAGCCTATCCATTGATTCTAACGGTCTGTCGTGCAGCCGTTACATCTCTCTAACGCGTCCATCCGTGACCGTTACATTCCTTCAAGAGTCCTACTGTTTTGATCTTCTTCCCGTTGACCTTATCTTCTTGGGGATAAGGTTACTGTGACGGTCTCTCCTTGGCGCGTTACATTCATGTGGCGGTCTTTCGAGCAGCCGTTACATCAAACAGAGAGTCCTGGCAGTTCTGGTCTTTTCTCTGCTACTCCGTGGTTGAGTTGAGAGTTTGATCTGATGATTTCTCTTCCAAATCTGATCCTCAGAACCTTCTGTTTATTTCTATGGACTCTTGGTGATATTATCTTCAAGAGTTTGCTAAGAGTTATCCTCTTTTCTTGCTGGATTATCCTCTGCTCGACCAGAGATTTTGAGGGCCTATAAATAGCACCCTTAACTTCATGGCCTGAAGGGGGAGAAATCTGGTTTTTGCGTCGAAGTGCTGCCGCTTTCTGGAGCCATCTTCATCCTGTTGTGTAGCGGACAGCGGATCTAGAGGGGAGGGGTGAATAGATCTGCCCCTCTTTTCCCAATGGAACCCTCTAAATAGCTAGATAGAACAAATCGCAGCGGAATATAACTAGCTAAATGAAGGACACAATGATTTGCTTAGCAAGATGATTACTATTATATCAATTAGAACTTAAGCATGCATCTAGAACAAAACAATCACACAAACAAACCACAACACACGAGATTTTTAAGGTGGTTCGGACTGAATCCCCAGTCCTACGTCCACCCCTCACCAAATCCGGTGAGGCTCCACCAGTGCCACGCACTGAACCGCAAATTGGAAAGACATTGCCTTCCTACTAACCGCCGGTAGGGACATCAACACCGCAGATCGGACAACTTCCGATGGCCTTCCTACTAACCACCGGTAGGGACGATCTTCAGTTCCAAATGTTTGAATGAAATGGAAAAGAACAATTATGAAAATACTCAAACAAGATATGAAATATGTTCAAAGAGAAAAGATCTTGTCTGAGTTTGCTGGAGCTTGAATCTGATGCTTCACTTGGCTTGGAGTTGATCTCCTCTTGAAGTAGCTTGAATCACTTGGAGATATGATCAAGAACTTCTTCCCGGAGTACTGTTCACAGCTACAGTACTCGAACTCCTCTCCCTTGAACACACCCTTGCAGCCTCCTTTGATCTCCCTTATTAGCCTTTCTTGCTTCTACTCTTCCCTGGAGGTTGCTGGATTGAGATATGAACTTGAATCACCTTGAGTTGATGGAGAGAGTGTTGGATGTAGCTTTGATCTTCCTTTTGATCCTCTTGAGTTGATGAAGAGGAAGAAGGATGCAGTTTATATCACCTTTGAACCCCTTGCTTGCTTCTTCTTCCTTGGAGGTTGAGATGGCTTCAGATCTGGACTTGAATGCCTTGGAATGGATGACGAACTCCTTCCTGAAACACTGTTCACGGAGGTGCTACAGTACCTCGAAAATGGCCTCCCTTGATCTCCCTTGAAGCCTTGAAGTGATAGGGTTTCCAACCCCTCATGTGTTGGTTTTATAGACCTTGAATGGTCCATAGACACCCTCCATACCAGATCCATAAATCATGGAAGATTAGGTAAGGTTTGATTAAACAAATCCATGGAAAGGGGCTGGCCACGAGGTGGAATTCGAAGTCAAACAAGGCTGCATCGGGGTTGGCGGTCGGCCTGCAGCTTATGGCAGTCGACCTCCACTGAGAAACCTGCAAACGGGCGGTCCCTGGGATTTCAGGTCGACCGCTACGGGCTGGCGGTCGACCGCCAGCTGAAACACATGTAGAATGGCGATCCCTGGCTGAGGCGGTCGGCCGCCCCTGTGCTGGCGGTCGACCGCCAGCTGGGCAGAACCCGGGCTTGCCCGGGTCGGTCCGTTAAGTCTTGAACTCCGTCATTCAACTCCATTAGCAGCCCGTGCATGTTTGTGGCATCGCCCTTGATAGTCTAGAAGGTATCAACTGAGTCTTTAACCTTGGATTCTCTTGGCTATACTTCTTTGTGCATTGACCTTGGATGAGTGACGAGCCGAATATGAAATGTCGACTTTTGCTTGTAAGAGAGATGAGATTTGCATCCTTGCTTGGGCGCGATCAATGAGCTTTCACTTGGGCCATTGCCACTTGATTCCTTGTCCATTCATTAGCATATCTGTCATGAATAAAAACATCACGTATGTCAATCACATGAGAGTGGAAGATATCAATGACTAATAGTGTTTAGCCATTATCAAAACCAAGAATACTACAGAATGCATATGTGTTGAACAAAGGAGAGAATGTTGAACATGTGTGTAACATGATTACATCCTTTATGGTTTTGATGCTGTCTGCCTCTTTAGTTGGTTTTGATGATGTCTGTCTCTTTAGTCATTAATGAACTATACCTGCATTTGATAATGTTAATATTCATACATTTCAGGTCATCATACTTCCAGTGTAAAAGCTCAAGAATGGCACACCAATCTAGACAATTGAATTGACAGATATCAAGGCATATGACAATATTGGATACACGAACATATAGCATGTTTCAAGCACAGAAATCAAGCTGAATAGCATCACACATAAGGTCATTGCATATTCTTCATATGGTCAGTGCATGTCTTACCTTATGGATGATTCAAGGTCGGTGCAACTTCTCGATAGCATGCTACAAGATAATCCAAGGAATGAAGTGGAATTGGCAAATGTGAAAGCTCAATGCAAACGTGAAAGCTCAATGCAAATGTGAAAGCTCAATGCAAACGTGAAAGCTCAATGCAAATGTCAAAGCTCAATGCAAATGTCAAAGCTCAATGCAAAATATGAAAGCTCTATGTTGCGCCCTCGCACGCGGATCGACCTGCGCGGTCAGGTCGCGGGGGTCAAGGGGGCAGCGCCCCTTGCGGGGGTTTCCGGGGGCGGAGCCCCCGGAACAAAAATTTGATTGAATACTCTATAATCAAATCTACAAGACAGTCAAGGTTGATGCTATAGACATGAATGGGCTGCTAAAGGAGTCAAGCAACGAAGCTAAAAAGGTTAATGGACTGACCCGGCTGAACTGGGGGTCTGCCCAGCTGGCGGTCGACCGCCCCAGTGACCGCTAGCACAGGGGCGGTCGACCGCCCCAGCCAGAGCCACACCGTCTATAGGCTTTTTCAGTAGCGGTCGACCGCCAGCCAGTGGCGGTCGACCGAAAATCCCAGGGATCGCCCGTTTTCAAGTTTTACAGTAGCAGTCGACCGCCAGGAACCTTAGGTCGACCGCCAGCCCCGAAGCAGCCTTGTTTGACCTCGAAATCCACCTCGTGGCTAGCCCCTTTCCATGTATTTGTTTAATCAAATCTTACCTAATCTTTCATGATTTGTGGATCTGGTCTAGGGGGCATCTATGGACCATTCAAGGGTTATAAAACCAACACTTGAGGGGAGGGAAAACCTAATGCTTCAAGGGGGCTTCCATATGCTTAATTGAAGATCTAAAGGGGACGAAGTACTGTTCACGTGAACAGTACTTCGTGAAGAAGTTCTTCATCCAAGCAAGGTTGATTCAAGCTCAAATCAAGGCAAACAACCTTCAAGGAAGATCAGATGCAAGCTAGGCTATCAAGGTGATCTAAGGAAGCTAGTTTCATTCAAGATCTTCAAGAGAAATCATCTACATCATTCCGATTCATCCAAGGTGATTTCTGAAGCATTCAAACTCCTAGAAGCTGTTGAAGAAATAAGATTCAAGGTAGAATCAATTACTCTCTTCATCCACTTCAAGAAGATACAAAGAGAAGATCAAAAGAGGAGATTGAAGGAAGAGTTACTATTCACGTGAAAAGTACTCCGTGAAGAACATCTTCATTCAATCCAAGGTATTCAAGCTCATATCAAAGAGATCATCTTCCAAGATCTGTGAAGAAGGAAGCAAGGATCAAGGTAGCATCTATTCACTTCTTCATCCATTCAAAGAGATCAAAAAGAAGATCAAGAGAGGAGATTGGAAGAACAGTTACTGTTCACATGAATAGTACTCCGTGAAGAACAAGCATCCATTCAAGGGTGATTACAAGAATATTGATCTGCAAGAAGAAGAGATCCCTGCTGCTGATCAACAAAGCATATCGATACAAGGGCCAATTCCTTCTTACTCAATCTCTTGTTTTAATTCCTTCACATATGTTTTACTTTCAATATTGTTAAACACTTGAACTTGTGAATCGTCCCTACCGGTGGTTAGTAGGAAGGCAATCGGAGGTTGTTCGATTTGCGGTGTTGACGTCCCTACCAGGTGGTTAGTAGGAAGGCAATCGGAAGTTCTCCGATCTGCGGTGTAGCCGTCCCTGCCGGCTTTGTGTGTAGGAAGACAGAAAGAGAGTTTTCTCTGTTCTGTGGTTTGGGGCGTGTCCTCGGGTCAAGCTGTGAGTCAGCAAGGAAGCCTCACCGGGTTTTGGTGAGGGGTGGACGTAGGTTGCGGGGTTGCAACTGAACCACCTTAAAATCCCTGTGTTGTGGGCTATTTATTTTGTGTGATTGCCCTATATCTTCTAACCCCATTCGCAGGTTCGTGTGCTTCCACACTTGGTTATATTGCTCACACACATATGCACTTTGAGTGATCAACATAGCATACACACACACGCACGGTTGTTGCAAGCTATTGCATGTCCATCTATGTGTTATGCTTTGTAATTCACTTAAAGAAGCGTGGATGTTTCATAGCTTGTAATTCAAGTCTTTTCTTTTGAGCCACTCTACTTAATTCCGTTGTGCATCGTGCCTAAGTGATTCATTCACTTAATAAGAGTGGTTTAAGCTTCCGCTAGCTAAGAGTTTTAAATAGGCCAAAGTTTCTGATAGGATCTATTCAACCCCCCCTTCTAGATCCGTTTACACCTCACGGGACCCAATAATATGACCATAGAATGATGTCGAATGACCCAAGTGACCACAGAATGACTCAAATGACTTCAGGGACACAACATTCTCCCCCTTTTTGATGATGGCAACACTGTGAGTCATTATGTGATATGAATGTCTAAAATGGCACAAGTTATAATAAATGCAATATATGCAGCTCAAGATTCATGATAGTAATAGCATGGGAATGTAATTATGAATGCAGATATGAATGCTATGCAATATGAATGCTAGCAGTTATGCAAGCCCCAAGCCCCAGCACATACACATATGAGATGCAAAGGGAGCAATGGATTCTCTCCCCTTGGACTCTCCCCGTACACCATTCACACAACCCCCAAAGACAACGCGATAACGCATAGCTAACGCGACAAAGGACTCACACAAAGAATTCTCCCCCTTTGCCAACAGCAAAAAAGGAGTGATAATAGTAAAATGTCTGTGAGACCATAGCTGAAAGGAGTAGAGAGCAAGCCATTATATGCAAAACTGAAGCATGCCGTGAGCAACATATATGGTTCAAAGCTAATGAAATCCGAGATCATCAACAGAGTTCGAAAAGCAGCTACATCCAAGATTTAATAGAAATGAACCAAAGGTGCATATCATGGCAGTGTTTTACCTTCCCTTGTCTTATATATCCATATTCAATAACGACAAAGGCAATAACACAAAAGCATGTATTGAGGCTAAACAATCATGACTAAAGCATGGAATTTTTAGGAATTCAACAAGTTTGATTATCAATATCATTTGCATTTGAAGACACAAGACTCATATTTTATGAGCAATCAAGTCTAGTACATGCCTCTAAGCCGTAAGAATATACGTTGTTTAGACGCCAGTATTCCTAGGAATTTGGTAAGACTGACTGTCATGTTTCAAGATGAACAGAGATAGCAAAGTCACGTCATGCCATATCCATTCTCAATTCTTTGATGAGGGGATATATTTCTCAGCAATTATGTCATTGCTCTGCCTATAGTCCAAAAGTTTTAAGACAGAGATAACAAGGGCACATCATGACATATGCGTTTGTCACTTGATTTGATGACATGACATATTTCTCCGTGCAACAATATCATTGCTCTGTCAAATTGATTTTCAAGAATTTCATCTCATCAAGATGTTTAAAAATAATACTAAGCTTGAGTGTATCACCAAGATGGTCATGAACTTTGAATTTTCAGATATCAGGATAGTCATTCAAAGCACAATATGCAATCTCTAGTTAAGGTCTATTAAAACCACATAACATAGATGATTTCATAACAGATATTTCAGAACGTCAAGGAAATCACTAAATCTGAAGCATTTTCATTGGATGGACAATCATTAGGGCATATAATAGAAAGCTCTTACACCATATGTCCATCTGTCTCATGAACTCAAACCAGACTGTAAGTCACTGAAGTGCAGTTTGCAAGAGGTTAAGAGAATCAACAAAACTCCCCCTAAGGATATGCAATGGATACGCGAAGGGGTTATGTTTGCAATCAAGTGGAATGGCAAAGGAGGTTGACCTAGTCACTCATGAAGGTAGCAGAAATGAAATGTATGACCCAACGCATGGTTGTACACTTATTAAATGCCACAGAATGAATATGCATGAATGTTGCACAAGGACAACTCCCCCTTACTATATGGCCTATATGC
Organism: Amorphophallus konjac; assembly: GCA_022559845.1. Taxonomy (NCBI): domain Eukaryota; kingdom Viridiplantae; phylum Streptophyta; class Magnoliopsida; order Alismatales; family Araceae; genus Amorphophallus; species Amorphophallus konjac. Next base: position 72,019,922 of record CM040128.1, on the reverse strand, counting down.
GACATTGACACATGGTACTTGGCGGAGGTGAAACTTCACGCATATTGAGTGCTTCGAGACAAGCATAACCTGCCCTTCCATACATCAACATTTGATATACCATGGTCATGCAAGAATGATGCGACACAAACCATACAATACATTATGAACATGATCTTAATTCATTATTATGCATCTACATGCAATGAAAAATGACATATTGACATATCAACAATGCAGGAAACACCAATCTGTAAAAACACACACTAAATTGAACATGATCATCATTTCAAATTCTTATTGGCCTGAGGTCGGTAAAGACCAAGCTCCCTTCTGAGTGTTGAAAACCTGTCATTACACAAGAGCTTGGTGAAAATATTAGCAATTTGATTTAGAGTATCAATGAAATGCAGTTCAAAATTTTTCTTACCGACCTCATCTCTAATGAAGTGATGCCTAATCTCAATATGCTTAGTCCTAAAGTGCTGGACTAGATTTTTTGCAAGGTTGATAGCACTAGTGTTATCACACAGAATCGGGACACAACCAAGATCCACCAAGTAGTCTTGGAGTTGGTGTTTAATCTACAACACTTGGGTGCCACAGCTCCCCGCAGCAACATATTCTGCCTCCGCGGTTGAGAGGGCAACCGAGTGTTATTTCTTGGAGGCCCAAGAAACTAAACACCCGCCTAGAAACTGGCAATAGCCACTAGTACTCTTACGATCCAGCTTGCATCGAGCGTAATCCACATCAGAATAAGATATAAGAGATAAATCACATGAAGACGGATACCACAATCCCAAATCTTGAGTGCCGGCAAGATATCGAAGGATACGTTTGACGGCAGTCAAATGAGATTCTCTAGGACTAGCTTGAAATCTAGCACAAAGGTATACACTAAACTGGATATCTGGTCGGGATGCAGTCAAATAAAGCAAAGAACCAATCATATCTCTATAGACCTTTGCATCCACCAATTTACCATTTTCATCCGAATCCAGTGAAGTTGAGGTGCTCATCGGAGTTACAATGATTTTGCTGTTTGCCATGTAAAATCTTTTCAGCAGCTCTTTGATGTATTTGGCTTGACTTATGAAACAACCATCTTGTCCTTGGTTGACCTGCAAACCGAGAAAGAATTGGAGTTCTTCCGTTAGGCTCATCTCAAATTCGCTAGTCATGAGGTTAGCAAATTCCTCACACATTTCAGATTTAGTAGAACCAAACACAATATCATCAACATAAATTTGAACAATCAAGATGTTCTTACCTTACTTTTTAGTGAAAAGTGTTTGATCTACCTTACCTCGTGTGTACCCTTTTCCAATGAGGAACGAGCTTAGTCTCTCATACCAAGCTCTTGATGCTTGCTTAAGTCCATAGAGTGCCCTGTCTAGCTTGTATACAAATTTGCATTGTTAGAATTATCAAAGCCAGGGGGCTGCTCAACGTAGACTTCTTCTTTGATCAAGCCATTCAAGAAAGTACTTTTGACATCCATTTGATAAAGCTTTATTCTAAGGGAGCATGCAAAGGCAAGTAAAATTCTGATGGCTTCGAGTCTAGCAACCGGGGCATAAGATTCATCAAAGTCTACCCCAAACTCTTGATTATACCCTTGAGCCACCAATCTAGCCTTATTTCTTATTATCTTGCCATCCTCACTTAGTTTGTTCCTAAAGACCCATTTAGTGCCTATGACAAATTGTGATGAAGGTCTAGGAACAAGATGCCAAACTTTGTTTCTCTCAAACTGGTTTAGCTCTTCTTGCATGGAATTTATCCAGTTTTCATCTTTTAAAGCATCATCAATATTTTTGGGTTCATGCTGCGAGACAAGAGCAAGTTGATCTAATTCTTTCATAATTTTAAAATGTGACCTAGTTCTAGGTGGGTCATTCAAGCTACCAATGACATTCTCCAAGGGATGATCCTTAAGAATTCTAATGTTTGTAGAATCGTTACCTTCTCCTGGAGCTTGATCCCTTGCATTACTTGATTCAGCTCGGTCACCATCTTCTTTTATTTCTTCTTGTGGAGGATCACTCTTGTCCTTTATGCTTAGGAATTCCCCATCTTCATTATTTTTCCTGCAAGAGTTATCATTGTTAGAATCATGATATTCATCAAAGGAAACATGGGGTGATTCTTCCACAGTTTGATTTTTGATATTGTAAATTCTATAAGCCTTAGATCTATCAGAATATCCAAGGAATATACCTTCATCGCTCTTGGGCTCAAATTTATCTAAGTCTCTTTTGTCATTGTTGTGAATGAAGCATTTCGATCTAAACACTTTCATATGTGAGAGAGAGGGCTTTTTACCTTTTAGCAACTCATAAGGAGTCTTTTTGGTGTGTGGCCTTACCATAGAGCGGCTAATAATGTAACATGCCGAGTTTACCGCTTCAGCCCAAAACCTCCTTGGAAGTTACCGTTCAGCAAGCATGGTTCTTGCCATCTCTATAAGTGTCCGGTTTCTCCTTTCAACCACACCGTTTTGCTCCGGCGTTCTTGGTGAAGAAAATCGGTGTGAAATCCCTTCGGTCCTGCAAAGGTTATAGAAGTTAGCCTTTTCAAATTCACCACCGTGATCAGATTGAATCTTGGAAATTTTAAACTCATCGTCCTCCTTTATCTTCATGTAGAGTGCCTGAAACTCATCAAAAGTATCATTTTTGTGTGTGAGAAAGAAAACCCATGTGAACGTAGAAAAATCATCCACCAAGACATATCCATATTTTCTACCACTTAAGCTAGTAGTTCTGGTTGGGCCAAATAGGTCCATATGAATTAGCTCGAGTGGTTTGGATGATGTATTTTCAGATCTTCCTTTGAATGATTTTCTAGTTTGTTTACCTAGGGCACATGCATCACACAATTTGTTTTCTTGTTTAAAGGATAGTTGAGGCAAACCTTTCACCATTGAATGCTTCAAGAGTTTATGCAAGACATTGTAGCTAGCATGTCCTAGTCTACGATGCCATATCCATGGAAGTTCAGATTTTGGTGCAGCAAGACAAAGATTTAAATGAGCAGGATCATCTAAGTCAATCATGTAAATATTGTTAACTCTCTTACCAGAAAATTTTACTTTGTCAGATTTTGGTTCAAGAATTCTGCATTCATGCGAGTCAAACAACACTTTGTGACCCTTATCACACAATTGACTTATACTAAGCAGGTTATATTTCAATCCTTTAACTAACAACACGTTACAAATGGAGTTGGAGAGGTTCTTACCTACATTACCTGTTCCAATGATTTTTCCTTTATTGTTTCCTCCAAATGTGACATATCCTCCTTCCTTTTCTTCCAAGAGACAAAATTTTAATTTATCTCCAGTCATGTATCTTGAACAGCCGCTATCAAGGTACCACCTGTTATGCATGGCTGCAAGACATTCCTGCACAAGCAATTAAGTAATGGTGTTTGGAACCCAACCAAATTTGGGTCCCTTCAAGCTTTTCAGAATTTCAAAACATGAAACCATTTCTTTTGAAATCCAAACCTTCTTAACATTCATGCTTTGTTTGCTTAGAGCAGGGATTTGATTTTTCTTTTCCATCTTGACATTCATTTTTTGTTTAGAAGTTCTTTGTTGGATTTTGTGAAAGTTTGAGGAGGTTTGCTTCTTAAACCATTGAGGCCGTTGGTTAGTTTTGAGTTGAAACTGATTGTTTTGCCACCTATGGGATTGATGAACACAGAAATCACAATTTTCCCAAAGATATGGTGATACTGGCCTATATGAGTGTGCAATCCAATTGTGGTGAAATCTGGAAGGTTGAGCATGCAATGGCCAAGGAAGTGTTGACCTATGCTGCGGGGAAGGTCGACCTTTATTAGGTTTTTGGACATGCTTTTTGGGAATGTTGGTGATTGCCTCTTCAATCTTTTCTTTCCCTTTCTTCTTTTGTTTTTACTGGTTTTATGTGAGAGTTGTGTTTGAGGTGGAAGCTTCGAAAGATGAAACAAATGTGACAGTTTTTAGCCCAATTGGCCTTTTGTTTGTTGGTTCAAAACCCAACCCTTCCTTGTTGAAATTCATTCTAGTACCTAGCAATGCATCTAGGTTTTCTCTTCCATCCACAAACTTTTCTAAAGATTGTTGTTTATCCTTCAACTCTTTTTGTAGGTTTTCAATATTTTGAAGAAGTTGAATGTTGACTTGTTTGACAGCTTCATACTTTTCATTGCTCAATTTACTATCTTTTTCATAGCTTTGCATTTTGAGCTTCATGCTATCAATCTCATTTCTCAAATCCTCATTTTCAGTTTCCAAGTCAGCCATTTCTTTTCTTCCTTCCTCCAAATCCTCAATCATTTTCTTAAAATCTTCAATTTCAGTCTCAAGTAGAGCATTCTTATCATTCATATTATGATCATGCACAAATGAGTTAATTTTCTTTTTCAATGATTTATTCTCCTTTTTGTACATTTCATATTTTTCCATGAGTTGTATATATGCATCCTCCCAATCATCAATTGTATAATCTTTAAATGGAGAATTTACCTCAGTTTCTTCATCACCTTTGGCCATAAGGCAGAAATCTTCTTTTTCTTTGTCTGAGGAGCTAGTTCCGTCATCACTTTCCTCTTCATCGCTCCATGTGGACACCATAGCCTTGTTCTTCTTCTTGCCCTTCCATTTGTCAGATTTTTTGAATCTGTCGGGACAATCATTCTTGAAATGCCCTGGTTTGTTGCAAGAATAGCAAATGATTTTATCAGATTTTTTAGAATTTTTAAAATTAGATCTGAAACCATTTCTTACCTTTGACCTTCCTCTCATGAAGCTCTTACCTTCCTTTCTCAAGAATTTCTTGAACTTACGTGTGAGCATGGCTACATCATCCTCATCTCGCTCACTTGTCGAATCCTCACCTTCATCAGAAGAGCCTTGACCGCTGGGTCCTGCTTTAAGAGCTAGGGACTTCTTCTTAGGTGCCTCAGCCTCTTTGTTCTTGAGGTTGATCTCATAGGTCATCAATGACCTAATGAGTTCATCTACCTTGGTAGTTGCGAGATCTCTCGATTCTTCAACCACGGTAGCCTTTGTGTGTCATGCTGGAGTTAATGATTTGAGAATTTTCCTTACAATTTCTTGCTCTGAATATTTCTTTCCCAAATCAGTTAAACTATTAGTAAGCATAGTCAATCGAGCATACATATCTTGAATTGATTCATCAGGCTTCATACGGAACATTTCATATTCAGAAACTAAAATGTTAGCTTTTGTTTCTCGTACCTGAGAGGTTCCTTCGTAGATTACCTCTAGCTTGTCCCACATTAGTTTTGCAGATGCACAGGTAGCCACTCTTGAGAATTCAACTGGATGGAGTGAGCATTGCATGATGTGTTTGACACTCCAGTTGACAGTGGATTGCCTTATCTATTCTTTGGTCCACAAGTCCTCATTATCCGTAAGCTCATACGGACCTTTGCTGATCACTCGCCAAAGTTCGTAGTCTTGGGCACGAATGAACACCTGCATACGATGTTTCCAATAGGGATAATTATATCCAGTGAAATAAGGAGGCCTATTCACAGAATATCCTTCAGGTAAATAACCCATAGACGCTGATCCATCATTTCCCTCAAGGTCGTTGGACCCCATAATGAGAGATTAGGCTCTGATACCACTTGTTGTGTAGCGGACATCGGATCTAGAGGGGAGGGGTGAATAGATCTGTCCCTCTTTTTCCAATGGAACCCTCTAAATAGCTAGATAGAACAAATCGCAGCGGAATATAACTAGCTAAATGAAGGACACAACGATTTGCTTAGCAAGATGATTACTATTATATCGAATAGAACTTAAGCATGCATCTAGAACGAAACAATCACACAAACGAACCACAACACACGAGATTTTTAAGGTGGTTTGGACTGAATCCCCAGTCCTACGTCCACCCCTCACCAAATCCGGTGAGGCTCCACTAGTGCCACGCACTGAACCGTAAAACGGAAAGACCACCGATTGCCTTCCTACTAACCGCCAGTAGGGACGTCAACACTGCAGATCAGACAACTTCCGATTGCCTTCCTACTAACCACCGATAGGGACGATCTTCAGTTCCAAATGTTTGAATGAAATGGAAAAGAACAATTATGAAAATACTCAAACAAGATATGAAATATGTTTAAAGAGAAAAGATCTTGTCTGAGTTTGCTGGAGCTTGAATTTGATGCTTCACTTGGCTTGGAGTTGATCTCCTCTTGAAGTAGCTTGAATCACTTGGAGATATGATGGAGAACTTCTTCCCGGAGTACTGTTCACAGCTACACTACTCGAACTCATCTCCCTTGAACACACCCTTGCAGCCTCCTTTGATCTCCCTTATTAGTCTTTCTTGCTTCTACTCTTCCTTGGAGGTTGCTGGATTGAGATATGAACTTGAATCACCTTGAGTTGATGGAGAGAGTGTTGGATGTAGCTTTGATCTTCCTTTTGATCCTCTTGAGTTGATGAAGAGGAAGAAGGATGCAGTTTAGATCACCTTTGAACCCCTTGATTGCTTCTTCTTCCTTGGATGTTGAGATGGCTTCAGATCTGGACTTGAATGCCTTGGAATAGATGAAGAACTCCTTCCCAAAATACTATTCACGGAGTTGCTACAGTATCTCGAAAATGGCCTCCCTTGATCTCCCTTGAAGCCTTGAAGTGATAGGGTTTCCAATCCCTCATGTGTTGGTTTTATAGACCTTGAATGGTCCATAGACACCCTCCAGACCAGATCCATAAATCATGGAAGATTAGGTAAGGTTTGATTAAACAAATCCATGGAAAGGGGCTGGCCACGAGGTGAAATTTGAAGTCAAACAAGGCTGCATCGGGGCTGGCGGTCGACCTGCAGCTTCTGGCAGTCGACCTCCACTGAGAAACCTACAAACGGGCGGTCCCTAGGATTTCCGGTCGACCGCTACGGGCTGGCGGTCGATCGCCAGCTGAAACACATGTAGACTGGCGATCCCTGGCTGGGGCGGTCGACCGCCCCTGTGCTGGCGGTCGACCGCCAGCTGGGCAGAACCCGGGCTTGCCCGGGTCGGTCCGTTAAGTCTTGAACTCCGTCGTTCAACTCCATTAGCAGCCCGTGCATGTTTATGGCATCGCCCTTGATAGTCTAGAAGGTATCAACTGAGTCTTTAACCTTGGATTCTCTTGGCTATACTTCTTTGTGCATTGACCTTGGATGAGTGACGAGCCGAATATGAAATGTCGACTTTTGCTTGTAAGAGAGATGAGATTTGCATCCTTGCTTGGGCGCGATCAATGAGCTTTCACTTTGGCCATTGCCACTTGATTCCTTGTCCATTCATTAGCATATCTGTCATGAATAAAAACATCACGTATGTCAATCACATGAGAGTGGAAGATATCAATGACTTATAGTGTTTAGCCATTATCAAAACCAAGAATACCACAGAATGCAAATGACCATAGAATGATGTAGAATGACCCAAGTGACCACAGAATGACTCAAATGACTTCAGGGACACAACACATCCAAGAGGAGTCTACTTCCACGTCCATCTGCATCACAGTCCAGGGAGTACTTCGGTTTTAGGTTTTAAAGTTCATAATTTGCATATTTGCGTTATCTCTTCTTCCTCTCATCATAGCATTATCCCTCCTCTTTCTCCCACGTTCTCCATTGTTTTCATCATCTAAACATCCTTCCCATCTTTTAAAATGCCCAGAGGGGTTAAAAAACCAAAACTTCCCCGGTATTCCCCTTTCCCTTTGCATGATTTTAAGTTCTCTAAGAATTGATACTATGCTTGTTTGAAGGGCTAATTTGGGATCATTTTCTGGTGTTTCACGTTCTTTGGCAGGTTTACAGAGTTCATTAGATGAGGCCCAAGCTTTCTGGCCGGCTGGAAGGTTTGGAGTTCAAAGAATTCACAGGCTATTTCTGTAGGTTCTCTGACGGTCATGGTCAGGCGCGTCAGGCTTCTCTAACGGTTCATATTGAGACCGTCAAACTGCTATGACGCACAGGGTCTGGGCTGTTACATTCAAGGTAGATCTGCAGATTTTATTGGTTTCTCTCTCCCGTGGGCGGGTGCATCATCCCCCTATTTCTAAGGTATTGACCAGGTCTTTGGCTTGTTTTATTACCTTAGTGGCGATCATGTTCTTTCCTTAGTATTGGGCATTGATTTCTCTCTCATATCTCTTATTTCCTTTGCTTGTTCCACCCACGCGGTATGTTTTTTTTTACTCCTTGCTCCACGCTCCAGCGTGTGTTTTTCTTTACTTTCTTTAGATTAGTTTGGTTGAGATAGCATTGCCCATGCTAGAGCTTGTTCTGATTGCCTAGGTTCATGGTTCACAAGTCCTTAGGTTGATTGAGATCATTGATTTTTGCTTATCATCTTTATCACCACAAATCACAAACAAGAGAAGGAAGCGAAACAAATCAACAGATAATTTTTTGGCGATCACGGTGGGACAACTTGTGCCAATCGTGCTTTTTGATCTCTGTTAAACCTGCCATCATTTCCTTGTTTGGTTTTGCCCAGATTTCCCTTCTATTTTCCTGTTGTTTCTGGTTCCCTGGCTCCTCTGACGGTCTCCTGTCCCTGCGTTACATTGATTCTGACGGTCTGGTATTCGATCGTCACTTACCCCTGACGCAGGTCCTCTAGACCGTTACATACTCCAGACAGGTATGCATCCCGAGGTGTATTCTATTTTCGTGGTTTCTACTGTGATCTTTTGCTTGGGTGTTATCTGATCTCCTCCTCAGTTAGTTCATTTATTTACATCATTGTTTGCATACTTGTTTGCTAGATTCTAGGTTAGAATTTGCATGCACTCCGGTGCACATAGGCTCATGCATATTATCATACATTAGATTGCATTTTCCTACCTTGGTGTGCGGACCTCTCGTCTCCATATTGACTAGAAAATCACACCGAGGACCTCCATAAGTCCCCGCGAGCCGTGGATTCCCACACGGACGCCGGGCCGGTTGTACCTTTCCCACCCCGTGTATAGGGTTGCATAAGTAAAGGAGTGACAACATCTAGAGTCAAACCAAGCCTTACACCATCTCCTATCAGGAACCTATTGTTGAGAGCACATCCTAATCAATCTACTAAAGTTCCAAAGGAGAAATCATAAAAATCCTGTCACATCATCTTAAACAAACTTGGTTGACTTGGAGTGTCTTCATCTCTTGTCACTTACATCTTTGTTAGAAGTCATCTAAAGTTTGGTTGCTCATTGTATGATTGTTTGTGTTTGTGGATCGCGATAAATCCACACATGTGGAACAAACCACTCATATGAGATATATAAAATGATGGATATGATAACAAAGACAAAAGAAAGCACGTGGTGCTATAAAGGAGAGTGATCGCCAGAGGGGTTACCTCAATAATAAAATAAATGATCGCGAATACCTGGTGATAAGTGGGATGCGGGATGGATTGTGAATTCCTTCCTCCTCCTTCTATCGGCCGGCCGATGAAGGGGGTTTTCCTTATTGATTACCCTTGCAAAAAAAAAGAACAAACAAGTAAAAAGATGGATCAGCCAAGAGTGAATGTAGTATCAATCCCAAATAGAAAATAAGATGATAAAAAAGAACACAACATGCGCACCTCTTTTTTTTTGTTTTTAAAGCCCCTAAAGAGTTAGGGAAAGGAGAAATATGATACTAATGCAAGAAAAGAAAACGGTGGATGATGACCGATGGAAAAGCACAAATAGATAAGCAAAAACCCCTGCTGTCCCTGACGACAGTAGAGGGGAACCAGGGTTGATGCTGCTGGCAGGAAGAAGAGGAAGCAGAGAGCTCTTCTAAAGAATCGCACAGGAAGAAGATGAAGAGAGCCTCTGTAAACCCTGTATGTATCTATGTATAACTTCTGACCTCGGTAACCTCTGTCAAGATCGACCAGAGCATGCTTATATAGAGTTTTGATCAAGATAACCACGGATTTGAGAAGATAAGAATGGGCAATGGTTATCAATGGCAAGGACTCCAGTTCCCTGATCGAGCAAGGTGACCAAAGAAGGCAGGGAACTATTCAGGAAAGGCACACTCAAACAGGACACCAAAACATAAAACGCGACCTTCAGAAGGGCGTCAAATTTGAATTGACGACCTACCTTAAGACGTTACTCCATAACACGACCTGGTCAAGGGCGTCACTTCTTGGATTTAAATTTGGAAATAAAACTTTCTTTATTTGAAAATTATGAGAAAACGCCTGAGATAAAGGTGTTACTTGAAAACACGCCCTGAGGAAGGACGCCAATCAGTAATTGGAATTTATTTTGAAACCGGATAATACCAGGAATTGACGCCCTGACAATTGGTCGTCCTTTCTTTTGAACACGCCCTAGGTAAGGTCGCTTTTAAAATAACCCCCCTCTTCAGGTCGCGAATCACAAAAATGCAAGATCAAACCAAAAAAACACAAACATAGAAAAACTTCATATTATGAATGTATTGAAGTTCACTTTGGGGCGTCAATATAGTGACATGAGATTTGATCGACATAGCGTCAATTTTGGCGTGTCTACAGCTGCCCTGTCTTGGCGTCTGCTTTGCAAGGGAGTGAGACGAAAATGAAGCGAAAGTGCAACCAGCGGAATGAAGTGGAATGGACTGATAAGTAGACGCCAAGGTGTGATGTGACACGCCTCAGACACCGAGCATTAGAAATCTTTCCAAGATTCTGAGTGAAACAACTCCGAGTGATTCCAAGGAAACATCAATTTGCTGGATAAAAGAGATTAAACTAAGTAAATAAAGTGTGCGCGCGGCACGATAAGGAGACACCATTGGAGAGCGGTTACCAGCCAACGTGGACGTTCTACAACCAAGGTGGATTTGCAGAAAAATAAAGGGAATCGAGATGGAGACCCAGCAAAGGAACATCTTCAAGGAACCAGCCTGAGCGGCTTCAGAGAGAATAAAGTACTCAATTTGGAGTGGAATATCTCATGTCAACTCAATCAAGAACGAGTGACTTTCATTATCGCCATAATATGAAGATTTTCAGCATAAAGCTCAAAGTCCTACATGATGCATGCTGGGCTAAAAAGAAAAAAATAAAACAAAAAACTAAAATAGAAAATAATCAAGGATAATATTGCTAAGCCATCTAGATTTGGTCAAGAATCCAGATCTCCGAGCTGACACTAAGTCGAAGCCCGTTTGTCCGCGCATCATCTCAGAAAGTGAAACCATCGTCCCAAACCTTGGATGACTCAACGGCCTATCCGTGTGATCAAGACTCTCCTGGAACTATCACCGTTTTTGATGAAGGGGAACTCAAATTCCAGGTTCATCAGAACCACAAGGTCCTTGATATATTAAAATAGCATAGATACCATATAGTAACAATGCTTACAGGAACGAAATACAAGAACAACATGATGCTACTCCAACAGTGATCCGGGCATCTCGAAACCTGCAATCCTCTGCACTTGAAAGTTCATTAGCCCTCCCACAATTTCAATATGAATAACCCTCAATTCAAAGCATGACATGATCATAAGTGCTAAATTAAAAATAATTCCAAAATAATAGCACTTAAGTTCATCAAAGCATGTAGGGAAGCAAATTCATAAGCTCACAAATTCACGCCTGGATAGAACGGCGTCAAAAACATGAAAAGCGCCTAACATGAGGGCGTCAAAATAAGAAACATGCCCTTCCAAAAGGCGTGAAATTCATCGAGAGTCCAGGAAGAAGACGACCCTGGAAAGGGCGCTACATAAAACACGACCTCTGTCAGGTCGTCAATTCATAAATCGACACCCCAACAGACGGCGTTATTTAACATGCTTCCGTTTCCACCGTGAAAGCTAAACCCAGTCCTAATAGCAACCAATCTCACAACTCCGAACAGCCCTAAGACCCTTCGGACTTCTATAAAAGGAGGACACTTCCTCTGATCAACCAATCGCAACCTCTGAGAGTTCTATTCTCTGCTTCTTCTGTTCGCGTTCTTCTTCTCGCAGGGACTGCAACCGCCCGAGCCCTTCCTGCAAACCAAAGATGGAGAGGGCGTTTAAGAGGTCCAAAACTTCTACCCCTCGACTAACTGAGATCAACGGTCACATAAGCAGTAGAATCTCCATGAACCAGGTAAAATATTATTTCTTTTGTTCTTCTCTTTTCTTATCTCCACTGAACTACTTCTGTCGCTCATGCATTCTCCTTCTTTTCTTTCTTCCACAGGATTATCCAAATGTCCCAGGAGCTAGGAGATTTACAAAAATTAAGTGGCTGCCACTTATTCTTTCCAAGTTTTCTTCGGATATGAGGGTATACCTAGCAAGATGGCACCTCCTGAGCCTAGTTACCCATGCTAAACACCATGATCAAATCCATCTTTATTGGGCAGCTATAGGAGCTCTTGTAGAGATATGGCATCCTTCTACTCATACCTTTCTCTTCTCTACCTTTGAAGCCACCATCCTATTAGAAGAATTGGAGATGATCTTAGGTTTAAAGAGAATGAAGCAAGGGGACGAAGGGAAGATGGCCAACATGCCAAAACCAATTTCTTCTCACGAGCTATTAACCACATTGATACCTAGCCCAAACTTAGTGAATCAAATCAAAGTCACTAAAGGAATTAATCTTCTAAAGCTTGCCTCATGGGTGTACAAGAGAGCGGATCAAGCTAAAGAAGAAGAAGAGATCGAACGGGTGACAAAGGCCTTTGTGGTATGCTTAGCAGGAGCACTCTTATTCCCATCCATGGAGGATTTTCTAGAGGAGGCACAGTTGAGCGCCGTGGCGAGCTTATGGGAAGGAGAGAGAATCAGACCGGCTGTTCTAGCTTATCTCTATAGCGGGCTTACCTCGGCGGCAATGGGAAGACCCATTTACGGATGCATGCTAGCTCTCTCTAGTTGGGTAGACCTTCACTTCAAATTTGATCCATGTGATGAAGCCCAACAATCCTCAAGAATCTTCTCAAAAAGCCCACTCTTTTACATGACCAGCTCATTAGGAATAAGCAATAGGGTGATGAACCGAATTCCTCAAATCAAGAAGAGGGTGGAATGGCGAGAACACCTTAAGGTGATGCCAAAGAATCTCTTTACTTGCGCCCCAGGAATACTCAAACTTCAAGAGCTCCGTGCAAGGTTTTCTCCCGGGACGGACCTTCGACTCATAGGCGCTTCAGAATTCATTCTGTATAACTCACATCGGTGCCTTCTTCAACTCGGGCTTCCACGGCAAGTATTCGAAGATCCATCTCATCTCCCTCCGATCAAGATACGGGATCTCGGCAGCAATGAAGATGGAGAAGAGTGCACAACTATCCAAGCTCTGTGGAAAATCAATAAGATTCACCATCCTGTGGAAAACTTAAAAGAAGACAGAGATCAGTGGAAGTCTTATGTAATAGCTTTAAGAAGCTTGAGGCCCAAAATAGCTCATTGAAGCAATGTAATCACTTTTCCAATAAATCAATGATAATATTCTGATTGAGCCATAACACAATGTTCCTGATCAAATCTTCCAATAACCTGCGGTTCTGTTGTAAATAACGACTCAGGAAATGTCATGAATTCACGAAGTGACGCCTCAGCCAACGTCGTCTTCAATGATTGATTTCTCATAACTGACGCCTTCACCAATGGGCGTTAACTAAATAACGTCTTAAGACAAGGCGTTAATTCGATTTATACTCCAAAAGATATTCGTTGAAATTCCAAAAGTAACGCCTTCAGAAGAGCCACGTTTCATATAAATAACGCCTCAATCATAGGCGTTACTTAAATATAGTAATGATTATTCCCATCACATCAATCAATCGCCCTTAAATACGTCTGACGACGGTTATCATTCCCCATGCAAACACAAATAACTCCTTAAGCAATGTCGTCAATTATCAAGAAACGCCCAAGTTTCAGTCGTTAATTCCATAAGACATGGCCTTCCTTAAGTCGTCAATTCTTTTTGACCGTTCGACTTAACTTTCTCTCCTTTCTTCTTCTTCCTCCGTCCTCTTTCCCTCTTTCTCTTCTTTCTTCTGCAACCCTAACCGAACCCTCCCCCATCTCTCATTCTCTCTCTCTATCTCTCTCTCTATCTCCACACCCTAGCCCTAGCCATAGCCATGACCGATGGACTCAAGCGGCAGAGGATGGCCGCACCGGAGGTTGTGGACTTGGGAGAAGAATCCCACGAGGAAGACGCCGTGGAGGCTCCGTCGGCGGTGGCCGAGGAAGGTCCGGCGGCTATGGCCGGCGACGAGGCCGGAGGACAAGGCGAAGAAGAAGAAGATGATGATGGCGAAGGCATTGAGGAAGAAGGTGGTGAAGAAGGAGAAGGAGGAGAGGAAGAGCCACCGCGCACGGCGGCGGCCGCTCCTCGTGCCGGCCAACTACGGCGACCCAGGCAACCACGACCTCAGCCACAAGGACCAAAGCACAAGAAGGTAGGCCGCCAACCCTATTTCCATTTTTTCTATGTTTTATTTCCATTTTTTATGCAATTTTATTTTTATTTTTCAGCATTTTCCATAGCCCTCGGGGTATAACCCCTGTAACTCAGAGAAAAGACGCCCCCCATAGGGGCGTGAGTTAGAAATGAAACGCCTAACCCAAGGGCGTTAATTGAATTAATTTTCTGAAAAATAATTAACCCGAATAAAACACGCCCTGCAGCATGTCGCCCATTTAAATTCATCATTTTTCATATCATGCTGTTAATTTCCATTAATTTCCATGCTTTAATTATTTTTCCATGAATTATTCGCATGCTGTTATTTTTATTTCATTTTCTGAAAATCCTGAAAACAACGCCCCCCACCAGGGCGTTAATTCAATGAACGACGACCAAACCAGCGGACGTCAAATCATTAATTTCAAAAATTATTATGAGGCCCCAAAACTCCCATTTGAAAACAACGTCCCACATAGGGGCGTGACTTAAGCAAAAGATGACCCTGGGATGGGCGTCTCCTGAAAAATCTTTAAGAAATTAGAAATTAACTACCAAACCACGCCCAATACAGAGGCATTTCTTAGATAAACAGCGACCTAGGGTAGGTCGTGAATTCAAAGTACACTTAAGAACCACGCCCCTCCCAGGGGCGCTAATTCAACAAACAACGACCCAAGGGTGGTCGCTAATTAAAATCAAACATCAACATAACCCAGGGCAATCAAAATGAGATTCAGCATGAATAATCAAAATAATTAAGCGAAAATTCTTTTCTTTATGCATGCAGGGGTTGATGAGGACGCGCATCTCCTGGGGCATGGTCCGGGCAGCATACTACGGCCTCCCTGAGTTTCAGAGAGCTAGGGTAGACGCCATGTTGTTCGGGGCCTTCCTATCCATAGAGCCAGTTAGACCAGACCTACCACTTATCCAGGTTCTACGGGAGAGATGGGACAGGACTAGCCGGGCATTCCTGATGCCCTGGGGGCATATGGTTCCTACCCTGGAGGATGTAGCTAGGATCACCGGGCTTAGGGTAGACGGGGAGGCTGTGAGTGGGATCACCTACCCTGACTACACTGAGTTCGCCCAGAGACTGCTAGGGCTAGAGATGGTCTACGAGACTCCTAGCGAGTGTAGGACTATCTTCCGCACAGACCTGACTACGGTGATGGACTTAGGGGATGCTAGGCATAGGTACGGGGAGAACCTAGAGCAGTTTTCACAGAGGTTGATAGACGGGTGATGTGACACAACCTCGGACTTAGTCAAACAAGCACATCTAAGCATCCAAATGGGCCTTAATGGGCCACCGCTCTCTTCGTTGCACTCTATTCCCGGGGTGACTATGTGATACCAAGGGTGACTTATGGGAATGGACCCTTCCTGGTAGAGGGCCAGCAAGGCCAAGAATTGATTCCCCAAGGTTGGTTGCCCAATTCGATTGGGGCCGACAAAGTGCACTCGGGCACCGGGTCACACTAACCCACGGCGATCACTCTAAGTCATGGACTTGAGGATCGGGCGCTCCTCAAGAATTCAACGGTGCATGAATCAAATATTGAGAGAGCTACACTAGGTGAGCAAGGAAGAGACACTTACTCGACCGGTTTGAAGAAACCGGTCCCGGTCGGAGACGAGGGCGAGCGGGGAGGCGGTGGTTCCCCACACGCCGCGGCGGTGTCGCTTGACCTGCCAAACCACTTACAAAACTACTCCTCTCGCAGGAGGGGGGATCTTGGGGTAGGGGTTAATATGATACATTCAAACACTACCACCACGCAGGGTGGGGCCTTCAGCCGGCCAAGCGGGGAGGGGTTGGTGGACCGAAACGAAGAGAAATGAGAACTAGGGAAGTTGCAGCTTCAATCTGGAATTCTGGACAGGGGGTCGCTGTGATGGCTATGCCGGGCTTGTCTGGACTCCAAATTGATCGAAACCAGCTCCTGAAGCTTCCTGACTGGAAGAGGTGGACTCCAGAATTTTTGGGGAAGCTCAGACGGTGGGAGGTGGCTGCACCAGCAACATTAAGTAGCCTCCTCTGTCTGGCCGCAGGTACTGTCTGGACTGTAACAGCAAGTTGCAGAAGTGACTGAGCACCCTCCCGAGCTCCGATCGGCACGAAACCAGCGGCATCATCTTCTTGGTCGAGGTAGCTTTCAGCAGGAGGTGACGGAGATGCATTCAGAGGTCGAGGATGGCCGGGGCACCCAGAAGAGTGGGTACTGGTCGGAGTAGACAGCAGAAAACAGAACTAGATAGATTGGGGGAGAAAATTCGTAACTTCTTCCTCCGGTGGACGAAAGGGGTTCTGTTTCTTGATCTTGAAAGATGACCGGTAGAGGAAGAACTTTGATGAAGGGGCTTCAGCCTGAATCCGCTGGGGTTTGTCGTGGCAGAAGGATCTTCCACGCTCTGGTCCAGGATGAAGACCTCTCTGCGCACTGTTGGGAGAATGGCTCTATCTGGCAGCTCCGAGCTCCGATCGTGTTGATTCCACCTCACCTGCGAAGTAGACTGGAAGGCCTTTCCAGAAAGGTAGGCCACGCCTTCTGAAGAACTAGGATGAATCCGTGGTTGACGCTGCAACAAGGGCTGTTCTGCAGATCTGCACAGCTCCAACCTACTAGAAGAAATGAGAGGGAGATGTGGCTTCTTTGGTGGAGGGAAATGGTAGGAATGACCTAAGGGAGAGTGGGGGCTCTTGTGGGGTGGAGAAGGGAGCTAATGGTGATGGGGAATGAGGTGGAGAATGGCTGGAAGCAAGTGCTAGCAGGTGGAGGAGGAAGAGCTACGAATTTGGGGAAGGTGGGTGAGAGGAGAAGGTGAGGGGGGCACAAGTGAGTGGAGGGAAGGGTGGATTTCAAATTCAAAAGGTCTTGGAAGGTGGGTGATTATGTTGGGAAGTGGAGTGCTTGCATTGGAATGGGGTAGATTTGGTTGGAAGGTGGAGGAAGGTGTTGGAATGGGGAGACTTCTACCTAGGAACTAGGGAGTGGAGCAATGGAGGCCATGGGGAAGTGGAGGGCATTAAAGGAGGTGGTTGGAGGTTGGAAGTGGATGGGAGGAGGGAGGAGAGAGAAGGAAATTCGGATTTGGGGTTGGAGGAGAGAGAAAGAGGGGTGAAATAGAGAGATTAAGAGGGGAATGGGTGGGGAATCTCTCCCCTAGGGTCTCTCACCCAAAAACTAGAGGAATCACTCCAATTTGAACTCAAATGGCAAGTTTAACTCAAAAGGATGTAATCATTCATTAACTTCAAATGAGGGGAGTGGGGTCCTATATATAGGCAACCCACTCTTTACAATAAGTCCCTGACAAAATAAACAACTACAAATAACCAAGGGGGTTGGGAGTGCTAATGGGCCTAGTCCAACGAATGGGGCCCAATAGCTTACATTAGACATCATGATGATACCAAACATAGGAAAATAAGTGCTAAACTTAGGGAAATGACTCAAATAAAATGGAAATACATCAAAATGACTCAAAGGAAAACTACAAAATGGATAAGGGGCCTTAATAGAGTGAGGCCCAAACTCAACTAGCTCCCGAATGTGAAGAAGTTGACCCGAGCCAAAGGGAGTCGTGGGTGATGCCTCCATCAAATCCCCTGGGCCGCAAAGAGCTCGACTCCGTCGAGTAAGGGTCCATCCGGCTAAGGTACCGCTCGAGGAGATCTGGATCCAATCGCTGTAGGTCCTCCCGACTTACCCATGAGTCTTCCAACGGAGGCCGATCCTTCCACCTGACGAGATAGCGCTCATAGACCTTACTCCGGGTGGTAGTGACCTGCTCATCCAATATTTGTTCAATGCGATCACGCTGAGCTCTTTTGGCTAGTGGACTCTCCTCTCGGGTGGGTGCTCTCTCAAAGGAGGGAGTGGGCTCGATCTCCTCACTAGGTCTCACCGTGGGGCCCTTGTAAGACACTAAGTCGGTGACATTGAATGTAGGACTTACCCCATAATCCTCGGGGAGATCTAATTCATAAGCATTCGCACCAATACGCCTCAAGACCTGGAAGGGCCCAGTCCCACGTGGTCTCAACTTGGAGTTGGCTCCTGGGGAGAGCCTCTCCGTCCTTACCATCACAAAGTCACCCTCTTAGAACTCTAAGTGACGCCGGTGAGAGTCAGCCAACCTTTTATAAGCCTCATTTTTTATGCTAATGTGCTTGCGGATTTCCTCATGCAATTTTGTGAGTACTGACCTTCTAGTGGTTATGGGTGGACCTGGACAACCATATATAGACCATTTATGCCATGATGCCATATGGACCTTGATGAGCCTTGGTGGGCCGGGGCAACCACATGTGGACTTATCATGCAATGTTGTCATGTAGACTTTGGTGGGCTTAGGTGGACCGGGGCAACCATATGTGAATCTATCATGCAAAGTGGTGATGCATGTCGGGGGACCCGGACATCCGTAGATGCCTTTGATATGCTTAAGACCCATGATGAATGAAGGTGGACCACTACATCCAAATTTGGACCACTCATGCTTTCTACTTGACATGTGGGTGATATGAATGAATGGACCCAACATAATGTTCATGCCAAGGGGTGTGGAAAGCCTAGACACATGCATACTTTTCCCAAAAGTGACTTCCATGTGTATAGGGGTGGGACAACCTTTGAATTCCCATTGAAACGGATCGAATGGATCTAAGAAGGTGGTCATCATGGGGTGGGGCACAACTTTATTACCTAGGGATATGTGGCCCAAGGTCTTGGCTCCCAAGGTGTAACCCGGGTCATGGATGAGATTGGTTTGGCCCAATATGATGGGTGAGGGTAGGAAAGGGTGGGTGGTGGGTAAGATGGTTGGGTTACATGGGGAACTAGACTCCCATAGGAAGGGATCAAAGGGGTCGTAGAAAGGTCTTCCTAGAGGGAGGCACTCTATGTCTTCAAGGTTCCCAAATTGTGAGTCATCCTCCTCCAAGGTAAGTGGGCCAAGTTTTCTAGTGGGTTGGCCGAACAAAGTGTTTGGGATCTTAATGGGTGGGTATAGGAAGGGATCGAAGGGGTCATGGTAAGGGTCACCTAAGGAGAGGAACCCTAGGTCCTTTTGGTCCTCACAACCCCTTGATGGTGGATTCTCCTCCTCTAGTAAAGTGATCGGGCCAAAGTTTTTGGTGGGATGGTCGGCCATGAATGGAGGACTAGGCTTTCTACCCGAGATAAGAAGCTCTAAATCGAGGAGAAGGTTGGGCTCATCGGGTGTAGGGAGGAATAGAAGGAGGTCACTAGTGTAGCAACCAATGATGCAAATCGAGGTGATAGACCCTATGCATAGGTGTAGGAGGCCAAGGCTCTTAGGTGGTTTGGCCATAGGGGTCAACATGCTAGTGAACTCAATTTGCCATGCTACGCCCTTAAGAAGATTCTCTAAGGTTTCCACTTGGTAGGATGTTTGGATTATGGTGTGATAGGAGTTAATGGGTGCAATGGGAATGTTTTTCTCCATGGGTGGGTAAACATAGGACACGATGGGGTGAAGTGGTCTCTCCTTTAGCCATCTAGCTAGGGGCCCATCTATGATTATGGTGCTATTTGTGAAGGCTTGTGGCTCTTGGGGGTCCAAGCTAGGGGACATTTGTGATTCTTCCTTACCACGGATATGAACTTGGGTTTCCTCAATGATGGGGATGGGTTCATCTACTCCCATGTGGATGGTTGTGGTCTCCTTTCTCAAGGGAATGGGAAGGTCTATTGGGGGTGGGGTGATGATGGTTGGTGCATGGTGTACCCGGGGTGGTGGGTGATGGGAAACTTTGGCTTGGATAAGGAGGGGAAGTAGTGGAAGCCTAGGACTTTGGACTTTTGGGGTAGGGAGTGGGAGATGGGTTGGTTGGGGTGGCTTGGGTTGATTGGTTTTGGGGGGAATGTCCTTTTTCGGGGACAAGGGAGGGGTGGTGGTGGGGACCAAGGGGTTTTGTGGGGTAGGGGTTTGGTGGGAGCTTCTGGATTGGAGGGTGGTGACAATCATGGGCCTAGGTGGAGGGGTGGACACGGTGTCCACTTGGTTTTGAATGGTGAGGGTTGGTTGAGTGGTGGTCATCATGGAGGGGATTGGGTCGATTAGGGTCTTGGATTGACCGGGTGGGGATGATGGAGTTGAAGTGCTCCTTGGACTTTGGTGATTTGAGTAGGAGGGAGAGGGTTGGAGAGTGTAGGGTTTTCTAAGCTCGGTCTTCATCTCATCCCAAGTGCTAATTGGAGCCTCCCTACGGATCTTTCTCAAACCTTCCACAACTAACCAATGAGTTTTAGCTTGTTTGGAGAGGTGTGCCTTGGCTAGCCTCATTCTCCTTTCTTCGTTCAAGGGGAAACTTTTAAAGAATTGGTCGAGAGAAATCTCCCAATCTATGTAAAGACTTGGGCTATTGGATCCATCAAAGGGGGGGGTTTTAATTTTCAAGTGTTCTAAAAATATGGTTTCTAGATTTCCCCAAAGGTCACTCTCATTTACTCTTGGTGCACGGCTATTTCCTTCAAGTCGGTCGAGTCGAGACATGATATCTTCAAGCCGATTAAGGACATTAGGTAGGGCTTCTATGATAGAGGTGTTTCTACCCACTTTGTTGGTAATGGAACTTCCATGAGGATTTGGGCTTCTTGGGAAAGTTGATGGGGATGGATATGACGGGTATGAAGCGGCCATTCTAGTGGACATGGGAGATGCAACTGAGGACTTTAAATACATAAAAATGGCCTAGGACCAACTTGATAGAGACAAGTTGTGAACTTGCTCTGATACCACTTGATGTGACACAACCTCGGACTTAGTCAAACAAGCACATCTAAGCATCCAAATGGGCCTTAATGGGCCACCGCTCTCTTCGTTGCACTCTATTCTCGGGGTGACTATGTGATACCAAGGGTGACTTATGGGAATAGACCCTTGCTGGTAGAGGGCCAGCAAGGCCAAGAATTGATTCCCCAAGGTTGGTTGCCCAATTCGATTGGGGCCGACAAAGTGCACTCGGGCACCGGGTCACACTAACCCACGGCGATCACTCTAAGTCATGGACTTGAGGATCGGGCGCTCCTCACGAATTCAGCGGTGCATGAATCAAATATTGAGAGAGCTACACTAGGTGAGCAAGGAAGAGACACTTACTCGACCGGTTTGAAGAAACCGGTCCCGGTCGGAGACGAGGGCGAGCGGGGAGGCGGTGGTTCCCCACACGCCGCGGCGGTGTCGCTTGACCTGCCAAACCACTTACAAAACTACTCCTCTCGCAGGAGGGGGGATCTTGGGGTAGGGGTTAATATGATACATTCAAACACTACCACCACGCAGGGTGGGGCCTTCAGCCGGCCAAGCGGGGAGGGGTTGGTGGACCGAAACGAAGAGAAATGAGAACTAGGGAAGTTGTAGCTTCAATCTGGAATTCTGGACAGGGGGTCGCTGTGATGGCTATGCCGGGCTTGTCCGGACTCCAAATTGATCGAAACCAGCTCCTGAAGCTTCCTGACTGGAAGAGGTGGACTCCAGAATTTTTGGGGAAGCTCAGACGGTGGGAGATGGCTGCACCAGCAACAGGAAGTAGCCTCTCTGTCTGGCCGCAGGTACTGTCTGGACTGTAACAGCAAGTTGCAGAAGTGACTGAGCACCCTCCCGAGCTCCGATCAGTACGAAACCAGCGGCATCATCTTCGTGGTCGAGGTAGCTTTCAGCACGATGTGACGGAGATGCATTCAGAGGTCGAGGATGGCCGGGGCACCCAGAAGAGTGGGTACTGGTCGGAGTAGACAGCAGAAAACAGAACTAGATAGATCAGGGGAGAAAATTCGTAACATCTTCCTCTGGTGGCCGAACGGGGTTCTGTTTCTTGATCTTGAAAGATGACCGGTAGAGGAAGAACTTTGATGAAGGGGTTTCAGCCTGAATCCGCTGGGGTTTGTCGTGGCAGAAGGATCTTCCACGCTCTGGTCCAGGATGAAGACCTCTCTGCGCACTGTTGGGAGAATGGCTCTATCTGGCAGCTCCGAGCTCCGATCATGTTGATTCCACCTCGCCTGCGAAGTAGACTGGAAGGCCTTTCCAGAAAGGTAGGCCACGCCTTCTGAAGAACTAGGATGAATCCGTGGTTGATGCTGCAACAAGGGCTGTTCTGCAGATCTGCACAGCTCCAACCTACTAGAAGAAATGAGAGGGAGATGTGGCTTCTTTGGTGGAGGGAAATGGTAGGAATGACCTAAGGGAGAGTGGGGGCTCTTGTGGGGTGGAGAAGGGAGCTAATGGTGATGGGGAATGAGGTGGAGAATGGCTGGAAGCAAGTGCTAGTAGGTGGAGGAGGAAGAGCTACGAATTTGGGGAAGGTGGGTGAGAGGAGAAGGTGAGGGGGGCACAAGTGAGTGGAGGGAAGGGTGGATTTCAAATTCAAAAGGTCTTGGAAGGTGGGTGATTATGTTGGGAAGTGGAGTGCTTGCATTGGAATGGGGTAGATTTGGTTGGAAGGTGGAGGAAGGTGTTGGAATGGGGAGACTTCTACCTAGGAACTAGGGAGTGGAGTAATGGAGGCCATGGGGAAGTGGAGGGCATTAAAGGAGGTGGTTGGAGGTTGGAAGTGGATGGGAGGAGGGAGGAGAGAGAAGGAAATTCGGATTTGGGGTTGGAGGAGAGAGAAAGAGGGGTGAAATAGAGAGATTAAGAGGGGAATGGGTGGGGAATCTCTCCCCTAGGGTCTCTCACCCAAAAACTAGAGGAATCACTCCAATTTGAACTCAAATGGCAAGTTTAACTCAAAAGGATGTAATCATTCATTAACTTCAAATGAGGGGAGTGGGGTCCTATATATAGGCAACCCACTCTTTACAATAAGTCCCTGACAAAATAAACAACTACAAATAACCAAGGGGGTTGGGAGTGCTAATGGGCCTAGTCCAACGAATGGGGCCCAATAGCTTACATTAGACATCATGATGATACCAAACATAGGAAAATAAGTGCTAGACTTAGGGAAATGACTCAAATAAAATGGAAATACATCAAAATGACTCAAAGGAAAACTACAAAATGGATAAGGGGCCTTAATAGAGTGAGGCCCAAACTCAACTAGCTCCCGAATGTGAAGAAGTGGACCCGAGCCAAAGGGAGTCGTGGGTGATGCCTCCATCAACGGGGCTAGGGCGGTCTACTGCCAGGACCCGGCTGACAGGGAGAGAGCAGACCTTGACTTGAGGAGGTTCCTGCTGCTGCTACTGGGGAGGCTATTGCTGGGGACGAAGGGCGACGTCATCAACTGCCGATTCCTGGGCATTCTCGAGGACTTGGAGGTAGTTGGCAGCTACGCCTGGGGAGCGGTACTACTGGCGCACTTGATGGCTGACCTGTCCACAGGGACAGGGCGAGAGACGACCGTCAGTGGCTTCTCACCTTTTCTTCAGGTATGCATTTTTCTCTTTTTCTTTTCTTTTCTTTTTTTTCTTTTATTATGCATGTGAATGCATCACTAATGCAGTGCATGGATGCAGGTTTGGAGCCACCTATACATGCCGATGGGGCGCGTCGACCCACGGCCTGGAGGTGAGGGAGCTTTCCCTCTAGCGCGGCGCTGGCTGCCGGTGGTGTTCGGGGCCCCACTGGGCTACGAGTTGTGGGTTCTACGGAGAGAGTTCCGTGACTTCCCTCCCTCGCTGGTATGATGAATGTTATGCATCTTTCTTTTGCATTTATTTGAATTTATTATGATTATGATGAAATGATGACGATATGCATGTTTATGAATGCAGGTGCGATGGAGACCCTACGAGGGGATGACAGACGAGGGCCAGCCGTGGGTCGTAGCGGGGCGACCTCGCTTTGAGCATGAGCTGTGGGTCCACTGCTTGAGCGAGATCGAGCCGTTACAGCTTAGGCTAGTGATGAGGACCCTGGGCCTGCACCAGGAGTGCATTGAGGTAGGGGAGCCATGCGGCATCGGGAAGAAGACACGCGGTCGTACAAAGGCGACCGACTGGAGGGTACGGTTCGAGGAGCAGTACGCCGACTGGGGGCGAGGCGGGATCCGAGTCACCTCCCACGCGACCGACAGCTCCGAGTACCTCCGGCGCTACTGGGAGGTTTACGCCGGACGACCTCAGATGAAGGTCCTAGGGGTATGTATGAATGCAATTATTTCTAAATGAAATGCAAATGCTTATGAGGCTATCATGTGACTAATATGTAATGTATGCAGGATGCACGAGACATTACGGCGATGGATGCCCAGGCCCATCTACACAGCCTGGAGGACCAGCTAGCCGCCACGCGGGCAGACCTAGAGACCCTGGTGAGTGTTTAAATTATTTCTATATGCAAATGTATTTTTGTTGAATTATTGATGATTAGCCACTGACGATTTCAATAAATGCAGCGTGCCCAGCAGGGAGCCATTAGGAGGGATACGGGAGAGGCCTCCAGCTCGCGGGGGCCCAGTGCAGAGGTGACTGCACTGGCAGAGCAGCTAGCTGGAGCGACCGCACGAGCCGAGGCAGCAGAGCGCGACCTCGCTTCACGGGTAAATTCCAAAACACAAATCCATTCAAATATTGATTATATAATTATGTACTGATGAAACTTCATTTACAGACTGAGGAGCTTCGAGCCGCTCTTGCCTGCGTCTGCGAGGGACAGCAGGCGATGACAGCCCAGGTGAGTGATTTACCTTCCGTCATGCATGGCTTATTTCATGAATTATTGAACTGTGGAACTGATGATTTATTTACCTGTTTGCAGACTAGGCAGTTACAGGTGGAACGTACCCAGGCTGCCCTGGCCGGGACAGAGCTGGCGATCCGTGAGCAGCGGATTACGGAGCTGGAGCGGACCTTGAGACGACGGGAGGAGTTGCCTCAGGACGTAGCAGAGCTGCGAGTGGCCCTTGAGATAGAGCGGCGAGAGCGTGCTCGAGAGCGGGAGGAGCACTTGGCGGACCGTGCTCGTCACCACGAGCTACAGCAGTCAGAGCGTGCCCGATACCAGGAGCTGGAGCAGTCAAAGCGCGCCCGGTACCAGGAGCTGGTGATAGCACATGAGCGTGAGCTGGCAGACTCGAGGACGCAGCTTGTCCTTGTTCAGGAGCGGCTATGAGTTGCTGAGGAGCGTCTCCAGCGAGGGCGTGAGCGAGCTCGTGCCGCGGGGTACTCCTTCACTAGCTCCACTTTCGTGGCGGGTTCTTCTCTTCGAGAGAGGAGCGAGGCAGGGGGCCAGGCTCGAGTTCCAGCTTCTTCTCGGGGGCCCATGCCCCCTCCACCAGTGCCTCCTCGGGACGGCGAGGACGAGGTAGAGAGTAGGAGAGAGGAGGGTGGAGGCGAGAGCTGAGAGACTTACTTGTACTCCTCCACCCTCACACTTGTACTCAGATATTCATGATGTATATATATATATATGAGATTGTCATTTTTGTTACCTGAGCACTTGTGTATTTGTGTACTTGTGTTTGTGTACTTTTCTCTTTCCACATTCTTCATTTTTGCTTCGCTTTGCCCTGCTCCTGCAACTGTAATCCACACTGGACAAACAGGTTAATTCATCTGTTCGACTTGGCCCCTTGCTCCATAAGCAAGGGGTATGAATATTTTGACCTTAATGACGGGTCAAGGGGCCAAGCCTTTAATCAAATAAGGTAAATGAAATAACTGATAACGGGGAGATGCAACATGCAAATACGCATATGCAAACCATAAATAAAGATGCCCATGCAGAAATGCAAGCATACTTGGAGAATGCATTTTTTCTTTTCACTCATTTATATTTTTTTTGTTATTTTTTCTGAAAAACGCGCCTTAGAATAGGTCGTGATTCACATAAAAGACGCCCTAGAAGACGGCGTGAATTTGAAAAGTGAATTTGATTTTTGAGAAAGTAACGACCTACGCAGGGACGTTATTTGGAAAGAGACGACCTAAACAAAGACGTTAATTCTATACAAAGCGCCTTTATCGAAGGCGTTAATTAACTTGAACGCGCCTTAGCCAAAGACGTTAATTGAATTATTCTGCAAAAATGGGTTGACAAGGCTATCAAGACCACGGGTCCTACACGGTCACCATCTAAAATTCATTAACCTTTCTTGAGTAATTAAAAGTGAGTCGACGTGATCATAGTTGTCTTGTATTCGAGATTTCGTACAGTGTAATTTCCTAAGTCCGTCTTGACTATCCTGCCAGTTCGTGACTTACCACATAGAAAGGATGGAAGAAAATATAAGGGAAGCCCACAAGGGATTCTGAGATGCTCGAGGTAAAGTTACCTCCCCTACCCTATGCCTATTGGGGTTCGGTCTTTGGCGTAGGGAAATTTTGTTGCCTTTTTGCCTCTTTTATATTGCACGCATACGCCCAAGGTTTTTCTTGCGGGGACTTTGCCCTCTTAACATGCTTTTCTTTTCACCATTTGGCTTTCACTTTGAAATTGGCTTGCATTGATGAACAACCTAATTGTACTTGGGCTTTTGTGGCATTTGCTCCCTTTTGGGCCCTGACTTCCACCTACTAGGGCGGCGGATAGGCTTGGCGGGACTACCCCGAGGCGTCCCTTCCTCCCTTATGGGCCGAAGAAGAAGAGAACGGGTATTGTCTTTCACCTTTAGTCAGGTTTTGACTTCCCATCGAATTTTGCACTGCTTGAGTTCAAGAATAAAGCGTGTTAGTGTGTGCGGGTGTCGACCCATTTTTAGGTTAACAAGACTGATGAATGAATTCTGAATTTTGACCTTTCGGACCTTGATCCTTCGTGTGCCATGACACCAATTTTGAAAGCTTTTCATTTTTATTTATTTTGATTTTGAAGAATTTCTATTTTTTATTTTCTTTTTGGAATTTATATTTTTTTTTGGTTTTTGGAAATATTCCATTTTGTTTTGGATTTTTGAATCAATTTTCATTTTTTTTGGATTTTGAAAATATTCTATATATATTTTTTTTTTGGATTTTTGAATCAAGGGTAGTATTTCTTAAGATACAAACCATTCCATGGGTGAGTTAACTCTTCTCCTTCAGCATTAATCAGTTTATAAGCATTGCCTGGATAAACCTCTTTTATGACGAACGGTCCTTCCCAGTTTGGTTGGAGTTTTGAGCGGGGCCCACCAGGTTTTATGAAAATTCTCTTGATTACCATTTCACCGACTTTGAATTTTCTCTCAATTACTTTCTTTTGATAAAAATGTGAGAGCCTGTTTTGATAAACGCGCGCATGCTCAGCGGCGACCAGACGCTTCTCATCTAGGAGTTCCAATTGAGCAAGGAGTGAATCACGACGCTCATCAATAGAGAGTTCCTTGTCAAATTGTACTCTCAGAGAGGGAATGAGAATCTCATAAGGGACTACCGCCTCCATTCCATAAGTAAGGGCGAAAGGGGTTTGCCCAGTGGGGGTACGAATGGAAGTACGATAGGCCCAGAGAGCTTCAACTAGCTTGTCTGGCCAATCCGAAAATTTATTAGCCTCACACATCTTTTTAACAATTTTGATCGAAGTTTTATTAGTTGCCTCTGCTTGGCCATTGCCCTGCGGATAATAGGGAGAAGAATGATGCAATGCAATGTTATACCTATTGCAGAGATCCTTGAGCTCTTGAGAGATGAATTGAGGTCCATTGTCGGTGACGATGGTACTCGGAATGCCGAACCTCGTGATGATGTTCTTCATTATGAACTTGCAGACAGTTGATGCTTTGATCTCCACGTAAGCTTCCGCCCACTTGGTGAAGTACTCCGTTGCCGTGAGGATGAACGACTTTTGTTTGGTCAGGAGGTTTGAATCACCAAGAGGTCCAATGATATCAAAAGCCCACATGGAGAAGGGCCATGGGGAGGACATAGGATGGAGTGAAGAAGCAGGAGAATGAATTTTGTCGGCGTGCAGTTGGCACTTAACACACCTTCGAACATAGATAGAATAATCCTCTTCTAGAGTGGGCCAATAGAAACCTAGCCTAAGAATCTTCTTTGCTAGCATCTGGCTGTTCACATGATCACCACACACCCTAGAATGAGCCTCTTCCACAACCTTCCAAGATTCATCATCATCGAGGCATCTTAATAAAACACCAGTGAGCCCTCTCCTGTAGAGCACACCTCCAACCAAGACATAACGCTGAGCCACTCTTCTGATTGCTTTCTTTTCTTCCACAGTGGCTTCCTCGGGATAGGACTTATCATTGCAATACCTGGCAGTCTCATAATACCAAGGTTTTTCTTCGTCAGCCAGCTCTTCTTGCCAATCTAATAACATGACCTCTCTGCCTTTAAGAGCTTCCCTCTGCTTGACCTTTTCGAGCACTTGATCCCTAATATCGAGGAATGCACGATCCTTAATAGCTGGAGTGTCGCGCTGATGAATCAGAGGAACATGAAAATCACGCTCAGGAGGGAAGACTAAAGCAGAGGCTAAAGAGGCAAGAGCGTCAGCCAAGATGTTCTGGCTACGAGGAACATGGAAAAAAATCAATTTGGTGAAGAGCTTGGCATAAGCTGAAGCAAGTTCCTGATAGGGTTTGAGCTTAGGATTGATAGTGCGGCACTTGATGAGCACCTAGCGTAGAATGAGCTAACTATCACCAACAATTTATGTGGGGTCAACGAGGAACAAATAAGACCTTCCTCGATCACGGTCACGGCTTATGACAATAGCAAAAGGCCGCCGCAGAGGATGATTATTCTGAAGGCAAAACTAGGCCCAATGTCAATTCCCACAGAATTTCATGTCCTCGACATGGACCCCACATTCAAGGTTATACTGGGTCGCCCTTACATCGAAGCCATGGACCCTGTGCCTTCCACCAACCATCAGTGCCTGAAGTTTCCTTACAATGGGAGGATTATTAAAGTGGTCAGTACACCTGTCCTTCACACAGTGGAAGCTATCAACACCTCTCTGCCGGCCCATATTGTCGCTACTGGACGTACGTGATTCATCTCACGTTCCACTAGCACCAAAGGAGCCGGTCAGGACAACCGCAACATCATATCTCTCTTTTCACTCCAAAGGGTGGGAGATTATGAGGAACATCAGCTACCAACAGGGTAAAGGTCTGGGCGCACAGTTACAGGGTAGGCTCAAACCGCCAAAGGAAAGTAGGCCGAACCGCAGGTTTGGCCTAGGCTTCAAAGGACCGTTCAAGGCGGATTGGAAGCCCCTTACATGGACTCTAGCAAACCACTTCAATAGAGGGCCCGTTGTTCAGATGGGAGATTATCCACGAGAAGCATATGGGAGATCACATGCTGTATATTTGGCTGAAAAATATCCGAGGGTCACCAAAAGAGGTAAGATCAAAGATCCAGAATGCGAGTGGAACAAATGGTTCGACATACGGGACATTTCCGTTGCACTGGAAAGGATGTTCTCGTCTCCGCAGCTTGAGGGGCCACCATTGATCTCCGAAATACCAGAGAATATTACCACTCTTGCCAAGGTTCCATACTACCCTCGTCCTCGCCAGAAGGACCCTGTCATCGACGGATCTTCATCCGTCCTCAACATTATCATCGACGGCTCATTAGCCGCCATCTTCTCCATCCACTCGTCTCAGCCTTTGCTGATATTGTCTTCCTAGGCCAGACAATTATCTAATGATCTTCCTAGATCCCCTTCTCTGCTTACATACCTATGCGGGCTTCTCAACCCGCGCCAGGTCTTCAACCATGATCTGCTCTATGAGCCTCACAATTCTCTAGCCATAACCACTTCTCTCTCTCCTCCAATCTCTTTTCACTGCTTTGTCATTAAAAATGAAAACGAAAAAAAAACGTCAATTTTCAAACTCCCCAACAACACATCTTCGTTGAGGAAACCTCCTACATCTCCCACGGGTGCGTACCACCCTGTGGACCACCCGTCCAAGGTCTGATGAGCGACCTTTTCTATCCCTCCTCTGAGGGGTCTTCTCCTGTACATTCTACACCATCCCCTTCGTCTTCCTCTTCTTCTGTAAATATTGTCAGTCAATCTAGGAATGATAGGCCAAGGGTAGTACCTAGGGAGAAATCCAAGGGTAGGCAGATCCCTCGTCGATTCCTTCTGGATTTAGCCGCCAGGTGCCAGGCCCTTCTTGCCATCCCCCAGTTGTTGGAAAATCCCATCCAGCTACCGGAAATAGAATGTGAGGGCGACTGTGCATTTGATGAAGGGTATGGAGTCTACGAGATCACGGATGAAGAATGCCCCACTGAAGATGAGGGTGAAGAATATGAGGATGCGGCAGGCGCATATGCTAGTGGAATGAGGAGATTCGACGAGCCGTCAACCGCCGTAGAAGAATCCACCAAAGAAGTCAACTTGGGAACTGAGGAAGACCCTAGGATCATCCTCATAAGTGACAACCTATCACCCTCTGAAGAAGAGGCATTAATTGAGGTTCTCAAGGAATATAAGGACACGTTTGCATGGAGCTACGAGGATATGTCGGGTCTAGATTCAACCTTGGTCGAACACCGTTTAACCCTAAAACCAGGGTCCATCTCGGTAAAACAAAGGTTAAGGCGTTTCCACCCTCAGATGGCTTTGAAAATGAAAGAAGAGGTCGATAAGCTCCACAAAGTCAGGTTCATTAGAGTCGTTCTTTATCCTCAATGGGTGGCAAACATTGTCCCGGTCATGAAGAAAGATGGGAAAGTCAGGATTTGTATCGACTTCCGGGACCTTAACCGCGCGTGTCCAAAAGACGATTTTCCCTTACCTCACATTGATGTGTTGATTGATAACACGGCAGGCTACGAAACCCTCTCATTCATGGATGGATTTTCAGGATACAATCAAATTCGTTTGGCATAAGAGAATCAGGAAAAGACGTCATTCACTACCCCTTGGGGAACATATTCTTACGTGGTCATGCCGTTCGGATTAAAGAATGCTGGAGCTACTTACCAAAGAGCGATGATGGCCATATTTCATGACATGATGTACATATATCTGGAAGTGTATGTGGATGACTTATTGGTGAAATCAAGGACCAGGATGGAACATCCAGAAGTTTTGGCTAAGGTTTTGCAGAGGTCAAGGGAGTTCCAATTGAAAATGAACCCGAAAAAGTGTGTGTTTGGTGTGTCATCGGGTAAATTGCTGGGGTTCATTGTGAGTAAAAGAGGGATCGAGATAGATCCCGACAAAGCCAAGGCTATCAGGGATATGCCGCCTCCCAAGAATTTGAGGGAAGTCCGAGGTTTAATCGGGAGGTTGCAGTTTATTCGTCGGTTTGTGTCCCAACATTCACGAAGGTGTAGACCTCTCTACGAGTTGACCAGGCCAGGAGTAGAATTCCACTGGAATTCTAAATGTCAGAAAGCTTTTGAAGGGTTGAAAGAATATCTGGCTAGTCCACCCATTCTCATTCCACCTAAACCAGAAAAACCTCTGATCCTTTACGTCTCAGTCTTGGATGACTCCGTGGGAGCCGTCCTCGCACAAGCTGATGAAGAAGGCAAGGAACGGGTAACCTACTACTTGTCCAAACTTCTCAATCCCTGTGAGCAGAAGTACACCGTCATGGAGAAAACCTGTGTTGCCCTCGTTTGGGTAGTGCAGAAATTAAAGCACTACTTCTTGGCTCATGAGGTCCACTTGATTGCTCGAATGAATCCTATCAAATTCCTTCTGGAGAAATACGTCCTTACGGATAGGCTAGCACGCTGGCAAAGTTTTCTCTCTCAGTTCGACATCACCTACATCCAGCAAAAGAAGATTAAAGGCTATGCCATAGCCGAGCATCTCGCTCACCATCCTCTTCCCAAGTTCGATCCCGTCCAATCAGAGTTTCCAGATGAGGAACTAATGTCCGTCAACCAATCAGATGAGCCAATGTGGACGCTATATTTTGATGGAGCTTTGAATTCTCAAGGTTGAGGGATCGGCGTCGCCCTCCTGTCGCCTGAAGGCCTTACATTCCCACTGGCATACCAGCTCAAATTCCCTGTTACCAACAATATAGCTGAGTATGAAGCTCTTCTAGCTGGCCTGGAACTCGCTCATTCTTTTCGTATCACTGAATTACGAGGCGTAGGTGATAGTCAACTCATTCTTCGCCAGGTGCTCACCAAATATCGCACTCGCGATCCCAAACTCAAGCCATACCAAGAACTCACTGCTGCCTTTGCCAAACTGTTCACCAAATTGATCTTCGTCCATGTCCCTCGTCATCAGAATATTCTCGCCGATGCCCTCGCCTCGTTGGCATCATCCATAAGGTTCCCTCTAGGAAGATGGTTTGAGTCCATTTCCATCTACAAACTTCACGCCCCTGCAATCGATGATGCTTCCTATGTAAATATGAAAGACAGGATAGCAAGGAAGATCCTGCAGGAAGATATCCTTGAAAAGAGAGAAATCATGTTGGCAGAGGCTGAAGAAGAACTGGTTGATGAAGAGAAACCATAGTTCTATGAAATCGTCAAATACTGCCAAGATCAGTCTTATCCTGAAGGGGCCACCACAGAGGACAAGAAAGCCATAAGAAGGGTGGCTCAGAAATATACTTTGGTTGGAGGTCTACTCTATAGGAGGAGCCTTACTGGTATTCTGTTAAGATGTCTTGGTGACGATGAGGTTTGTAAATGTGTAGAGGAGACGGACTCGGGTGTGTGCGGTGGCCACGTGAATAGTCAGATGCTCGCCAAGAAGATCATTCGGCAAGGCTTTTACTGGCCCACTATGGAAGAGGATTGTGTTGTCTATGTCCGTAGGTGTGTCAAGTGTCAACTCCACGCCGATAAAATCCATTCACCATCTTCCTCACTTCATCCAATATCCTCCCCGTGGCCTTTCTCCATGTGGGCATTCGACATCATTGGTCCCCTAGGTGATCCCAATTCCCTCACCAAGCAGAAATCTTTCATCCTTACTGCGACGGAATACTTCACCAAATGGGCCGAAGCTGAAGCTTACGCGGAAATCAAGGCATCAACAGTCTGCAAGTTCATCATGAAGAATATCCTCGCCAGATTTGGCGTCCCAAGCACAATCGTCACCGACAATGGGCCACAGTTCATTTCTCAGGACCTACAGGACCTCTGCAAAAGGTACGCAATTGCATTGCATCATTCATCGCCTTATTACCCACAAGGTAACGGCCAAGCGGAGGCCACCAATAAAATATTGCTCAAAATCATCAAAAAAACCTGCGAGTCTAGTAAGTTTTCAGACTGGCCAGAAAAACTTATCGAAGCCCTATGGGCCTATCGCACTTCAATCCGTACCCCCACCGGGCAAACTCCATTTGCCCTTACTTATGGTATGGAAGCGGTAGTCCCGTACGAAACTCTGATCCCTTCTCTCAGGGTACAATTGGACGAGGAATTTCCCCTCGACAATCGTCGTAATTCACTCCTCGCCCAGTTGGAACTCTTGGATGAGAAGCGGCTGGCCGCTGCCGAACACGCGCGCGTGTATCAAAATAGACTCGCTCGCTTTTACCAAAAGAAAGTCGTTGAGAGAAAATTCAAAGTCGGTGAGATGGTCGTAAAAAGATTTTTTGTCAAACCTGGAGGGCCGTGTTCTAAGCTCCAACCCAATTGGGAAGGACCATTTGTAATTCAAGCCGTATACCCTGGCAACGCCTACAAGCTAGTCAACGCCAAAGGGACCGAGTTATCCCACCCTTGGAATGGGCTTTATCTTAAGAAATACTACCCTTAGCACAAAACAAAAAAAATGATGAAAAGATAAAAAACATCAAAAATAAAGAAATATTAAAAACCACTAAAAATATGGAAAATTCAAAATGCCAATGCCTGGTGGTCCCCATGTAGTCAAGTCACTGCATCTAACCTTCATGATAGGATAGGGCCCATTAAGGCTTGGTAGGCACCGGGTCTTGGTTTGTCAGAACCGTGGAGATCCCTGTCCGGCCACGTCGGCCTATGCTCGCTCGAAGGAAGCTAACATGTGCTCACTTAGGTATTTTATTCAAAAAAGTCGGTAGCATCACCTACGGTGGGAATCCACCCAGAAGATCTCCGGAAGCTGTAATCTTTATTCTCTTCTCTTCGACCAAATGAGACAGTCGGCGTCCTTAAAACGCTGAGCTTGAGAAACCGAAACTCGAACCCCAAAGGCAAGAGTAGGATCCATTTCCTCGAACATCGATCAGAGCACGAGAAGAGGGCAGTGTCCCCGCAGGCATATGAAAAGGGAGCCCACAAATGTCAAACGACTATATCTCCCTCACAAAAAGAAATACAAAATCAAAATCAAGAGAAAAGTCTGGTCATGACCGTGCCTGTTGCGATAAACGGAACCCCTCAAAGTAAAAGTATGAATCCACAAAAGGGGCCGTGGAATGTAAATGCTCGAGATTTGGTCCGAAGTTGTGCGAAAGGAAAGAGTTAATGGGCCCTTATTCGCTCGCCGGGTTAACGGCTTTGCCGGTCCTCTCAGGAGGCTTATCCCCAACACTCTTCCTTCTCCCTCTAAAGATGAAGGTTCGGGCTATTTCACGAAGAAGACTGCCAGAAGCATCAAGAGGTTTGGCTCGTCCAATGGAGGCCGAAGAAACAGCCAGTTCAGCATCCACGGGAGAAGGGGAGCTCGCCGATTGTCTTTTCTTTGTCTCCCTCTCGCTTTCAATCTCTCCTCTAGCAAGGGGAATTCTTACCCCATCTTCCTCCTATCATGGTAAATCCATCCTTCATTGATCCACCTGAAATTCTATTCGTTCCTTGTGCTTGCGGGCATTGCCCGCCCATTGATCTATCCACTCTATTCACTCCTCCTCCCCCCAACGCCCAACTCCATGAGATGTGGTTTTCTTCCTCCGACCCATTCTTTGATTGCATCTTCCCAGAGCTATTTCTCATGCAACTTCCGCCTCCTCCATCCTGTTGTATAGTCTCTACTGATCTCCAAAAAAAACGTCAAATGCGAAACGGAGATTTCAGTGGAAGATTATGCTACCCTGTCTCCACCCTCCTCCCAGGGGCACGAGTCCCCTGCTCCTTCCCTTCCACTAGATTTTCTTTCTCCTAGGTTAGGATTAGTGTCCATCGAGTCTAGGGAAGTAGAGTCGGTTAGGTCTAGAGAAGTAGGGTCTTGTTCTACTTCGTCCCACCCTTCCTCCTCTGAGCCGCGCCCGCTTGCGCGTCCCTCCAAATCTGTTCCTGATAGGTTCCTGCAAGATCTAGCACAGCGTTGTCATGCTCTTTTGAAATGTCCAGAATTTGTTGCTACGACAATCATGATTGAAGAAGATGATGAAATAGAAGGGGTATGGAGTGATGACGGATTAGGTGTCTATGAAATCCTGGATGAGAAAGATCCAATCGATGAGGACAGCAACGTAGATGACACTGCCGATCAGTACGCGCAAGGACTAAAGAAATTCGACGAGCCGTCGTCGGCAGTGGATGAACCTACGAAGGAAATAAATCTGGGAACTGAAGAAGACCCAAGGCCCATCATTATTGCCGCTAATCTCCCTTCACAAGTAGAAGAAGATTTAATTAAGGTTCTGAGGGAGTATAGCGATTCTTTCGCTTGGTCTTATGAGGACATGCCAGGTCTTGACCTCTCCTTAGTGGAACATCGACTCATGCTTAAACCAGGGGCAACACCTGTGAAACAACGGTCGAGAAGATTTCACCCCCATATGGCCTTAAGGATTAAGGAAGAAGTCGACAAGTTGTACAAGGCCAGATTCATTAGAGTTGTTCTATATCCTTAGTGGGTGGCAAACATAGTCCCTGTTATCAAGAAGGATGGAAAGGTGCGTATCTCCATCGATTTCAGGGATCTTAACAAAGCATGTCCCAAAGATGATTTTCCGCTGCCTCACATTGACGTCCTGGTGGACAACACTGCCGGGTACGAAGCCTTATCGTTCATGGATGGTTACTCAGGCTATAATCAGATCCACCTCGCTCTGGAAGATCAAGAGAAAACCTCCTTCACCACGCCCTGGGGCACGTATTATTATGTGGTTATGCCGTTCGGTTTGAAGAATACAGGTGCCACCTATCAAAGGGAGATGATGGCCATCTTCCACGACATGATGCATATCTATATGGAAGCCTACGTGGATGACATTCTGGTGAAGTCAAAAACTAAAGAAGAACACCCCTCTATTCTGGCTAAGGTGCTGCAAAGAGCCAGGGAGTACAAGCTTAAAATGAATCTGAAGAAGTGTGTATTCAGAGTCTCTTCAGGGAAGCTGCTAGGTTTTATAGTGAGCAAACGGGGGATTCAGATTGATCCTAACAAAGCACAGGCCGTCATGGACATGCCTCCGCCAAAGAACATTAGGGAACTTCGAGGACTGATTGGTCGATTGCAATTCATCAGAAGATTCATATCCCAACATTCTCAAAGATGCCGTCCGTTTTATGAATTGCTTAAGGCGGGGGTTAAGTTTGAATGG
This sequence comes from Amorphophallus konjac, assembly GCA_022559845.1. Classification (NCBI taxonomy): domain Eukaryota; kingdom Viridiplantae; phylum Streptophyta; class Magnoliopsida; order Alismatales; family Araceae; genus Amorphophallus; species Amorphophallus konjac. Next base: position 71,983,157 of record CM040128.1, on the reverse strand, counting down.
AATCAAGACTGTCAAAAGGCCTATGAGGACCTAAAGGAATATCTGTCCAATCCCCTGGTTTTGCAACCTCCTGTCCCTGGGAAACCCCTAATCCTATACATCTCGGTCATTGAGGACACCCTAGGGGCGGTCTTAGCACAAGTAGACGATGAAGGGAAAGAGCGGGCTGCTTATTACCTCTCTCAGTTGTTCAACCCAGCTGAGTCCAAATACACCGCTATGGAGAAGACTTGTGCCGCCTTAGTGTGGGTGGCTCAGAAGCTCAAACATTACTTCCTCGCCCACCCAGTTAGATTGATATCTAGAATGGACCCAATCCGCTATCTCTTAGAAAAGCCTGTCCTTTCTAGTAGGTTAGCTCGCTGGCAGAGCTTCCTCTCTCAATTCGATATTACTTTTGTCGTTCAAAAGGTGGTCAAAGGGTACGCCATCGCTGAGCATCTTGCCCACCTTCCCATCCCTCACACTGACTCTATTTAGGACGATTTCCCTGATGAGCATCTCTCTGCTATCTCTCATCATCCCTTTTGGTCTCTACACTTCGATGGTGCACTCAATTCTCAAGGCCGAGGGATCGGCGCTGTTCTGCTCACTCCAGAGGGAGTGACTATTCCCTTTGCTTATCAACTTCGATTTCCTGCTACCAACAACATCGCTGAGTATGAGGCTCTCCTAGCCGGATTGAAGCACGCCTATCTCCTAGGCACGCGTTATTTGAATATTATAGGAGACTCTCAGCTTGTCCTGCGGCAAGTTCTGTCTACTTACCGCACTCGTGACCCCAAGCTCAAGCCTTATCAAGATCTGGTCACGCTCCTGGCTAGGCAATTCCGTAAGCTGATCTATATCCATACTCCTAGGTCTCAGAACATCCTAGCTGATGCTCTAGCATCTCTTGCTTCCTCTCTATCTTTCCCTCTCAATCGGAGCACTGAGACTATCGTCGTTCAGAGACTGGATGCACCCTCTCTTCAGGATCCTTGGTTCGTCAACCTTAGGAAGGCTGTAGAGGCGAGGGCTGAGAAGGAAGATCTCAAGGAAGTATCTCTGATGGAGCTAGAAGAAGTCTTAGAAGAAGAAGAATTGCCCTGGTATCATGAAATTGAGTTTTTTTGCAAAGACGGATCATTCCCAGAAGGGGCAAACGCCGAGCAGCGTAAATCAATAAGGAGAGCCGCCTCAAGGTATACCATTGTTGCAGGAGAACTATACATGCACGCTACCAATGGAATGCTCATGAGATGTTTAGATGATGATGAGGCTTGGAAGGTGGCTGAAGCAACCCATTCTAGTGAGTGTGCAGGTCATGTCAATGGCCAGGCTCTAGCGAAGAAGATCCTTAGGCAGGGCTACTATTGGCCCACTCTGGAGGAAGATTTCTCCCTCTACGTCCGGAGGTGTCTTAAGTGCCAACTCCATGCCGAAAAAATCCATGCTCCAGCTTCATCTCTCCATCCTCTTTTCGCTCCTTGGCCATTCTCTATGTGGGCTTTCGATGTTGTCGGCCCGCTCGGTGATCCTAATTCTCAGATCAAGCAGAAATCCTTTATCCTTACCGCCACTGAGTACTTTACCAAATGGGCCGAAGCAAAGGCGTACGCGGAGATCAAATCTTCAAAGGTGTGCCGTTTTATCATGAAGAATATCATCTCGCGGTTCGGAGTGCCAAGCAGCATCATCACCGACAACGGACCCCAGTTTGTATCTCAAGAGCTCAAGGACTTATGTAAGAAGTTCAATATTGCATTGCATCATTCATCTCCATATTATCCTCAGGGCAACGGTCAAGCCAAGGCCACTAACAAAACCCTTCTTAAAATCATCAAGAAAACATGCGAATCTCATAAGTTTTCCGATTGGCCAGAAAAATTAGTGGAAGCTCTATGGGCTTACTGCACCTCCGTCCGTACTCCCACGGGATAAACTCCCTATGCTCTTACCTATGGGATGGAGGCGGTGCTCCCATATGAGATCTTGATCCCTTCCCTTAGAGTCCAGCTCGATAAGGAACTTAATCTCGACGAACGTCGAGAGGCGTTACTGGTTCAGCTAGAACTCTTAGATGAGAAGAGGATGAATGCGGCCGATCACGTATCCATTTATCAAAAGAGAGTTTCACGTTATTTTCAAAAGAAGGTAATTGAATGTAAATTTCTAAAAGGTGATATGGTCTTGAAACGTAAATTCATTCGGTCTGCAGGTCCTAGATCTAAATTACAACCTAACTGGGAAGGGCCGTTTGTTGTAAAAGAGGCTTATCCAGGGAATGCTTATCGCTTAGTGAACGCAAAAGGTGAGGAGCTCTCTCACGCTTGGAATGGGTCGTATCTTAAACGTTTCTTTCTTTAGAGTCTAATCAGTACCACCCCGGCAGCGCGGGATGCCATTCCTTTCGCTAGAAGGGTCCCGAGTGAGGCAATCACACACTACACGACATCCCTGGTCAGGTTTCCCGCTTTGTAAATAGCGTTTCTCCTCGGCCATGCTTTGGGGGAAAATCGAGGTCCCTGTCCATTTCTTTCTTTGGCTGAATCCAGGGGCAAGAGGTGAATAAGGAGGCGATGACCAATCTATACACCCTGACGAGAGGAGGTCTCAAATAGGGGCAGTCCGTTATGACCTAACACCACCAGCAAAAGAGAGAAGAGAAGAAGAAAGCAAAGGAGCAATTTTTGTGACAAAAGCAAAAGCATTATCTCAAAAATTCTACCCTACCTATACTCAAAAAAGCTCCAGAAGAAAGAAAGAAAGCTAGGCGTGGCAAGAGTGGCAGTACAGTTCCCCGCGGGACGAATGAGCCCGGTCGTATGCGTGCCTAGAGTGGACTAAGGTTCGATGACGGACACAAAGTCCCGGCGTAACGGACCAAATCTCTAATGGGTTGTTTGGAAAGGAAATCAAGTCCTAAAAAAACTCCTATATCTGGCCTAAGCTTACCCCCGTGTTCCATTTTCTTTTTTAGGATCAAGACTAGTACCCTGGGTATGGCCTTGGTAGAGACACCGTCATGCAAGTTGGGCCTCGGTCAGGGGTTGTCACCTTATCGCACGCCAACCTCGGGGACTCTCGTTACAATAAGGACCCACGTTGTCAGGGGAAGGCACTGGTTTCCAAAATCCAAAAAAGCATCATATATTTCAAAATCCAAAAAACATCAAATATTCCCAAATCCAAAAAACATCATATATTTCAAAATCTGAAAACATCATATATTTCAAAATTCCAAAAACATCATATATTTCAAAATCCAAAAAAGCAGCATATATTTCAAAATCCAAAAAAATTCATATATTTCTAAAATCCAACAAAAACCATATATTTCAAAAACCCAAAAAACATCAAATATTTCCAAAATCTCACAAAAATTTAGATATTTTCCAAAACTCATATGCATTGCATGCATCGCATCATTTCTATTTTATTTTCCGCCTATTTAATAAGGCTCCACCCCTTCACCAAATATCAAGAAATGGTCATTCTCTAACTTGCTCCAAGGCAAGGGGTTGAGTCTAAGAACAGATCTAACTTGTCTCTTGTCTAAGTGTGTGCAGAACGCAGGTTTAAGTTTGAAGACTGAACTCTCACAACTGTGCAGGTTCAAAACTGTGACGCGCCAGGTGTAGGCCGTCACACTCATTTAACGGTCCACCCTAGACCGTTACATTCCTTCAAGCAGTGGCTTTGATTCTCTCAGCAGCTCTCTCTCTAACGGTCTGGGCCACGACCGTTACTTCCTTCTAACGGTCTATCGTTGGGCCGTTACACTCCCTAGAGAACTTGATTCTCAGATCCTTTACCCTGACGGCCTATCTCCGACCGTTACATCCTTCTAGTGGCCCTTCTCAGGACCGTTATATTCTCCAGAGGCTCTGTCTTTCAGATCATTCTAGCCAAGTCTAGCAACACAATTCATGTCCATTCAGCTAAGGCATTCCCATTTCATTCAAATAAATTTAATGCAACATAAGATTCATAAATTTTCAACTCTGATTGTCAATTACACCAACATCTTTTCATGAACAAAATCAAGCTACATTCAATTTCTTATCCGCAAGAGGGCGGATCTTCCTCAAGTCCTTCACGTAGCCACGGCGTGCTTCGTCGTTCTCTTCCACTTCTGCTTGCCACAGATGCACCTTGCTGATCTCCCACATGGTCAGCGCGTTCCGAACTGCTCTCTCATCTTCCTCGGTCCCCATCTTTCTAGGTAGAAGGGGAGGGTAGTGTGATAGTGCAGGAGCTTCAATCCGAGGTAGTCCAATCTGAAGATGGCACCGGTGTGGGTTGTAGATCGCTGTGGTAGTATTTCCCACTAGTTGGAGGTCCAGGCCTTGACGCCGCGGTATTCTAAGCAAGGTGCTCCGAAGGATTCTTGGTCGCATAATGAATTTCTCTATTGGCAAAGTGTTGAATAAGAGGCGCCATTCATCCCGTGTTTTCTTATCCGCCGTCTTGCATTCAACCTGTGAAGAAAATCCAGAAGCGCCTCCAATAAAGAGCAAAGGGTGGCTCCCGAAGATCCGGCTAGCAGAAGTGATATCCTCCTTGGGTTGGAATGTGATCCTCACTCCTATCCAACACTCGAGGAGAATCATGGAGCCGAATAAAGGTCCTCCTAAGCAAGCGGAGCTTAGTCCTTCATAGAGATATGAGAGGATCGCTTGAGAGATGGACATTCCCCTCTACAACCCGCTGATAATGCTGAGATTTTGGATATCTAAGAGGTGGTCGGTTGTAGTGAAAAGGAAGACTCCACATAAGCAAACCGCCACCGCCTTGGCTATTGCTTCGTGCCTCTCCCACTTGTTTTTACAATGAGACACTATCCACTGTGCCATGGGTATCAAATGTATGTGGTGTGGGCTGATCATGGTCCTCACGTCCTTTGGATTATGGATGAAATCACTCAAGATCAAGGACGGGTCAATAGGCTCCACCGTGTAGCAAACTAGGTCTTCATCCCCCACCTTAGTCTTAGGAAGGCCTAGGTAGGTTTCTACCTCCTCTAATAGGACCGTGGCTGCCACAATTCTATGAGGGCTGAAAAGCTAGGCCAATCTAATGTCAATTTCTGGAAATTCTTATCTAAGACCAAAAGAGGTTGAAGGTGCCATGCTTTAAGGATTGATACAACCTCTAAAGAGAGTTCTTTGACCATGGGAACCACCCACTTCAGGCTGGAATAGCATCTTGGACCAGGAAGAGGCTTGAAGAGAAGAAGAAAAGAAGATCATGAGAAGGAATTGAAGTGCAGAAATTTCTGAACTTGGTTAAGGAAGAGAGCTTACCACTCTTTGAGCATTAGAACTCAGATGTTTGGGAATCGAGGTCAGCCTTTGAAGTTCTCCGTGCTCTTTTCTCGCAGCCTTAGGCCCGGTGTAGACTTTCTCCTCCATGGCCATCATCTCAAAGCTTCTCTTCATCTTGTTTCATGCCCTTAGGAGGAGTTCTTCAGCCTTCTAGCAGAGAATTCAGCAAAGATACGATTTTGGCTAAATTTCCAAGTTTTAAAGGCTTACTTTTGGCTTTAAAGTGATAAGATTTGGATTAGAAGGCTTTATCTTAAGTCTGGGAGAAGTCTAGAGTGGATTGAGGGCTTCCTATCTCAGATTTTACCTCTCACGGCACAATCCGTCTCGGAGTACGCTTCATGCTCTAACGGTTTATCGTAGGGCCGTCACTTGTCTCTGACGCGCCCGCCCTGGGCCGTCACATTTTCCTGTGGGTTTAATTTAGCCTAATCTTGTTCTGTCATGCCTGACGGTCTAGCATCAGACCGTTATCTTTCGTGACGCGTGGACTCTGAGCCGTCACATTCCCTGCCGTTCAGTTTTGGCTTCTTCTTGTTCAATCATTGCCTGACGGTCTGGCCACAGCCGTTACTTATCTCTGACGCCCCGCTCCTGAATCGTCACATTTTCTGCAAGTTGCCCTGATATCCCACTGCTCTGCCATCTTTAACGGTCTGGCATTTGGCCGTTACCTACCTCTGACGCACCAAATATGGACCGTCACACTTCCAGCTACTCAGTTTTGCAAAATTGACCTCTGTCCTCTCTGACGGCCTCCATCTGAGGCGTTATATGATCCTGACAATCTGTACCTAGACCGTCACTTTGTCTGCTACTGAGATTGAGCTATTCCTTTCTGCCTATGATTAGACCTGGCGGTCTTACACACTTTTCATTTCAGTCATCCTGTCCAGTCGTTCATCCCCACATCACATCTCATCCATGCCCATTTCATCTACACATATGCGTCCATTCTTTCACCTGTCCGCATGCATCTCCTACATTTCCAATCACACATTCTCGCATGCATTTCTTGCATTTCCCATTCACACATTCATTTCTGCATACACACATCCATTCACTCACATAAAAAGAAAAACAAACAAAAGACCAAAAAAAAAATTTCATTTCATTTATTTCCATTTTCATTCCATTTTTCATATAAGTCATGTACAAGTAAAAATGATAACAGAGAGATCAAAGTGCATCACTCGGCCAGTTTTTCTGCCGGGCCGTCGTCATCTCCACCCTCCGACTTCCTCGCCGGTGGCGCTATGGAGGCACTCTCTTCCTGCTGACCCCTCTCCGCCCTCTCATTCCTACGTTGGCCGGAGGAGCTGACGAGGTAGTCTGCCACTGATCTAGCACGAGCAGCACTCCTCGGCGCTCCGCTCTGAGAGACGCCCCGCTCCGGTCCTCGGCCCATCATCCGTATGGTCCTCTCCAAGGTCCGGACCTCGACCTTCATGTCGTGGGCCTTGAGTCACGCAGCCCGTGCCTCGGATTGGTATCTCTCGAAGTCTGCCGTCTGTGTGGCCGTCAGCTCAAGCTCTCCTCTCAATCGGGCCACCTCTGCTCGTAAGACCTCTGCCTCAGCCCGGTTCCTCTCCGCCTCAGTCCGAGCCAGTTTCGCCTCGGCCGCCGCTGCTGCTAGCTCTCTCGCCTGTAGTTCGCATTTCATTATAGTTAGTCGCATAAGCATTTAATAAGCATAAGCATGAGCATTTTAAGTCCAAAAGCATTTAGCATCTTACCCGCTCCGCGAGGGTGGCCTCCGCCTCCTCGGCCCAAGCAACTGCTCGAGCAAACTCGACGTCCTGCTCAGCTCTACCCCCGGCAGGCTGTGATGACGACGATGGAGCGTCCGGTCCCACTCTTTGGGCTCCCTCAGCCCGCTGAATTTAGAAATCATTGGTCAGTCCATCATTCGCATAATCATAATCATTTTAAGTCCTAGGTTTTAGAGTCTTACCAGAAGCTCCAAGGCGGCCCGGTACTCGTCCCGCTGCTGGATGGTGGCGTGGAGTATCCCCTCGAACTCGGCTATCCTTCCCTCGGGGTCTAGCTGCATTTAGAAAGCATATGAGTCAGTGCATATAGGAAATTTTCATCTAAGAGCATTCAGAGTTTAGGGTTTAGAAGTTGCATACCGGTTGTCGGGTACCTCCGTACACCCGGTCCTCGTACAATCGGGCGAAGGCTTTCAAGTACGCCTCGTCGCTCTCGTCCCGCTCCTTCACCGCTCTGCCCCGATGGTTCCAATCATGGACATACTTCGCCTTTCGGGCGCACCAATCCACGTCGCCGCTAATACCCTTTGCTGACTTGCCCGGGCGTTCGTCACCACGGCGTGGAAAGGTCACCTCAGGCTGGTGTAGTCCCCGAGTCCGCAGGATCAGTCGGTAGTGGAGTGGCTCGATGACATGGATGCAGTGCAACCATATGTCTCATCCCCGGTACGAGAGGGCTGCCTCCACCCATGGCTGTCCCTCGTAGCTCTTGCCTCGGTATGGGGTCCATCTCACCTAGAAAGCATATAGTCCATGTCAGCATATTTAGAAGCATTTAGAAATATTCATGAACATTCATAGAAGCATTTAAAGCAGTTAGGAAGCATTTTTGAGTTCAGGCTTACCGCCGTGTGCGGGAAGGAATCCAAATCGTCCTGGATCGCCCGGGTCAATCTGATGATCGACCCCGGGTCTCTCGCGACCACCCATCGTTTGGCGATCGGGATCCGCCCGGGGTGGAGTAGTGTGCCTCTCCCGATGCCCGGGAGGTACATGTAGCTCCAGATCTACATATTTGAAGTCTAATGTCAGTTGCATAATCATTTGCATTTTGCATAATCATAATCGTGCTGAGGGACTCGAACAGGAAGGCTAGCACTGCCGCTCCCCATGCATATTTCCCGACTCTGCCTAAATCTCTGATCATCGGTAGCAACCTGCAACTGATGACATCTGCCCGAGTCGCGAATAGGAGCTTCCTGAACAAAAGCATCAGGAATCATCCCAGGACGCGATCTCCTTCCGATCCCACCTCTGCCGCCACATGTGGGCGCACCTGCTCGATCACTCTACCCAAATGCTCCTCTGGTATCTCTCCCACTGCTATCGCCGCTCCTCTCAATCCTAATCTCTCCTGCAGTCACGATCTCGAGAGCTGGGATGATGTCTGGCCCGGCCTGATCAGATCTAGCCCCAGCAGCTCCTGGGCCATCTCTCGGTAATCCCTGTAAGTCCAGCCCGTCACTGCGGCTCCATGGACTCTCAGCCCGGTAATCCTCGCCATGTCTTCCAGTGTGGGGATCATGTGACCCCATGGGAGGATGAACGCCCTGCTGATCGGATCCCATCTCTCGTGCAAGGCATACAGCAACGGCGTATCCATCCTGATCACCTCGATGCTCAGCACCTCGGCAAACCCCATGCCGGCTAGTCTCTCTCTCTGGTAGTCGGGCAATGCCTGGTACACCGCCCGGATCTGAAGCCAGGAGATCCTCATCCGTCTCGTTCCCTGCATTCATTTTAGAGTATAAGTTAGTCAATTGCATCATAAAATCATTACATAGCATTCATAAAATGAAAACAAAATAAAAATTGAATAATTGAAAACCTAAAAATAGTTCTGGGTCACTGGTGACTGTGACGGCCCTGGGGTGGGGCGTCACAGTGCTCAACGCACCATGGGTGGCGCGTCAGAGTTGTGACGGTCCCTGGAAGGACCGTCACATTCTCTGCTAGAGGGCATTATCCCCTTTGCATTCTGTTGGCTTCTCACCATGGCCAAAAGGCCTACATATGATCCTAATGGGTTCATAGACCCATCTTCTACCCCCCATTCACACATGCATACATATAAAAAACTATAAAAATTAAAAATTGGAAGATTAGGGTGGGCGGCCTACCTCTCGGTCTTGGCCCCTCTTCCTCTTCTTCTCTTGTTCCTTGCGCTCTCCCTCGTCCATGGGGAATTCCCCTTGGTCCTCCTAGGCCGTGGGAACCTCTCCTTTCTCCGTTGTTGGCCCCCTCGCCCTAGTTTCTTCTTCCACGGGCCTTGGCACCTCCTCTCGTCCTATTCGGCGATGGAAGCCTCGGATTGCCTTCTTCTTCCCTCTCTCCCTCTTCTTCAGCGACGGTGGAGGCTCGTCGCCGGCCATTTCGTCGGTGGTCGTGGGTGGTCGCCGGTGGTCTTCTCAGGTTGGAGTGTGTGGGCGTTTGAGGGCGATTGAGTGTTGAATGCTTGAATGATGGCCGTGACCGTTCGGTTTTGTTTTTTTGAACGCTCAGGAAATGTGACGGTCTATCGCCAGACCGTTACATCCTCTGACGCATAGTCTTTAGACCGTTAGGTCGTTTGAATATTATTCATTGAAGAATTTGAACCGCCATTGTCTAACGGTCCTCGCCTAGACCGTTACTCTGTGTGACGCTCCTTCCGTAGGCCGTTACAGCTTGCAAGTTTCTTGATGAATCAAATGGTCTATTTGATGCTTGAATGATTACATTTTCTGCCATGGTGCATATTATTGATGCTTCTCATGCGTATGAGTGGTTATGCCTTGTTTCATGCCCATATTTATTATCATTGGCTAACCTCTTTTCTCATGGATGAAGTTATGAAAAACATCATGCCGTTCGTCAAGCAGGTAAGTCAGGTATTGTATCTCGATCTCTTATCCCTTTAATGCATTACTATATGTTATCTATGATATATTACCTCGAGAACCGGCTGGTCATTCATGTGTTCTGGGATCTGATGGTCCCCTTAAACAAAAATGATGATGATCTAAGTGCACATGTTTAATCGTTGGATAGGCCGTTAGGTTGGAAAAATTTGGGGACGATGGTTCTATCTTGCACGCCGTGGTTGCAGATGGTGTCCTGACCCTGATTTCTCCAATCTAGCAATATTATTCTCGAGTATCTTGTTATTTTATCTTTCTTTGCATTTGTTTTAATGATTTCTTTTTATTTAGCCCAACATGCATCATACGCATATTTGAGCATTCATGAGTCTCATCTGTTCAAGGTGTCTCAATGATGGTGAACAGCTGTGTTCTTGATCTTGAATAAGGAGAGTCATTTCCACTTTGAATTTGAAGGTTTCCTTCGATCTGTTCGCTTGGTTTGGTTAGCTGAAGATTCCTGTCTAGAGTTTAGTCAGTTCTCTTTCCTTTTCCGTTGCCTCCGGCGGCTAGCCGTGTTTCCTTTCCTTAGTTGTTAGTTCTTCCAGACATGCGTCCTTTGGTTGACTATTTCCTTGTGATTGGTTTGAAGTTTTCCAGAAAATTCCTATCGCTTGTTGGTAGAACGGGTGTCGTTTGCCTTAACGCCCACTTTTTCAGTCCACTCCGCTTCATCTCCGCTTCATCTCCATGTCCCATTTCACTTTCGCTTCACCTCCGCTCGCTCCCCTGCAAAGAGGATGTTAAGGAGGGGCATCTGTTGACACCCGTTTTATGATCGATAAGTCGAGTCATCTCCTTGTTCATTCTATATGATGCTCCGAGTTGTTCACTCTTCATTGAGCTTTCTTGATCAGTTAGAGGACTATTTCATGGGTCTTCTCCTCTTGGTTGAGTTTGGTTCCTAGTGGCATTTTCATGGGCTGAAGCTTAGCAAGCTCCTATCTCATTTTGGATCCTTATTGTCTCTAACGGTCCCTTAAAGGGGCGTTACATCCTTATAACGCGTCACTCCTTGGCCGTTACATCTTAAGGAGTCCTTACCCTCAGGGCTTATTTCCGGTTCTTAATTATTCAATCTTCATTATTTCTAATGGTCCACACCAGGGGCGTTACATCCTTCTGATGCGTCCTCCCAGGACCATTACACTTTCAAGAGTCCTAAAGTTTGAGGCCTTTGTTTCAATCCTTATCTTTAGCCTATCCATTGATTCTAACGGTCTGTCGTGCAGCCGTTACGTCTCTCTAACGCATCCATCCGTGACCGTTACATTCCTTCAAGAGTCCTACTGTTTTGATCTTCTTCTCGTTGACCTTATCTTCTTGGGGATAAGGCTACTGTGACGGTCTCTCCCTGGCACGTTACATTTCATGTGGCGGTCTTTCGAGCAGCCGTTACATCAAACAGAGAGTCCTGGCAGTTCTGGTCTTTTCTCTGCTACTCCGTGGTCGAGTTGAGAGTTTGATCTGATGATTTCTCTTCCAAATCTGATCCTCAGAACCTTCTGTTTGTTTCTATGGACTCTTGGTGATATTATCTTCAAGATTTTGCTAAGAGTTATCCTCTTTTCTTGCTGGATTATCCTCTGCTCGACCAGAGATTTTGAGGGCCTATAAATAGCACCCTTAACTTCATGGCCTGAAGGGGGAGAAATCTGGTTTTTGCGTCGAAGTGCTGCCGCTTTCTGGAGCCATCTTCATCCAAGAGGAGTCTACTTCCACGCCCATCTGCATCACAGTCCAGGGAGTACTTCGGTTTTGGGTTTTTAAAGTTCATAATTTGCATGTTTGCATTCTCCCTTCTTCCTCTCATCATAGCATTATCCCTCCTCTTTCTCCCACGTTCTCCATTGTTTTCATCATCTAAACATCCTTCCCATCTTTTAAAACGCCCAGAGGGGTTAAAAAACCAAAACTTCCCCGGTATTCCCCTTTCCCTTTGCATGATTTTAAGTTCTTTAAGAATTGATACTATGCTTGTTTGAAGGGCTAATTTGGGATCATTTTCTGGTGTTTCACGTTCTTTGGCAGGTTTACAGAGTTCATTAGACGAGGCGCAAGCTTTCTGGCCGGCTAGAAGGTTTGGAGTTCAAAGAATTCACAGGCTATTTCTGCAGGTTCTCTGACGGTCGTGGTCAGGCGCGTCAGGCTTCTCTAACAGTTCATATTGAGACCGTCACACTGATGTGACGCACAGGGTCTGGACCGTTACATTCAGGGCAAATCTGTAGATTTTATTGGTTTCTCTCTCCCGTGGGCGGGTGCATCATCCCCCTATTTCTAAGGTATTGACCAGGTCTTTGGCTTATTTTATTACCTTAGTGGCGATCACGTTCTTTCCTTAGTATTGGGCATTGATTTCTCTCTCATATCTCTTATTTCATTTGCTTGTTCCACCCACGCGGTGTGTTTTTATTTACTCCTTGCTCCACGCTCCGGCGTGTGTTTTTCTTTACTTTCTTTAGATTAGTTTGGTTGAGATAGCATTGCCCATGCTAGAGCTTGTTCTGATTGCCTAGGTTCATGGTTCACATGTCCTTGGGTTGATTGAGATCATTGATTTTTGCTTATCATCTTTATCACCACAAACAAGAGAAGGAAGCGAAACAAATCAACACATGTCAGTGGAAATTCAGAAAATCACATAAATATCTGATAAATATATGAACGGCTCAACACTAACCACCTAGAGACTGGGCGGCCGGAATATTGACCGTGCAAAGCCTGGGCGTTTGAAAATTGATAAACTGTGATAAATTAAGCTAAATCAAGGCCCATTAAGCCCTGAATCGAAGCAGACCAAGCTAGGGAGTGAGGTACCCATAAAATAAGCCCAAAGATGTGCCTGAATATAGCCCAATGAGTAATAGATAACTCGAGGCATAAACAAATGATGGTAAGAGAAATCACTCAACTTATCGGTAAAAAATGGGTGTCAACAGATGTCCCTCCTTAACGTCCTCTTTGCAGGGGAGTGAGCGGAGGTGAAGCGAAAGCGGAATGGAACATAGAGATGATGCGGAAATGAAGCGGAGCGGACTGAAAAGTGGGCATTAAGGTAAAAGACACCCGTTTTGCCAACGAGCGATAGGAATCTTCTGGAAAACTCTGAACCATACATAAGGAATGATCAAACCAAAAGTAACACCAATATGGAGGGACTAAACTGAAAAGAAAAAAACAAAATAGGATCAACCACATGGGGGACACAATCCCGCGGTCCAATGAGGAGACCAAAGCAGGCAGTAAGATGAAGAGATGAACTAAACTCCAGACCAGGACTCTCGATCAACCAAACCAAGCGAAAGACCAGAGAGAACCTTCCAACTTAGAGTGGAATTGTTCCTCTTACTCAAACACTGAACACACAGCCATCCATCACTGATGGGACATTTGCAGGCAAATTATGGGTCATGAATGCTTAAAAGATGCGCATGATGTATGATGGGCTAAAATAAAAGAAATCATTAAAATGAATGCAAAGAAATGGTAAAATAGAAAATACTCGAGAATAATATTGCTAGACTGGGGCAACCAGGGTCAAGACACTATGCAACCACGGCGTACAAGATAGAGCCATCATCCCCCGATTTTCCCAACCTAACGACCTATCTGATGATTAAACACGCGAACCTTGATCATCATTATTTTTGTTATAGGGGAGCATCAGATCCTGGAACACGTAGATCAACCAACTGGCTCTTGAGATAATACAGCATAGATATCATATAGTAATGCAACAACGAGAGGGGACAGAGAGCCATACCTGACTTACCTGCATAGGCGAAATGGCATTTTTTTAGATTTTTTGATTTTTATGAATTTTTGAAAATAAGACAAATATGACATAAAAATGAACATGACAACACCACGAAGATGAACATAACAAGACAAGTATGGACGAAACATAACATAACCATGAAAGAAGCAAGACATTACAAGAACAAACAATAAGCATACATACGACCTGGTGGGACAAGGCGACATGGTGGGACAAAGACATGATGCAGTGAGATAATGAAATGGTGGGACAAAGATACGGGGACAAAGCCATGGAACATAGAGGGATGACTAACAACATATGCAAGACAACTGACAATCCGCGGTGAGGGACAGAACAACATGCATGAGACATGAACACGGTGGGACGCGAACACAGTAGGATGACAACACCATGGGATACATAGGACAACACGGAGGGACAAAGCACGCGGTGACACAAAACATGCATGACACGAACACGGCGGGAGAAAAGTCATGACATGGTGACATGGTAAGACAGAGACACGGTTGGGACAAAGATACGGGAGATCACGAGGACACGTGACAACACGGAGAGACGAAGGCACACGACAACGCGGCGGGAAGAAGAAAGACATGAAAAAGATGATCTTCAATTAAAACTCAAGATCAAATGAAGCAAAACCGTCAGGTTCTCGATCGTGAGGGGATGCCCTCTCATGAAGATATGATGAGGTAAAGCGAGTGCTGAGAAGGACACAAGCTTCAGGAAGATCAAGAGACGAAGATTGAAGGAATGAGAATAGATCCGAGAGATAATGTGAACAAGAAGCAAAACAAAAAGATAGATAGCCAAGAAGTTTGAACACCTGCGACCTGCACTCTTAGCAAACGAGTCACATCCATTCTCAAAACAAAAATAAAAGACATATTTTTGGAGTTTTATCATTTTTTTATTTTTGTTTTGGTTTTGAACAATATTTGAGTGATTTTTTTTAGTTTTTTGACAATATCTCATTTTTTTGTATTTTTTGACAATATCTCATTTTTTGGATTTGTTTTTGACAATATCTCATTTTTTTGGATTTTTTTTGACAATATCTCATTTTTTTAGATTTTTTTTGATAATATCTCATTTTTTTATTTTTGAAAATAGCCATCTGCAGCACCCAAAATGAGCTAAACCACTGGTCAGGAGTCATCGTCCCTCCCCTTTTTATTAAAGGTTCCCCTTAAGTAGGGCATGCATATGAGGGTAGCTTGTCACAACCAACCGCCACTAATGGACGGTGCCCCTACTAAGGCCATACCCGGGATTCAACCCAGCCTAAGAGGGAGAAGCAGAAGAAGGTGGGAGACAAGCTTTATACAGGATATGAAATATCAGGATTCGACTTCTTCCCAAGGCACCACCCCTCAAAGAGTAGGTCTGTTGCGCCGGGGCTTTTAGTCTTTGATCATAATTTTTCATTAACTTTCATACATAATTTTGACATAGCCCTTATCAGCCAGATATTGAAATAAAACTCTCTTTCGCTAATGATACACGCATGATGCTGCACTACCCTTCACCGTTTTACACGAACCTCATCTCTTGCCTTAGGAGAAGTAGGCCCGGTTACTAGGATCAAGGGCATTTTTCATGGTGCTTTTTTTTCATTCATTTCTTTTCTAAGACTGCCCATTTTTGAAACTTCTCTCGTATTGGGGAATGCCAAGGTTGGTTATTTCATCCGTCCATCTCTTGCCCCTGCACTTGGCCGAGCAAAGAAGAGAAAAGGCCTTCGTGTATACCCACGGTATGGCCAAAGCAGCAACGATGTTGCCTCGGAGGGATCGGCTGTGGCTCGCCGTGAAGTGTGAAAAACCCATGCAAAAGGGTTACCCTCAATGATGAGGGGAAGAACTAGACTCCCAGCACTAAGCTATTACTAGCCTAAGAATGCTGCAGAAGCAAACTTGACTCTTTTTGATTAACTAAGCTAAGATTTAATCAAGCAAAAACTCCTAAAGCCACTCAACCATGTGAGAAAACATCATTATAAGCGTGTGTAGGAATAACAGAGTAATAGCAATGATAACATTTTTTTTTGCACAAAATAAAAGATACCTTTGTAAATTCATGGCGTGGAAATCGACATCCCGAAGCGATTTTGATCATTGATCTTTAAGCAGCACGAACAGCTTTGTATTCTTCGCTTGACAGAACGAAAGCATGAAAGGAGAGCAAAGGATTGGATTTCTCGACACCGAAGAGTGGCAGACACCAAACTTGACGAAGAAGGGTAAAAAGGAAGAGAGACGAGGGCTAGGACTCCCTCGTTAAGGCGCGGAGACCCTGATAACAAGGAACCAGATACATAATAAATAGGGATTAACTGAGATCAAGACGGGCTAAAGCCACGAAAACAGCAAGAAAAAGGGTGATAACCCTGAAAGGGTGAGGAACAAAGAATAGAGAGACGATGAAAAGATTGCTGCGAAGATAAAAGAAAAGGAGAATGGTCATCCGACGTGGTCAGAGAAAAGAAATAGCTATCACCCGCCAGAGGCGGGGAAGAAGATGCATAAACACCCGACAGAATCAGGGAAAGGAAATGATAGACACCCGACAAGGTCGGGGAAGAATCAGAGGAGACACCCGGAAGTCCCGGGGAAGAATCAGAGGAAACACCCGGAAGTCCCGGGGAAGAATCAGATAATGTCCCGAGATCGGGATGGATGGATAACATAGGCCGGAGCCTAGAAGGGGAAAACTCCAAATGAGAGGGAGAAAAGGAAGAATGGGGACTTGCGGACCCCGGAAAAGATGAAGAAATGATGGAAAGTGGATTGGGAGTAGGTAAATACACCACCCAAGGGTGGGAGTTGAGCAAGAGAAATGATGAATGAAAGGAAGAGGAAGAGAAAGAAGTGGACCCCTGAGTGCACACACGACGGCCCTTGAACTTGCGCCGCCTCTTCTTCTTAGCAGAAACTACCTCGTGATGGACCCGCCTGGCTTGGACTTGGCTTCTTGGGCTTCTCAATCTACAATGTCTTCTCAGATATTGGGCCCACCTGGCAGATGGCCTGGCCTGATTGTGAATATGCAGCTTCATCGGGGTGGTTGCCCCTAGACTCCCGGTGCTAACCATAGGTGGACATTCTTGAGCAAATAGCTCCTCAACTGAATGAATATCGTGAAACCACGGAGTTTTGTCTCTTGGCACTAGCACATAGAGGTTCGGCATCTTTACGTGACAATCAGACTTGAAGCATAACTCTCTTGATAGAAGAGCAGGACAAAACTGAGGGAGATCAATGAGCGGCGTTGACATGGCCGACTTACTGATAAACCGAGGGAGATTGCATAATAAGTGCAAGATGTCCTTGGAAAGCGCAGAAGATACGACCAATTGCCCCTTGAGTAGGGAATGCATTATGCTCTTGGCGGCCGTATGAGTTAGCACAACATGGGTAGAGAACCCTTCTCGGCCAGTGAACTGAACAGCGATCGAGCGAGAGGTAATAATAGCATTAACGGTGAACTTCCCGGCGAGCAATGAGATTGCTACCGGCTTCGCTTTTGAAGAAACTGGCACCAGTGCAAGGGAACTCTTCTTTGCAACCGTTTCTGAACACGCAGGCTCATTATCCCCAAAATAGCCAGGGACAAGGACCCGGATCGGCATTCGACAGATGAAATCTTGAATCTTGAAACACGTGACCGGCATGAAACTGTCCTGACCTGGTCCATCATCATGGGGATCATACCCAAGGAGCACTAAAGGCAGCGCACACCCGCTCCGCGGGGTGGAAAGGGATGGAGAAGTGGAGGTAATAGGTTTGAAAGGTGTAGGTGAAGGTTCTGAAGGCGTAAGTGGGGGTGAAGGTAGTGTGAGTGGTGGAGGGATAGCGGCAATGAGAGACTCAGGTGGAGGCAAGGGCAAAGGTGGAGGCATAGGAGAGGGTAAAGGCGAAGGCAGAGGCAAAAGTGGTGGAGATTGTGGAGGTGATGAAGGTGGAAGTAATGGGTCAGGTGAAAGTGAGGAAGGTGGTGGAGATGGTGATGGTTGCAGTGCAGGTAGTGAAGGTGGTGGAGGTGTAGAAGGTGAAGAAGAGGGTCACGGCGCCATCTTCGACGTGCCGACACAATGCGTCAGGCGGCGTTGGGAGTAGAAGTGGTGGTAACAGAAATGGAGGAGGAGGGAGAAATAGCACTAGCCTGAGCATAGGCCGGTGTTGGCGGAGGTTGTGGAGGTTGAGTAGGAGGGGGTAAAGGTGGGGTAGATAACGGAGTAGGTGCAATGCCAGACAAGGAACCGCAGGGGTGCCCCTGGTGTAGACACGCCAAAATTGACGCTTTGTTGATTGAATCTCATGTCACTATGTTAATGCCCCAAAGTGAACTTCAATATTTCTATAATATAAAGTTTTTCTATTTTTGTGTGGTTTTGTGATTTATTCTTGCATTTTTTTGGTGATTCACGACTTGATGAAGGGCGTGTTTTAAATAGCGACCTAATCTGGGGCGTGTTCTTAAGAAAGGATGACCACAGATACGGGCGTCAATTCCTGATATTTTACGAGTCCCACTATGCTTAAAAATCAATGATTAACGTCCTTCCTCAGGGCGTGTTCCTAATCAACGCCTTTGCTTCAGGCGTCTTTTTGGAATTTTCAAATAAAGAAGGTTTTATTACCCAAATTGAATCCAGGAAGTGACGCCCTGATCCTGGTCGTGTTTTGAATTAACGTCCTTGGGCAGGTCGTCAATTGTTGAATTGACGCCCTTCGGTAGGTCGTGTCTCATCTTTTTCGTGTCCTGCTTAAACTCATCTTTCCTGGAGAGTTCCCTGCCTTTGTTGGTCACCTTGCTCGATCTGGGAACTAGAGTCCTTGCCGTTGATAACCATTGCCTATTCTTATCTTCCAAATCTATGTCTATCTTTGATCGAGACCTTATAAAAGGACTCCCTGGTCGATCTCGCGCGAGTTTACAGAACACAGAGAGCACACAACAGAGAAGAGTTTTTTCTTCATCTGTGTGATTTCTTCATCGTTTTCCTCTGCTTCCTGCTGCTCTGTTGGTTCTCCCCTTTACTGTTTACAGGAACAGCAGGGGTCCTCTCTTTCGTTTGTGTTTGTCTTCATCGCATCATCACGTCCATTATTTTTCTTCTTTTGCATTAGTACTGCATATCCTCCTCTCACCTTAATTCTCTAGGGGTTTTAAAACCAAAAAATAAAAAGGTGCGCATGCTATATTCATATTTCATCATCATATTGTTTATTTGGATTGATACTACACTCACTCTTGGCTGATCCACTTTTCTTTTATTTATTTGTTCTTCATTTCAAGGTAATCAATACGGAAAACCCCCTTCATCGGCCGGCCGATAGAAGGTGGAGGAAGGAATTCACATCCATCCCGCATCTTATTATCACCAGGTATTCGCGATCATCTTTTTTTCTTATTGAGGTAACCCCTCTGGCGATCACTCTCCTTATTAGCACCACGTGCTCTTTTACACCTTTTTTTCACTATTCTTCTTATTATTCTCCATATTCTTATTATCACTCTTATTTCCCCTTTAATTAGTGGATTTTTCCATGATCCACAAATTGGCGATCACGGTGGGACTTCCACTGTTTTTCTTTTGATTACCATCTCCTCTTGGCACCCACGTGTGCCCTTTCCCCTTTGGCTCCCACGCGTTCCCTTTCCCTTTGGTACCCACGGTACCCCTCCTTTGTGCCCCGCGGGCACCCTCCACTGTGCACACTGCACACTCCCCGGGATCAGCCAGTTTGTGTTTAAGTCTACTGCTATTGTTGAATTAACGCCTTGCACAAAGGCGCCTTTTTATTTAACGCCTTCATCCAGGGCGTCTTTTCTCTGTTTAACGCCTTCCACGAAGGCGTCTTTTATCATATCTGCTGCTTCTGTGAATTTGCGCGCTCCTCTTGGGCGTCTTTTTATTTGGCAGCGCCTCACACCAAGGCGCGTTTTTCTTCAATCGTGCGCACCACTTATATTTGACGCCCTCTGACAGAGGCGTCTTTATCATAGTTAGCGCCCCACATCAAGGCGTGTTTTTGCATTGTCCGAGAGCCCCTCCTAGAATTCACAACAGCCACGCTGTCGTCTCTTTTGTTAGTAGCGACGGCCTCCAGGTCGCCTCTTTCCTGTGTGTTTGCAGAGCCTTACTGTTTCTATCTATTCATGCTGGATTCATATTTACATTGAGTATCTGATTATATTGCTGTGGTTGGCTTATCTTATACTGCATTTTGTGGCATTTGGTTGAGAGACCTCCTCTCTCTACACTAGGATCCCACACACCTCTCTTGGAATCGGGACAACCCTCCATTGAGCATTCCGTCTCTTTGGACCGAAAATCCCTTTTCCAAGACCTCCGTAAGTCCCCGCACCCATGGATTCCCTCACGGACGCTGGGCCGGTTGTACCCTTGAAGTACCCGGAGTTTAGAAGAGCCTATCGTTGGTGAGAAAAGAGAAAGAACCTAGTTGACACGGAGATATCACTTGGATTCAAACTAGGTTTCACATTGTAAAGGAGTGAATTATTCTGCAAATTAATCCACCTTAATCTCAAACCTAACACTAAAATCTTGCGTTCATCTCAACTTGTTTGCATAACTTGATTGAGTTGAATTGTTTAAACTTGTTTGAGTTAAGGGATTGTTGTGTGATAATTCATTCATAAAGCCTTCTCTCTTTTTAAGCATGCAACTCCGTCCAGGTAAGATTATCAACATGGCAAGCTACGGATATTCCTATGATGATGTGGAAGAGAACATTTTTGGTCAATCATATGAGGTTCCCCAAGATTCTATCTACCATGAGGGGAATTACCCTCCTCCTCATTCTCATTATCCTCAAGTTCATGTGGTTGATACCACTACTCAAGAGGTTGTGCCCTCTTCTCAGGCTTTACCCTCCAACACTCCGGGGAACCCCTCCCCATCCTTCAATGTTACCGATTTGATTAATGCCCTATCTCAATTAGATGACTCCCAGCGGCAGGCAGTTCAGGCCGCTTTGAAAGGGAAGTCCGTTCCTTCTTCATCCTCCAATCCCCCTTCGGCCGAGAGTGGCCATCACCTCACTAATGACCAGGCGGTCTTGCACAAACCCCCCTCTTGTCCACTGACCCCTGGTGCGGCCATGCCGGCCCAACAGGCGAGCTACTCAGCGGCTAGGCCCCAATTCTTTCAACCTCCCCAAATTCTAAGGACGCCTATGCCAAACACCTTCATTCCAAATTCGGCCCCGGTCGAGTCAGACACTAATGCTTTGCTCCTTCAGAAATTGGCTATCATGGAAGAAAAACTCAACAAGGTTACTACTGCCAAGAATGCCCCGGAGATCTCTCTTCCTACATTGCCAGTTTTTCATTTACCACCTTCTGAGATGCCGAACTTTCGGCGATACAATGGAACTGGTAATCCTTTTATCCATCTGAAAGATTTTATGTATGAAACGTCCTTTTGGCAGGGCAACAAAGCCTCCTTGGCTTACTTGTTTAGAAGGCTCTTAGAGGGGCCAGCCCTCGAGTGGTTCTATTCCTTGGATCCTGCAGATGCTAGTGATTTCAATGTGGTTCAGAAAAAATTCTTGCAGAAGTATAGGGACAGGGTTGGACCCTCCCTTTAAGTTACAGATTTGGTTGCAGAGAAAATGAAGCCCGAGGAGGACTTCATCATATTTGCTGATAGATGGCGGTCAATGGCCGAGAAGTTGAAAGATACCTTATCACAACTGGAATAGGTTAAGATGATTATATCCAATGCGACCCCTCAGTTCCGGCATATACTGGCTATGAACAGATTGACCACCATGGAGGAGCTTTATGAAAGAGCTCGTTATATTCAGACCCAAATGAAAGATTCACCCATCATGGGCATGTTTGAGCCAAAACCAAGGTTGGTTAAAAAGAATACAAATGTCAACACTAGCGGACCCATGACTGAGGGGACCGTCATAAATGAGCAAGTTGGCGCGGTCGGCAACCCCACACCTTTTCGCCAATCTAACCCACGACCTCCGCCACCTCCGTCACAAGGCACCCTCTTTACTTCACTCCCACAACACCAATTTACTCCTCAACCTTCTTTTGCTCCACCATAAAACCAGGCGCCCCGCGCTGACCCTCCAGCTCCGCAACAATACCACCAAGTACCGCCACCCACTAATTATGGACCGCAACAACAACAGCAAAGGAGACCACTTGGCCCCAAAAGGGCCCATTATCCGCCATTGCCAGAAAGTCTCCCGGATATTTTCAATGCCTTAATGGCTGCCAACTTGCTCATGTTACCGAAGGAAAGGGCAGTGTGGCCCGCTAATGTTGACACGTCCCGCTATTGTATCTTCCACCGCTCCCCTGGTCATAATATTGATCGTTGCTTCCACTTCAAGGACTATATTTATGATTTAAATGACCAGGGTGGCATTAGTTGGGATGAGATGAGGCAGGTTATCGCCACTATGAAGGAAAGAAGGCCTCCTCGGCAACAGCAGGCTCAGAAGCCACAGCAACCGGCTCCACAAGTACAACAGCAAGCTCCAGCACCTCAGCAAGATATGGGGATTGTCCACAACCCACTGCCAGAGCACCCGCCAAATCAGCACGTGAACCCTGTCACATCTCTCCGTGAGGTGGAGAGAGGACAGGGATGGCATGAAGAAAACGCCTCTGTCGGAGCATTTAATCATAATTCAAATCAACCTCCGCGCCTTTTGCGCACGCTTCCTTCTTCTTCTACTCCCCAGTTGAGCAGGGCTCTTCTACGCCCCGTTAATCCACCTGCTCCCACCAATTCTCCAACCTTGCCAACCCGATCCCTCCTTACCCGTTTACCGCCTCCGCCGCCTACCACGCAGCAAACTCCGCCATCCACCACCAACCCTTCACCTTCGCCGTCTAGACTACTCCTTATCCGCCCGTCGCCAACGCCCGCTGCACCCACCACCACTACTCCTCCATCAGCAAGGAACCCTCCACCATCGGCTCCCCCATCTTTTATACCCAGATCTCTCCTCATTCCACCCCCCAACTCTCCTCGCATTCGGGTATCCCTTTCTTCTCCTACGCCTCCTGCGAGGGCATCTTTGTCAAAACCTTCATCAATGCCCCCTACAGGGACTCCCTCTGCAAACACCCCTCCACCACTTCTCAATACCAATACACCCTCTTCCTCTTCCAACCCTCCTCCTTTACTTGCCCCGACAGAGGCACGACAAAACGTGGCACCGCTCCGCAGTGGACGGATGTTCCAGCGCATCTTTCCCAAAGAGAGCAAGAGCCCGCGCAGGGGTTGAATGAACAAGAACAAGAACAAGAGTCAGTGCCAGGAACTCAGTATGATTTGTTAAAGCACTTGGACCGAACTCCAACAAGAATTTCAATCTTGGAATTAATCAAAAGGTCCACCACTCACCAGCTAGCTCTGAAAGAGTACCTACAAAAAGTTATGGTCAATGAAGACATCCTAGTCGAGCAAATAACTATAGTTTTGACGCCCGCTAGCAATCAGCCGGCAATTACTTTTCATGAGCATGAACTGGCACCACTTTCAGCAAGGAAATATGCTCTATACATCACAGTCGACATCAATAAGGTGGCGGTGAAGCAATGTCTAGTGGATACTGGGGCATCTATCAATGTATTGCCACCAAGCACTTTGAAAATGTGCGGCATTCCTGAAAATCTGATTCGGCCGTCTACTACAACAGTTACAGCATACGACAATACTAAGAAGCCTCCTCTAGGCATGATCACATTAAAAGTCAGTTTGGGTCCGGCCACAATCACGATCGATTTCCACATTTTGGACATGGATCCAACATTTAATGGCATTCTGGGCCGCCCCTACATTCAATATCTCGATGCAGTGCCCTCTACAAATCATCAGTGCCTTAAGTTTCTACACAAAGGCCGCATCATCAAAGTTACCAGTATGCCAATTCTGCCAGAGGAAGATATACACTTGACTTCATCAGTTCCTTCTATTTGGCCTGCCAACAAGCCGTTGCTATCAATACTAGACCTCCCTTACTCACGGCCAATGCCGCCCGAGACAGTCACGACAGTTGCTATGACGCCCTTGCCTTCCAAGGGGAGGAAGAAGAAAAGCATGATAAACACCCCTGATTGGAACATTTTAATGAAAATGGGGTATCAAAACGGCAAAGGTCTGGGTGCCAGTTGTCAAGGCAGGACTAGGCCTGTAAAGCCTCGGAAATTAATTGCAAGAGGCGGCCTGGGCTACAAAGGGCCGGGCAAAAATGAAGATGAGTCATGGGCAGTTATGACATCCACTTTGAAGACAGATCGCCAGCCGCTTACTTGGACATTGAAGACACATTTTGTCACGGGTGGCGTTCAGAATAATGAGCAGACTACAATAATCACCTCCATTCTAGACTGTCAAGATGTTCATGCAAGACAGTTTGCTCGTCATATTGCACCATTGGCCACTTATAAAGCCCTGGAATCTCTAAGGCCCGATAAAAGAAGGAAGATGGATGATCCAGAATGTGATTGGTACAGATGGTTCGATATGTATGATATTACTATTGCCTTGAGCCGTCTCTTTATGCCGACTGATCCGGAATGGCCGCCACTAATACATGAATTGATTGAAATGCTGGCTGTGATTACCGATAAGAGGCAGTTGCTGAGTGATTATACGGACACTGGAGAGCCAGATGTTCCATATGAAGAAGGATTTACAATAGACAGGCTGTGGGCCGGCCTCTTTTCCCTCGCTTCTATGCATCCGTCTCTTCTAGCTTTCCTACATTCTCAATTGTTCTCTCGCGTGACGAGACCGCCGCCAATTATGATCAGCTTTTCTCCAGATTCACAGCAGATTTCTCTCCCGATTCCCCCTTTGCTCATCGAGCAATTCTCCAAACTCTCCATCACACCCCCACGGGGGTCATCTCTGATTCAATCTTTCTCCCAGCTTTCAATCTCCACTCCTCCTGTCGTTCTCCCTTCACATTGTTTTCTTCTAGAAAAAGAAAATAAAAATGAAGATAAAGATAAAAAATGAAAAAAAAAACGTCAAAATCCCAATTTTCCAATCCTCCATCTCCGTGGAGGAAACTTCTTATCTCTTTTCTGAGTGTGTCCCAACCCAGGGGCCACTCTTCCATGATTCATTGATAAATCTTTTCTCCCCCTCTGGTGAGGGGTCTCCTTCTATATCACCTCCTGTATCCACTTCTTCACCTCCTTCCTCTTTTTTAGCTTATTCTAATCAAGCTAGTTGTTCTTCTTCTTCTAATAAAATTCATGGGGTAGATCTTCATAAGAAATCCAAGGGTAAGCAGATTCCGTGAAGATTTCTGTTGGAGCTAGCCAAAAGGTGCCAGGCTTGTTTAGCCCTTCCGGAATTCGTGGAGAATCCGATTATCCTGCCAGAGTCGGAATATGAGGATGCTAATGTTTCTTATGAGGGTTTCGGTGTCTATGAAATCATGAATGATGAAGACCCTATTGAAGAGGGGGATGAAAGTTATGAAGAATATGAGGACGAGGCTGATGCCTTTGCCAGTGGTATGATAAGATTTGACGAACCATCAGCCTCTGTAGAGGAGCATACCAAAGAAATAAATTTGGGTACCGAAGAAGACCCTAGGATTGTGCTCATCAGCAAGAATTTGCCGCCCTCCGAAGAGGAGGCGCTTATTTTGGTACTTCAAGAATACAAGGACACGTTTGTGTGGAGTTATGAAGATATGCCTGGATTAGACCCTGCGCTCGTTGAACATCGGCTTACACTTAAGCCAGGGTCTGTCCCGATCAAACAACGGTTGAGACGTTTCCACCCTAACATGGCTTTAAAGATGAAAGAAGAGGTCGACAAGCTTCATAAGGCTAGGTTTGTTAGAGTTGTTCTCTATCCCAACTGGGTGGCTAACATCGTCCCAGTCATGAAGAAAGATGGAAAGGTACGGATTTGTATAGACTTTCGGGACCTCAACCGTGCGTGTCCTAAAGATGACTTCCCCCACCCTCATATCGATGTTTTGATTGATAATATGGCAGGATTTGAGACCCTCTCGTTCATGGACGATTTTTCAGGTTACAATCAGATTCGTTTGGCTGAGGAAGATCAAGAGAAAACATCATTCACTACACCATGGGGTACATATTGTTATGTCATCATGCCCTTTGGACTCAAGAATGCTGGAGCCACCTATCAGAGGGCTATGATGGCAATTTTTCATGATATGATTCATATTTATATTGAAGTGTATGTGGATGACCTGGTAGTAAAATCAAGGACAAGGATTGAGCACCCTGGGGTTCTAGCTAAGGTCTTGCAGAGATCACGAGAGTATCAATTAAAAATGAACCCCAAGAAGTGCGTATTTGGCGTATCATCAGGGAAGTTGCTTGGATTTATTGTCAGCAAAAGGGGAATAGAAGTTGATCCCAACAAGGCGAAGGCCATCAGAGACATGCCTCCTCCCAAGAATTTGAATGAAGTTCGAGGACTGATCGGGAGGTTGCAATTTATTCGCCGCTTTGTCTCCCAGCACTCACAACGATGCAGGCCGTTTTACGAGCTTACTAAGCCGGGAGTCAAGTTTAATTGGGATGACAAGTGTCAGGCAGCTTTTGACGGATTGAAGGATTATCTGGCCAATCCTCCTGTCCTGAGGCCGCCGATTCGAGGCAAACCACTTATTCTCTATGTTTCTGTCCTAGATGACTCTGTAGGTGCTGTCTTAGCTCAAATGGATGAAGAAGGTAAAGAGAGGGCAGCATACTACTTGTCTAAACTTCTAAACCCTTGTGAGCAGAGGTACTCAGCCATAGAGAAGACTTGCGCTGCTTTAGTCTGGGTAGTTCAGAAGTTGAAACACTATTTCTTAGCTCACGAGGTTCACCTCATTGCTCGCATGAATCCAATTAAATTCCTTCTTGAAAAATCTGTTCTTACCGACCGATTGGCACGCTGGCAAAGCTTCCTTTCACAGTTTGATATCACTTACATTCAATAGAAAGCAATCAAAGGCTACGCCATTGCCGAACATCTTGCTCACCACCCTCTCCCCCGATTTGATCCTGTCAATTCGGAGTTTCCAGACGAAGAACTGATGTCCATTAATCAACCCCATGATCCTATGTGGACATTACATTTTGATGGAGCTCTAAATTCCCAAGGAAGAGGGATCGGCATGGTTCTTCTAACACCGGAAGGGGTCACCATCCCATTTGCTGCTCGGCTCACTTTCTCTGTCACGAACAATATAGCTGAGTATGAGGCCCTTTTAGCTGGCCTTCAAACCGCTCATCAATATGGTGTAACTCACTTGCGAATTGTTGGTGATAGTCAGCTTATTCTACGCCAGGTGCTTGTCAAGTGCCGCACTATCAATCCTAAGCTCAAACCCTACCAGGAGCTTGCTTCAGTTTATGCCAAACTTTTCACCAAGTTGATCTTTGTTCATGTCCCTCGAAGCCAGAACATCCTAGCTGA
The DNA here is from genome assembly GCA_022559845.1 of Amorphophallus konjac. NCBI lineage: Eukaryota > Viridiplantae > Streptophyta > Magnoliopsida > Alismatales > Araceae > Amorphophallus > Amorphophallus konjac. Next base: position 71,955,927 of record CM040128.1, on the reverse strand, counting down.
CGCTCTTGCCTCTTTGGCCTCTACTCTAGTCTTCCCTCCTGAGCGTGATTTTCATGTTCCTTTAATTCATCAGCGTGACACTCCAGCTATCAAGGATCGTGCATTCCTCGATATTAGGGATAAGGTGCTCGAGAGGGTTAGGCAGAGTGAATCTCTTAAAGGCAAAGAGGTCATGTTGTTAGATTGGGAAGAAGAGTTGGCTGATGAAGAGAAACCTTGGTATTATGAGATTGCCAGATATTGCAATGATCAGTCCTATCCCGAGGAAGCCACTGTTGAAGAGAAGAAAGCGATTAGAAGAGTGGCTCAACGTTATGTTTTGGTTGGAGGTGTGCTCTACAGAAGAGGGCTCACGGGTGTTTTATTAAGATGCCTCGACGATGATAAATCTTGGAAAGTTGTGGAAGAGGCGCATTCAGGAGTGTGTGGTGGTCATGTGAACAGCCAGATGTTAGCTAAGAAGATCCTTAGGCTAGGCTTCTATTGGCCAACTCTAGAAGAGGATTGCTCCATCTATGTTCGAAGGTGTGTTAAGTGCCAACTGCACGCCGACAAAATTCATTCACCTGCTTCCTCACTCCATCCTATGTCCTCCCCATGGCCTTTCTCCATGTGGGCTTTTGATATCATTGGACCTCTTGGTGATTCGAACCTCCTGACCAAGCAAAAGTCGTTCATCCTGACGGCAACGGAATACTTCACCAAGTGGGCGGAAGTAGAAGCTTACGTGGAGATTAAAGCGTCAACAGTCTGCAAGTTCATAATGAAGAACATCATCGCAAGGTTCGGCATCCCGAGTACCATCGTCACCGACAATGGACCTCAATTTATCTCTCAAGAGCTCAAGGATCTCTGCAACAGGTATAACATTGCATTGCATCATTCTTCTCCCTATTATCCGCAGGGTAATGGCCAAGCAGAGGCCACTAATAAAACTTTGATCAAAATTGTTAAGAAGACGTGTGAGGCTAATAAATTTTTGGATTGGCCAGACAAGCTAGTTGAAGCTCTCTGGGCCTATCGCACTTCCATTCATACCCCTATTGGGCAAACCCCTTTCGCCCTTACTTATGGAATGGAAGCGGTAGTCCCTTATGAGATTCTCATTCCATCTTTGCGAGTACAATTGGACACGGAACTCCCTATTGATGAGCGTCGCGATTCGCTCCTTGCTCAATTGGAACTCCTAGATGAGAAGCGTCTGGTCGCTGCTGAGCATGCGCGCGTTTATCAAAACAGGCTATCACGTTTTTATCAAAAGAAAGTAATTGAGAGAAAATTCAAAATCGGTGAGATGGTAATCAAGAGAATTTTCGTAAAACTTGGTGGACCTCGTTCAAAACTCCAACCAAACTGGGAAGGACCGTTTGTTATAAAAGAGGTTTATCCTGGCAATGCTTATAAACTAATTAATGCTGAAGGACAAGAGCTAACTCACCCTTGGAATGGTTTGTATCTTAAGAAATACTACCTTTGATTCCAAAAATTAAAAAAAATATATATATTTCCAAAACCAGAAAAAAATGTATTTCCAAAATCCAAATATATATATATATATATTGAAAAGGGTTGCCATGGCACACAAGGGCTCAAGGTCTGAAAGGTCAAACTTCAGAATTCATTCATCAGTCTTGTTAACTCAAAAAGGGGGTGAACACCCGCACACATTACACACTTAAACCGTGAACTCAAGTGGTGCAAAATCCGATGGGAAGTCAAAAACCTGACTAAAGGTGAAGATGATGCCCATTCTTTTTTCTCTTCGGCCCATAAGGGAGGAAAGGAAGTCTCGGGGTAGATCCACCAAGCCTATCCGCCGCCCTAGTAGGTGGAAGTCAGGGCCCAAAAGGGAACAAATGCCACAAAAGCCCAAGTACAATTAGGTTTATTTTTCAGCAATGCAAATCAGTTCCAAAGTGAAAATGAAATCATGAAAAGAAAAGCATGACAAGAGGGTAAAGTCCCCGCAAGGAAAACCTTGGGCGTATGCATGCAATAAATGAGGCAAAAGGCAACAAAGTTTCCCTACGTCAAAGACCGAACCCCAACAGGCATAGGGTAAGGGGAGGTGGTTTTATCTAGAGCTTCTCAGAATCTCTTATGGGCTTCCTTATATCTTCGTTTTCTTTGTGGTAAGTCATAAACCAGCAGAATGGTCAAGGCTAGCCTAGGAGATTGCACCATGCGAAATCTCGGGTATAAGTTAACTATTATCACGTCGCCCCCCTTTTGATTAATCAAGAAAGACCAACGAATTTTAAATGGTGACCATGTAGGATTAAGAGCCCGGGTGGCTTTGTCAACCCAAAGAAAAATAATTAACGCCTTCGTTTAAGGCGCTTTCTATTGAATTCATGCCTTTCTTAAGGTCGTCTCTTTTAAAATAAACGCCCACATATATGGTCGTCTCTTCAACAACATTCAAAAAAAGAAAAAAATGTTTTCAAATTCACGCCGTCACCTAGGGCATCTTTTGTTTGAATAACGACCTAATCTAAGGCGCGTCTCTTGAAAAATAAAAGAAAAAAAGGAAATATAAAAGGAAAAGAAAAGAGGAAATGGGGTTTATTCTTCATGTGTGTGCTTGCATTATTGCATGGGGCATCTTGATTATTGTTTGCATGCGTGTGCTTGCGTGTTGCATCTCTCTTTATTGGTTATTTCATCTACCTTATTTGATTAAAGGCTTGGCCCCTTGACCCGCTATCCAAGTCAAAAGTAAAGGCGCCCCTTGCTTATTGAGCAAGGGGCCAAGTTGAACAGATGAATTAACCTATTTATTTATGTGTGAACCACAGCTACAAGTACAAGGCAAAGTAAAAGCGAACACGAAGAACGGGAAAAGAAGCGAAGTACACAACCACAAGTACACAAGTGCTCAGGTAATAAAAAATCTCAATCTCATATATATATACATCATGAATATCTGAGTACAGGTGTGAGGGTGGAGGAGTACAAGTAAGTCTCTCAGCTCTCGCCTCCACCCTCCTCTCTCCTACTCTCTACCTCGTCCTCGCCGTCCCGAGGAGGCACTGGTGGAGGGGGCATGGGCCCCCGAGAAGAAGCTGGAACTCGAGCCTGGCCCCCTGCCTCGCTCCTCTCTCGAAGAGAAGAACCCGCCACAAAGGTGGAGCTAGTGAAGGAGTATCCCGTAGCACGAGCTCGCTCACTCCCTCGCTGGAGACGCTCCTCAGCAACTCGTAGCCGCTCCTGAACAAGGACCAGCTGCGTCCTCGAGTCTGCCAGCTCGCGCTCGTGTGCTACTACCAGCTCCTGGTACTGGGCACGCTCTGACTGCTGTAGCTCGTGGTGACGGGCACGCTCTGACTGTTGTAGCTCGTGGTGACGGGCACGGTCCGCCAAGTGCTCCTCCCGCTCTCGAGCACGCTCTCGTCGCTCCAGCTCAAGTGCCACCCGCAGCTCTGCCACGTCCTGAGGCAGCTCCTCCCGTCGCCTCAAGGACCGCTCCAGCTCTGTAATCCGCTGCTCGCGGATCGCCAGCTCTGTCCCGACCAGGGCAGCCTGGGTACGTGCCGCCTGTAACTGTCTGGTCTGCAAACAGGTAAACAAATCATCAGTTCCATAGTTCAATAATTCATGAAATAAGCAACACATGACGGAAAGTAAATCACTCACCTGGGCAGTCATCGCCTGCTGTCCCTCGCAGACGCAAGCAAGAGCGGCTCGAAGCTCCTCAGTCTGAAAATTGAATTTTATCAGTGCATAATTATATAATCAATAATTGAATGAGGTTGTGAGTTCTGTTTTTTACCCGTGAGGCGAGGTCGCGCTCTGCCGCCTCAGCCCGTGTGACCGCTCCAGCTAGCTGCTCTGCTAGTGCGGTCACCTCTGCACTAGGTCCCCTCGAGCTGGAGGCTTCCCCTGCATCCCTCCTAACGGCTCCCTGCTGGGCACGCTGCACTCATTGAGATTGTCAGTGGCTAATCATCAATAATTCAATAAAAATTCATTTGAATATAGAAATAATTTAAACACTCACCAGGGTCTCAAGGTTAGCCCGTGTGGCGGCCAGCTGGTCCTCCAGGCTGTGTAGGTGGGCCTGGGCATCCTTCGCCGCTATGTCCTGTGCATCCTGCATTCATTTCATTTTAGTCACATGATAGTCACATAAGCATTTGCATTTAATTTAGAAGTAATTGCATTCATACATACCCCTAGGACCCTCATCTAGGGTCGGCCGGCGTAGACCTCCCAGTAGCGCCGGAGGTACTCGGAGCTGTCAGCCGCCTGGGAGGTGACTCGGGTCCCGCCTCGCCGCCAGTCGGCGTACTGCTCCTCAAATCGTACTCTCCAGTCGATCGCCTTCATGCGACCGCGCGTCTTCTTCCCGATCCCTCGTGGTTCCCCGACCTCTATCCACTCCTGGTGTAGGCCCAGGGTCCTCATCACCAACCTAAGCCGTAACGGCTCGATCTCGCTCAGGCAATGAACCCAAAGCTCATGCTAAAAACGAGGTCGCCCCGCTACGACCCACGGCTGGCCCTTGTCAGTCATACCCTCGTAGGGCCTCCATCGCACCTGCATCCATAAACATGCCTGTCATCAACATCATTCCATCATAATCATAATAAATTCTAATAAACATAAAAAATGCATCATGCATACCAGCGAGGGAGGGAAGTCTCGGAACTCTCTCCGTAGCACCCACAGCTCGTAGCCGAGTGGGGCGCCGAAAACGACTGGCATCCAGCGTCGTGCTAGAGGGAAAGCACCCTCACCTCCTGGCCGTGGATCAGCACGCCCCATGGGCATGTACAGGTGGCTCCAAACCTACATCCTTGCATTACATTAGTGAGGCATTCACATGCATAATAAAAAGAAAAGAAAAGAGGAGAAATACATACCTGAAGAAAAGGTGAGAAGCCACTGACGGTCGTCTCTCGTCCTGTCCCCGTGGACAGGTCGGCTAGTAGGTGCGCCAGTAGCACAGCTCCCCAGGCGTACCTTCCGACTCCCTCTAAATCCTCGAGGATCCCTAGGAATCGGCAGTTGATGACGTCGCCCTTCGTGCCGAGCAATAGCCTCCTGAGCAGCAGCAGTAGAAACCTCCTCAAGTCTTGGTCTGCTCTCTCCCTGTCAGCTGGGTCCTGACAATAGACCGCCCTGGCCCCGTCTATCAACCTCTGTGAAAACTGCTCCAAGGACTCCCCTGACCTATGCCTAGCATCCCCTAAGCCCATCACTGTAGTCAGGTCGGTGCGGAAGATAGTCCTACACTCGCTAGGTGTCTCGTAAACCACCTCTAGTCCTAGCAGCCTCTGGGCAAGCTCGGTGTAGTCTGGTAAGGTGATCCCGCTCACTGCCTCCCCATCTACCCTAAGTCCAGTGATCCTAGCTACATCCTCTAGGGTAGGAACCATATGCCCCCAAGGCATCAGGAATGTCTGGCTAATCCTATCCCATCTCTCCCTTAGAACCTGGATAAGTGGTAGGTCGGGTCTGACTGGCTCTATGCTAAGGAAGGCCCCAAACCCCATAGCATCTACCCTGGCTCTCTGGAACTCGGGGAGGCCGTAATATGCTGCTCGGACCATGACCCAGGAGATCCGTGTCCTCATCAACCCATGCACGCATAAAGAGAGAAATTTTGGTTTAATTATTCAATTATTCTTGTTCAAGTTCACTTAATTGCCTTGGTTTGAGATGTTGATGTTTGATTTAATTAACGACCATCCCAAGGTCGTGGTTTGTTTAATTGGCGCCCCTGAGGAGGGCGTGGTTTCTAAGAGAGCTTTGAATTAATGACCTACCCTAGGTCATTGTTTATCTAAGAGACGCCCCGATGGGGGGCGTAGTTCTGAGGTTAATTTCTAAATTCCTAAAAGGATTTTCAATTGACGCCCGTCCTAGGGTCGTAATTTCATTAAGTAACGCCCCTGTGTAGGGCGTTTTCTGTTAAAATGGATTTTGGGTTTTAATAATTTATTCGGGAATTAATGAATGGACGACCATCCCTATGGTCATTATCTGTTGAATTGATGCCCCGATGGGGGGCGTTGTTTTCCAGGGGTTGTGAAAATAAAATAAAAACAGCATGCGATATAAATCATGAAAAAATATATAATTGAACAAATGCACGGAAATTAACAGCATGATTGATATGAAAAAAAAATGATAATTTGAATGGACGACATGCTCTAGGGCGTGTTTTCATGATGATAATTATTTTTTAGGAAATAAAATGAATTCACGACCCAGGTATGGGCGTCTCTTCTTGAATTCACGACACCCATGGGGGCGTCTTCTTTCTGAGTTGCAGGTCTTCTAGACCGAGGGCTATGGAAATTGAGGTAAAAATGAAAAAAATGGAATTTGGGTTTAGGGGCTTACCTTTTGTTGTCTAGGCCCAGTCAACTCACCACGGAGTTGAGGCCTTGGTTGTCTTGGCAGTCGGAGTTGGCCACGGCGAGGCACAACCACCACCGGGGTTTCTTCTTCTCCACCTTCTTCTTCTTCTCCACCTTCTTCTTCTTCTCCTTCCTCTTCGTCTTCTCCTTCTTCATTCTCACCACCTTCATCGCCTTCTTCTTCTCCTTCATTCTCTTCTTCTCCTTCGATCCGTTCTTCCTCGTTGCCGGCCTCCGCCACCGGAGCCTCCTCGGCCGCCGTCGGCGGAGCCTCCACGGCGTGATCTTCCTCGCCTAAGTCCACCACCTCCGGGGCCGAGACCCTCTGCCGTTTGAGTCCACCGGCCATGGCTAGGGTGTAGAGGGGTGTAGAGAATGAGAGAGAATGAGAGAGATAGGGGAGGGTTCGGTTAGGGTTGCAGAAGAGAAGAGAGAAAGAGGGAAAGAGAACGAAGGAAGAAGAAGAAAGGAGGTAAAGTTAAGTCGAACGGTCAAAAAGAATTAACGACTTAAGGAAGGCCGTGTCTTATGGAATTAACGGCTGAAACAAGGGCATTTTTTGATAATTGACGACATTGCTTAAGGCGTTATTTTTGTTTGCATGGGGAATGATAACCGTCGTCAGACGCATTCATTAGGGATTGATTGATGTGATGGGAGTGATCATTACTGTTTTTGAGTAACGACTATGCTTAAGGCGTTATTTATATGAAACGTGACTTTGCTGAAGGCGTTACTTTTGGAATTTCAACGAATACTTTTTGGAATATAAATCGAATTAACGCCTTGTCTTAAGACGTTATTCAGTTAACGCCCATTAGTGGAGGCGTCAATTATGAGAGATCAATCATTGAAGACGACCTATGCTGAGGCGTCATTTATAGAATTAACGACATTGACTGAGTCGTTATTTGCAACAGAACCGCAAGTTATTGGAAGATTTGATCAGAAACATTGTGTTATGGCTCAATCAGAATATTATCATTGATTTATTGGAAGAAAAGATTACATTGCATTCAATGAGCCATTTTGGGCCTCAAGCTTCTTAAAGCTATTACATAAGACTTCCACTGTTCTCTGTCTTCTTCTAAGTTTTCCACAGGATGATGAGCCTTGTTGATTTTCCACAGAGCTTGGATAGTTGTGCACTCTTCTCCATCTTCATTGCTGCCGAGATCCCGTATCTTGATCGGAGGGAGATGAGATGGATCTTCGAATACTTGCCGTGGAAGCCCGAGTTGAGGAAGGCACCGATGTGAGTTATACAGAACGAATTCTGAAGCGCCTATGAGTCGAAGGTCCGTCCCGGGAGAGAATCTTGCACGGAGTTCTTGAGTCTTGAGTATTCCCGGGGCGCAAGTGAAGAGGTTCTTTGGCATTACTTTGAGGTGTTCCCTCCATTCCACTCTCTTCTTGATTTGAGGAATCCGGTTCGTCACCCTATTGCTTATTCCTAATGAGCCGGTCATATAAGAGAGTGGGCTCTTTGAGAAGATTCTTGAGGATTGTTGGGCCTCATCACATGGATCGAACTTGAAGTGGAGATCTACCCAACTAGAGAGAGCTAGCATGCATCCGTAGATGGGCCTTCCCATCGCCGCTGAGGTAAGCCCACTATAGAGATAGGCTAGGATAGCCGGTCCAACTCTCTCTCCTTCCCATAAGCTCACTATTGCGCTTAATTGGGCCTCCTCTAGGAAATCCTCCGTGGATGGGAATAAGAGTGCTCCTGCTAAGCACACCACGAAGGCCTTTGCTACCCGTTCGATCTCTTCTCTTCTTTAGCTTGATCTGCTCTCTTGTACACCCATGAGGCAAGCTTTAGAAGATTAATTCCTTTAGTGACCTTGATTTGGTTCACTAAGTTTGGGCTAGGAATCAATGTGGTTAATAGTTCATGTGAGGAAATTGGTTTTGGCATGATGGCCATCTTTTCCTCATCCCCTTGCTTCATCCTCTTCAAGCCCAAGATCAACTCCAATTCTTCTAATAGGATGGTGGCCTCAAAGGTTGAGAATAGAAAGGTGTGAGTGGAAGGGTGCCATATTTCAATTAGAGCTCCTATGGCAGCCCAATCAAGGTGGATTTGGTCATAGTGTTTGGCATGGGTAACTAGACCAAGAAGGTGCCATCTTGTTAAGTACACCCTCATATCTGAAGAAAACTTGGAAAGAATAAGAGGCAACCATTTAATTTTAATGAATCTCCGGGCTCCTGGGATATTAGGATATTCCTGTGAAAAAGAAAGGAAACAGAACAGAAAGCAGAGAAGTGGATGAGAAGAATTGGAATGGCAGAACCGAAGAAAGATAAAACAAAAGGGACATCAACCAGTTACACGTACCTGATTTAATGCAATGCGGTTGCTGATGTGCCCATTGATTTCAGTAAGCCTGGGAATAGAAGTCTTGGATCTTTTAATGGCTCTCTCCATCTTTGGTATGCAGGAGGAGTCGGGCGATTGCAGTGCCTGCAGAAGAACACGAGCAGTAGCAGAAACAAAAGAAGCAGGATTTGATGAATTGCTTTGAGCAATCTGAGGAGGTTCCTTCCTTTTATAAAAGTCTGGAGGGGCTTAAGGTTGTTCGGAGTTGGAAGATTGGTTGCCATTAGGATTGGGTTTTGCTTTCGAGTTGGAATCGGAAGCGGGTGGTTAATTAACGTCTTCTGTTGGGGCGTCAATTGTTGAATTGACGACTGAACAGAGGTCGTGTTATTTAGCGTCCCTGGATGGGTCGTCTTCTTCTTGAACGCTCGGTGCATTTAACGTCTTAATGAAGGGTGTGTTTTATGTTTTGACGTCCTGATGTCAGGCGCCTTTCATGATTTTGACGCCTTTCCCTACAGTCGTGATTTTATTTTGCTCACATGTTTAACTCCTCTATATGCTTTAATGAACTTAAGTGCTATTCTTGGGTTGGAATTGTTGTTTTAATTAAGCACTTATGATCATATCTTGAGGATTATTTCTGGTCATTTTTTATGAGAACTAATAAAATTTCGAGTGCAGAAGATTGCAGGTTCGAGATGCTTGGATCTCTCGTCGGAGTATCATCATTCTATTTTTTGTATTTCTTTCCTGTAAGCATTGTTACTATACGGTATCTACGCTATTATAGCATATCAAGGACCTTGGGGTTCTGATGAACCTGGAATTTGAGTTCCCCTTCATCAAAAATAGTGATAGTTCCAGGAGAATCTTGATCACACGGATAGGCCGTTGAGTCATTCAAGGTCTGGGACGATGGTTCCACTTTCTGGGTTGATGCGCGGACAAACGGGCTTCAGCTTAGTGTCAGCTCAGAGATCTGGATTCTTGACCAAATCTAGATGGCTTAGCAATATTATCCTTGATTATTTTCTATATTAGTTTGTTTTATCTTTTTTCCTTTTAGCCCAGCATGCATCATGTAGGACTTTGAGCTTCATGCTGAAAATCTTCATATTATGGTAATAATGAAGGTCACTCGCTCTTGATTGAGTTGACATGAGATATTCCATTCCAAATCGAGTACTTTATTCTCTCTGAAGCCGCTCAGGCTATTTCCTTGAAACTTTTCCTTTGCTGGGTCTTTATCTCAATTCCCTTTATTTTTCTGCAAATCCACCTTGGTTGTAGCACGTCCACATTGGCTGGTAACCGCTCTCCAATGGTGTCTCCCTGTCGTGCCCACGTGCACATTTTATTTACTTAGTTTAGTCTCCTTTATCCAGCAAATCAATGCTTCCTTGGAATTACCGGAGTTGTTTCACTTTGAATCTTGGAAAGATTTTCCGATGCTTAGTGTCTGAGGCGTGTCACATCACACCTTGGCATCTACTTATCAGTTCGCTCCACTTCATTCCGCTTGTTGCACTTTCTCTCCATTTCGTCTCACTCCCTTCCAAAGCAGACGCCAAGGCGGGGCAGCTGTAGACACGCCAAAATTGACGCTTTGTTGATTGAATCTCATGTCACTATGTTAATGCCCCAAAGTGAACTTCAATATTTCTATAATATAAAGTTTTTCTATTTTTGTGATTTATTCTTGCATTTTTTGGTGATTCACGACTTGATGAAGGGCGTGTTTTAAATAGCGACCTAATCTGGGGCGTGTTCTTAAGAAAGGACGACCACAGATACGGGCGTCAATTCCTGATATTTTACGAGTCCCACTATGCTTAAAAATCAATGATTAACGTCCTTCCTCAGGGCGTGTTATTAATCAACGCCTTTGCTTCAGGCGTCTTTTTGAATTTTCAAATAAAGAAGGTTTTATTACCCAAATTGAATCCAGGAAGTGACGCCCTGATCCTGGTCGTGTTTTGAATTAACGTCCTTGGGCAGGTCGTCAATTGTTGAATTGACGCCCTTCGGTAGGTCGTGTCTCACCTTTTTCGTGTCCTGCTTAAACTCATCTTTCCTGGAGAGTTCCCTGCCTTTCTTGGTCACCTTGCTCGATCTAGGAACTAGAGTCCTTGCCGTTGATAACCATTGCCTGTTCTTATCTTCCGAATCTGTGTCTATCTTTGATCGAGACCTTATAAAAGGACTCCCTGGTCGATCTCGCGCGAGTTTACAGAACACAGAGAGCACACAGCAGAGAAGAGTTTTCTTCATCCGTGTGATTTCTTCATCGTTTTCCTCTGCTTCCTGCTGCTCTGTTGGTTCTCCCCTTTACTGTTTACAGGAACAGCAGGGGTTCCTCTCTTTGTTTGTGTTTGTCTTCATCGCATCATCACGTCCATCGTTTTTTCTTCTTTTGCATTAGTACTGCATATCCTCCTCTCACCTTAATTCTCTAGGGGTTTTAAAACCAAAAAACAAAAAGGTGCGCATGCTATATTCATATTTCATCATCATATTGTTTATTTGGATTGATACTACACTCACTCTTGGCTGATCCACTTTTCTTTTATTTGTTTGTTCTTCGTTTCAAGGTAATCAATAAGGAAAACCCCCTTCATCGGCCGGCCGATAGAAGGTGGAGGAAGGAATTCACATCCATCCCGCATCTTATTATCACCAGGTATTCGCGATCATCTTTTTTTCTTATTGAGGTAACCCCTCTGGCGATCACTCTCCTTATTATCACCACGTGCTCTTTTACACCTTTTTTTTCACTATTCTTCTTATTATTCTCCATATTCTTATTATCACTCTTATTTCCCCTTTAATTAGTGGATTTTTCCATGATCCACACCTGGTCTTGTAATGGAGATGGCTGCTTCGGCGGCGACTGCTGCTGCTGCTTACTGCGGAGATCCAAAATAGCTTTACGCATGGCGGCCCAATCAATCATTTTTTTATCTTCCAAGTCATACACAAGTTCCTGGAACTCGGGGCAGTCCTCAACCACATGCCCCTGCTAGCGATGAAAATTACAAAACTGGAGCATACCCCCGACCGCGGGTCGGAAAGGCACAACCGGAGGGAGTAGCAACGAGTGAGTGGCCATCAAAGCGCTGAAAATGTTTGTAAAAGACTCCGGCAACGGAGGAGAAGGAGCCCGCTTTGGGCAAGGTGGATGCCGAGGGGTATGGAAAGGTAATGGGGATGGTTGTGGGGGTTGCGAAGGCAAAGGCACGTGGCAATTGGCGGAGGGACTATGTGGAGCGAAAAAGGAAGTGGGAGGTATGTAGACGGCATCTACCCTCTCGGGGTGCGATGTTCCCTTGACCGGAAGTGGAGACACGGGCGGAGACACATATGTGGAGGTGGAGGGCTGACTCGCGAAGGGTTGATATGTGGAGGGATATGTGGAAGTATATGGATGGGTGGGAGCGGAAGAATGACTAGTGGAAGGATTTGTGGTGGAGGGCTGACTTGTGGAAGGCGATGGATAGGAGGGGCATGTGGGCGTAGAAGGCGGAGGAGACTCGGGGTCAAGGGAAACTAGGATTTGTTGGCTGATGAAGCGGGCTCGGCTATACAGCTGTTGCCAAGAAGTAATATCATTCAGGGCTAAGATACACCTCAACTCGGGCGTTAAATTAGAAATGACCATCTTCAACTCTTCTCCCTCCGGAATATGCCCCTGGACTTGCGCGGCCAGGCGACGCTAGTTGTCGGTGAAGGTCGAGAACTCCTCATCAAGCTTCATGACGGAATCGGCTTCAACAAAAGTATCAAATATATATCTATGTTTAATCGTCTCTTGTTAATTGGGCTGCATGTTTGGGCCAAATGGGCCATGTTTTATGTTTTGTAGTAATTATGTCCCCAACTATTATGTAAGAGTCTTTTTTTTATTTATGTCTTTTAGTCTTCCTAAGGGAGTTATGAGTGGTAGGAAGTAGGTGTTAGGTGAGTTGTCTTTTGGTCTTCTTTGTGGAGCCTATAAAAAGGTCATGTAATCTTTGTTTAAGATAATGAAGTTGAATAGAATTTTTGGAAAGATATCCTCCGATGTGAGGTCCACACCCTTTCTATCTCTCTTTTCCCCATCTCTTTCCAACTAGGGGTGCGATGCCCCTCTCCCTCCCTCTCCCCTCGGTTGGGTGCGACGCCCAAGACTTCCCCCCCTTCCCTTGCTTCTCCGTTCTCCCCTCCCTCACATCCACAGGCTTGGCCAGCCCTCCCAACCCCTTTCCTCCGGCTTCCCTCCCCCCCTCTCTTGTCCCTGCAGCCGCAGTCACCCCTCTCTCCCCCTCTCCCTCTAAACTTCTTCTGTAATGCCATGCTCCTGCCCTCCTTCTCTTACTCCCTGTCCCCCCTACTAGCACCTCTCTCCGATTTCCCCTTAACCCCATATTCTCTCTCTCTCTCCCTAACCGCAAGCCTCTCCCTTCTCCCTTCTCTCTTTCCCCATCCCCGTTCCACTGCTCTCCCTCACCAATCCTTCGACTACGATCCCAGCAGGCAACCCCCACCCCACCTACGAACGTGAACAGAGCCTCCGGCCCCACTCTCTACACTTCCTACCCACTGATCTTCCTCTCCTCCCGCCATCTACCTTCATCCCAGCGTGAGAGCCCCCCCCCCTTCATCATCCACCTCGGCCACCATGCCACCTTGCACCGTTCCACCCACCTCCAAGGCCATTCTTCACACCCAGCCAGCCACGCCCATGAGCGCTACTCACCCCTGCCGTCCTTGCCCACCACAAAGCCAACCGTCGAGCTCCCATGGCCCCCCCAAGTTCTAGCCGTATCCTGCCCTCCATCAGCCACCGCTCCTTCCCGTCAACCTCAGTCGCGACACCCTGCACCGCTGGCAGGAATAAGAAGCAGCGTCAACGGTCTTCACCAGCCGCGTCTGCCCCTTCCTCGGCGACGCCATCGCCACCACCGGCCCTTCATCGGCTACTGTGAGCCCCTGCCAAGCCACACGATGAGCATGGCACTCCGCCATGCAACCCATGTCTAGTTCATCTCCAGCCGACGTCGCCCATGGCTCAAGCACGTCGCAGCGTTCCCGCCGCCCATTCGCGTCACCACCGTCATCCACGTATCGGCAAGGTCCGCGCCCGCCACCTTCTTCACCCACGACGGACGAGCACCCAGCTATGACCCCAGCAGCACCGAGCGAGCCCCGAGCACCACCCCTCCCTTCTCTCCTACTTCTCCTTCTCTCTCACCCATCTCCCAGTCTCACGCCCACTCTTCCTCTCACCAACGTAGCTCTCTCTCGCCCTTCCCCCCCTTCCTCTTTCCCACGTCCACCACCCACAGCCATGTCACCGCCATGAAAAGCTAGATGCCATCACCGGCAACACAATCTGCCGTCGCCATCGCCGTCTCTGTGTCCATGCACGCGAGCTCACCACCAAGCAGTCCGACAGCACCATGCAGACCCCGATCATTCCCCGACGGTGACTGCACCACCTGAAGCCCACATCGGCTGCCGTCGTCGTCACAGGACCCTTCTACCACAACCACCAAACCAAAAGTCCCTTCCGCCTCCCTCGCATCCAGCACCCTCACGTCGTCTTCACCGGCATGGAAGCACGCCGGCGACGTCCTCAGCAGCTCCAGCCCATCTCGCCAGCCATCAAGGAAGTAGCAACAACACCACCGTGATGCCCCTCTGCCAACCACCACCTGCAGCTCTGCCAGCTAGTGCGAAGCCCACTGCCGGTCACCTATCCAGAAACACAAGATCGGCATCAGTCCCTCTAAGCAGGCCATGCACGGTGCCCCCCCCTCCGAGTACGTTGGCGGCCTTGTCGAAGCACGTCGGGGAGATGCTTCAGTTCGCCTGCCCGGCTCCCGTGACACTCCCGCCGTGGCTGTCGTTCCCCACCTCCCACACTCTCTATAGGATGATCATCCATATATATATATATATATATATATATATATATATATAAGAGAGTCCCTCTCATCCTCTCTATTCTCTCTTCACTTCTCTCTCTCCCCGTGTCTCTCTTTACTTCTCTCTCTCCCTGTCTCTCTCTTCACTTCTCTCTCACAAATTTCCTCTCGTATCTCTCTTCTCTCCATTCTCTCACATTTCACTCTCTCTCTCTCATTATGTCTCTTTTGAGAATAAAACAAAAGAATAAAAAAAGGTGTAAACGAAGAGGCAGTTACGTGAGGTGCATGGCTGGTTCGGTATTGCTGCAGAAGAATGCTTTTGACGCATGAGAAGCTTCTTAATTATAACACTTTGGAGAAGTTATTTTGTGAAAAAATGGTGAAAGAGAAAGTTTGATAAAAAATGGGGTGATGAATTTCCTAGAAAAAAAAGAAGAATGAGAATGTTTTGAAAAAAAAAGAAATAGAGAGATGAAGAAAATAGAGAAAATTGGAAAGAAGAGAATGTCTCAGACTTCGGATGTTGGTGTCACATCACTTCATCTTCTCTTGGGCCAGATCAACCAAGGAATATTTGGGCCCAACCTGGTCTTGATACTGCTGAATAAATCTTTCTTGTACAATTCGAAAATTCACCACTTGCTCCTGCGGTAATGAAAAGAACCAATCCTGAGCCGGGACCTCTAAGGACAAACCAAACAAATAAGCCATCAAGTGTTGGTCGTGCTGAAATCGGGCCGACTCATACAGAAACTCCTTCAAGTGCACATAGGGGTCACCAGCTCCACCATAGCGACGATATGTAGGAATCTGTTAACGTGGTGGAAGCTGAAGACCTTGGAAAGTGAACGGGACACTCAAAGAAGTTTGAGGATTAATTCGATGTTGTAGTTCATCAAGCTGGCGTTGGGCGTGAGTAATCATCTCCTCGATGGGGAGAGCTCGAGAAGGATGTAAGTCAACTAGAGCAAGAGAGTGTGAACTTGGACAAGGAGTATGATATTGGGCCGAATAAGGGGATCTGGCCTGAGAAGAATGAAAGCCCATTCCAGGAGTGGAAGGATACGTGGGCCTGGAAGAATCATGAGTGTGGGAATAAGGACCCATTGGGCCAACAGTGACATAGGTGGAAGCAGAGGGCCCGTTAAAAGGGGTAGGCCCATTAATGAAAGGGGGCCCGTTCAAGGAAGGGGACCCATTAAAGGAATAAGGCATGTTAGGTGAATAAGGAGATGG
This sequence comes from Amorphophallus konjac, assembly GCA_022559845.1. Classification (NCBI taxonomy): domain Eukaryota; kingdom Viridiplantae; phylum Streptophyta; class Magnoliopsida; order Alismatales; family Araceae; genus Amorphophallus; species Amorphophallus konjac. The sequence continues at coordinate 71,940,085 of CM040128.1, read as the reverse complement.
GCCTGCGCGGGTAGCGGAATCTACGCGGGGATAGGAAGACGGGGAAGAAGAAGAGTAATATATAGGAGAGAAATGGCGCTCCATGAAGACAAATGGAGACTTTATACAGGAAAAATAAGGTAAATACAATGATGGGAGTAAGGGCGGAATATGCTTGAGGACAAGAAGGGGGTTGACCCACTAAATGCAATGACCAAGGGAGAACGGACTGGACAATGGACACACAATGGATAGACGAAATGGACTCTTCTAAATGGGTCTGACACAATAGAAAACGTGAATGATGGTGGATGCACCACAAAACACCACAAAATGGGCCCGGACTAGCCCGGCCAAATAACACAAACAATACGAAGGACTTTACCCAAGTCAAACAATTAATATGATGGGAAATATTTTACTGTCAAAGTTTGGTGGGCCTTTAAACGTTTTAAATTAATCACAATTCCCTCAAGAAAATAGGAATCCTAGGGGAATAAGGTCCAAACTTTGGGTTTACCAAGGGTCAATTCCCTCACAACGTATGCAAAATGCAAGCCTAAGGGTGGAAAGGTACAACCTGCCCGGCATCCGTGTGGGAATCCACGGCTCACGGGGGCTTACAGAGGTCCCAAGTAAGGTCACCTAGTCGGATCCAAGGAATATGGAGACGAGAGGATCCCCTACCAAGGTAGGAATGCAACTAGTATGGAAAATATGAATGAATCTTATGCACACCGGAGTGCATGCAGAATCTAACCTAAATCTAACAAGCAATGATCAAATAAATATAACGATGATTATGCAACATCAAATGACAATCAGGGGAGATCAAAACAGCACCGAATAAATATGAGATATTGGGAAATAATAGCCAAAATGGTAATCATGGGTGCACTGTAGCAGCAAAACACGGTCTGATGGGAGACCGCTCAGGGAGGTAGATGGTTTGGGAAGGACCGCACAGTGGCAGGGAGCAGTAGAAGAAATAAAAAAAGAAAACAGAACGGAGATGCGTACCTGAGACACCTGGACGGTCTATCGACCGACCGTGCAACCTGTTGGATGGCCAAAAACAGGCCGTAGAGAATCAGTATAACCATAAGTGAATGAAAGCGAATAACGTACCAGAGCTAGCAGATGTGAACGGCCTTCTACAGATCGTGGGAGTGAGTTAACGGTCCTAGGGAGACCGCTGAAGCTATCAGGCTCACCAAAATAGTATACACTCATGAGATGAAAATGGACGGCCTGAGGCCTGACAGGACGGCCTATTGTCCGACTGCGGGGCGATATGAGCGGTCCCAGAAGAATCGCGTACAACTCCTAGACAGCAACCCACGGTGGACAAAATAGCAACCTAAAATCACTTAGAAAAAGCCCTTGACCAAGCACAAAAAACGTAGATCAGCAAAACAACAGCACGATGAGCACTAGGTGTCCCATCGTGATCGCCAGAAATTTGTTGATTATAAAAATGTGTTTTCTTTCTTACTTTCTTTCATTCTTCTTTATCCCTCTACTTTATCAATATAATAAGTAAATTAAATGCAAGTAGAAAGAGACATAGGTATGTGAATGTGTGTGTGATCGCCACCAAGGTGCCAAATGCAATAGATACACCGTACCTTGGAAAAGAAGGGAGACACTGGCCTGTGAATCAGCACTGCAAAAATAAATGGCTCGGGAAGAACCGCCCTATTAATGAGCGGTCGATCGACAGACCGCCGAGCAGTGTTGGGAAGGACGCGGGGTGAAGAATAGCGGACAGCGGCACAGTTCGGATGACGCCGCAGAGGAACGAAGAACGGCTCTGTGAAGATCGCTCCCGTACCCGAACGGACATGAAGTAGCCATTCAAAGGTTCTGAGCGGCTCGTGGCGATCCGCCTGATTCTTCAAACGGACGGAAGTAAACCGCTATGTTCCGTTACCCACCAACTCGTAGGATCTGAACCTCCACCTCTTCCGGCCGGCCAGAAGGAGTGGGCCTCATGCTAGGATGATGCTGACCTGCAAAACACAATGAAAAACACGAAAGAAAACCCAAATTAGAACTAGAGAGTGTAGTAACTATAGGAGAACATGAAAGATGGACAAACTAACATGGAATGGGGGATACCTGGGAGGTTTTTAACCCCTATGGGGCACAAAAACAATAGGAGGGTGTGTGTAATGTGAATAATGATGAAAAACGAGGATAGAGAATAATAGAGAAACACATGCAATGAATGAGAAATGATTAACAATGGCTCAAAATAACAAAAAGGACATGACTACTCCCTGAACCGGAGGCTCATATGGACGTAGAGAGCCTCCCTCCCTGGCCACAGTTCGCTCAAAAGTTCGGCAGGGCTTCGCCGCCGACCTTGGATTCCCCCTTTCAAAGCTTGGACTAAGGGTCTATTTATAGAGCCCCACAAAGCCAACCCCGAAATTAGGGTTTCCAGTGGATATTAATCCGAGATATCAAAAGATAATTCGAAGATAATTGATTTATCTTCCAACCAGTTCAAACGGCACCCCATTTGGTGGAGTATCCGCTGAGAAATGGGTGGCATAAGTTGATGATAAAACCACGGGTTGGGGAGAGAAAATCCTTTAAAACCTCGGGAATCGGGCCATTACGCGGTCGCGCGATAGGCCGCTCAAAACATTCAGCGGTCTAACCCCAGACCGTCCAATTCTGTCGGTGGAAATGAAATAAATAGGAAGATAATCCAAAGTATCCATCGAACTGACCGAGTTCTTAAACGTAAGACTCTTGCAGAATGAACGGTCTACTGCTAGACCACGCCATGAATGGGGCGGTTGAACAGCAACCATTCATAGCCTGTCGGTGATAAATGCAATAAACCAGGATAAATACATAATTATCTGAAAATTCAATCGGTTTAGGACTCTGGGAATTGGATGGCCATATAAATACCGTTCAATTGATTTGGACGGCTACATGAGGACCGTTCAACAGCATGTCGGTGGAAATTCAGAAAATCACATAAATATCTGATAAATATATGAACGGCTCAACACCAACCGCCTAGAGACTGGGCGGTCGGAATATTGACCGTGCAAAGCCTGGGCGTTTGAAAATTGATAAAATGTGATAAATTAAGTAAAATCAAGGCCCATTAAGCCCTGAATCGAAGCAGACCAAGCCAGAAAGGGAGGTACCCATAAAATAAGCCCAAAGACGTGCCTGAAAATAGCCCAATGAGTAATAGACAGCTCGAGGCATCAACAAATGATGGTAAGAGAAATGACTCAACTTATCGGCAAAAAATGGGTGTCAACAGCGGAGACTTATGGAGGCCTTGAAATAAGATTTCCTAGTCTATTGGAAGGAATATCCAAAGGAGAGGTTATCAAGTCCAAGATTGTGTGCCTTTGTTGCAAAGAGTGTAACTAATGGTCATATACCGAGATATATGCCATGAACTTACAGAAATGACTCTATAGATGAGAAGAGAATGTATATTCCGTGACAATCATAAATCTCGTTAATGTAGCATTTAAATCACGGATTAAATACAAATATGTATATATATATATATATATATATATATATATTATATTTGGCATGAAACTAACTTATGCTTAAAATAATCCTAGGTATAGTAAGGAACCATGAAATCCACTGATATGCACATTAATACAAATCTCAGAGTCAGAAAACAATACTTAAACAGGTTTGGAACATAATTAACTAGGCATATTATAAGTTTAATGGGCTGTTCTTAAATCTTGTCTCGAGTTGACAGGAAACAGAACAATGTCGGTCTATTATAGCACCGTTACAGAAAGTTAGCGGTTTATCGTAAGGCTGCCAGAGGGACTTTAACGGTCTATTCCTGGTCCGCCAGAGTTTTCATAAAAATCGTGTTTCAAAGTGACTAGCGGTTTACCGTAGGGCCGCTACACAAGGTTGGCGGTCAAAGATTAAGCCGCTAGAGCACGTCGGACAGTAAAATAAGATGAAACTAATGTTTTAAAACACATCATGTCTGGAAATCAACATATATATAAAATTCCCTATCATGATAGAACGAAGATTAGGCTAACAAGATGCATGGGTTTTCTGTGAATTAACAAGAGAATTTCTCTTAACTTAATTAGGGCTAAGAATATGCATGGATGTACACTAGATGCATAAAACATGAAATTCTTGATACATAGTTCATGAAATCTAGTGAAATAAGAGGGCTTTTAATCCTAGAACAAGATTTTAGCCGTTCATGAGATGACCTACCTTTGTCCTGGACCTTTAACTTCAAATTTAAGGCTGGATGCTACCCCTAGTTCCTTGCACTTCTTGTGACAAATCAGCAACTTCACGTTGCTCTAACTCCTTACTCTCTTGACCTATGGACATGAAATTTGGAGGGTAAAAAGAAGATACTAAGGGAAACAAAAAGTTCTAAAGGATCAGGTTCTAAATACCTCGATTTGGTTCCCTAGTTCCTTGATCTTCACCGGACTTTTGCACAGTTTCCTAGGTCGCTAATATGGAACCAGCAACTTTGTAGGCTTCTAACTTCTTGTGTGATTGATCTCCTAGCACGAAATTTTGATGGATGTTAGTCCTATGTATTAGGAATAAAAACTTCTAAAGAATTTACCCAAAATAATACCTCCTTACCTTGATTCTACGCGAGTCAAAGAAAGGGTCGCACAGGCCAAATCTGGGTTCTATTTATAGGGTTTTGCTAGGGTTTCATGGATTAGATCGATTCTTGAGTCCTTGTTTGCTATTAGCCCGATTTCTAAGAGTCCTAAGGATGCTTACTAATCCTCCCAGCTCGGTCTCTAGGAGATAGAATGCCAAAGATCTAATCTTTTTGCTCTTTCTTCCATTCACGGAACTAGCAGAGCTTAGCGGTCGATTAATGGGCCGCTAATTGGTATGTAGCGGTTGCACGATAGACTGCTAAACATCCCGACGCCGAATTTGAATTTAATTCAAACTCTTTTATTCTATTATCCCCTTAATTATCTAGTCAATGGGTATTTATCCTTATATTCCGTGAATAAACTAATTAACATCCTAGAATATGGGCCAAACATCATGGGCTTGGTCCTTAAGTCTTTTGGGCTTTATTTAAATAGGCTTGGTTAATTGCTTTTTTTATTTTGGGCTTTAATAATGACTTATTTAACCCAATATTCATTTATTAATTCATTTGGGCCTTTACGAATCCCAGAAAATTCCTAAATATATCAAAAATAATTTATAAAAATTCCGGGGCATTATAGCGCCGGTGGAAGGTGGGGGTGTGGGGGGGGGTGAGGGAGGTGGGGTTAAAAAAATTAAAAAAATTTAAAATATGTGAATTTTAAATTTAATTAATTTAATTTTTTAGTTGTAAATATTTTAGAATTAAATTTAATATTTTAGATTACATTTACAGATTGTAAATTTTATTCGATGGTTCTATATAAATTTTAATTTGTAACAAAAATTATAGATTTAATTTAGATGTATTAAATAATTTTTTTAGTTTTACATGTTCTAGAAATAAATTTATTATTTTCATTAAAATTTTATTTGTAACAAATTTTTTGATTTAATTTAGATGTATTAATTAAATTTTTTAGTTGTAGATGTAGAACAATTAAATATAATATTCTAGATAAAATTCACAGATGGTAAATTTGATTCGATTATTCTATGTAAAATTTAATTTAGATGTATTGTTTAATTCTTTTAATTGTAGATGTTCTAAATTTAAATTTAATATTTTGGATAATCTTTTCATTTGTAAATTTTATTCGATGGTTCTATGTAAAAATTAATTTGTAACAAAAAAATTATAAAATATTTATAATTTATATTTGTTCATTATCATATTTTATGATATTTATACTTTATAATTCTTAAATTTAGGAGATATATTTAAGCACTCTATGACTCCTAAGGAACGTCCAAATGACATTGGATGGTCACATGGAGTTATGTTGGATTGCAACCGTAGGTGTTGGCGTTGCAACTACTGCAAAACAGAACACCGGGGAGGAGGTGTGTCTCGGTTGAAGAAACACTTGGTAGGAGGAGCAGGTGCGGGATACTCCAAGGTTACTAGGTGTACTCAAGTGCCTAGAGATGTGAAACTTGCAATGGCCAGGCACCTGCGAGAGAAGAGAGTTGAGATGCAACAAAAGGGAAAAAAGAAGAAAAGCGATGAAGCGGCAATTAGCGGAAGAGCAAGTGGCAGCGACGATGATGAATGCGCATGGACACCCAGTCACGAAGACCAACATGCGCGTACTGACCAGCCTAATGTGTATGTCACGGTGAATGATCCACATGAAGCACAGTTTCGTGAGGCAGTACATCAGAGTAGAGATGAAGCCAGACATCCCGAGGAGACGAGAGTGCGAAGCCGCGAGGCGGCAAGGACTGGAGCATCAAGCAGTGGTGGTTCATCTACTACTCGACAACCACGTGGCTTAAGGAGTTTTTTCTCTGGTGACTCGGGTTCACAAAGAAAAAGGAAATAATCAATCAACATTTAAGATGTAGAGCCCGGTGTACTATCCCGAGAGCATGGCAAACAAACGAGGATGGATGATGCATATGGCCAGATGGGGCCAAAATGGAAACTTGGATAGGCCGTTGCAAAATGTTGGCACCACGCGGGACTGCCTTTCAATGCGGCCAACAGCCCTTACTACAAGCCAATGTTTCAAGAAGCACAAGTTCTTGGGTTACACGTGCAACCACCTACATCGAGAGAGTTGGCCGACATATAGCCTGATGAACAAGTTGCTGAGATTAAGAGTTAAGTGGACTCGTTCAAACAGAAATGGTCAAAGTACGGAGTCATACTAATGTGTGATGGATGGTCAGGTACCACTAAAAGTTGCCTGATCAACTTCCTTGTTTATAGTGATAGATAGGTTTCCTTTCACAGATCAGTGGATGCGTCAGGCCAACTCCACAGTTACCAATATATTTTGTCATTGATGGAATAAGTGGTGACCGAGATCGGAGAGGAGTACATTGTTCAAGTGGTGACAGACAATAGCTCGAACTATAAGAAGGCTGAGGAGGAGTTGATGAGGACCAGACGACACATTTTCTGGACCCCCTGTGCAGCACGTACACTGTAAGATCCGGTACTTAATGGATTCTTAGCGGATTCTTATCAGTATTGAAGTGTGGGAAGATTCATGAATTTAAGCTATTTTATTGGGCTTAATGGGCTTAGTTAAGTGGGCTTAACCAATTTGTATAAGTATTTAGAAATGAAATAAGGCATTTATGCAATTTCGCTTCTTTGAAGGCCTTATTGCAATTTGAGTTTTTTTAACAAAAAAAATAATATAACAAATTTTTTTTGAGAACCCACGAGGGTTCTCTCTCTCTCCCCTCACCCTCTCTTTCTAACTCGCACGTCTCCCCCTCTCTCTTTGCCTCTCGGTGGTGTGATCACCCCAGGCCGTTGCAGGGATTGTAGGTGGCAGCCTTGGCGAGCCCGAGGCGTGAGGAATGCGATGGTGTCGGCGTGAAGGCGAGCCGTGGAGCGTGGAGTGGGAAACCCACGTGTTGGAGCACGGCGTCCTTCGCGAAGAACGGGCGTGGAACGGCGCTTTCGGCTTGAGCCAAGTAGGGGGATGGCTTCCTTGCCTCGTTAGGATCGATTTCTTGTCCTTTGGCATGTAATAGGATGGCCATATGCATGAACATCGCCATTTATGTTTTCAAAGCATGAACATTGTAATTTATGTTTTCAATCCATCCATGGCCATTGTTTTTATATTTTTGGATGCATAGATGTTGTGGAATGGTCATAGGAAGGTAGGGAACAGGTTTTACGATGTTTTCCCATCGATTTGAATCGATTGGGAGTGATTCCAAATGGAAATCCCGCATTTTCGGTGCTCTGGGCGGCTTATGGTCGTCCCAGTGACCGCTTGCAAACAGGGGTAAGGCGGTGAACCTAAGCGGTCTTACGCTTGACCGTTTGGTATCTTAGGCGGTCATTCAACCGACCGTTTGCAGACCCTAGCGGACCAGTAGGTGACCGTTTAGTCCTTTGACTAAGTAAGGCGGTGTGACTCTGGCGGTCTTTGACCAGACCGTTTATCGTCCCTAAGCGGTCGATCGTGCGACCGTTTGCGATCAGGTTTCGTCCCGTTTAATTATATGAAATCTTCGTGGCCCAGCGGTCATGGAGAGGACCGTTTGGGTCGGTTTAGCGGTCAATCGTCCGACCGTTTACTAGGTCCATGCGGCCCTATGCTAGACCGTTTAGACTTGCAATATGTGAATTTTATCTTGCTCATTTAATTATGTATTTAATACTGCATGTTCGCCATGTTTAAATATTTTTACAAACGGTGGCATGTTTTTAGATCCCAATAGAATTACTTTCTCTTTCCTTGTGATGGAACCACTAGTCGTAGCTCGACGACCTTTAGTGTCAGCCCACCTGGGAGAGGTGGCGAGGTAGTCGCGGTGTACGGTTTGTAAGCTAGTTCCCGCGGGCCTCCTTGCTTGGCAGTAGCGTTCTACTGGGGGGGGGAACTAGCTAGAGGCCTGGCTCAAGGCATTGAGCCTGTGTGTGCACACGTGGTCAGGGGCTTGGACTGACACTGACGAGTATGACCCTGACTAGTTCTTGACCTTGGTTACTGTTACGTGTCTCACTTGCCGCGTTCCAGGCTCGTGTAGATACTTGAGACGCAGTATAAGTCATCAGTGGACGCGTCTGGTCTTCTTTCTGGTGGTCGTTTCTTTCTCCTGTCACTTGGAATTGTTGAATTATTATTCTATTGGTAGATTACGATTCTTGAGTTTAATTATTCATGTGAATATTAAATGGCATTTCAGTTAGCCATTTTTAATTTGTTCACGTGCATGTACATCTTTATTTCCTGTCATTTCTTTATGCCATTGCATGATTACTTGCTTTTATATGTTTAGTTGCGAGGTAGGGATCCACGTGAACCCTACTGAGTCTATGTTGTGAGACTAACCCTTCCCTTTCAGGTGAAGCGGAGCAATCATCTACGGGTTTTCCTCACGCTTTTGGCGGGAAGTCATAGAGCCAGCAGTGGTCTATTTGTCTGTCCATCTGTCTTTTGGTTTCCTTTTGGCCGGGGTATGCCCCGTGTAGTTGTTTATTTTTGACTTTTGTACAATGTTGGACTTGTAAAGTTGGATCTAGACTACTTTATATAAATATATCACTATGTTATTTTAAATTGCTTCTGCTTAAAATTACCATTTTATAATTACGCGTGTAATTCCAGTTCATTCTGCACCCCCTCAACCAATCCTCCCAACCCTTACGAGGCCTCATCAGCCTCTTGGGTGGCGTATCCGAGTTCTTGGTATCGGTTTATCGATATCCGGATCTCTGGGTCGTTACAGTTGGTATCAGAGCAGTGTTGGGGTGATGTATAAGGAATTGAAATTGTAATAGTCCAGAACAAGTCCATGTGTACCACTATTGCTGGCTTAGGTTGTTTTCCATGGTTACTTATGGTTTTGTTGTTGTGTGTTTTCTTGTAAGTTTAGATTGCAATGCCGCCTAGACAGAGAGGCCGAGGTCGTGTCCAAGTTAATGTGCCCCAAGATGTTCCAAGGGAAGAGAGCAGTACTTCACCTCCTCCGGCGAATGTTTGAGGGCAAGGCCGTGTTGACCCTGCTGTTGGTGAAGACTTATTGCCTCAAGGTGGGCATGGTCGAGTTTTGACGGAATTTCTTCTTTTCCACCCACTGACGTATGAAGGACAAGCTGATCCAGATGCGGCTAAGGTTTGGCTGCATGCGACAGAGCGTGTATTCCGTTCTATGGAGTGCACTGAAGATGAGAATGTGATGCTAGCTACTTTTCAGTTGCAGGGGGTAGCACTCGCGTGATGGACCACAGAGTGGGAGGTGACTTTTAAGTCCTGTCCTCTTAACTGATTACATGGAAGGAGTTCGTGACTTCATTCGAGCGTACATATAGTCCAGCTTATCTCAGAATGGACAAAATGCACCAGTTTATGGAGTTGGTTCAGGGCGAGATGATGGTATTGCAGTATCGAAACAAATTCATGGAATTGGGTCGGTATGCTCCTCATATTCTTGCTGATGAAGGGCTGAAGACTGAGCAATTTTTACGTGGTTTGAAGCCGAAGCTGAGTGTGGCAGAATTAGATGTGGCATATCAGGCAGCAGTAGCGTTAGAACTTGATATGGCAAGATCTTGAGGGCGAACCCAAGTTGAGCTAGTGCAGCATAATGTGCAGCAGCAGCAGGCCAGTAGTCTACCAAGTGTGACGGGGGTACCATCTTCTGTTCCTTCTGTCAGTGCTACTTCCTCCATGAAATCCAAGTTCAAGCGGTTGTTCAGGAAATCAAAGAAGCAGTATGGCCCGCAAGCTTCCTCTGGTAATGTGCAATAAGCAGCACCCACTTCTTTTCAGCGACAGGGATCAGTGGCCAGTCAGCCGAGACCATGTCCGAGGTGTGGTGGTAATCATTTGGGGTGACCATGTTCGATGCCCGTGGTGTGTTTCAGATGTGATCAGGGGGGTCACGTGGTTCGTGATTGTCCGCTGAGGCCGAAGCAGCCTGTTCAGTTTTCATAGCCACAACAATTTCGACCTCCACCACCATCATAGTCACAACAATATTCACAGGCGTCAGTATCGTCATCACAGTAGTCAACGGCAGGCGGAAAGAAGCAGAAAGGGAGAGTCACACATATGACTCATTCTGAAGCAATGGCGTCTCATCTTGTGGAAGGTACAATTATGATTTATGGTCATGCAACTCGTGTTTTATTTGACTCAGGTGCTTCTCATTCATTTATTTCTGAAGATTTTGTTGCTTGTATTGAGGAGCCGACATCTGAGATGTCTTGTGAGTTACTTGTTGAATTGCCTTCTGGGGAGTTTGTGTTTACGCCTTTCTGTCTTGATGAGACTCCTATAGTGATTGGGAATCAGCAGTTGCCAGCTAGGTTATATGCGTTGAAGCTGGTAGACTATGATGTTATTCTGGGCATGGATTGGTTAGTGAATTATGGAGCCGTGGTTGATTGTAAATCGAAGAAAGTTTATTTTCAGCCATATGAGAAATTAGCGGCATTCTATTTTCAAGGTATTCGATCTCATTCTTCTCGCTTGCTTATTTCTGCTATTCGAGTCGGTAGATTACTTAATGCAGGTTGCCAGGGATTCTTTGCTTCCGTGGTTGCTGTTGAGACACCACAGTAGGAGATAAATGATATTCCTGTGATTTGTGGATTTCCTGATGTGTTTCCTGATGAGTTGCTAAGCTTACCCCCACAGCGAGAGATTGAGATGGTAATTGAATTAATTCCAGGTACGGCACCGTTAGCAAAGGCACCTTACCGTATGTCTCTTACAGAGTTGAAAGAATTGAGAGCACAGTTGTAATGACCCAAGATCCGGATACTGGGAAGAGCCCGATACCATTCGAATCCTGGCCCGCCGCCCACGAGCCGGGAGGGCTCGAAAGGGCTAAATGGAGTGTGGAGGTACAAAGAAATAGGAAATAAAGCAGGATAATTCAACAATTGACAGAAATAAATAAACAACTACAACAACAGAGTCCAGTCCAACAGAAAGTACAGTCTAAAGCAGTAAAACGTACCACATGCCAAGTGAACACTCGGCCTGGCGAGCTAGCAACTAAGCACCTCCGAACAGCACCCTCAAACCTTGAGGAAGAACCACCGCACCTGAAAAGCAGGGGTGAGCCTCCTGTCACTACCTCAGTAGGAATCCCGCGGAACCCCAACCGAGAACAACGGCAGTAACGGAAAGGAAAAAAAGCTACAACTATAGCAGGAACAGCGAACTAGTGACCGGTCAAAACTCGGCACTACAGCTACTCCTACTGTACCGGTCAAACAGAAAGAGAAATCCCGATCTCACAATCGGGAACCAGACCACTCTAACACCAGGCCTACCAAGGACACACTCACGGCAGCTCCGCTGTGAAGGCCTGTCCTGCCAGACAAGGCCAACCTGGACCACGCTGTCCAAGGTAGGGTCATGACCACGCTGTCGTGAACACGACTCTAATAAGACGCAACCTCGGTGAAGCCACTGGCACCCTGGTGTTTGACGTGAAATCTTTATGTTTATATTATTTTTTTTTATCTCGTTATGTCGTTTAATTATTAGTTTATTGGCGTGCCAGTCACCGTGGTGACGATTCTTATTGTGCGCTCGATCTGACTTGGTCAGTCGAATTTGAGTGATCGTGTCTGGACTAATAGTCCGTCATACCCTGAACGCTATGACGTTAATTACGTCCTCCCTAAGGAGGACAACCCTTGATTAAACGCTAGAGGTAGGAGGAAGACAGCGGTAAAACCGTATGCTCAAAGGAGACAAAGCTCATCTGTTTACAAGACGTTTAAACGTATTTGAACAGAACAGGGGTTTATTAATTACGGGGGGGGACCCGCCGGCGTATTCCCACCATCTTGGGTGATGCCAAGTGGGGAATGGGAAACCACCCATGCAGCGGCAGGGTAGATTCCGCAAAAGATCGGGTATATGTATATATAGACATAACCCGGAATCCGGATGGGGACCGGTCCTGATGTAACACACCCGGTACGAGTGCGATATCTTATTAATATCCCCCTTTGGAGGGCCATCAGAGATCGCACAAGGGCATAACTCTGTGGGCTAGCGGGGTTATAGGAGAATACCGTGCTCAATTGGTGGGACTATATGAATTTCGGCAGCATGTTCCCTCCATCTGGATTATGCCAGGGGAGAATAGGTCATCATCCACGGAGAGCCGGGACGACGACCGAACAAAGATGGGCACCGGGCCCGGGGACATCTCTTGCCGTCATATTATTGATCAATATTCCCTTGGAACCCATCAGAACACATATAATGACATGGTTCTTTTGGGTTCATAAGGCATCGGTGAAATCCGGGTTCGGGATGAAAGCTGTAGGGGAGATCTTCCCCATTTATTGTATCTCATTAAAACACGAGTGATGGTCTATGAGTATCTCCTTAAACGGATGTAGGGGAGCTTAAGAAGTTTATAGAAGAATGGTGCAGAGGTGGGCCTCTGAGTGGGCTTCATCTGTCTGAAGAAGGGATCTCGGCTTGGCCTTTGGTTTGGACACAATGGGGCTCTCGGCCTGGCATTTGATGGATGGAGAGGGGCTCTCGGCCTGGCGGTTTGGGCTGGCCAAAGAGGTTTTCGGCGGCCGAGGGAAGGCTCTCGGCCAAGAGCTCTCGGCGGCCAAAAGAAAGGGGGGAAGACCCTCTCGGCGTGGAGGCTCTCGGCCGGCACCTGAGCGCGCCGAGAAGGGGGGGGGCGCCGAGAGGGGCAGCAGGCTTGGGCAAAAAGGGTGAACGGGCTATAGGCAAAGGGGGTTCTCGGCCTGGTCGTTTGGGCTGGCCAAAGGGAGATAAGGCCTCTCGGCCTGGGGCTTCTCGGCGGGCTCACGGGCGCGCCGGGAAGGGGGGGGCGCTGAGAGGGGCAGCTTCAATATTGGGCAAAAGGTGTGGGTAGTTATGAAGACGGACTGGCTCTCGGCAGAGGGCTTCCCGGCGTGCTCCTGGCCACGCCGGGAGTCTGTACGCCTGGAGCCTTGCATGCGTAGCCTCACGAGGAAAGCGTTTGATAACCAATTGGGTTGTCGTTTAGCTAAAAGACGGGGAAAGCGTCTCGGCCTTATGGTTCTCGGCGGGGAAGCTAGCACGCCGAGGGGGTGAAACGCAGGAGAATCTCAGGGTTTCCAGAGCTCAGGAACGATGCTCTGTTCTGGTATTTTCTGGGGATTTTCAGGCTCGAATCAAATGCTGGGCCAGAGGTGCAAGGGAGGAACTTCATGGGGACTTCTATCGGAAGAGTGCCAAGGGTTTTGGCTGAATGAATCAAACGGAGGAGATCAGACTACCACCTGATCCTGTTGAGGATTTTGCCCTCTGTTGCAGGTCATTTGGGGGAATCGGGGGATGACTGCCCTCCGACCCCTCCAGAAGAATCCAGTGACATTAAACCCATGGAGAATGAAGGGCTGTCAACCATATAACTTCAGACCCTAAGCATCCAACGTTTAGGATGGAGAGCCTGAGATCAGATCATTATTCATGAGAGATGGGCAGCCCAGGAAACCAGAAAACTGATATCTCTGGCTCCTGAACCGCCAAAGGGGAGGGCTCCTCAGAAAACCCAGATCATAGATGTATATATAAAAAAAAGGGGTATCGAGATCGGAGGGGGAAAGAGAGAACAAGACTCAGTAACCCATTGGATGGGGTTAGGAGTCTTGCCCTCGTCCCCCTTCAAGGAACGAACCCAGGCGATCGGCTTCTAAACCCAAAGAAAATAATCTGCGCTCTTCTCAGACGAGGGCCGTATACATTGAGAGACAGACAGACGTAGATCGGTATGTTGATCCATCAATACCCAGACGGGTCATCTTGATGCTTCATTGCATTGCATATAAAAGAGATTACACCGACCATGGAAGACAAAATGTAAAGCAGAAATCTAAAATCAAGGCCGGAACTCCGGCTACAGTTGCTAGATCGAGATGGAACTCGCCATATTACATCAGATAAAGAAAGAAAGAAAACATGGAGGGGAGGGAGGAGCATTGACTCCTCTCCCTCCCCGGTGCCCACCTTGAGCTCTCCTTCTTCTTCTCTTCTATTTCCTCTCTGTTGATCGAAAGGGGAGGGGTGGCTCTTTCTCTCAGAACGATCCCCTTTTTCTATCTGGCTTTCTCTCTTTTTTCTTTTCTTCAGCTCTTTTTTTTTTCTCCAGTCGATCGATCCCGGAGTCCTCTGATCTTTTTTTTTCTCTCCGATGTTATCCCCCTTCATCTCTATCAAAGGGAGGGGTTTTTATAGCCCCTTTCCTCTTCCTTCTCGGCAGGGATCTTCACGGCGCGCTCAACCTTGATTTCTCGACGCCATATCTGGGCTTCGACATGGGCTTTGGGCGCCGTCTTCATATAGGCCCACTTAGAGTTTCTTCGAATGTATCATCATCCCAAATGGTCTATCATTTCTGAAATATCTTGTATTGACGTCACGATTGCAATTTTCATCGATCCGCAGACAGGGTTCTATCAGTCCGTAGACAGGGTTCTATCAGTCCGTAGACAGGGTTCTATCAGTCTGTAGACAGGGATTTATCAGTCCGTAGACAGGGTTCTATCTTATCAATATCGTTACTCGAATGGCGACGAGCTCGGACATCAACCTCAGTCTTTCGCTGTTGGTCAGATCTTCTTTTCAATCATGCTTCCACCCCTGATCATTTTCCGGGTGTCAACAAATGCCCCCCACCTGCGGGCGGCGTAAGCGCAGAATAAGCGCCACGGGGGTTGCAGGTGTCCTTCACTATTCGAGGGTATCTTCCTCAATTTGTCTTCAATTCAGTCCTCAGACCTGATCATCTTGCTGTAACAGTATTCTGCACATCGATGTTTCTCCTCTTCATAACTTCTGTCATCATTTTCAGCATTTGGGGCTTTTCGGCCTGCAGTACCTCCCGGCGCGAAGCTTCTCGGCGCGGGTGTCTCGGCCTGGGATGTTATCGGCCTGGGGGGCTTCTCGGCGCGGGGTGTCATCGGCCTGGGGGCTGGGCTCTTGGCCTGGCCCTTCTCGGCGCGCCCTGGCAAGAGGGTCTCGGCCTGGGGTGTCATCGGCCTGGTGGCTTCTCGGCGCGGGGGCCTTATCGGCGCGCCCTGGCAAGAGGGTCTCGGCCTGGGGGCTTCTCGGCGCGGGGGCCTCTCGGCCTGGGGCTTCTCGGCGCGCCTTATGGCCGCCGGGGGGCTCTCGGCCGAGAGGTTCTCGGCGCGCATTTTGCCGCGCCGAGACCTCAGTCGCCTGGGCCCTATTTAGGGCGCCGATTGCCCATTTTTCCTTCATTCTCCACATGTCTCTCTCTCTCTTCAGTTTCTTTCTCTCATTTCCTTTCTTCGGCGCGAGTAGCCTTCGCCCTCTCGGCCGTCGCCGCGAGTCTTCCGTCTGGGTGACGTATTTTTGGGATTCGATCCCTTTGCTTCCGGGATCACCCCCTCTTGGTTGGTGACTCCCTATTCTTTTTGGGCAGATCCCGAATAAGGGGATATGCTGCCGAAATTTCCATAGAATATCATGTTGCAATCCTTATAAGACTGCCTTTTTAATCCACATTTCTTCTTTTGTTTACAGACATAGCCATGGCTTCTGCCTCTGCTGCTACATCCTCTGGAGCTGTTGGAGCTAGCTCAACGGCCCAGCCAGACATATCTCGGGCAAGAGTGAATTGGTTGAACGTGCACAGCTTGGATTATGGATATGATAAAATAGCTTCAGTTGACGAATCATCTGATTCTGAAACTGACACAGTGCAGACGGCCCGAGTATATTCCACGGTGACCGAGACATGCTTCAGGCGGGATAGTAACTATCGGCCAGACTTTCCGAAGGACCGACATCTGATGCCGTTCATACGGACCTTTACAGTGGGCGGCATGCGAGACTACCGGATAGCTCGTGCAGTCGAAGCTGCCATTCTTGCTGAGCGGGATAGCCTGAAGGACTCAGTATATCGTGGCCAGGCCATTTATCTTCCCGGAGAGAAGCGGGACTGGGGTGCAGTCCTTGGAATATCGGAGCTAGAACCCGAGAAGAAAATGCTGATCCGGGCACCTGAATTCACACCAGCCCGGTGGGATAATGTCACCGGCCGAGTTCATAGGGAGAAGCCCGGCTACGGCATGTTCTTGGCACCTATAAAGTGGGGATATCGCGAGGAGCCCTTCATGCTAAATTGCTCGGTCATTCAGTTTAAATATCTTCTGGCGGCCGGCTGGTTTGGAGACTGCAAGATCACTGACGCTCACCTATTCCGAGTGGGGGCAGTGGAATTTACAGAGTTTGTTCTGCTAGAGTATGCCCCCCTGCTAATCAGAGCAGGAGTGTATCACAGTGTCTTTGCTTCCAGATTCCGGTATCCCATATCCCGGGGGCTGTGCTGTGGGATGTTTGAGGTGTTCTGCCCTTTGTTCAACACTTTCTATACGGCGGAGGGGGAAACATCTCTGGATCTTTGGAGCTTATCACAGCTTTCCGGCCTGCCCATTGATGGCGAGCCGTATGAAGAAGTCTGTTTGGCGGACTCCGAGAAAGACAGCTCTGATGGAGAAGGCAAGTATTCCCTCGGCTTCTCTTACCGATATTTGATGAAGGTTTATCACTCCATCTGTCTAGCATACAGTAGAGGATCCTCCAAAGGCTATCATCCTCGAGAGAAAGGTAGCAAGCTGAGGGTCCGGATCGGGCAGTGGCTTCAGTATTTCTTCGCCGGTCCCCTGAAATATGCAGATTTCCCCTCCATGGGTCCTGTCGCGAGCAAGCAGATAAGAGCTCCCCGCTATAAATCGGCATTGCCGTCTTCATTGCGCCATGCAGGCAAAGGTGGTCCCAACCCGGCAGGGGTAGATCCTATCACACACTGTGCAGCCTATCTCACATTCTGGCTGTGCACTTTTGCTCTTCCACAAGGGGACGAGACAGTCATTCGACCAGAGGTCATATATCCAGCTTGTCAGATGGCATGGGGGATGAGGCTGTCGCTCTGCCCAGTGGCCCTGTGTTTGATATACAAATCCTTGGGGGACCTGTACAGACATCGGACTCCCCGTTCTTTGAGGACCGTGGGTCCTTTTCATTTCTTCAATGCCTGGGTCTGCAGCATATTCCCCGAATTAGCTCCGAGAACCTTGCAGGCGGATACAGTGTCACCCAGGATGATTGAATTTGCCAGCGCTGAGCCTGGTCCCTTCTATGATCAGCTATTCAAAATCAGGGGCCGACTGATAAAGGTACCGATGGATGCTCCTGGTAGCATACATTTTTGGAGCTTGGCAGCAGGTTCGGCTCCTTTGATTGATCCTCAGAGAGAATGCAAGCTGGAGGAGGTAGAAACATAAATCCACCCCATCTCCGGGGTCAACATTGCTCGGCCTATCCTGGAACCGGAGCTGGTGAGATGGGCCATGGCAATTCGGCCCAGTGTTTTGGTTTATAGGAAGGGTGGCCTGCTTCTGTTGGAGCCGTATTATCCGTTCCGCTTTGGGCGAAACTTCGGCTACGACCAGCATATTCCAACTTCAGCTGCCCAGTTTCCCCTAGACAGCCGGGCCAAGCACGGGTCCCTCATCGTTGGCGAGGGCCGGTTGTGGTGGGATTTCTATCATCGTCATGACGATGCAATCTTCAGGGTGCCCGTTGTTTCTAACCGTGTTCCCCGGGTAACATCAGAATATATCAAATGGTGGAATATCCGGACCGACTTTTATAGAGACGGCAGAGGCACCTTCTGGGACGTTGCAGAGCGCTCCTTCCTAAAACAGCAGCCTGGGCCGGTGTTTGAAATTTCCGAGGCCCATCTGAGAAAGCTTTATTCGCAGAACCCGAGGGAGGCAGAGAACTATCTGTCCCAGCCCCGAGCTCTGAAGGAAAAGAATTCCGAGCTGCTCACTCCTGTCTTTGCTGCCATCAACGAGGACACATTTATGCAGAGCCTGAGACATCTGAGCCATATAGGGGGCGCTCGCTTGGAGGAGCAGCAGTATCCATTCCCCGTTGAAGAGCCGCTCCCGGCAGTAGCTCATTGGAGGGGTCCAGTTGATAAATTTCATCCATATAGGACGTTTGTACGTCAAGAGGATAGAACTCAGACGTACTATAAGCAAACGTCCTGGCTGTTCATTCTGCTGAATTTGCATGGATTGTCTGCAGAGAGCCCGATAGCTGGCATTTTGAACAAGCCGTTATTTATATCATTTCATTATGTCGATGGCTGGGGCATGGACCATCTCGACTTGTTTCGCTGCCTCGACCTTCATGGCCATAATGATTTGGCAGCTTTGGTAGAGAAGTGCCAGCTATTTGGTGATGTGTGCTGGCTCATCAAGGAGGCTGCCTCCCGCTCCAAGGAGGTAGCTTATCTGTACTGGCCGCTCTCTGTATTTTACGATGGACCAGCAGGTATAAACTTTTCCTTTCTGACTGTAGTGTTTTTCTGTTTAGCATATGAATTTTGTATCTATTGATCCCATCATATTTCTGTCGTTCTTAACAGACCGGCCCGACATAAAGCGGCAGGGGCTCTACAGGAAGATTATTGCGCAGGCTGAGAAGCCCACTTATTTTGAAATTCCTGCTGCAGCACCGACCACTACTCCCCTGCCTCCTGGCAGGAAGAGGAAGGCTTCTGCAGTCAAGGCTGCAGTTGGGAAGGCCAGGAAGGCCAAGAAAGCTCAGGCTCAACAATCGGCTTCGGTAATGATGGACACCGGGACCCCTCTCCCTGACATTCCCTCATTTGATGAGTTTGAAACTCAGAGGGAAGCCGCTCAGGCATCAGTTCAGGGTAACATCAATATTCTGACATTGCATTCTTCATTCTCTCTTGCTGGATTTCAGAGGAGTGTTTAAATCTGACCACCCCTTTTTACATAGCCCAAGAACCAGTTGCGGCGCCCTCCGAGGTGGAGACCAGGTTGCCCTCTCCCACGCCGACTAGTGAGGCGGAGGGTAAGCATACCCCTTTCATCTTTTTATGTTTGTTTCAATTATCTTTCATCGTCCCTCTCACAGGCTTTTCTTTACAGTGATGGCCGGGGAGGAGACTGAGATTACAGGAGCGGCTGGCGATATTACTCAGCCGCGGGAGGTTTATACGACCCAGGTGAAATGGGGCCCCGCTCCCGGAAGGCGCATAGTTACTCGGTCCTCCTCCAAGTAGATGTTAGCATTGATGGCCCTGCCCATGGACAGAGTGGAGATCTCCTCCGGTAGCTCTGCGGCCGCTTCTGAGATAGGTGGAGAAGAAACAGATTTCAGCGGGAGCGACACGGAGGATGCCTCCAGACCAGAGGCCCCATCCGTGTGTACCGCCATTGTTTTATCATTTACACCCCCTAAGCTGTTGGTGCCATCTTCTAGAGAAGAATTACCGGAAGAGTTCGCCGCTCTGGATACCGAGGCAGACATAACTCCCCCTTTTGTGGTCCCATCAGCAGAGCTTTCCTCTTCTCTGCAATCTTTTGAGGATATTGGCATCACTTTAGAAGTGAGTCTCTTCCCTTTATGGTTTCCTTTTCCCCATCTTTATCTGCTGCTTGACGCCGCATTGATTCGTTCACAGGAATCCATTGTTGCCCTCTCGGCCACGAGTGCAGCCGTTGAAGCCACTTTATCTGGCACCTTGGCTATTGTTCCTGCTTCGGTAGCCATTCTTGAGATAATTCGCCCTGTGCCGGTGAGGGTGCAGTCCTCCACAGACTTAGCATCATTGGACCTGCGGAATGCAGGGGAAGGCCCGGCTCTCATCAGAGCTTTGGATTTTAGAGCTGAAATGGACCCAGCCAGGGGTTCTGCCTTTATACCAGCTGCAGTGATGACCATTGCTCCGGAATCAACAGTTCCCACAGTATCAGTCATGGAGAGCGAACCTGTGCCTCTTCAGACCGTGGCCTCCGCCGCCTTGACATTGCAGGGGGCGGGCACCGAAATGGAAGAAGGAGAGGTATCTATTGGAGAACTGGGAGTATCGCCTATAATGACCACGGAATCTGCTTCCGTATCTTCAGAATCTGAGGGGGAGATGCCTGAAGTTGCGTCCGGGAGTATCTCAACGGCCGCCTCCGAGGAGATGGAGGTGGAAGATTTCCCGACCACCTCAAAGGCTATGGGTGGTGGTCAGTTGGTGGCTTCGGCAGACCTGCCGTCTTCTTCTTTGCAGCCGGATATCACCCTATGGGCGGATATAGACAGCGAAGTAACTTTTGAAGTAGCTCCCCTTCCTTCGCCTGGCTTCATCTCCCCTGAGAGTTTTGTTTAGCAACATCTGGGCATGCTGCGTCAACTGGTGGAGTCCCAACCTGGACTAACTTATTTACAGTTGAAAGAGATAGCCGGGCGCTTCACCGCTGGTTTACAGGCGATGGGATGTCCCACAGAAATATGGGCCCAGCGGGTTCTTTTGCTGTTAAAATTTGTTCATCGCCGGGATTTTTTGACACATATCATGTCGGATAGATTGGCAGCCTTGAAGTTGCAAAGAATGGAGTGCAAGTCCGAGCTGGCAAAGGTGAACTCTATCTTTCAGGAGCGACAGCGTCAAATGCAGTCTTTGGCGGAGCGGGAGCATTTCGTGCGCGACCGGATAACTATCCTGGAAGCTGAACTGTCTGATCTCCGAGCTGAGCTGCCACAGCTGACAACTTCTTGACCGCAACTCGAGGAAGAAGCAGCTTTATTAGAGGGGCAGGTGGCATCCTTTCGAGACCAGTCTGTTCGACTGCAGGAAGAGGAGGCTCGGCTTCATGAACTAGGAGCCGCCCCTTCTGTGGGTCTTCTGGCATTCGAGGATATCTTCCGGCAGCCATGAATCATTTTCTTTTTCTTTTCTTCTCTCCTTTTTTGCTCTTTTGTGATACAATGTCCCCTCGGGGCCCTTTATGTACTCACTTCTTAATGAAAGGAAAAAATTTGCCTTATGTGTATCCACCTTCTTTTCCATGTGGTTTTATCACTTCAGGGAAGTGGGGTATTGGTTTTGGCAAGCCCTCATGCGAATGGCGCGTATCTGGCAGGAGAGCGTCCACCCCTTCAGAGAAAGGATGGGGAACTCGCTCCACCGCGTGACGGCATCCGAAGAGGTGCTTAAACCGGATTCTGTTAGTAGCGGCAAACGTCCCTCTTGGCAATATGTGCTGTGAGGGAGACAATTTGCAGGAAATGTGAAAGAAAGGGCCTTATCAGAATAGACGGAAAGTCTAGACTGGGTAGAGGTTATAACAGGTGGGATGATTATAGGCTATGTGGTTTTCATCAAGACAGACATAAGGTCTGGACTGAATAGGGTTTCATCATTGATCGGGCGAAAATGCCAGTCGATCAACAGCTGGTTTTATCATCGATATTGGGTTTATATCGATGTAAGAAGAGTTCATAAATTTCCTCAGAATAGACGAAAGGTCTAAACTGAGCAGGGTTTTATCATTGATCGGGCGAGGTGCCAATCGATCAACAGTTGATTTTATCATCGATATTGGATTTATACCGATGCAAGAATTTTCATAGGTTTCCTCAGAATAGACGAAAGGTCTAGACTGAGTAGGGTTTTATCATTGATCGAACGAGGTGCCAATCGATCAACAGTTGATTTCATCATCGATATTGGGTTTATATCGATGCAAGAAGGATTTATAAGTTTCCTCGGAATAGACGAAAGGTCTAAACTGAGTAGGGTTTATCATTGATCGGGCGAGGTGCCAATCGATCAACAGTTGATTTCATCATCGATATTGGGTTTATATCGATGTAAGAAGGATTTATAAGTTTCCTCCGAATAGACGAAAGGTCTAAACTGAGTAGGGTTTATCATTGATCGGGCGAGGTGCCAATCGATCAACAGTTGATTTCATCATCGATATTGGGTTTATATCGATGCAAGAATTTTCATAGGTTTCCTCAGAACAGACGAAAGGTCTAAACTGAGTAGGGTTTATCATTGATCGGGCGAGGTGCCAATCGATCAACAGTTGATTTCATCATCGATATTGGGTTTATATCGATGCAAGAAGGATTTATAAGTTTCCTCCGAATAGACGAAAGGTCTAAACTGAGTAGGGTTTATCATTGATCGGGCGAGGTGCCAATCGATCAACAGTTGATTTCATCATCGATATTGGGTTTATATCGATGTAAGAATGATTTATAAGTTTCCTCCGAATAGACGAAAGGTCTAAATTGAGTAGGGTTTATCATTGATCGGGCGAGGTGCCAATCGATCAACAGTTGATTTCATCATCGATATTGGGTTTATATCGATGTAAGAAGGATTTATAAGTTTCCTCCGAATAGACGAAAGGTCTAAACTGAGTAGGGTTTATCATTGATCGGGCGAGGTGCCAATCGATCAACAGTTGATTTCATCATCGATATTGGGTTTATATCGATGTAAGAATGATTTATAAGTTTCCTCAGAATAGACGAAAGGTCTAAACTGAGTAGGGTTTATCATTGATCGGGCGAGGTGCCAATGGATCAACAGTTGATTTCATCATCGATATTGGGTTTATATCGATGTAAGAAGGATTTATAAGTTTCCTCCGAATAGACGAAAGGTCTAAACTGAGTAGGGTTTATTGCAGGTGGGACATGCGAAAGGGGGTATGTGGATTTCACCAGGGCAAACGTAAGGTCTGTCCCAGAAAGGCTTTATCATCGGTGGGGCATGGAGCCGTATGACCGACGGAAGGTTTTACCAACAAAGGCAGATGAAGGTATCGTGCCGGTTGGCACGGGACCTTTTTTAATTACCATATTACTGACCCAAGTGCCCTTTCGGGTTTTCACCAGAGCCAGCCCCCTCTTGCTTTTGCCCACGCGTCCTTTCAGATTTTCACGTGGCGGGGTACCCGATTTTGCCTGCAGTGCCCTTTCGGGTTTTCACCACAGCTGGGTTTTTGGCCATTTTTGCCCTCGTTCAGAATGCCTGAACAAGACCGGCGGGGTATCTCTATTTTTAACCCCATTTTGTCTCTTCTTCTTCTTTTTTTTTTTATTGAAACTTTGATTCTATAACTGATAGGCGCAGCTTGTGCATATATCATCATTGACGTGGGTGCTAACATCAATGCAAGGGTTTTTATAGGTCTCATCAGGATAGACGTAAGGTCTAAACTGGACGGGTTTCATCGCCGATTGGGCAAAGCGCCAATCAATCCGCAATGAGTTTCATCGTTGGTATTGGGTCTATACCAATGCAAGGATTTTTATATAAATTTCACCAGGATAGACGTAAGGTCTAAACTGGACAGATTTCATCGCTGATCGGGCAACGCGCCGATCGGTCAGCAATGGGTTTCATCATCGGTATTGGGTTTATACCAATGCAAGGATTTTTATAGGTTTCATCAGGATAGACGTAAGGTCTAAACTGGACAGATTTCATCGCTGATCGGGCAATGCGCCGATCGATCAGCAACGGGTTTCATCATCGGTATTGGGTTTATACCAATGCAAGGATTTTTATAGGTTTCATCAGGATAGACGTAAGGTCTAAACTGGACAGATTTCATCGCTGATCGGGCAATGCGCCGATCGATCAGCAACGGGTTTCATCATCGGTATTGGGTTTATACCAACGCAAGGATTTTTATATAGGTTTGATCAGGATAGACGTAAGGTCTAAACTGGACAGGTTTCATCGCTGATCGGGCAGTGCGCCAATCGATCGGCAACGGATTTCATCATTGGTATTGGGTTTATACCAATGCAAGGATTTTTATATAAATTTCGCCAGGATAGACGTAAGGCCCAAACTGGATGGGTTTTATCATGGCGGGACGTAAAGAGATGTGCGGGTTTCTTCGTGGTTACCACATTACTGACCCAAGCGCCCTTTCGGGTTTTCACCAGAGCCGGCCCCCTCTTGCTTTTGCCCATGCGCCCTTTCGGGTTTTCGCATGGCGGGGTACCCGATTTTGCCTGCAGTGCCCTTTCGGGTTTTCACCACATATGGGTTTTGGCCATTTTTGCCCCTGTTCAGAATGTCTGAACAAGGCTGGCGGGGTATCTCTATTTTTTAACCCCATTTTTTATTTCCTCTTTTTTTTTAATCCCCCCCTCCCTGTTTAGAGGGTGTTCAGATCGTGACGACACAAGGTCACGATAAGTGGTAGCCTGGTTAGGACGGAGTGTCACTATACCAAGGGAAGAATATCTCGGCTAGGGCGGAGTGCCACTAGACCAAGGAAGGGTAGTTCGGCTAGGGCGGAGCGCCGCTAGGCCAAGAAAAGGGTATCTCTTGCCCGATTACTCGGGGAATATCAGCTGTGCAGCATGATACAGCTTCAGGTGTTTACCGTTGAGTGGTGAGAATTGGATCTCCCCTCGATGATTAACAACTATGTAGGCCCCTCCTTCGTAGACCCTCTGTATCACATATGGACCTTCCCAATTGGGATTTAGCTTTCCCTTTGGGTTGGACGCCATGACTTCTTTTTTCTTGACCATGACAAGGTCACCTTTCTTAAATTCTCGTCCTTTTACGAGTTTGTTAAATGCAGTGGCCATGCGGACCTGATACATTTGGATATTCTTCTGAGCTTGGAGGCGTTTCCCTTCCAATTCAGCCAATTCTTCTAATCTTCTTTCTGCATTGGTTTGTTCGCCATGGGCTAGGTCGTATTGGACTGCCACTCTGAGTGACGGGACTTCCAGCTCTAGTGGGACTACTGCCTCTGAGCCGTATACCAAGGAGTATGGTGAGCACCCTGTAGGTGTTTTGAAGACGGTGCGGTACGCCCACAGAGCTTCATACATCTTTTCTTCCCAGTCCTTCTTATTGGCGCTGACGACCTTGGCCAGCAGGGTGCACAAAGTCTTATTGAAAGCTTCTGCCAATCCATTTGCCTGTGGATTGTAAGGAGTGGAAGTCCTCCATTCGATCTTATATTTCTCGGCAAGCCGATAGACTTTCTGATTTCTGAAATGACTCCCATTGTCAGATATTATTCGGCTGGGGATCCCAAACCGGAAGATGATGTTTCGCTTGATGAATCTGGCGACCAGCTCACCAGTGACTTCTCTTAGTGCTATAGCCTCTGCCCATCGGGAGAAGTAATCTGTTATGGCCAGTATATACTTATGCCCGGCCGAGGAAGTCGGTAGTGGGCCGACTACATCAGTCCCCCATTGTGCAAACGGCCAGCTAGGGACTGTAGGGTGCAGAATCGTAGGTGGCCTTCTAGGCACAACAGCATGCTCTTGACACTTCTGGCATGACTTTGCAAATGTGCAGCAGTCTTCAAACATAGTGGGCCAATAGTAGCCCAATTTCTTGATTTCTATCTTCATCTTGGGGCCAGCCTGGTGGGCACCTGCTGTCCCAGCATGTACTTCTTTCATCGCTTGCCAAGCTTCCTCAGTGGACATGCAGCGGAGCAGAATCTTCTTGCGTGCATCTGCCATTCTTCGGAACAGGGTTCCATTTCTGAATTCATAAGAATCTTTGATCCTTAGAAGTTTCATCTTTTCTTCTCTTTTCTGCGGCAGCTGTTGATGTAAAAACCACTGTAGCAGGTGTTGTCTCCAATCAGACGCATGTTCTGTACTGATCGTGGCAACTTCATTTTCTTCGGGGCAGCTTTCTAGCATGCTGGGGACCTGCCGCCGATTTATAACAACAATGTTCAGTGTTTCATCTGGTGGGACTGCTATTGAGCTGGCTAGTTTTGCCAATGCATCAGCCTGGGCATTATGTGCACGGCCCACATGTTTGAGTTCAATATGATAGAATTTCGCCATGAGGCGCACAGCTTTTTGGTGGTAGGGGTTCAACTCCGGCTTCCGCACTTCGAACTCCCCTTGGATTTGTTTTATTATCAACATTGAATCCCCGAATACCTGAAGCATCTGGATACCCATGTTGAGGCTTATATGTAGTCCGATTATCAGAGCTTCATACTCGGCTTCATTATTAGTGCAGGGCTTGTTTATAGAACAGGAAGTGTGCACAACCTCCCCTTCTGGCGATTTCAGCACAATACCGGCTCCGGCCCGTATTCTGGTCTTCCTATCGGAATCCGTCTCCGTTCTAGATGCTCCATCAAAGAATAGCTGCCACATAGTTGACTGAGCCTGGTAGGCTTCTAGTGTCTCATCATCGGGTAACTCAGTCCCCAACATATCATTCTCTGGCACAGGATGTTCTGCGAAGAAATCGGCCAGAGCCTGTCCTTTTATTACCCTCTGGGGTATATATGTGATATCGAATTCCATCAGAATTACTGCCCATTTGCCCAACCGGCCTTTCAGTACTGGTTGAGTCAGTATGTATTTAAGTGGATCTGCCGCAGATATCAATCTGATTTCATGTGACAGCATGTAGTGCCGGAGCTTTTTAACGGCAAAGACTAGTGCCAAGCATGTCTTTTCTATATGGCTGTAGCTTTCTTCGGTTCTGATCAGCCTCCTACTCAAGTAGTATAGAGCCTGCTCTTTGCCCTCTTCATTTATCTGTGCCAGCATTGCCCCCAGGGAACAGTGTGTGGCTGCAATGTATAGTATCAGGGGTTTGCCCTTAATAGGTGCCCCCAGCACTGGAGGGGTCTTGAGATATTCTTTCAGCTTCTCAAAGGCTTCCTGACAGCCATCGTCCCAGAGGAACGGCACATCTTTCATCATGAGCCTGTGAAAAGGGTGGCATTTTCCCGACAGATTTGATATGAACCGTCGGATGTAGGCCAAACGCCCTTGTAAAGATCTCAGCTCGTGGAGATTCCTTGGTGGAGGGAGCTCCCGGATGGCTTTAATCTTGGATGGGTCAATCTCAATGCCCCTGTGACGGACGATGAACCCAAGGAATTTTTCACTGGATACGCCGAAGGCACATTTCATAGGGTTCATTTTGAGCTCATATTTGCGCAGCCTCTGGAATACTACTCTCAGATCCTGCAAATGGTCTTATTTTCTGCTGGTTTTCACCACCAGGTCATCAATATAGCACTCTACTTTTTTGAAGAGCAAATCATCAAAGATCTTTGTCATAGCTCTTTGATAGGTAGCGCCGGCATTCTTGAGGCCGAACGGCATTCTTTTATAATGAAATATCCCCTTCGGGGTGCGGAATGCGGTGTGCACTCTGTCCTCTTTAGCAATCCAGATCTGGTTATATCCAGATGACCCATCCATGAATGACAGGGCTTCATGGCCGGTGGTTGCATCGATCATTACTTCAGTGATTGGCACTGGGAAATCATCCTTCGGGCAAGCCTTATTCAGGTCCCTGAAGTCTACACATATTCTGATCTGCCCATTTTTCTTCTTCACGGGCACTATATTGGCCAGCCATGTAGTATACTGGTTTTCTTCAACAAAGCCCACATCAATCAGCTTGTCGACTTCTTTGTTGATCTGATTTATCAGTTCAGGACGCATTCTCCTTGAAGGCTGCTTTACAGGGCTAGCCTCTGGGTTTATCGCCAATCGGTGCTGTGCCACATCAGAGCTCAGTCCCGGCATCTCATCATATGTCCATGCAAAGCAGTCTCGGAACTCTTTCAGAAACTGTATGTACTGTTCTCTGGCAGCTGGTTCTAGCAGTGCACTGAGGAACGTCGGTCTTGGCTCATCTGCTGACCCCAGATTCACTTCTATCAGCTCATCGACGGTGGCCTGGCCTCCGTCCTCAACTTCGGGTGGGGCTTCTTGCAAATCAATGAAGCCTCCCGGGATATAATTCTCTTCAGTTTCATGTTCTTCTGCATCGTCATCCTGCTCATCAGCGGGTGTCGGCTTATCATATAGGGCCGATACCATCGGATTCTGTTCAGTCTGCCCCGAGGACGAGACTGGTTCAGAAGAGAATTCAAAAGTGGAATCTTCCGCTCTTAAGGATCTTTCTGTTGCAGGTTCCCTTGAAAGGTCATCTTCTTGTAGAGCCCGGACTTCTTCCAGAATGCGCTCAAATTCCAGGCATTCTCTCAGTTCTTTGTTCATCTGGTCTTCATCCGGGGTTCCCGTATCAAATTGTGCTTCGGCCTGGAACAGATCCTCCTTGCAGGACGGGTCCTTCCAGCACCGACCCCTCTCAGTTTTATCAGACATCCCTGCTTCTGGCTGGTCATCTTGGGCTTCATTGTCTGTTATGGTTTGATACATAATCTCTTCATCCTCAAAGGGATATTGATCATATCCTATCCCAGGGGAGTCTCCATGCTGGTAGAAGGTAGAGATGACATCCACCTCGGCTTCATAATATTCTTGAAGGGTATAACCCAATCCCGGATGCTGTGTGATCTTCCTCAATTCCTTATTATCTCGAGGCGGATCCCATAGCTCCCTGAATGCTTTCTTCTGGGCTGCAGATTGTAGTGATGGCATTTGCATCTTGGAGAACATCTGCGAAACCTGCTGGGTAGTATACTCCAGGCCTGTAATCGGCACCATCTGGTTTGCGGCTTCTTCAGGGACCATGCAGTCTTGATTATCTTCTTCGACTGCCTCCCCGGTGTAGAATATGGTAGGTGGCTCGCAGAGGCGAGGGATTTCCATAGTCTTCAGTGGCAACACTGTTTGGTATTCTAGGCTGGCGACGGGTTTGATTAAACCTCGTGGGACCTTCACCTATATGCACCTTTCTTTCATTTCGCGATCAGTGCTATCTGGATGGATGCTAGGAGGGGTGATCCGAGCAAATCATCAGCATAAGAGATGTGAGCTACTTCATGCTTTTCAACATAACCCCTGGGTGGTGGTGGAGACCAGGCTTCTGCCTTCGTCGCCGGCTTCTTCTGGCTGATCACAGCCTCTTTCTTTTCATATTTTTGTGACACCTCAGTGTAGTAGGAGGCATCGAGCATATGGCATTCGAACACTTCAAAAGGATGTAGGTCTGCAAACACCCTTTCTTCCTTTCCTTCATGGCAGTATTTTATGCATTGGTGTAGCGTGGATGGCACTATTTGATATTCATGCAGCCACGGTCTCCCCAACAGGGCCTTATACGTGGTATTGGAGTCGATCACATAGAATCGTACCACGGTAGTGAGGTCGCCCAATGTGAGGTTGAAATCAGCCACCCCGAGAGGTGTTTCACATTTCTGGTTGAACCCAGCAATCTTCATGTCTCTGACCTTGGTAAGCTGCAGGTCAAAGTAGTATTTCTGATAGATGCGATACGGGAGAATATTTACAGCAGCCCCGGGATCTATCAGTATCCTGCTCAGCGACTGACAGTTCAGGGAGCCCCTCATATACAATGGCCTATTGTGACTGGCATTTAGGATCAGCATATCATCTTCTGTGAACGTGACTGATGGTCCAACATTCACTTCTGTTAAGAGTGCTTCATATTGTGCCGGCGACTGCAGGACATCTACAATTGCTTGGCGGGCCTCTTCACTCAGAGAGAGTATTTCCCAGATGGAGAATCTGGTGGGGAGCTTCTTCAACATTTTCATGATTCGACTGCCAACCCGAACATTAGACAGCCTCATTTCCTCTGCCCACCGGGGTCTTGGAGGTTCATGTGGTGCTTGCGGCCTTTGCTGCCCGGTCCCAGTTTCATTTTCTTCATCGGTCTCCCGGAGGGCTTCTTCTGTAATGACTGCCCCTGTCTTTGCTAGAGGGCTATTTCCTTCATTTTCTTTATGCTGCTTCTGCTTTCCATTTACTGTCTGCTGGCATTTACTGCTTTTAGCTGGAGCAGTATGAGATGGCTGCTCGTCTTCTAAGCTGGACAGGAACTCCAGGAATGAAGGGGCTCCTTCTGCTTTATCTTTTCCTTGGTACAAGCTGGCAGGGGGAGGAACCTGGACACCGCGCACCTCTGGTTTCGGGATCTGATAGGGTTACTCCCCTCTGAACATAATATTATGGTTGGCTGGTGGCAGACGCCCCCATTTTCTCCCTGAACGTGTTGCATGGGCTGAGGTAGAGGCCTCAGCATGATTGGCTTCCAGCTGGACATCTGATGCTTCTTGTTCATCATCCTCCCCGGGCAGGGAGAAGAGTACCGACAGAGTATTGCATTGTACTGTCGTGGCCTTCTTTCCCTTTTGGCCTTAGGCCGTCTCTTCTTTTTCTGGGAATTCGGCTTTGTTAGTTCCTGTCCCCAGAAGGGCTCAGTCTCATCTTTTCTTTGTTCTGCCTCCGGCTGCTCTTCAATTTTCAGTTCTTCGAGCTGCTCCCAGAGTATACAGTCTTTCACCAACAGGTGTTTCGGCTCTCTCTGCTCATACTCATCAAGCTCATCAATATATTGCTGCAGACGCCTGGTTGCAAGACTTTCTTCTTTACGTGCAGGGAGGGGAGTTTGTCTCCTCCGGTTGCGAGTATGGATCCGGATGACTGGTCCGGTCTCAACTGTAGGCCATATTGGCTTTATTGGAGGCGACTCAGGCCTTGGGGTGATACCCCGGATAACTGCTCCGTTGGTTTTGACTGCGGGAGTCTTCTTTCTATTTTTTGTGGGTACCATCTGCCATCCTTCCTGATCTCTTAATGGGGTGAGGAGGCAGGCTTCATAGGTGTGCCTGGTGCATTCTTCAACGGCTCCCTTAGGCAGCTGTTGATAGATTGAGATCATATTGGCGGCCACCCTCCAGGGCGGAAGCTCATGTGGCCGAGGCGGTTTCACCTGGTAATCTCCCAGCTGCAGTTCACCCTTCTTGACCATTCCTTCCATGATATCTTTGAAGACATAACAGTCCTCAATTGGGTGCCCCAACACCCGGTGAAATGGACAGAACATCGGATCATCTTTCTTTTCTGCATCTTCGGGCTTCTTTGGTTCAGGCAATGTTACCTTATTGAACTTATATGCCCAGTTAAATAATGCTGTAGTCTTATCCTTGGGAAAAGAGTAAGCCCTTCTCATCCTGTCCCTTAGAGAGACTTTGTCTCTTCTTTCTGCTGTATCTGCCATCGGGGGAGCTTCATCTGCCCCTTTCTTCCCTTTTTGTTGTTCAAAGGTTCTGAAATCGACGGTGTTGGCCTCAGAGTGTGCCGGCCGCCGATCATTGGATTTCCCTTTTGGTATGGCGGGAGCATTGGCGGTCGGACGTTTGGACAAGAACGTCTCGACCTCCGCCACTATATTGTTCAGTCGGTCAAATGTTTTGACATCTGCACTGATCATTTTTTCCAGTACCTCCCTCCTGAGGTTCTGCTTGCATATCTGCACTGCATCCTCCTGATGAGGAGGTCTCCTGCATCTCATGGCTAAATTCCTCCATCTTTTGATGTACTCCAGCGCAGTTTCATCCTGTTTCTGCCTGGTAGCATACAGTTCTGCTATTGTGATTTCCCTTTCCGTGACATGAAACCTGTCGCGGAATTTTCTCTGCATATCGGGCCAATCAACCACTGATCCTGCTGACAAGCTTGAATACCATTCAAAGGCTAACCCAGTGAGGGACGAGCCAAAGAACTTGAGCAGATAGGCTTCATCGACTGCTAGGTCGCCCATGATTGTAGTATAGTAGGCTATATGCTCCCTGGGGGAGCCCTGGCCATTGAATTTCTCAAACTTTGGCGGCTTGCTGATGCCTAGAGGCAGCCTTTTGACAGCATACTGGGGAGGATATGGTACCTTGTACACATCATAGGCACTAGTATCATCTCCGGTCTTCTCTGATAGCTTTATTTCCACAATTCTTTCAATCATCTGCTTGTGGGCTACAGCCGGATCTATCTCTTCTGGGAAGAAGTGAGCTTGTTGCTGGCTGTGAGGAGTTGTCATCACAGTGGCGCGCAAGATGGGCGCGGTAGGCTGCGTCTGAGACACAGAGGGCTGAGCTACTGTTTGCTGTGGAACAGGTTGGCTTGGTGCTTTGCCCTTATCAGCTAAGAGAGGATTAGCCAGGATAGTTGTTTCTGTGGAGCTGGATGTCTGCCCCGCAGGTTCAGCTTGTTTCGAGACTGATGTAGCTTCCTGTCTCTCATTGAGCTGTCTTCGGAGAGCATTGATCTCCTGTTGGTATCTTCTGAACATCATCTGGATCATGGGATCCGTGGTCGATGGAATTTGTATATCTTCAGAAGTCCCTTCAGCATCATCAACGAAGGGGTTATCTCCATCTTCCGCTGTCACCACATTAACTGTCATAGTGGTAACCCTGCGGGCTTCATCATCAATTTTGATTTTATCTTTTGCTGCCTGGCCTCTTCTGGTGATAGGACCAGGTCTAGTTGCCAGCCTGAGCAATTCATCTGGCTGAGTTGGTAATATATCTTGCCCCCTGGCCAGTCCAGCCATATTGCAGGCGAAGATTTGCATCTTTCCTTTCTGCCTGCAGACCTTTCTTTTTATTTGGCTAGGATATCTGAGCCGATCAAAGACCGATATTCTTTCTTTGGCTTCTTTCCCGTGCAGGTCTTCTTTATCATGTC
This sequence comes from Amorphophallus konjac, assembly GCA_022559845.1. Classification (NCBI taxonomy): domain Eukaryota; kingdom Viridiplantae; phylum Streptophyta; class Magnoliopsida; order Alismatales; family Araceae; genus Amorphophallus; species Amorphophallus konjac. The sequence goes on along the minus strand of CM040128.1, from coordinate 71,907,191 downwards.
CGGCCCTGAGGCCTTCTTCATAATCATTTGAATCGGAGGAAGAGACTCCGTATATCATTTCTTGAGGGATATCTTCTTCTCCTTCATCCACGGTACCCAAGGCACGGGATAATCTTTGTTGGCCGAGGGCGGAGTTCCCAAGGTAGTGGAAGTAGTCCTGGACCACTTGCTTCATCTCTTCAGAGTTGTGCCTCTGCGGCTCAGGTTGGAACGTCAGTCTTTCCTGGCTTCTTTGCTGGCAGGCCAGTCTTGTTATCTGAGCATTCAAATGCTCGGTCTTGGAATATCTGAAGATGTCGGCCTATCTGGCGCAGGCCCTCGATCTTCTTGGGACGGCAACCATGGCTGGTTCACACATTCCCGCATCGCCATTCTGGCAGCAGTTGGCAACAGCATCATGGTTCTTTCTCTGCCATCTTCTGCCCCCGGCCCTGGGGTGGGTGACAGCAAGGTCTTCTTTCTTTTCAGGTCTTCTACCCCTCATCATGGGGCGAGCAGCAGTCAGTTTTCTTTCCCCATCATTTCTTTCATCTCTCCTACCCCAGGCTCTGGGGTGAGCAGCAATAGTATTTCCTATTCCTTTTCCCTTTCTTCTTCGGCTTCCCGCCCTGAAGTGGGCAACAACATCATTGGTAGCCTTCTCCTCATCTTGAGCTGGAGCCCAGCTCTGTATCTTCTTCGGTTGCCATACCTGCTTATATCTTGCTGGCTTGGGCGCCAGTGGCTTCCTCCCATCAGCTTCCCAGTTGGCCTTCCTGGTGGCCAGAACTTGGAACTTGTTGTCAATCTGGATGGTCGGGACAATCCTGTCCGGCCGGACTTCTCGGGGGCGACCGTCGAGGTTCACCCTAACATCGCCCATCATCATTGTCTTCCCAGAATTTGAAAGACGACGGTCAGCAGCAGCATACCGCCTCCTCCGGTTGGTTCTTTTTCCTTTCTGGGCAGCAGTGGAGACCACGTCCCTCCTTTGAACATGGTGCACATAGCAGGCGACGGCTATCGAGGCCGTCTTCTCCGGTAAGATAGCCTTCTCATCAGCAACCCTTATCGGGGCACTTGCAGCGGCGCCTTGTTTGTTGTTGTCGACCTGCAGCAGGTCGGTGAAGATAAGGCCCAGACAGTTAGGCAGCCCGACGGCGGGCGGCATTGATCCGAACGCGAGGGGTACCGCCAGGTAGCCTTCTCGCACGTGCATGTCGATCGGCTGCTGGCCGAAGCAAACGGACATGATTCCGGCTGTCATTGTAGATTCCTGGAAATAAGGAAAGCACATAGAATCAGAAATTAAGGGGGGGGGGGGGGGGGGGAGGCCCGCTGGGCCTCCTACCTTAGCGTAAAGATGAAGGGAGACTAAGTCCCACCGGGCGTGCCAGACTTGTTTGACGTGAAATCTTTATGTTTATATTATTTTTTTTATCTCGTTATGTCGTTTAATTATTAGTTTATTGGCGTGCCAGTCACCGTGGTGACGATTCTTATTGTGCGCTCGATCTGACTTGGTCAGTCGATTGTGAGTGATCGTGTCTGGACTAATAGTCCGTCATACCCTGAACGCTATGACGTTAATTACGTCCTCCCTAAGGAGGACAACCCTTGATTAAACGCTAGAGGTAGGAGGAAGACAGCGGTAAAACCGTATGCTCAAAGGAGACAAAGTTCATCTGTTTACAAGACGTTTAAACGTATTTGAACAGAACATGGGTTTATTAATTACGAGGGGGGACCCGCCGGCGTATTCCCACCATCTTGGGTGATGCCAAGTGGGGAATGGGAAACCACCCATGCAGCGGCAGGGTAGATTCCGCAAAAGATCGGGTATATGTATATATAGACATAACCCGGAATCCGGATGGGGACCGGTCCTCATGTAACACACCCGGTACGAGTGCGATATCTTATTAATATCCCCCTTTGGAGGGCCATCAGAGATCGCACAAGGGCATAACTCTGTGGGCTAGCGGGGTTATAGGAGAATACCGTGCTCAATTGGTGGGACTATATGAATTTCGGCAGCATGTTCCCTCCATCTGGATTATGCCAGGGGAGAATAGGTCATCATCCACGGAGAGCCGGGACGACGACCGAACAAAGATGGGCACCGGGCCCGGGGACATCTCTTGCCGTCATATTATTGATCAATATTCCCTTGGAACCCATCAGAACACATATAATGACATGGTTCTTTTGGGTTCATAAGGCATCGGTGAAATCCGGGTTCGGGATGAAAGCTGTAGGGGAGATCTTCCCCATTTATTGTATCTCATTAAAACACGAGTGATGGTCTATGAGTATCTCCTTAAACGGATGTAGGGGAGCTTAAGAAGTTTATAGAAGAATGGTGCAGAGGTGGGCCTCTGAGTGGGCTTCATCTGTCTGAAGAAGGGATCTCGGCTTGGCCTTTGGTTTGGACAAAATGGGGCTCTCGGCCTGGCATTTGATGGATGGAGAGGGGCTCTCGGCCTGGCGGTTTGGGCTGGCCAAAGAGGTTTTCAGCGGCCGAGGGAAGGCTCTCGGCCAAGAGCTCTCGGCGGCCAAAAGAAAGGGGGGAAGACCCTCTCGGCGTGGAGGCTCTCGGCCGGCACCTGAGCGCGCCGAGAAGGGGGGGGCGCCGAGAGGGGCAGCAGGCTTGGGCAAAAAGGGTGAACGGGCTATAGGCAAAGGGGGTTCTCGGCCTGGTCGTTTGGGCTGGCCAAAGGGAGATAAGGCCTATCGGCCTGGGGCTTCTCGGCGGGCTCACGGGCGCGCCGGGAAGGGGGGGGCGCCGAGAGGGGCAGCTTCAATATTGGGCAAAAGGTGTGGGTAGTTATGAAGATGGACTGGCTCTCGGCAGAGGGCTTCCCGGCGTGCTCCTGGCCACGCCGGGAGTCTGTACGCCTGGAGCCTTGCATGCGTAGCCTCACGAGGAAAGCGTTTGATAACCAACTGGGTTGTCGTTTAGCTAAAAGACGGGGAAAGCGTCTCGGCCTTATGGTTCTCGGCGGGGAAGCTAGCACGCCGAGGGGGTGAAACGCAGGAGAATCTCAGGGTTTCCAGAGCTCAGGAACGATGCTCTGTTCTGGTATTTTCTGGGGATTTTCAGGCTCGAATCAAATGCTGGGCCAGAGGTGCAAGGGAGGAACTTCATGGGGACTTCTATCGGAAGAGTGCCAAGGGTTTTGGCTGAATGAATCAAACGGAGGAGATCAGACTACCACCTGATCCTGTTGAGGATTTTGCCCTCTGTTGCAGGTCATTTGGGGGAATCGGGGGATGACTGCCCTCCGACCCCTCCAGAAGAATCCAGTGACATTAAACCCATGGAGAATGAAGGGCTGTCAACCATATAACTTCAGACCCTAAGCATCCAACGTTTAGGATGGAGAGCCTGAGATCAGATCGTTATTCATGAGAGATGGGCAGCCCAGGAAACCAGAAAACTGATATCTCTGGCTCCTGAACCGCCAAAGGGGAGGGCTCCTCAGAAAACCCAGATCATAGATGTATATATAAAAAAAAGGGGTATCAAGATCGGAGGGGGAAAGAGAGAACAAGACTCAGTAACCCATTGGATGGGGTTAGGAGTCTTGCCCTCGTCCCCCTTCAAGGAACGAACCCAGGCGATCGGCTTCTAAACCCAAAGAAAATAATCTGTGCTCTTCTCAGACGAGGGCCGTATACATTGAGAGACAGACAGACGTAGATCGGTATGTTGATCCATCAATACCCAGACGGGTCATCTTGATGCTTCATTGCATTGCATATAAAAGAGATTACACCGACCATGGAAGACAAAATGTAAAGCAGAAATCTAAAATCAAGGCCGGAACTCCGGCTACAGTTGCTAGATCGAGATGGAACTCGCCATATTACATCAGATAAAGAAAGAAAGAAAACATGGAGGGGAGGGAGGAGCATTGACTCCTCTCCCTCCCCGGTGCCCACCTTGAGCTCTCCTTCTTCTTCTCTTCTATTTCCTCTCTGTTGATCGAAAGGGGAGGGGTGGCTCTTTCTCTCAGAACGATCCCCTTTTTCTATCTGGCTTTCTCTCTTTTTTCTTTTCTTCAGCTCTTTTTTTTTTCTCCAGTCGATCGATCCCGGAGTCCTCTGATCTTTTTTTTTTCTCTCCGATGTTATCCCCCTTCATCTCTATCGAAGGGAGGGGTTTTTATAGCCCCTTTCCTCTTCCTTCTCGGCAGGGATCTTCACGGCGCGCTCAACCTTGATTTCTCGACGCCATATCTGGGCTTCGACATGGGCTTTGGGCGCCGTCTTCATATAGGCCCACTTAGAGTTTCTTCGAATGTATCATCATCCCAAATGGTCTATCATTTCTGAAATATCTTGTATTGACGTCACGATTGCAATTTTCATCGATCCGCAGATAGGGTTCTATCAGTCCGTAGATAGGGTTCTATCAGTCCGTAGACAGGGTTCTATCAGTCCGTAGATAGGGATTTATCAGTCCGTAGACAGGGTTCTATCTTATCAATATCGTCACTCGAATGGCGACGAGCTCGGACATCAACCTCAGTCTTTCGCTGTTGGTCAGATCTTCTTTTCAATCATGCTTCCACCCCTGATCATTTTCCGGGTGTCAACACCTGGCCACTACCTCGGAAACATCGGACGGTCCAGAAAACCACTTCTCGCGGACGGGAAATGAAACCCAAACAGGAGAGTCACGTCTCACATGACAGGAGTACCTGCCTACTAGAAGCAAGGCCGGATGCGTCCACTGACGGCTTAGACCGCGCCTCAGGTGTCCCCCTCGACCCCTGCTGGAACAGGGACACCGTACAAGTAACCACTGAACAAGGAACTAGCTGGGGTCGCGCTCTTCAGTGCGGGCCCAACTGCCCCCAACCATGTGTGCACACACAGACCATGCGTCCTAGGTCTAGCCCTCTGACTAGTTTTCCCCTCAGCCGGACTCTAGCATCAAGACGTGGGGCCTGACGGTAACCAGCCTAAAAACCATCTCTCGGGGTAGCCTCGCCACCACTCCCTGGTGGGACCACTCGCATGTCGGAAGGCTACGACTAGTGGGGAGTCACTGATGTGACCACTCTCCGAGGAGAAACTCCGAGAATCACGCATGCACCCAACGCGAAAGTTGAGAAGAACCAAGTGGCGCTGAGCCACTAGACTCTAGACAGTCCTCTAGACTCACTAAATCCAACGGTCCTTGAGTCACGAGACTCGAGGTCAAGACCGTCGTACACAACTGCATAACGCCGTTAATCTAGTCTAATCCCTAGGTCTAAAACCATGGTAGTACGAAACCAGAGGCAGCTCACAAGCCGTCGAGACCATTCCCTTGAAAAGGGAACCAAGAACCCTCCAGCCTCAGGCTAGGTAATTGGACTCACACTCCACAGGCCACTCACACGGCCCACGCGGAAAGCACAGAATCATGGTTCCCAAGGCAGCTCACGAGCCACCACGCCGATTCCCCATCCTAAGGAAAGCGGGAAACCTCCAGCCCCTGGCTGAATGACTGGACTCGCAGTCCAAGGCCATACACTTGGCCCAGTCGGGAACCATCTTCCGCAGAAACCCACGACATGCGAGGGAACCCCACCGCACTCACACCGATACACGGAGACTCGATCGAGCGTAAAATAAAGTTCGGAACACATGGGGTCACTCGGACCCACCACACCTATGGGCACGCTAATCGAGGTATCACGGTACCTCTAGACATCCCAGAAACACAGCCACGGAACCCAAGGGACGTCCGAGACACTCACGAGACCGAAGGTTGACCGCCGGGTCACAACCGGGTCGACCGGGGGTCTACATAACACAACCGGAGCATGAGAGGGTCGTCCGGACCCTTAAACCTACGGGGACACTGATTGAGGTAAAGCGATATCTCCGGACACCCAAAAACACGGTCACGGTACTCACGGGGTGTCCAAGACACTCACTGGGCCATAGGTCGATCATTTCCGTAAAAAAACTATGCATTTCGTTCGACCAGCCCATCTGGGTCGGTCAACCTACCCAGATGGGTCGGTCGACCGAACTGGGCATTCTGCCCAGTTCGCAGCTGCCACCGTCAGTCGACCGGACCGCCCGCACTGGTCAACCAAACACGGCAAAACCCCAATCCAAACACTGCCGTTCGGTGCCGATCCACGCCCAATCACCCCCGGGTGATGAGGAAAACATGGGGAACCCATTCGCCAGTCCCAAAACCCAAAAATGGGAGGAAGAAACGGAGGAAACGGCGCTCGATCCATCGAAATCGTCACACGCCCTAAAAACATGATTTTTCCTCCAAATGGCAATAAACCCACACTCGGCTCACCACGGGCTACCAAAATCATGAGAAAGGAAGTACACGAGCTGGGGATCCATCTCCCTACCTCCACCGAAGATTTGACGCGCCGTGGACGCTGATCCACGAAGAAAACGCCGTTAAACCCTCACCGAGACACGAACTCGCGGCCGAGCTTCACCGCGCCTCCATCCCCCGATCCTCGACCCATCCTCACCGTCCTCCTTGCCCGCTGCGCCCCCGCCCCGCTCCGTCGACCACCGGAGAGGAGAGGGTGAGAAGGGAGAGAGCGTGAGAAGAGAGAGGGAGGGAAGAGAGAAATGAGAGGGGAGAGAGAGAAAGAGTTAATATATATAGAAAAATCCCAAAATTCCATAAATTCATGAAAATACGAAAAATTACCTCCGCGATCCTCAGGAGGGGCACAACGCGTTGGTACTATCTCGGAGTTAGAGAACGCCACGGTTCGCCCTACGCAGAGTTCCAAAGGCACATCAGGGAAAAACGCATGTAAAGCACAAAACACACTCCGGAACCCACGAACATGATCTGAAAAATATCCGAAAAACTCGGGACATTACAGCCCTCCCCCCTTAAAGAAATTTCATCCTCAAAATTCAGGACAAACGTGGGAACATATAGGAAGAAATCCTTAACTAACTGACAACACTGTCAGAGCCCCAGCACATAAAAACTCAATTCTCACGAAAGCTCCTATCTTGAGGGACACAGCCAGACTACAATCACGAACGACACCTCGCTCCGCACGCCACGCACACCGGTCATCAGAGCAAGCATACCCTAAAGGACATAGTCCGGCATCACCTCAGTCACAAAGAAAAACCAATCATGGCACCGCTGCCACAATTTCGCTCACTGAGGAGACACAACCCTCGTCACGAGAAACAGCTACCGATCCATCCTATGGTCGACAGACAAATCACACATTAGCTTCACAACCAGCTGACTGGTCGCACACCCTTCTCAAGGGAGCAACAAATACAGAGCCTCCATCAGCTCACACAGCCATCTCAACAGACCGCAATCAGATTATCGGCTCAACTCCAAGGATCACCTCACACCTCGCAAGGTGAAAGCCAGACATATCACTGGGGCAACTCTGCAAGAAGACCAACTTTGATAAAGCCCAGATCCCCTCCGAAAAAGCACGTCACGGAAACGACCACCAAAGGCCTCACCAATACACAGCTCTCACCGTTCACGATGCACAACCAACAACATCTTCTATCTGTGAAAAGACCATCCACTGGTCGCCAGATACACGTCAACGGGAAACCTTCGCCGGCCTGACATGCACGATCCAACTCATAACATGCCATCCGCTGACTCACACAGATAATTACATTGTCTCAAGCTGCACTTCTCTCAGATGTCGCATCTGATCTTGATCATCGCGCCAACTCCACCCTTTCAGGGGAGCACGGCAAAACCAAATGACAAGATCATGGTGTCTTCGGTCTTCACCTCACTCGACTCAAACTTACAAGGGAACCATCCCATGCTGGTCACAGACCAAGGACTTCCAACCACAGGCATCACTCCTCTGTCCTGTCTCATCGAATCCTATCTCAAATAATCCAAGCGGACACCTGCCAATCCCGATTCCGCCCTTATCACAGAGCCACGGGACACCACCGAAACAATTCATGGCACACTTCTCTAAAGGAGGAAAGTGCCACCCAATCTCATAGCAACCTGGTTGCCAACGCTGCGGTCAATGCACACAGGTCCCCAACAATGCACATCTTACCATGGTCGACTACGAGACTAGCCTTACCAGTCACTCACAGCTACCAACCGAAATCAAAATCTCTCAGAGGTCACTTCTTCTAGAACACAATCTCCTCCGAGAACACAGCTTGCAACACAAGTCGGGCACCAAACCACCGACTTTGACCATCACATCCTCGACCTCCATCAGGCGACATCCTCAACAACCCCATCCGGGCTCACACCGACGCCTGACACGGCTTCCATCACAGGAACAGGGTACTCATGTGGCACGCTTGCCAACATTTTTCCCTAACACTCCATCCTGCCAGTGCCAAGAACCATAACACCTCGAGCAACAGCACGATAACAACACGTCTCACACAGAGGAACCAATCCTCAAATGCTCAACGCAACCACAGGAATCCGCCCGTGGCACCCAACGCTACGATCCTGAACCTGTGGGTTATGGGCCCACCAGGCTTCCGCTGCGCACTCTGATCCACGCACACAGCCAACACGGCAACTCGAGACTCGCCATCCAGACAATCCACAACTCGGCTGGTCAACATCAGAAAATAGGGCGAGGAAAGCTCCCTTACCACGAACCCCAAGCACATATTCACTCCTGATAAGTGCTATATTTTACATCATAATTTACATCACATCCATCATCTTTGAGCATTAAATGGATAAAGTTGTGCAACATGAGCATTAATTACATTCTCACACATTATTTGAGTCTTCATGTATTTTATCATCCTTTTGAGCTTAAAAGACCATGTGAGAAATATTTAAAGATTTACATAATTATTTTGGAATGAAATAGATTGATATTTTATTTTTTTCTAAATTTTCAGGAAACATCGACCTAGATTAAGGCGCTATTTAAACAACGCTTCCATGCACGGGCGCTAATTCAGTAAACAACGACAGTTTCAAGGGCGCATCTTAAGTAAACAGCGATGGTGTCACGGGTGTAGACACGCCAAAATTGATACTATGTTGATCAAATCTCATGTCACCATGTTAACGCCCCAAAGTGAACTTCAATATTTCTATAATATAAAGTTTTTCTCTTTTGTGCGGGTTTTTATGATGTTTCTTGCACTTTTGTAATTAACGACTTGAAGAGGGGCGTGATTTAAATAGCGACATAATCTAGGGCGTGTTCTCAAGAAAGGACGGCTGGTGTTAAGGGCGTCGATTTCTGGTATTTTACGAGTCCCACCACGATTGAAAAATCAAGAATTAATGTCCTTCCCTAGGGCGTGTTTTCAATTAACGCCTTTGCTTCAGGCGTCGTCTCATAATTTTCAGAAAAAGAAAGTTTTTATTACTAAAATTGAATTCAGGAGTTGACGCCTTTGTCCCAGTCGTGTTTTTAAGTAACGCCTTAGGGCAGGTCGTCAATTTTAATTGACACCCTTCTGAGGGTCGTCTCTTACCCTTCCGTGTCCGGTTTGAACACACCTTTCCTGGAGAGTTCCCTGCCTTGGTTAATCACTTGCTCGATCTGGGGAACTAGAGTCCTTGCCATTAATGATCATTGCTTATTCTTATCCTATTAGAATACGGTTTTGAACCCTATAAAAGGATGCCCTGGTTGATCTCGATTGAGGTTAGACGGTGCTGGTGATTCGCGCGAGGTTACGGGCTGGTGATTGAGGTTCCTCCTCCTGTGCGATCTCTTTGAAGGCTCTCTGCTGCCTCCTGCTGCCGCAACCGAAGCATCAAGTGTTTTCCCCCTTTACTGTTTACAGGAACAGCAGGGGTCTACTTTCTCGTGTTTGTCTGTTCCTATCATCTCATCATCAATCACTATATTCATCCTTTGCATTAGTTTTTCTCTGCATCATATCTCTTTCCCTCTCCCTAATTCTCTAGGGGTTTTAAAAAATAAACAAAAGGTGCACACTTTATGCTTCTCTTTCATCATCATATTATTTATTTGGATTGATACTACACACACTTGGCTGATCCCCTCTTCTTTTGATTGTTTGTTCTTTGATTAAGGGTAATCAAGAGGAAAACCCCCTTCATCGGCCGGCCGGTAGAAGGAGGAGGAAGGAATCTACATCATCCCGCATATTTTCACCAGGTATTCGCGATCAACTTCCATTATTTTTGAGGTAACCCCTCTGGCAATCACACTCCAATAGCAATCTCTTGCTACCCTTTATGCCCCTTTTATTTTCATTATCTCCATCTTCATATCTTTTATTCATTATTTGATGTGAAAAACGGTGTTCACAACGGGCGTCACTTCATTTGATCAGAAAAGAAAAAGAAAATGAAAAAGTTTGTGCGAGGGCTTGAAGGGGCGTCAATTCAATAAATAGCGACCGTTCACACTGGCGCTAAACCCTGCTGTACGGAAAAGTCAGAAAATTGGAAAAATAAGAAAATCAAAGAAATAAAGCCCATGAGGAAGTCGCTATTCAAGTCTTAACGGAAACTAGAAAAGAAAGAAAATGGAAATAAGGATGCAGCGCCTATATGAGCAGTCACTATTTTTAAATAGCGCCATGGACCAAGTCGCTATTTAGATAACAGTTTGACACGGAAAGACCTTCGCCCGATCATGGTTATCTGCTATTATTTGAGCTCATCCTTTGGAAAGGAGGACTCTATCAATGGAAAGTCACCTCCTTTGATCAAATCTGGATGCTAGAAGTTGAGTTTTGATGGGATTCTCAAAAGTCACGGCCGTATGTCTTCTCTGCTACTATATAAAGCCACCGAGAGTGCCATGAGGGGAGTTAGCTAGTTTTTAGTTTTTGGCCTTTCTTCTTGCCTCTTTTTCATACCTTTCTATTCTTCGTTCTTAATTGTTTTCTTCTTCAAAGTTGCTCGTTTTCAAGTCTTCTTCAAATCTTCTTTCTGCATCTTCTTCTAATTCTTCTTCGTTTTTAAGATATTTTCAATTTTTCAAGCATCTATCTCTGCGGTTTTCACTATTCATCCTCTATTTTCACAGTTCTTATTCCTCATTTTCTTCCCATTCTAATCTTCTGTTGCTTCTTAGTTCTTCATGAAAGTTGTAGGGTTTTAAAATTTCTTCAATTTCTTCCTGTACCACTTCTTCAAATTCTCAACCGCTTTCAAATTATAGTCAATTTTCCAAAGTTCAGTCCTGCACTTTTTACTGTTCATCTGCGCCAACCACTCTGTGTTCTTCCACGTTTTTCACCATCTTCCTCTCATTTTTTGTCTCAGTGTTCTTCAGCAATCCTCTTCCTCTCTTCGCCCTCTACAATTTTCTCTTCTTCTACTTCATCTAATTCTCTCTAGATTTTAATCTATTCTTCTTCTTCTAACCCTCTGTTTTTAAAATTATTTTACTGTGTTTTCTATCACCCACCGTAGCTTCTTCTTTCTCTTTTCACAGCACACACTTTTATTGTCTTCTTCCACTTTCCTACCTCCACCTTCCCATATTTCTTTACATATCTCCATGACGGATTTTCTCTCTTTGGTCCTCTTGGCGGCGTCTTCTTCTTTCCAAGGCGGGGTGAAATTGCAAGGTTCGGCACGGCGGAGACGGCGACATTCTTCCTTCATCTTTTGGATCCTATTTTCTTCCCTTATTCTCTTTTATTGCAAGTTGTAATTTTCAGTTTTTTATAGATTGTACTTGCGACCTTTCATAGTAATAAAGTTGATTTTTATGAAATTATGTCTTGTCTCTTTCTATCTCCTCCAAATTTTCTCTTCCTAAACCCTCTCATATTCTTTTAGTAGTTTTCATGAAATTTATTCTTCCTTTGATTAATCACACTCAAAATTCGATTTTCAAAGCATAAGATATTTTTCCAACTTGTTAAAATAAGAATTTTTCCTCCTCGTGGGATCGACTCCACTTACCACTATATATTTGATTTTTCCAATCTTTTAAAGTGAGTGAGTGCGATTATTTTAAAATTGTGGCACGGTTTTCTTAACGACACAAGTTTAGTGACCTATCAATTTTTGGCGCCGTTGTCCGGAATGAAATTATTTTTTATGTTGGGAAATTCCTTGTGTTTGATTTGTATATAGTTTTACTTAATTTTTCTGTTTTTATTTTACAGGAAAAAAAGCTGAAAATAAAAAATTCTGAGAAATTTAAGCGTCACTAAAGGTCAGTATACGTAGGAAAAGGTCTTTTTTGTGAAATTTTGAAAAAATTCTAAAAAATTCTGAAAAATTCTTAAAAAATCAGAAATCCAGAAAACTCCAAAAATATGATTTTAGATGTCACTTTGCAATAATTTTTTCATATTATTTGGTATTTTTAGTTGATAGTTTCTTTTCTTCATATCTCTTTTTAAAAATTCAAAAAAAAATCTAAAAAATTCTCTGAAAAATAAAAAATCAGAAACTAGAAAAATAGAAAAAAAAATTTCATGCTAGCATATCTTCATCTTAGTGTCATTATTTTCATGCATTTTATATTTTAGTTAATTTCTTATTCACTTGCATCATTATTTGAAAAAAAGAAGCTTTCTCTTCTCATCTCTTTCCCTTTCTTAAAGGTATTAGGATCCTTACACCCCTCTTGGATTTGGAAGGACACTCCATTGAGCATTCCGTCTCTTTGGACTTGAAATTTCATTTCTAAGACCTCCATAAGTCCCCGCACCCGTGGATTCCCTCACGGACGCCGGGCATGTTGTACCACGAAGTACCTTGGAGTTATAGTGCCCTTAGAAGGTTTTCCTAAAAAATAATAATAATAATAAATCATCATCATTCTCGTTGCATAAATCATTCATATAGGAATTAATTCATTGCATCTCAAAAATTTAAAAAAAAAACCATCACGTTGCATGTATTATTCATATAGTTGTTGTTTACCTTGCATTGAAAAAAATAAAAAATAAAAATTTTAAAAATAAATGGGTGAGAAAATACCAATCTTTGAGTGGGCTCATAAATTCAATGAGGTGGACTATTTGGCCCATTTTCTTGATCCATTCTTTGGGCTATGAATCTAAACTCCTTCATGCCACCTTATTATCAAGATCATAATGACATGTGGGCTAGACCGGCCCATTGTGTTGATAATTGCCCAACTCAACCTTTATCATTCACCCACAATGGCCCGACCCATTACAAAAGTCTATACTCTTGGTCGGCCCACAATGAAAGCCCATCACTCATGGGGGGCCAACTTCATTCCTTTAACCAAGATCATATCCAATCCACTCAATTTTATCATGGGCCCTATAATTCATCTTACACCCAAGAACAAGCCCAAATTTTCTCTCCCTCCATGCCGTCTTATGATTCTTATGGGGGAGGATAATATAATAATTCTTGTGATTCTTATCAAGGTCCGGCCCAAAATCCTCCTGATCAATTCTGTCAAAATTGGGCTCCATCTTTAAATAGCTTTCATGATCGAGCCAACTATGGAGGACAACCCACATCCTCTTCCCTACCTCACTATCAATCTAATCATTATTCAACTTCTTATCCTTTGAACTCTACTTCTCAACCTACAAATCTATCTCCTCCTTGCCCAACTCTCAAAAAGGAGGAGAACTTTGATCAATTTTATCAATTCATCATGGCTCAAAATCAATCCATGCAAGCCCGACTAGATCAACTTACTGAGACCAGCAAGGGCATGGAATTGGATCAATTGCCTAGCTACTCCAATACCAATTCTGATTACCAACTTCCACAATTTGACAATACTTAAAGCTTTTATGAACCCATGATTCCCCGTGAACACCATACTCAAATCACAATTGATTTAGATCATGTGGAGAATATGGAGGAGTCTTATCAGGAAGTTTTAAAGGGAGCTAGCTATAGTTACGATGATGACCAAAAGGGTGAGTTTGAGGAGCATGAGTTTAGTTGCCCTTATGAGGAGAGTTCTAGAGAAGTCGATGATCGCAAGTTGGGGGTGAAGAAGAAGAAAGTAGTATGCAAGTCCATGATAAAATCCCATTCACTTCCCTTCTTGAATTTGACGAGTCTTTGTTCCAAGAGCTGGACGAAGAGGATGTGTGTGTGGAGAATAAATTGAGTGAGGCCATCAATAATCTATCTTGGGTAGAGGAAGAGGCAGGAAACTCTCATGACCTTACTCTTAATTGGGCATCTCTAAATCAAGGGGAGGATATTGATTTGCTACCTATTCCTGACATCGGCAACTCTTAATTTGTGTTGGACACTTTCATGTTGGCCGATTTGTCTGATTCCATTAAACCTTCCAAGCTTCATGATGTTGAGGAGTATGCGTCTTTCACTGTTGATTCTCCTAAGCTCCTTGGCACTGATCCGTTGCTTGAAACTCCTCTCCCTTTGATCCCTTCTCACCTCAATAATGTTTATGAAATCTCTAAAAGTGAGGAAGAGCATGACATTTTGATTAATAATAAGGTCTTCATTAATGTTTTCAACACTTATAAAGACCATAAGTGGGAAGATAATTTTCTAATTATTAATCGGGGGAATCCGTTTGGCCTAACTGATTCATCATGGTTTTTACCTCAGGTCACCCCATTAAGAGTTAGGTTGTTAATTCATACATTGCATGATCAGCCGAATTGTGATAACAATAACTCTAACCCCTATACAATCATGCTCAATCTCGTCTTCTTGTGGTACAATGTTTGGCTTTTCAATGACGATGAGATAACGTGGTGGCTCATTCTTAAATCCACATGTTGGTTATAGAGCTTGCACTTTTGAGCTTTCATACATCTGGCTGAAGACGGAAAATTTAGCGCTTCTGGGAGACAATCCAAGGTTTTTGTTATTTGATGCTTTTGTTTCAGTGTGTTTTAGTTGTTAGATTCAAGCCAAGGAGAGGAAGTTGTCGCCATTATCAATAAAGGAGGTTCTGCCCCGCACACTAGGTTGTCTCTTTCCTACTCATCAAACTTCATTGTTACATTATTCTTTCATTTCAACTTTACATGTCATTGAGGACAATGTCATTTAAGTTGGGGGGGAGAGAAAATTTTCATCATTGCATATAGTACAATATGGTAGGGTTTTTACATGAAATTCTTACAATTTGCATGAAAGTGAGAAGATGAAATTCCCGACTGAGTTTTATTGTTTCATGCTTGAAATGAAAGTAATTCTGGATTAGAAAAGGCTAGGGAGAAGGATGATGGAAAATTTATTTCGATCTAGCCATGGAAAAGTGATATAAGAATCTCTTTAAAGTTCATGTGTACTTTAGAAAAATGAATAATCACTTTGCACACTAATGAAACAGGTAAGACAAGCATTCTGTTATTGTGAGTATGGTGTCTGATACTCTACACTTCTTAAGAGAAGAGATCTCTTATAAGCTTTTCTGCCAAGTTATCTATTAAATAAGTGCAAAAGCACTATGAAAAAAAATGGAAGAAAGAAAAGAACACCATGAAAAATGCCTCTATTCTCAGTAACTGGGCCTACTTCACCTGAGACATGTTGAGGTTCGCGTAAAATGAAAAAGGGAACCTTGATCTGGGTAACTGGGCCTGCTTCTCCTAAGGCAAGAGTCGAGGTTCATGTTTAACAGTGAAAGGTAGTGCAACATCATGTGTGTAAAAATAAATAAAAGATCTCAAAGGGACAAATAAATAAGGCTGATAAAAAGCTAGTATACTTAATGCTCTGAACTAAGAGGTGCAGGGTTGAAGGGCACTTGCTTGGAATAGTAAATGGGGGGTGCAATTATCTAAAACTGTGGATTTAGTATTACACATGCACAAGTGCTATTGAACTTTACTTTGAATTCTTGATCATGTACCTAAATTTTCAATATAAGGCTAGTACGAGCATTTATGTTTCCGGATTCCTAATCTTTGGTTGATTCTATGAAGGGAGAGCTTAATATGAAGGTATGAGTATGCAAACTCTTGTTGGTCCAAAATTTTTACTAGTTACATTGTTAAGGGACTAGCAATGAATAAGTTGGGAGGTGTGATAAGTGCTATATTTTACATCATAATTTACATCACATCCATCATCTTTGAGCATTAAATGGATAAAGTTGTGCAACATGAGTATTAATTACATTCTCACACATTATTTGAGTGTTCATGTATTTTATCATCTTTTTGAGCTTAAAAGACCATGTGAGAAATATTTAAATATTTACACAATTATTTTGGAATTAAATAGATTGATATTTTAATTTTTTCTGAATTTTCAGGAAACAACGACCTAGATTAAGGTGCTATTTAAACAACGCTTCCATGCACGGGCGCTGATTCAGTAAACAACGACAGCTTCAAGGGCGCGTCTTAAGTAAACAGCGACGGTGTCACGGGCGTCACTTCATTTGATCAGAAAATAAAAAGAAAATGGAAAAGTTTGAGCGACGGCTTGAAGGGGCGTCAATTCAATAAATAGCGACCGTTCACACGGGCGCTAAACCCTGCTGTACGGAAAAGTCAAAAAAATGGAAAAATAAGAAAATCAAAAAAATAACGCCCATGAGGAAGTCGCTATTCAAGTCTGAACGGAAAATAGAAAAGAAAGAAAATGGAAATAAGGATGCAGCGCCTGTATGAGCAGTCGCTATTTTTAAATAGCGCACTAGACCAAGTCGCTATTTATAGAACAGTTTGACACGGAAAGACCTTCGCCCGATCATGGCTATCTGCTATTATTTGAACTCATCCTTTGAAAAGGAGGACTCTATCTATGGAAAGCCACCTCCTTTGATCAAATCTGGATGCTGGAAGTTGAGTTTTGATGGGATTCTTAAAAGTCATGGCCGTATGTCTTCTCTGCTACTATATAAAGCCACCGAGGGTGCCATGAGGGGAGTTAGCTAGTTTTTAGTTTTTGGCCTTTCTTCTTGCCTCTTTTTCATGCCTTTCTAGTTTTTGTTTTTAATTGCTTTCTTCTTAAAAATTGCTCGTTTTAAAGTCTTCTTCAAACCTTCTTTCTACATCTTCTTCAAATTCGTCTTCGTTTTTAAGCTATTTTCAGTTTTTCAAGCATCTATCTCTGTGATTTTCACTGTTCATCCTCTATTTTCACAGTTCTAATTCCTCATTTTCTTCCCTTTCTGATCTTCTGTTGCTTCTGAGTTCTTCATGAAAGTTGTAGGGTTTTAAACGTTCTTCAATTTCTTCTTCTACCACTTCTTCAAATTCTCAACCGTTTTCAAATTATAGTCAATTTTCCAAAGTTCAGTCCTGCCCTTTTCACTGTTCATCCGCGCCAACCACTCTGTGTTCTTCCACATTTTTCACCATCTTCCTCTCATTTTCTGTCTCTGTGTTTTAGCAATCCTCTTCCTCTCTTCGCCCTCTACAATTTTCTCTTCTTCCACTTTGTCTAATTCTCTCTAGATTTTAATCTATTCTTCTTCTTCTAACCCTCTGTTTTCAAAATTATTTTACTGTGTTTTCTATCACCCACCATAGCTTCTTCTTTCTCTTTTCACAGCACACACTTTTATTGTCTTCTTCCACTTTCCTACCTCCACCTTCCCATATTTCTTTACATATGTCCATGGCGGATTTTCTCTCTTTGGTCCTCTTGGCGGCGTCTTCTTCCAAGGCGGGGTGAAATTCCAAGGCTCGGCACGGCGGAGACGGCGACATTCTTCCTTCATCTTTTGGATCCTATTTTCTTCCCTTATTCTCTTTTATTGCAAGTTGTAATTTTTAGTTTTTTATAGATTGTACTTGCGACCTTTCATAGTAATAAAGTTGATTTTTGTGAAATTATGTCTTTTCTCTTTCTATCTCCTCCAAATTTTCTCTTCTTAAACCCTCTCATATTCTTTTAATAGTTTTCATGAAATTTATTCTTCCTTAGATTAATCACACTCAAAATTTGATTTTCAAAGCATAAGGTATTTTGCCAACTTGTTAAAATAAGGATTTTCCCTCCTCGTGGGATCGACTCCACTTATCACTATATATTTGATTTTTCCAATCTTTTAAAGTGAGTGAGTGCGATTATTTTGAAATTGTGGCACGACTTTCTTAACGACACAAGTTTAGTGACCTATCAACTCCCAAATCTGGCAATCTTCTGCAACTCCGCAGGCTCCGATCCGCCACTCATCAGAAAAATTCCAACACCAGCCAAGAATTCTTGCGGACACCGCCGAACCGACACTCGTCCTTCCGGAGCAGTGCCAACACACCCTCGTACAACAAGGGAATTGGGCAGGACTTCTCACAGGCAACCACCTTGCCAAAACACAGGACACGTCTCGTACAGACTTCATGGCACACGAAGGCCAACCAATCCGAACACGTGATTCAAGACGACGAACCTTAGGCAAACACGATCTCTCCAACTAAGGGAGAATTTGATCACATCTCCGACCAACGGAAAATCTCCATGCTCAACCTGACCTCGAACCTTGCACACACTGGGAACAACACCATCCAGCACCGAGAAAACCATCGTCACGTCAAGTCAACACCTCCGACACACTCGGCGAGTGTCACGTCGCACCACGATCACAGCATCTCTCGATGCACCACCACTGCAATTCCTCGAACTGTAACACACCACACAAAGAGCCGCAACACGAGCCATAATCGACAACTGTCAACGCTCATCCTCGAGTCCCGAAACCACGGCGGAACCTTCTCATCTCAAACCAAATCCAAGGCGAACACGACCCGTTCGCACACAAGAGTACAGGAGAAAGACTTACTGGACAACTCCGCCCAATCCTGCCTCAAAATCCGCAAGAATAACGAGGACCGACACGTCATTTCTGACGTCACAGAGCATGACAAGGACATCAGGCTCGACAAATCAACAATTCACCGAGAAGATCCTCAGCTCACCCGAGCACACTTCTCGATCAGAGGACCCGCTCTGCCGCCTCAAACCACTACCTTAACACCTCAAGGGCTGGATAAATCTCACGCTGGAGTGGCCAAACCAATAACAACTCCCTCAGTGCACGCTCACGGCCACTTAACCACGAACAATCCCCGCCAGCCACCTGACCTCGCGGCAAACACCTCGAACACTACACTGCAGCGACGCACCTGCCGGCAACCTCTACCCCACGTAGCATAACCGAGGCCACAACCCATCGGGAAGAAACCTCTCTATCACATCCCTTGGGCCCCACACCGGCACAAAAGCCGCAAACAGCAACCACCTTCACAGCGCCAACACCGCGCACTCAAGCTCTCAAGCGAGAAACGAAGCTGCAAGTAAAACACAAAACCCTAAGCCAACTGTCGATTGTACTAGACCTTATAATGGACTCTGATCACTGCAATATCTTGAATTCCTATGTACGTCCACAACCACCACTCTGATACCATCTATAACAACCCAAGATCCAGATACCGGGGAGAGCCCGATACCATTCGAATCCTGGCCCGCCGCCCACGAGCCGGGTGGGCTCGAAAGGGCTAAAAGGAGTGTGGAGGTACAAAGAAATAGGAAATAAAGCAGGATAATTCAACAATTAATAGAAATAAATAAATAACTACAACAACAGAGTCCAATCCAATAGAAAGTACAGTCTAAAGTAGTAAAACGTACCACATGCCAAGTGAACACTCGGCCGGACGAGCTGGCAACTAAGAACCTCCGAACAGCACCCTCAAACTTCGAGGAAGAACCGCCGCACCTGAAAAGTAGGGGTGAGCCTCCTATCACTGCCTTAGTAGGGATCCCGCAGAACCCCAACTGAGAACAACGGCGGTAACAGAAAGGAAAAATAGCTACAACTATAGCAAGAACAGCGAACCGATGGCCGGTAAAAACTCGACACTACAGCTACTCCTATTGTACTGGTCAAATAGAAAGGGAAATATTGATCTCACAATCGGGAACCGGACCACTCTAACACCAGGCCTACCAAGGACACACTCACGGTAGCTCCGCCGCGAAGGCTTGTCCTCTCAGACAAGGCCAACCTGGACCACGCTGTCCAAGGTAGGGTCACTACCACACTGTCGTGAACACGACTCTAACAAGACGCAACCTTGGTGAAGCCACTGGCACCCTGACCACTACCTCAGAAACACCGGACGGTCTAGAAAATCACGTCTCACAGACAGGAAATGAAACCCAAATAGGAGAGTCATGTCTCATGTGATAGGAGTACCTGCCCACTAGAAGCAAGGCCGGATGCGTCCACTGACGGCTTAGACCGCGCCTCAGGTGTCCCCATTGACCCCTGGTGGAACGGGGACACCGTACAAGTAACAACTAAACAAGGAACTAGCTGGGGTCACGCTCGTCAGCGAGGGTCCAACTACCCCCAACCACATGTGCACACACAGAACATGCATCCCAGGTCTGGTCCTCTGACTGGTTTTCCCCTCAGTCGGACTCTAGCGTCAAGACGTGGGGCCCGATGGTAACCAGCCTAAAAACTGTCTCTCGGGGTAGCCTCGCCACCACTCCCTAGTGGGACCACTCGTGTGTCAAAAGGCTACGACTAGTAGGGAGTCACTGATGTGACCACTCTCTGAGGAGAAACTCCGAGAACCACGCACGCACCCTACGAGAAAGTCGAGAAGAACCAAGTGGCGCCGAGCCACTGGACTCTGTACAGACCTCTAGACTCACTAAATCCAACGGTCCTTGAGTCGTGAGACTCGGGGTCAAGACCGTCGTACACAACAGCACAACGCCGTTAATCTAGTCTAATCTCTAGGTCTAAAACTATGGTAGCACGAAACCAGAGACAGCTCATGAGCCGCCGAGACCATTCCCTCGAAAAGGGAACCAAGAACCATCTAGCCTCAGGCTGGGTAATTGGACTCACAGTCCATAGGCCACTCACATGGCCCACGCGAAAAGCACAGAATCATGGTTCCCAAGGTAGCTCACGAGCCACCATGTCGATTCTCCATCCTAGGGAAAGCAGGAAACCTCCAGCCCCAGGCTGAATGACTGGACTCACAGTCCAAGGCCATACACTTGGCCCAGTCGGGAACTATCTTCCGCAGAAACCCACGACATGAGGGGGAACCCCACCGCACTCACACCGATACATGGAGACTCGATCGAGCGTAACACAAAGTTTGGAACACATGGGGTCACCCGACCCACCACACCTACAGACATGCTAATCGAGGTGACACGGTATCTCTAGACATCCCAGAAACACAGCCACGGAACCCTAGGGACATCCGGGACACTCACGAGACCGAAGGTCGACCTTCGGGTCACAACCGGGTTGACCGGGGGTCTTCATAACACAACCGGAGCACGAGAGGGTCGCCCGGACCCTTAAACCCACGGAACACTGATTGAGGTAAAGCACTATCTCCGGACACCCAAAAACACGGTCATGGTACTCACGGGGTATCCGAGACACTCACGGGGCCATAGGTCGGTCATTGGGTCTCAACCGGACCGACCGGAGCCAAAAATAGGCCAAAACTCTGCATTTCGGTCGACCAGCCCATCTGGGTCGGTCAACCAAACCAGTTCGGTCGACCTACCCAGGTGGGTCAGTCGATCGAACTGGGCAGAATGCCCAGTTCGCAGCCGCCGCCGTCGATCGACCGGACCGCCCGCACTGGTCGACGTAACACGGCGAAACCCCAATCTGAACCCCGCCATTCGGTGTCGATCCATGCCGAATCACCCCCAGGTGATGGGGAAAACATGAGGAACCCATTCCCTAGTCTCAAAACCCAAAAATGGGAGGAAGAAACGGAGGAAACGGCGCTCGATCCGTCGAAATCATCACACACCCTAAAAACATGATTTTTCCCCCAAACGGCAATAAACCCACGCTCGGCTCACCATGGGCTACCAAAATCGCGAGAAAGGAAGTACACAAGCTGGGGATCTATCTCCCTACCTCCACCGAAGATTTGACGCGCCGTGGACGTCGATCCACGAAGAAAATGCCGTTAAACCCTCGCCGAGACACGAACTCGCGGCCGAGCTTCACCGCGCCTCCATCCCCCGATCCTCGACCCATCCTCACCGTCCTCCTCGCCCGCGTCGCCCCGTTGCGCCCCCACCCCGCTCCGTCGGCCGCCGGAGAGGAGAGGGTCAGAAGGGAGAGAGCGTGAGAAGAGAGAGGGAGGGGAGAGAGAAATGATAGGGAGAAGAGAGAAAGAGTTAATATATATAGAAAAACCCCAAAATTCCATAAATTCAAAAAAATGTGAAAAGTTACCTCCGCGATCCTCGGGAGGAGCACAATGCGCCGGTACTGTCCTGGAGTCGGAGAACGCCACGGTTCGCCCTGCATAGAGTTCTGAAGGTACATCAGGAAAAAACACGTGTAAAGCATAAAATACACTCCGGAACCCACGAACACGATCCGAAAAATATCCAAAAAACCCGAGGCATTACAACAGTTGCTAGAATTACTGAAAAAGGGCTACATCCATCCTAGCTTTTTCCCATGGGGTGCTCCTATGTTATTTGTGAAGAAGAAAGATGGAAGCCTGAGGCTATGTATAGATTACAGGTAATTAAATCAGGTGACTGTCAAGAATAAATATCCTTTGCCCAGGATTGATGATTTATTTGACCAACTTCAGTCGACGAGTGTCTTTTCACGGATTGATCTTTGATCTGGTTATTATCAATTGAGGATTCAGGAATCTGATTTGGAGAAGACTGCCTTTAGTACGAGGTATTTTCACTATGAATTTTTGGTTATGTCATTTGGGCTAACCAATGCTTCAGCAGCCTTTATGGATCTCATGCATCGTGTGTTTCGTCCATATTTGGACCAGTTTGTGGTGATCTTTGTGGATGATATTTTGATCTATTTTACCTCTGAGGAAGAACATGTTCAACACCTTCGGGTAGTATTGCAGACTCTGCTAGATCACAAGCTCTATGCTAAATTTAGCAAAGTGAGTTTTGGCTTCGGGAAGTTCATTTTCTAGGCCATGTGATTTTTGGTGATAGAGTTGCAATTAATCCTGTTAAAATTGAAGATGTTCTACAATGGCAGAGCCCTAAGACTATGATAGAGATCAGGAGCTTTCTGGGTCTTGCTGGTTATTACAGAAGATTTATTCAAGATTTTGCACGGATTGCCGCGCCAATGACTAAGTTGACTCGCAAAGATGTGCCATTTGTGTGGTCGGATATGTGTGAACATAGCTTCAATGAATTGAAAGGCTACTCACCACTTCTCCAATGCTTGTTTTGCCTTCTGGCTCGGGTGGCTTCATTGTGTGTACAGATGCTTCTCGAGTAGGGTTGGGTGCAGTGCTTATGCAACATGGCAAGGTTGTGGCATATGCGTCCCGGCAATTAAAGCAACAAGAAGAAAATTATCCCACTCATGATTTAGAGTTGGCGGCGGTGATTTTTACATTGAAAATCTGGTGACACTACTTGTATGGTGAGAAGTTTGAGATCTTCACAGATCATCAAAGCTTGAAGAATGTGTTTTCTCAGAAGGATTTGAATCTCTGTCAGCGCAGGTGGATGGAGTATATGAAAGATTATGATTTTACTCTGTCTTATCAACCTGGCAAGATGAATGTGGTGGCTGATGCATTGAGTAGGAAAGTGCAGATCAGTCATTTATTGATTCGAGAATGGAAGTTGTGGGAATAGTTTCCTTGTGAGACATTCAGATTGAAAATTCCCCGTGATCCGATGGTAGCCGTGTTTGCTAGTCTAGTGATGACTCCAGCTATTTACCAACAGATCAGGGAGACACAACAGGAAGATTCTGAGTTGTCTCGCATTATGTTAATGCCAGATGTGGAGTTCGGTGATGATTCTATGGTCAGATTCAGAGGAAGACTTTATGTTCTGGCTGATGAATCTTTGAGCAATGTCATTTTGCGTGAAGCACTTGGATCTCGCTATGTTATTCTTCCTGGCATCATGAAAATGTATCATAATGTGAAAAGGTAATTCTGGTGGCCAGGTATGAAGAAAGATGTAGCTGATTTTGTGTCTAAATATTTGACATGTCAACAAGTCAAAGCTGGGCATCAAAAGCCTAGAGGAATGCTTCAACCCTTGGAGATTCTAATGTAGAAATGGGATCACATCACTACTGATTTTATTGTGGGTTTGCCTCGCACTTCTCAAGGCTATGATGGTATTTGGCTGTTAGCTGATCGTCTAACAAAGATAGCGAGAATGTTGCCGATCAAGGTGACGTGGAATGTTCAGAAATTGGCGGAGCTGTATGTTGAAAAAATTGTGCCGTTGCATGGAATTCCAATATCCATTGTGTCAGATCGTGACCCGCATTTTACTTCTGGCTTCTGGCAGAGCTTTCAAAAGGCGTTGGGTACGGAATTGGCATTTAGTTCAGTGTATCATCCTTAGTCTGATGGTCAGTCCGAGAAGACTATTCAGACATTAGAAGATATGTTGCGATCGTGTTATTTGGATTGGCAGGGTTCGTGGAGTCAACACTTGCCACTGGTGGAATTTTTATATAATAATAGTTATCATTCCAATATTGATAT
Source organism: Amorphophallus konjac (assembly GCA_022559845.1). NCBI lineage: Eukaryota > Viridiplantae > Streptophyta > Magnoliopsida > Alismatales > Araceae > Amorphophallus > Amorphophallus konjac. The sequence goes on along the minus strand of CM040128.1, from coordinate 71,882,831 downwards.
GGCTCCGTATGAAGCTTTGTATGAGCATCCTTGTCGTACACCGTTGTACTGGTTTGAGACTGGCGACTGGTTGTTGACAGGACCGGATATGATTCAGCAGTGTCTTGATGTGGTGCGCCTGATCAGACAGAAAATGTTGACAGCTCAAAGTCGACAGAAAAGCTATGCAGACCGGCGTAGGAGACCATTCCAATTTGAGCCTGGAGATTCTATTTTTGTGAAAATATCTCCGATGAAAGGTGTGATGAGATTTGGGAAGCGTGGAAAGCTTAGTTCTCAATATATTGGTCCATTTCCTATTCTGGAACGTGTGGGCCAAGTGGCTTATCGACTTCAGTTGCCATCGGCGATGTAAATAATTCACGATGTGTTTCATGTTTCTCAGTTAAGAAAGTATATTCCTGATGCATCTCACGTGTTAGATGATTCGATGTGGCCTGAAGTGACAGCGGATCTATCCACGCCAGAGTTTCCGATATGGATTGATGATCGTCGTGAACAACGACTGAGGAATAAGGTAATCCCTCGGGTAAAGGTAGTATGGCAGCATCACTCGGGTACTGACGCTACTTGGAAATGTGAGGATGAAATATGTCAGCAGTTTCCATTTTTATTCGTATAAGGTATATTTCTTTCAGTTCTCTCCTTGTGCTTCCTTTTAAATTTTAAAGACAAAATTTCTATTAGGAGGGAGGGACTGTAAGATTCGGTACTTAATGGATTCTTAGCAGATCCTTATCAGTATTGAAGTGTGGGAAGATTCATGAATTTAGGCTATTTTATTGGGCTTAATGGGCCTAGTTAAGTGGGCTTAACCAATTTGTATAAGTATTTAGAAATGAAATAATGCATTTATGTAATTTTGCTTCTTTTAAGGCCTTATTACAATTTGAGTTTTTTTAACAAAAAAAATAATATAAAATTTTTTTTTAAGAATCCACGAGGGTTCTCTCCCTCTCTCCCCTTACCCTCTCTTTCTCACTCGCACGTCTCCCCCTCTCTCTTTGCCTCTCGGTGCTGTGATCACCCCGGGCCGTTGCAGGGATTGCAGGTGGCGGCCTTGGCGAGCCCGAGGCGTGAGGAGTGCGGTGGTGTCAGCATGAAGGCGAGCCGTAGAGCGTGGAGTGGGAAACCCACGTGGTGGAGCGTGGTGTCCTTCACGTAGAACGGGCGTGGAACAGCGCTTTCGGCTTGAACCAAGTAGGGGGATGGCTTCCTTGCCTCGTTAGGATCGATTTCTTGTCCTTTGGCATGTAATAGGATGGCCATATGCATGAACATTGACATTTATGTTTTCAAAGCATGAACATTGTAATTTATGTTTTCAATCCATCCATGGCCATTATTTTTATGTTTTTGGATGCATAGATGTTGTGGAATGGTCATAGGAAGGCAGGGAATAGGTTTTATGATATTTTCCCATTGATTTGAATCGATTGGGAGGGATTCCAAATAGAAATCCCGCATTTTCGATGCTCTGGGCGGCTTACGGTCGTCCCAGTGACCGCTTGCAAACAGGGGTAAGGCGGTGGACCTAAGCGGTCTTACGCTTGACCGTTTGGTATCTTAGGCGGTCATTCCACCGACCGTTTGTAGACCCTAGCAGACCAGTAGGTGGCCGTTTAGTCCTTTGACCAAGTAAGGCGGTGTGAGTCTGGAGGTCTTTGACCAGACCATTTACCATCCCTAAGCGGTCCATCGTGCGACCGTTTGCGATCAGGTTTCGTCCCGTTTAATTATATGAAATGTTCGTGGCCAAGCAGTCATGGACATGACCGTTTGGGTTGGTTTAGCGATCAATCGTCCGATCGTTTACCAGGTCCATGCGGCCCTATGCTATACCGTTTAGCCTTGCAATATGTGAATTTTATCCTGCTCATTTAATTATGCATTTAATACTGCATGTTCGCCATGTTTAAATATTTTTAGAAACGGTGGCATGTTTTTAGATCCCAATAGAATTATTTTCTCTTTCCTTGTGATGGAACCACTAGTTGTAGCCCGACGACCTTTAGTGGCAGCCCACCTGGGAGATGTGGCGGGGTAGTCCCGGTGTACAGTTTGTAAGCTAGTTCCCGTGGACCCCCTTGCTTGGTAGTAGAATCCTACTGGGGGGAAAAACTAGCTAGAGGCCTGGCTCAAGGCATTGAGCCTGTGTGTGCACACGTAGTCAGGGGCTTGGACTGACACTGACGAGTGTGACCCTGACTAGTTCTTGACCTTGGTTACTATTACGTGTCTCACTTGCGGTGTTCCAGGCTCGTTCAGATACTTGAGACGCAGTATAAGTCATCAATGGACGTGTTTGGTCTTCTTTCTGGTGGTCCTTTCTTTCTCTTGTCACTTGGAATTGTTGAATTATTATTCTATTGGTAGATTACAATTCTCGAGTTTAATTATTCATGTGAATATTAAATGACATTTCAGTTAGCAGTTTTTAATTTATTCACGTGCATGTACAGCTTTATTTCCTGTCATTCCTTTATGCCATTGCATGATTACTTGCTTTTATATGTTTAGTTGCGAGGTAGGGATCCACGTGAACCCTACTAAGTCTATGTTGTGAGACTCACCCTTCCCTTTCAGGTGAAGCGGAGCAACTGTCTATGGGTTTTCCTCGCCCTTTTGGCCGGAAGTCATAGAGCCAGCAGTGGTCTGTTTGTCTGTCCGTCTATCTTTTGGTTTCCTTTTGGCCGGGGTATGCCCCATGTAGTTGTTTATTTTTGACTTTTGTACAATGTTGGACTTGTAAAGTTGGATCTGGACTAGTTTATATAAATATATCACTCTATTATTTTAAATTGCTTCCGCTTAAAATTGCCATTTTATAATTGCGCGTGTAATTCCAGTTCATTATGCACCCCCTCAACCAATCCTCCCAACCCTTACGGGGCCTCATCAGCCTCTTGGGTGGCGTCTTCGAGTTCTTGGTATCGGTTTACCGGTATCTGGATCTCCGGGTCGTTACATACACTGTGTAGATCTGATGCTCAAAGAGATTGGTCAGCTTCGTGTAGTCAAATATGTGGTCGAGGTGGCACAAAAGGTCATGAAATATATCTACAACCACACACTTGTATTGGCATGGATGAGAGAGCATTGTGGCAGCGAACTATTGAGGCTTGGCATCACATGATTTGCCACCAACTACATCGCATTGCAGAGCCTTCTGAAGTACAAGGATGGGTTAAAACAAATGTTTAGGGGTGAGACTTGGCTTAGTTCCTCTTTTGCCCCTTCACGTGATGGAGGGGAGGTCGAAGGGATTGTCAACACCGGTAACTTTTGGGATAGAGTCAATATATTAGTTTCATTGATAGAGCCACTGTATGAGGTATTCAAATGTGTGGATGGGGATAGAGTACCAACCATGGGGTTGGTGTACAGTAAAATTGAAGGTACAAAGCTGAAGATTCTTGCAACGTCCAAGAAATATGGACCCACTATCTTAGAGATTGTGGAGGACAGATGGGACAGGCAAATGAGACGTGATCTTCACATGGCAAGTAAACATTTACAGTCTCTAACAATAAATGAGTCGCGATCTTTAGATGAAGCATAAATTTTTAATATCCTGTGATTGCACCATACTACCTACACCCGGCCTTTCAATATGCTTGGGGCCTCGCTTATGACGATACTTTAATAGAATCCATCAACATTATGGTAGACCGATTCTCTCGCAGGCCAACAGATGTTGATGATGTGTTGAATAAGGTATACTTGGATATTTTTCCTTTAACAATATGAAATGAATTATGTACCTATTTTTTTTGATAATGCATATGAAAATATTTAGAGAGGTAATTGGTTCATTTTTCGATAATGCCGTGGCCAGCCGTGATAGACTCGATGCAGGTAATATATTTTGACAATGCACATTCTATAGCTTGACAAGTTGTGATTGCATCTAATTATCATAATGTTCACCATCTGCCTTAATCACAGCTGAGTGGTTGCTAAATTATGGAACCAGTGCACTAACATTAAGGAAGATCGCAATGAGAGTTCTATCACAAACATCCTCATCGAGTGGGTGTGAGCGGAATTGGTCGATATTTTCCTTCTTACATACCAAGCTCAGGAATAGGCTAACACATAGAAGGCTTGACAAAATGGTCTATGTTCATTACAACATGAAGCTAAAGGTTAAGCATGTACAGATGAATGCAATGGGAGGAGAGGGAGATTACGACCCAACAGATGCTATGTACTTGCGAGACGATGATGACCCTATGGTTTCATGGGTTACAAGAACCACAACCAAGCATGGTGAGGCAAAACTTGACGAGGAGGGCGAAGAACCAGGTGAGACACCACGACCTAATACTTTTCTGGCAGCAGTTGTGCAGCAGGCAGTAGGGGAGGGAGATGACATCGATGTGTAGACGGTTGGAGACAAGTCAGCAACGCGACGTGATGAGGAAGTTAATTTGGATGAAGACCTCATCATTGGGGGCGGAGACACATCTTATATGTACAATGATGCAGCATGGGAGCGATTGATGTAACCTCCATCAAATCCACGTCCACCACTAGCTCAGGTGAAATAATATATACAAATCGAATCGCATATTTGATTAGAGAACGTAGGCATATATCTATGTATGATGATGTAAGAAATATATTATAGGCCGATCCGACAAATGAACACTGGTCTCGGGTTGCTGTACCGTGACATTCAGTATCTACAGAACCGAGAAGGATATCCTCTTCTAGAGAGGCTAGGGGGAGTTCATCATTTAGAGAGGTGAATTTATATGACTACAAGAAGATTTATATGTTATATTCTATTGCTAATTGAATTTGTTGTTGGCTCAATTGTGTAGCCTTTGGTAGCATCCAAACAGCCATCTCAATCAGCTGCACTACGATGCTCAGCGTCTAAGGCACCCATTCAGTCATCTCAGGTATACTCATACGTATATATTTACACAGTACGAAATGACTTAAACTTATTATCTAACAAAACCTCTGATTCTCAGGCATCTAGAGGGACACAACATGTAGCAGATAAGCGGCCGCCTGCTCCACAGAAGAAGCAATCGTCATAGACCACATTATTCAAGAAAAAAAAGGGCACACAACCACCAGTAAATCTGATGGACATTATAGACTTGGAGACAATTGATCCCAATGCAGATGACGACTCTCCCGAGCCATCTGTTGAGCCCCGCATCAGTGGGAGTCATGACTCCGATGACGACAGCACATCGACAGGGTCTTCATCCCATAGTCGTGGCGGTTCTCAAGGTGGTCAACGGAGTCATCGTGGGGATACTAGTGCTGGTGACAGAGAGTATAGCAGTGGTCAAGGCAGAGGTCATGGGGGTCACGAACATGCGGTATGGACAGAGGAGCAACAATTCACACACGTCACGCAAGATGAGGACCACGGTGCTCCACTGCCAGGGGCGAGGCGGGCAGCTGATTATTGGGATCTCTACTATGGAAGTTCTGTTGCAGACACTACTGTAGACACGCTAAATTTCACGCCATTTTGAGTATATCTCCTATCGCACTGTGATGCCCCATTTGACCCTCAAATTGACTTATTTGAGTGGTTTTCCTCATTTTTCTTGAATATTCAACTTTCCCAAGCTTTTTCACATGTTTTTCTATTTTTTAGATTTTTTTTGAGATTTTCTCTATTTTTTCAGGCCTTTCGCTAAATAATGGCAATGGGCTGGTCGCCATTTAATGGGCGCCCATCACCTGGGCGCCCATTATGGAATTGGCGCCCAGGACCTGGGCGCCCTTGAGCCCATTCAAATTGGTGCCCAGGTCAAGGGCGCCCATTTCCTGCATGTTCCGTTTGGCCAATTTTCTGAAATATGTGAATTAGTGACACTCCGGAAAGTCGCTATTTCTTTAAATAGCGACCGTTCGGAAGGTCGTCAATTCTTTTCATCATATTTTGAGCCGAAATCAGACTATTTTTTATTCCACGACTGTCCGGAAGGTCGCCATTTCATGAATAGGCGCCTGTGTGGAATGTTGCCAATTTCCTTGCTATATTTTGAGCTTTTAACTCCATCCGAAACTCGTATTAATTTCTAATTAGCGACCACCTCATGGTTGCCAATTATTTTCAAATGTCGGAAAGTCCTAATTCATCTAGAAATGCTTTGGAATCAGTGACGCTTCCATCTGCCGCCCTTTAAATAGCGACCGTCTGTGTGATCGCCATTTCTTGTAGAATTCCGAACTCCAGCAGAACCTTCTTCTTTCTCCGTTTTGAGCACCTTTTCACTTGGGAAAGGAGTCTTAAGGCCTTCCAAGGATGAAAGGACACTTGGCTAATGTTTATCTCTTTCCAAATCCTATTAAAACATGTTTTCCTAATTTTCTTTGGATTAAACTCCGAATTTCAGCCCTGTAAATAGGAGTCCTCTCTCCCTTGTGTTGAAGGCATCAACAATCAAGAAAGAGGAGGTGCTGCCGGATCGGGAGATCAAGGAGAAGTCTCCCACATGCTTAATGCTACATCCCTTGGAGATCTTCTTCCTCTTGGAGCTACATTGAAGCCCCCTTTGGAGAATCACATCAAAAAGCCTAGCCCTTCCTTAATCTCTTTTATTTCTTTCATGAATTTTACTTAGTTTGCATGCATCATGTTCTTTTCTCTTCTTTCATTATCTTCATCTCCTCAACCACATTGAGGCCTCCTTAGTGCAACACTTGCACACCTCCCTCTTATTTCATCATATCATCATCTTTACCTGCCCTTTGCATAGGGGTTTAACGGTCAACACCCAACAAGGTGTGTTCATCTCCTTATTGTCATGTTTGTTTATCTTAAGGATTTGATGCTACACATCTCATAATTCTAATCCATATTTTTTGTTGGTTGTTTATCTTATTTTGCAAGGGTAATCAAGCAAAGAAGAACTCTCTTCATCGGCCGGCCAATAGAAAGAGAAGGTAACACTCACATCTCCCCGCTTCCTTATTCGCGATCCCTCCTTATTTTTTTTATTGTTATATCTTTGAGACCCTCGCGTCTCTGGCGATCACACTCCATTAGCATCCTACGCATGCTCCCCTTTTCTATTCTTTTCATCATTCTTTTCATAGGTTTTTATGATTTTTCTTATTTCCTTAAGTGGATTTCCTAAATCTACAAATTGGCAATCACGGTGGGACACCTCTTATTTTTATTTTGATTACCCTTCCCCTCGGGCACCCACGTGTGCCATCTCTCTTCGCACCCACGATGCACCCCCTTTTGTGCTCCACGTAGCACTCTCCCTAAGTAATTTTTAGTTTGATAGATTTGTAGAAATTCCATTTATCTATCAATCTCTTAAAAAAATAAAAAAAATGAGCATGTCATGCTTTGTTTCATAATTTTTGATTGTCATGATCCATACTCTGAGTTTGTGAGTGTGTTCTTCATTTTATTGATTTTTTCTTCACTGTTTAAGCTTTCTGGTCGTTGCTGCAGCTTTCTGGGAAAGGGGTAATTGGCGCCCACATAGTGGGCGCCCATTTAAGAATTAGTGGCTGGGTGCAGGGCATCAATTCCCTACCCTATTGAAAAAAAAAAGAAAAATTTGGAATTGGCCCCCATCAGATGGGCGCCCATTAAAGAAATAAGGGCAGTGAGGAGGGCGCCATTTACATTTTTTTCTTAAAGAAAAAAATCATCACAGAATTGGCACCCACACAGAGGGCGCCCTTCCAGGAATTGGTGGCACCTGTCAGGGCGCCAATTTCCTGAGTTTTTCACAGAATTGTTCTTATGTGACTTATTTTGTATCATTCTTTCATATTTCTATTCATTCATATATATTCTCTCCATTCTGCATTAGTTTTGCATTCATATTGCATTTGGGCTTGGGAGACCTCCTCTCCCCACACTGTTAGGATCCATACCCCCTCTTGGTGAAGGAAAGACCCTCCATTGAGCATTCCGTCTCTTTGGATCGGAAATTCCTAAACCAAGCCTCCATAAGTCCCCGTACTCATGAATTCCCTCACGGAAGGTTGGGCAAGTTGTACCTTGAAGTTCCCTGGGTTTAGTTAGCCTATACGTGGTGAGAGAGCATACCTAGTTGGCATTGAAGAAAATCACATTGAAACTAGGCTCCTACCTTGTGTGAATCATATCAAATTTTGATAAAATCTTTAATTTACATCAAGGTTTAACTTAAGACATCAAGCGTAAGCATCCAACTTGTGTGATCTTTGTAAATTATTTTGATTGAATTATTACATAATTTGCATAATGTTTCGCTTTGATAATCAAACCAACATGTTCAATCCTAATCAGAATCATGAGGATGCACAACTTAGTGCATCTTATGACCCTAAATTTTAACATGTTCATTATAATCCTCACCACAACTTATTTAAGGGACCACGTTCTCACTTTCATGGTATTGTCCGACCCATGGGCAATGTCCAATCTCATAGTTCCTTACACCCATCGCGAGCCACTATTCCCTCGGGACCATTTCCTCCACATGATGAGAAGGTCCCCCAAGTTTTGCATGCATTAGATCATCTCACCCCTCAACAAATCCAAGCCCTTAAGGCCATTGTTAAGAGTGCATCTTCTCCTACTCATCCTCCTTTCAATCCCTCTCGAGTGTTCCATCACCCGTCTCCTCCTTCTACACATACTCCTCCTCGGGTGATCCGTAACCCACCTCCTTCTATTCCTCCTTCACGGCCCCAAGGCCCATGCATTCCTTGCAACCCGGCCCGTTCGGGACCTTTTGTGGGTCGGCCCATTAGCCCTCATTCACGGTCTTCACATCAAGCCACTCCTCCACGGTCTTCCTCTCAAGGCCAACCCTCTGTGATCCAAGTTACACCCCTCCAACAAACTCTTCTCGATAAAATTGCTTCCATGGAGGAACAATTAAAGAGTGTCACAAGTCCGCGGCCCGCTTCCCCTTCTCCTCCTCAAATCAACCCTCTTCACGCCGTCCTGAACAACATTACCAAGATGGAGAAAGATTGGAAGGAGAGAAGAGATGATGGCATCAACGGCATATGTGAGCAAGATTTTACAAACTTCAATGATCAAGTGGATGCCGTCTGCCCTCCCCATATTCGCCCCACTCATCCACAAGGCCCTCCGCCTTCGCCTTCATATATATATTCGCCTCTACAAAATTCTCCACATTACACTATTCCATCACCCATTATTACGCCTCCACCACGGAGTCCACTTGATGATTTTGATGATTGTGAAGAGTTGGAGCCAACGCAAGACATTGAAGTTCTTCAAGAGAAACCCACTCCGAGTTTTCTCCTTTTTCCACTCTCTCCATTGCCACCCGATGAACCACCTGCTCAAGACGATGCCACCGTCCCCAATCCCATTTACCAAACCAATTGATGTTATGATGATGGGTCGATACTCCAATCGCCCAAACCGGCACACCATGATCCCTCCACTACTATTCAAACCTTTCGCCCCATTAAAATCTGACATTTCCAACGCACTAAGCCTTTTATCATTATACCTCCAATCTCCACTTCATCAGCTTCCGCTGAACCTCCATTAACCTCCGCCAAGCCATCTGAGCTTACCTCTACTCCATCGGCCTCCGCCGAACCTCCCGCCGAACCTTTTTATAAACCAATTAACCCTTTAAACCTACCACCTAAGGCCTCTACTATCCTTATAAGCCCAAAGCCAATAACACCAAACCCCACTTTGTCAAACCCTCCATCTAAACCTTTGCCCAAACCTGTGGCTAATCCTGAGCAAGATTCACCTCTTGAGGCACTCGAGCCAACCCCATTCGCTTCCAAGCAAGGGGAAAAGCCCGACGTGTTTCAACCTCCACCTCCATTTACCCTTCCTTTAACACTCTCCATTAAACCACCATCACTCACTAAGCCTACCGCTTCCATCTCGCCTTCCACCCCCGCTCGGAGCGGGTGTATTTCTACAAGAATTTGTGCCAAGAAAAATGATTAATAGCCAGGCAAGAAGGATTTGACCGTGGTTATGTTGTTCAAGGTTCGAGAGTTTATTTGCCGAATGCCGATCCGTGTCATTATACCGGGCACATTTGAGAAGTCTCCATGGAAGCTCACCAAGATAAATTCTTCCAAGTTCATTCCATATCGACCTTTTACCATGGTCACCTTACTCATTGGTCGATACTCTTTCAATGTTCTCATTACCCCTCACTCCATTGTCATACAACTTCCTAAGGAGTCTTCTTCTTACATCACTATAACACATTCTTCTAATGAGAGCTTATTATTTCAATCCTTTGAGCCGTTTGACCGGGCACCTTGCTTACCATGGAGGGGTGGGTAATATTACATTATTGGGCCTTCCACCAATTCATCCACATTTTTCTCTTTATGGGCCACTCCATGGGTGAGGAGGAGGATCTCATCCTCTCATTCCACGCATTCTCTGCACTCTTTGCATATCATGCATTCTATGCATCTTCTACATCCATTGCATTACATTCGCATGCATTTGCATTTCTTCTTTCCCGGGTTTCCAAACCCGTATCTGCCCCACCTTCCGGAACCTCCGGATCCTCCGCATTCCCCATCTCATTCATCTTTATCCTCAGGATCTCGAGGTCCCCTTACACTTCCTGTGCGTCGCGCCCCCTCCAAATTTCCCTCAGGGCATCACGCCCACTCCCAACCTTTGCATCCGGACCCTCCGGATTTTTCTCCCTTCCTCCCGGGGCATCACGCCCCATGGTGTCTTATTCCACTGGAACCTATGGACCTCCCTCTTTGGGCATCGCGCCCGTCTACACTCTCATGTCCGGGTCCTCCGGGCTTCTCACTGATTATCCCTGGGCATCGCATCCCTTCCCTCTCTATTCCTCCAGAACCTCCAGACATCTTTTCCGGGCATCACGCCCCTTTCTATTTCCTTCCTCCGGAACCTCCGAATCTCTCAGGGCATCGCGCCCCTTTACATCTTCCTCCTCTGGAACCTCCGGACCTCCCTTTTCGGGCATCGCGCCCCTCCACACTTCCACATCCAGATCCTCCGGATTTATCCCTTCTTCTAGGGCATCCCGTCCCTTCTCATCCCATTCCTCCGAAACCTCCGGATTCCTCATCGTATCTTCCCTCCAATCTCCCTGGGCATCACGCCACTTTCTATCTTTTGCCTCCGGAACCTCCGGGTTTTTCATCTTATTCTCTCTATCTTCTTTCCGGACATCGCATCCCTTCCCATTTTCTTCCTCCGGAACCTCCGGATTCTTTCCCTTTCTTCCGACTCCTCCTCCTACTCTTCAAAGACATTGCGTCCATTGTTCTTTTCTTTCTCCTTAATCATTTTTCTCACATTTTTTCCCAGGTCGTCGCGTCCCTCGGGATTTTCCTCCCCCGGAACCTCCGGATTCTCCCTACCACGATTCTCCTCCTCCGCCTCCGGACCGTCCGGATCCGCCTCTTTCCATTTATCAATTCTTTCTCCTAATTCCTCCCGATCACGGGTCCGACACGACTTCTCCCACATCCACCGCTCTGGGCATCTGCCCGTTCTCCCACTACTTCTGAGGCTTCAGTCCTCACTCCTCACTCCTCCTCTTGATTTTCCATTTCTTCTGTATACTGTTCCTTATGATCAGGGTCTCCGCACCTTAGCGAGAGAGTTCTAGCCCTCGCCTCTCTTCCTTTTCTCCTTATTCGTCTAAGTCTAGTCCAGACACCACTCCTTCATGTTAAGCCACTTCAAATCTTGGCTTCCAATCTTTTATCTGCCACTTGAGGACAAATCCCATGTTCATCAGGATTGCCTCCGGCAGCTGCTATTTCATAAGGTTGCAAGGTAACATTTTTGCATAAGATTTGCATTCATTCTTCACGCACGGTTTTCAAAATGAAGTGCTTGTTAATATGATTAAGAGTGGAAGTCACGGCCTTTATCCTAAGTCCTTATCTTTATTAAATTTCAAGAAAGAGTCTTTAGGCTTGCTTTTGCAGCACCTCTGGTTATTAAGAACCCCACGCTGGGAGTTTGAATTTCCCTCCCCGCTTGTTAAGGGCAACCCTTAGCTGGGCATCGCACACACTTCACGGCATCCTTAGACGGCCTCCTTTAGTAAAACATCGTTGCTGCTTTGGCCATACCATGGGTATGCATGATAGTCTTTTCTCTTCTTTACTCGGCCGAATGCAGTTGCAAGAGGTTGACGGATAACATGACCAACCTAAGTAATCCCCAATACGAGAGAAGTCTCAAATAGGGAAAGTCTTGACCCAAAATCAAAAGAACTTTTCATGATATATCTAGCCAAAAGGGCTATTATCAAAGTCAATTTCGATGAATACAAAATTATGAGATAAAGATATGTCAAGAGAGGCAAAGTCTCCGCAGGAAAAACCCTGGTCGTATGCATGTCAAGAGTCTAAAAATCAAAGGCACAAAGCCCCGGCGCAACAGACTACCTCTTTGAGGGGTAATACCTTGGGAGGAATTTCAAGTCCCGATATCTCCCATCCTGCATAAAGCTTATCCCCAATTTCTCTTCTCTTCTCCCTCTAAGACCAAATGTTTCTCGGGTATGGCCTTGGTATGGGCACCGTTATACAAGGGTAGCCGGAAATAGGGCGCCACCTTAAATGCAAGCCTTGCTTCGGGCAGTTTTTAATGAAAGGGAAAGAACGAGGACCCCTAGCCAGTGGTTTCAACGTCCTTTTGATGCTGCTTTAGCAAGTCTAAACCAAAATCAAAAAAATTGAATATTTTCAAATTCCAAAAAAAAATTCAAATATTCTCCAAAATCCACATAAGAATTTGAATATTTTTTAAAACCTTTACAAATTTGTAGATTTCAAATATCCAAAAAAATTGCATTGTATTTTTTTGATGGTGTTGATTTTACAAGGACAACTCTTTCACAGGGCCAAGAGCACGGAATGAGTCCTCTTCGTTCATTGCTATCAACCTTTCGATTCTTCCCTATATTAATCAACATGCTTCGCCACACTGGGCATCAATTGATCAATCATCTCCAAATCCTTTTAATAAACTCCTGCTGATTTCACTTGATCACTCTACCACTAGGCATTATTGGATCTTGATCATTCAACTCTAAATCTTGATTTGCCAAGATTGTCATCCTCATGACAAACAATGATGTTTTGCATGTTTCATGTTTCATGCTTCATGTTATCATGCTATGATATTGAATGCTATGCTTCAACCCATACTATTTATGCTTTCCTACACATATCTTCTTATACAATGATGTTTTGAAACATGTTGTGATTTGAATGCTTTACTTGAATATGTGTTATGATCCATGCTATACTTTATCGCTTATTCATTGCTTGTTATCTCCATTATATCTTGGCTAATGAATTTTGAGCGTAGGAAAGAAGCTCCTTGGTCCCACCGTCCGAACATCACCATCATCTAAGTCCCACGGTGCTTGCATTGCAGATCTCAGTTCCCCCGATGCTTATTGCTATCACCATCATCTCTCTGTATGCATTTTACTATATGATATGTACGCTATTAGATTATATCAAGGACCTTGTTGCTTTGGTAAATCTAGAATTTCAGTTCCCCTTCATCAAAAACGATGACAATTTCAGAGGCGTCTTAGTCATATGGATAGACCGTTGAGCCATCCAAGACTGGGGATGATAGTTCCCTTTTTGTGAATTGGTGCATGGATAAATGGGCTTCGGCTTAGTATTAACTCACATAATGTGTTTCTTGACTCAGTCTTGGCTACTTAACAATATTATCCTTGATTATCTTCTATTTTAATTTACTTTAATTTTCTTTTAAACACAGCATGCATTCATGTAGGAATTTGAATCAACAGTGGAGAACCATTCTGATAAGTTGATTTTGAGAGTCAAAATGATTCTAATTATTCATGATAAGAGGTATTCATTACCGAATTGTGTCCTCAGTTCGCCTTGTTGCCATTTTGGGCCGCTTCCTCGAAAATTCCTTTGTTTGGATTTCTATCCTCTTATTTCAATCATTTTCCTTTGATCCACCTTGGCTGCAGCACGTCCACATTGGCTGGTAATCGCTCCTCAATAGTGAAACCTACAAGTTTGTGACCTGAGGTACTTCCACCGCGCCAGAAGTTGATCACTCCTTTTATCTCCTTCGTGCACACTCCTCATTTATCCAAACAATTGTTGCTTTCATTGAATCTCCTCAAGATCGCTTCATCTCGAGCTTTTGATTCAATTCTTATCAGGTGATGTTGATTGCGTGTCTCATCACCCCTTGGCATCTGCTTTTCAGTTTATTCTCACTCCTTTTCATTACATTCCATGTCATTCCATTCCATTCCATGTCACTTCCTTGCAAAGCAGACACCAAGGCGGGGCAGCTGTAGACACGCTAAATTTAACGTCATTTTTATTATATCTCCTATCGCTTTGCGATGCCCCATTTGACCCTCAAATCGACTTATTTGAGTGGTTTTCCTCAATTTTCTTGAATATTCAACTTTCTCAAGCTTTTCCACATGTTTTCCTATTTTTTCAAATTTTTCTGAGGTTTTTCTTCATTTTTCCGGGCCTTTTGCTAAATAATGACAGTGGGCTGGTCGCCATTTAATGGGCGCCCATCACCTGGGCACCCATTATGGAATTAGCACCCAGGACCTAGGCGCCCATTCCAGTTGGTGCCCAGGTCAAGGGCGCTCATTTCCTACAGGTTCTGTTTGGCCCATTTTCTAAAATATGTGAATTAGTGACACTCCGGAAAGTCGCTATTTCTTTAAATAGCGACCGTTCGGAAGGTCGTCAATTTTTTTCTTCATATTTTGAGCCGAAATCAAATTATTTTTGATTCCACGACTGCCCGGAAGGTCGCCATTTCATGAATATGCGCCCGTGTGGAAAGTCCCCAATTTCCTTGCTATATTTTGAGCTTTTAACTCCGTCCGAAACTCGTATTAATTTCTAATTAGCGACCACCTCATGGTCGCCAATTCTTTTCAAATGTCGGAAAGTCCTAATTCATCTAGAAATGCTTTGGAATCAGTGACACTTCCATCTGTTGCCCTTTAAATAGCGACCGTCTGTGTGGTCGCCATTTCTTGTAGAATTCCGAACTCCGGTAGAACCTTCTTCTTTCTTCGTTTTGAGCCCCTTTTCACTTGGGAACGGAGTCTTAAGGCTTTCCAAGGATGAAAGGATACTTGGCTAATATTTATCTCTTTCCAAATCCTATTAAAACATGTTTTCTTAATTTTCTTTGTATTAAACTCTGAATTTCAGCCCTATAAATAGGAGCCCTCTCTCCCTTGTGTTGAAGGCATCAACAATCAAGAAAGAGGAGGTGCTGCCAGATCGGGAGCTCAAGGAGAAGCCTCCCACATGCTTAATGCTACATCCCTTGGAGATCTTCTTCCTCTTGGAGCTACATTGAAGCCCCCTTTGGAGAATCACATCAATAAGCCTATCCCTTCCTTAATTTCTTTTGTTTCTTTCATGAATTTTACTTAGTTTGCATGCATCATGTTCTTTTCTCTTCTTTCATTATCTTCATCTCCTCAACCACGTTGAGGCCTCCTTAGTGCAACACTTGCACACCTCCCTCTTATTTCATCATATCATCATCTTTACCTACCCTTT
Organism: Amorphophallus konjac; assembly: GCA_022559845.1. NCBI lineage: Eukaryota > Viridiplantae > Streptophyta > Magnoliopsida > Alismatales > Araceae > Amorphophallus > Amorphophallus konjac. Next base: position 71,867,267 of record CM040128.1, on the reverse strand, counting down.
GCATAGGGGTTTAAGGGCCAACACCCAACAAGGTGTGTTCATCTCCATATTGTCATGTTTGTTTATCTTAAGGATTTGATGCTACACATCTCATAATTCTAATCCATATTTTTTTGTTAGTTGTTTATCTTATTTCGCAAGGATAATCAAGCAAAGAAGAATTCTCTTCATAGGCCGGCCGATAGAAAGAGAAGGTAACACTCACATCTCCCCGCTTCCATATTCGCGATCCCTCCTTATTTTTTTATTGTTATATCTTTGAGGCCCTCGCGTCTCTAGCGATCACACTCCATTAGCATCCTACGCATGCTCCCCCTTTTCTATTCCTTTCATCATTCTTTTCATAGCTTTTTATGATTTTTCTTATTTCCTTAAGTTGATTAGCTAAATCTACGAGTACCAGCTATTAAGGTATGTTGTATGATTTTGAGAGGATGAGCACACATGACTCTCAGGGATCTAGAAGTGAGTATGGACGGTCATGCAGCAGCAGCCGGTGTATCATGGAGATTCTGAGAGTAGTTGTTCATTCTTTCCATCGTATGCATATCCTCATGTGCATGTTTCAATGTCGTAATGTACCGAAGGATACGCTCAGCCCTCAGCTTCGCCACCACTGGTCGTGTACTCACAAGGTTCCCAATAGTATGAATACTTTGTACGCATGTACTGGGAGAACTATGCAGGTTCCATGCATTATAAAGATTATTTGTCCTATCTGCGGAGTACGTATAATGTCAGATTGTTTGGAGATAGGATGTGGCCAAGTTTGAGCCCATATGATTAGGAGTATGTATTATTTATTTATATTTATGAGTACCTATAAATTAATCGTAATTTTCTTCATATCTTGAGTTTTACACTTATCATTCAAGTTACTAATACAAAATTTTACAACATTTGCAGGTCATCATGGACGGACGACGTCACCCTGCGTAGGAGTATGATTACACTGTTGAGGGTGATCGACATGTGCACTGTATATACTGCAGACATCGCATCACCGACATACATAGATTTGCAGAGCACCTTTCCGGAGTGGGATGGGATTGCTGTGCATGCTCCTTAGTTCCAGAGGATGTCCGAGATTACTTTCGGACACTATTACGAGAGGGATATGTTTCTCGTAGCAGAGCCGGGGCATCATCTTCAACGTCCAGGGTACTCCCACCACCAGCACTGGGCGGATCAGAATCTTCCTCCACGTCCAGAGTTCGAGCAGCACCAGCACCAGTCGCACTAGTAGTTTTTTTAGATAATTTCATATACCGTCTACCGCTACACATGACCCATTATTTATGCAGATGGTTATATATTTTCAGGCTCACCCACATGCACGTCCACCCACTAGGATAGAGTTAGATTATAGGGTCATGACTCTCATGTATCTGATTATGATTGGGATTCAGGATTCACAGATGAGTCAGATGAGTGAGTTTTGGCATTTTGTACTTTATGAGTGGAGTTGAATGACGTCATTATTATGTATATGTTTGCTTTAACATATTAAGGAATCTTTTTTGTCTCTTCAAATAAGATGTTTAATTAAGAGGTGTAATATGTTATTTTTATATAATTAATTATATGTAATTTAGTATGGATCTATGATCATAAAAAATAACTCAACATTCTAATATTTTTGAATGTATATATTTTTTATAATTTAAATAGATTTTTATTAAAAATTTATTTTTTAAAATTGAAAATTTAAATTTTTAAAAAATTCAAAAGATCGCGTGGTCTCGCCAGGCATATCGAGACGTTGGGCGTCCCGGCCGTCCCATCCCGTCCCGGGCCGTGACCGAGACAGTCGAGATGCCCGGGACGGCAAACCTTGGGTAAAATCACTCTTTCAGCACAATTAAGACATTTTTGTGCAACCTTTTGAGTTTTTTTATTTTTCTTACATTTTCCTAGGCCCTTATGCAATTTTGCAAAGGTCCAAGATAAAATCGTGATTTTTGGTTTTCTAAACGAAATAGGGACACTAATTCTGAAGAATATTTCTGCAAACTTGAATATTTCTCTTGAATTTTGAAATTATCAAGATTTTTTCTTGAATTACATGAATTTTCATACAATTTCACAGAACTTTGGGGGTAAGACTGTAATTTTTAGATTTTATAGCATTTTTTTAATAATTTGACGTCAAATTCTCGTAACTTTGATATCTACATAGTTTACATGATTTTTTATATCATTCATAACAAATACAAGAAATTTCCCTCATGTTGGAGATATTTTTGTAAACATACTCTTATGTGAGGGCTTTTGCACAATTTGTTAAACGTGAACAATTATCGGGTCTTGAACAGGAGTGCTCTAAATAAGGGAGTCCTGAGCTAAGCTTCGAAGGGCTTCAATTCTTTCAAGTCTTGCTCCAGGAGATATTCAAAGATTTGGTTTTCAAAATAAGGTCCAAATCCAAATCGTCTTCCTCCTTCTTTGCTCGACTCCTCCCTTTTATAGGGTTTGGAAGTAGGAAGAGGGGAGAAACCCTTCGGTTGCAATCTCATGGTGGTCCTCCGATGAAAGGTAAGGCGGAGGAAAGGGGAACCATTTTTCATGGTGGGCCTCCGATGAAAGGCAAGGTGGTGAAAGAGGGGAACCAACCTTGCAGTGGGCCACCAGTGCAGGGCGAGGTGGAGGAAGAGGGAGGACTGACCTCATGGTGGCGCATTGGTGAAGGGCAAGGTAGCGAAAGAGGGAGCTGGTCTTTTTCTTTTTTTCTCCCTTTTTTTGTGACAGAGAGGACTAGAGAGATGCCCCTCCGCCTGTGTACAACCGGAGGGGGACTCCTCCGGTGCTACACAACAGGAGGGAGTCCCTCCACTACTACCCGTAACAGGAGGGGCCCACCTCCGGTGGTTGCACAGTTGGAGGGAGCTCCTCTGGTGGGTATGCAACTGGAGGGGGACTCTCTCCGGTGCTTATGAAACCAGAGGGTGTTCCTCCAATCACCCCACAGTCGGAGACAGTTCCTCTGGTGCTTTCGCAACTGGAGGGCTCTCCCCCAGTGGGAAATAACCGACGTGAACCTTCTTCCCCCCCACCCCCTTTTCTTTATGCGAACCCAGGGGGGCCGGAGAGAGAGAGAGAGAGAGAGAGAGAGAGAGAGAGAGAGAGAGAGAGAGAGAGAGAGAGAGAGAGAGAGAGACTATAAAAGCTCCCTCCTCTTGATCGGTCTTTTCAACGAAATTTGCTTACTGCTGGGAGATCAAGGGTTGCAGCAAGTGGAGTCTTTTTGTTTGATTGTTTTTCATGATGCCCAGCCTACCATCATATAGCTATCTTAATGACATTTTCTTATTTTTTTCTTTCTTTCTTTCTTCTTTTTCTTTTTTCTTTTTTCTCTCTTATTTCTCTTCATTTTTTTGTCTTCTTCCTTTGTCTTTTCTGGTCTCTCTTTTTTTCTTTCTTCTTTCGCTCTCTCTTTTTGAGAATTCCTCTGAAATATCAAAAAAATATTATACGGGGTTCAACAAATACCCCTCACGCGATGTATGCCAGAGCTGAAAGTGACGACGGGAGACCCGTGGACCCTATTAATTTTGTCAGCTTCCATGGCCTGATGCCTTGATGGCCTACAACTTTTATGGCTTTCCTTGCTTTGTTGTATATATGTTGATACTAATTACTTCTCTCTTTCTTTTTTTCTTTTGTAGGTGAGCAACATGTCTCACGCTAGAGAGACACTACAAGAAATGGGATATATAGCTACGAATTTTACTTATGTTTCAATAAAACGTAGGTATATACGATTTATTCTGATATTTTTTAACTTTTCTACGTTTCATTATAGCGTAGGTATATACTCACCTTTTTCTGACGGTTTGACGAGAAACATAGGAAAAGTTGAGTTATTACTACATTTTTTAAGTAAACGTGAGAATATATTTTAGATATTATTTCATTTTTAATAAAATATAAGAATAAAATGTTTTAAAAAATAATAAAAAATTAAAAACATAGGAATTGCATGTTAACTTGAAGGCGCCAATATACAGTATATTTGGGCGCCCCATACATTTTTATTCCCCCCCCCCATTTTTTAGGCGGCCCACCTTCAAAAATCTCTTCCCCATCTCGACCTCCTTACCCACGAAAATCCCATCCTACCGATGAGCTCCCTTCTCCCACTACAAGAAAAATAGGAAATACCGACGCAATTTTTCGACGGCAATATATCCGTCGGAAATACGTCGGAACTATTATAACTTTCCAACGGAAAATATTATGTCGCAAATCCGTCGGTAAATACAGACTGATTTTCAACCTATTATTTCGGGCGGAAATCTGTCTCTAAAAAGAGACAACTTTGAGAAAGTTTAAATTTCGTCAGAATTACGTTGGTAATTACCCACTGATTTTCGACAAGAAAATTTTCATCACTAATATTTACATATATTTATGTAATAATTATCATAAATGAATAAAAATATGTGTGTAAATTCTAACTTATTTCCGACTGAATAAGATTCCGTCGGAAACTCCTGGAATAGCTTATGTTTAACCGTAATACGCATATATAATAAATAAAATAAATAAATATAAATATATCAATAGTTTAGCTGGATAATATTCGAATTCGAATCCGTATTAATTAGCGGATAATATTCTAAATCATATTTATTATTTCAGATACGGATAATATTAGAATTTGAATCAGACCGGATACGGATATTATAATATTCATTTCATAAAATATCCGTTCGTAATAATATATGTCATATAATATATATTTATGTAAATAATATATTATAAAATATAAATATAAAATATATAAAATATGATAAGATGGAAGATTGTTACATTTCCTGAAATTATAATAACTACCCCATTTTAACTATTTGACTTCTAAAATTAAAACAAGCCGTAGTGAGAACCTTCGTCTTTAAAACCTCAACTCATGAGTAGTTGGCATAAGTTGGGAGAGACCCTTCATCTTCTACCGACTTTAGGTCTTCCATTGACTTTAGTAAACAAATACGAATACTTTACCAGCAACAGGAGTGCAAGACAGCAGGACTGCAGGAGGGAGAGACGTGTGCCAGGAGCCACCATTTTTTCTGTTTGTTAATGCCTCTCTCTCTCTCTCTCTCTTTCATTTATCACCACTACAGTTATTTTTCACGTTTAGACACCCATTTGTTACCCTTAGAAGCTATTTGTCACTCTTAGGACCCATTTGTTACTCTTAGAAGTATTTGTCACCCTTACGACCTATTTGTCACCCTTACGACGTATTTCTTACCCTTAGAAGCCATTTATTTTCCCCCCATCCCTTATTTTCCCCCCCTCGCCGCAGACCATCGCCACCTTGTCCCTGTGTGCCCACGGGTGCCCTACGCACCCTCCCTCTCCTCCGCGAACCAGCACCGCCATGAGTGCCAGCCAGCCCACCGTCACGCTCCCCCTTGTAGCCACTCCGGCAGAGCACCGCTGCCCCTCCGGTGCCGTGCCGTGGCAGCCGACCGCTGTTCCAGTTGGACCCGGCCACCGGCTATCGTCCAGCACCGCTACAGCCGCCATCCTCGGCTGCCCATCGCCATTCGGCCACCGCGGCCCACGCAGGGCCTCTATAACATCACATCCAAGATGTCACTGCCATGGTTTAATCCCTCATGTCATGATTCCTAATTTCATCTCTCAATTCACATGTTAGATGTATTTTTATTTTGTTTAATATAATTTTTCAGGATGTACAAAAGTGGAAAATTGTCAATTTTTAAGGGAGATGCTGTCGAAATTTTTTAGAATACTCGCTCCATTCAAACCACAATTTTGAAATAAGCTCTTTTCTGAAGCAGGTATCATAATCTCTCTCTTCTGGAGAATCACCAGCGACCATCCTGTATGTGTAAACCTTCTTGGTCTGTCCTGGTCTAAAAGCAGGACCAATGGCTTGGCGAGATACCAAAGCTATTGTTCGTGCTTTTTGACCAGGACAGACGAGGAAGCTTTATACATACATGTTGGTTGATGATGATTCTCTAGAAGAGAGAGATCATGATATCGACTTCAGAAAAGAGCTTCTTTCAAAATTATGGTTTGAATGGAGCGAGTATTTTAAAAAATTGGCGTCTCAGAGGATTCTAGTGCCGAAACTTTTCAATCAGACGAGGGTGACACTACAGAGTTGGTTGCTTCTAATCTTCGTCTGATCAAATCTGCCGAGCCACTTCGGTTGTGTATAGAGGACGAAGTGGAAGAAGTCGATCCAACTGAGCTAAATGAAGCAATTGTTGGGCAGGAGGAGTCGTCTGAGAGAGGGGATTCTTCTACAACTGGTGATGGTAGAGGATGATCCAACGGATATCTGTTGATTTGTAATTATAATTGTAAAAATGACACATTTGAATTAATGTAATTATAATTTCTTTTATTCATTGAGTTATATGTTGTGTGGATTTTATCGGGGGATGTGTGTTTTATGTTGAGTTGTGTAGGTTGTGTGTATAATTGTAGTTTTAAAGGGTGATAAATGGATAACAGAAGTAAAAGATATGTTTTGAAGCGAAACAAAGGCGATGGCTAGTGAGCGATAAGGGTGACAAATAAATGTTGTGAGTGACAAATAGCCGTTAGCAGTGACAAATAACTCTGTAACGGTGACAAATATCTCATGGCAGTGAAATTTGAAGAAACTCAAGTTCGTTTGAAGGGTTTAACCGTATATGGGTTTCCTAACTCTACCAACATGGATCTGAAGCTTTCCTAGACATCAAACGACACTGATTAAATGAAGTGAAACGTTTATATTATCTTTCTATCATTTTTCACAATTAGGTGATTTTATATTATTGTTAAAGTGTTACATTTATTAATTATCAATTTTATATTTTTTTATCAATTTTATAATAATTTATTATTATACTGGTACATTTATTAATTATCATTTTTATGGGCTTTGTCATTTTCATAATAATTTTACTATTATTATGATGTTATATTTATTAATTATCATTTTTATATTTTTTTTTCTCATTTTCAGTTATTTCATTATTATTTTACCATTATATTTATTAATTGTCATTTTAAATTTTTTTGATTTTTGTCATTTTCACAGTTAATTAACTATTATTATGATGTTACATTTATTAATTATCATTTTATATGGTTTTTATCTTTTTCATAATTATTTTATTATTATTCCATTATATTTATAAATTTTCAATTTGTATGGTTTTTTAGCATTTTTATTTATTTTATTATAATTACAGTATTATATTTATTAATTATCATTGTTAGATAGAAAGAACAAGTTTTGAAATTTTGGAGCTAGTAAGTCAAATAAGAAAATCAAGCGCGACGGCTAACACCGCATAGTGGTGACAAATAGTCATCAGTGGTGAGAAATAGGTTTCAAGGCTGACAAATGTCTCCTAAGGGTGATAAATACATAACAGAAGTAAAAGATATGTTTTGAAGCGAAACAAAGGCGATGGCTGGCGAGCGATAAGGGTGACAAATACTTGTTGTGAGTAACAAATAGCCGTTAGTAGTGACAAATAACTCTGTAACGGTGACAAATATCTCATAGCAGTGAAACTTGAAGAAACTCAAGTTCGTTTGAAGGGTTTAACCATGTATGGGTTTCTTAACTCTACCAACACGGATCTGAAACTTTCATAGTCATCAAACGACACTGATTAAATGAAGCGAAACGTTTATATTATTTTTCTATCATTTTTCACAATTAGGTGATTTTATACTATTGTTATAGTGTTACATTTATTAATTATCAATTTTATATTTTTTATCAATTTTATAATTAATTTATTATTATACTCGTACATTTATTAATTATCATTTTTTATGGTCTTTGTCATTTTCATAATTATTTTACTATTATTATGCTGTTACATTTATTAATTATCATTTTTATATTTTTTCTCATTTTTAGTTATTTCATTATTATTTTACCATTACATTTCTTAATTATCATTTTCAATTTTTTTTGTCATTTTTCATAATTATTTAACTATTATTATGATGTTACATTTATTAATTATCATTTTATATAATTTTTATCTTATTCATAATTATTTTATTATTATTATTCTGTTATATTTATAAAATTTTTAATTTGTATAGTTTTTTGATATTTTTATTTATTTTATTATAATTATAATATTATATTTATTATATCACTTGGACCGAGGTTCCTTTCGTCCGGATACATCAGCCGCATAGTAGACGAGAGGCCGGAGAGAGATACTGCAACGGTTAACACCGCATAGTGGTGACAAATAGTCATAAGTGGTGACAAATAGGCTTCAAGGCTGACAAATATCTCGTAAGGGTGATAAATCGATAACAGAAGTCACAATATGTGATGAAGCGAAACAAAGGCGACGCCTAGCGAGCAATAAGGGTGACAAATAGCTCGTTATGAGTGACAAATAGCCATTAGAAGTGACAAATAGCTCTGTAACGGTGATAAATAGCTCATGGCAGTGAAATTTGAAGAAACTCAAGTTCGTTTGAAGGATTTAACGGTGTCAACGAGTAAAATGTCTAGTACATTATTTCCTTATACAGACCAAGCGTAGTACACTTCCTTACCTACAACAACACATAATAACAAAGTAACTAATATGAAGAGGAGCAACACTACTAGAGTACAAAATAGAACAACAACAATACAAGGGACATTTGACATTTGTGTAGTCTGTTGGCGTAGTGCTTGGTTCCTTGAATCATAGTCAGGCCCGGGACTTGCATGATATGTAGGCATGGGCCTTTCCTGTAGTTGAGGATGATCAACATACGTATGCCTGCTATTGCCAACCCCATTTATAGCAGCATGTGCTTCCTCTACCGAGTGAAAACTCTTATAACGAGCTCCAGGGTATCCATTCACCTGGACAAAGCATTCGGGCCAACTATAATATACACCGGGTTCGCGACCAACCCACACTACATAGCATTTATACGTTCCTATTTTTTGAACCTCAATTCTCTGCATGTAATGTGTTATAAAAGATAATAGGTATGACAAACATAATAATTACAACAAATTCAATATGAAGTCCAATCCATAAGAACAAGTTTGTAGATCAGAAAGCATGTACGTTTAAGGTTACATTGTATGAAGCATGATATAGTGGGGTAGGGGATTTAAGTCTGCTAGTTCAAGTGCATGAACAAGGTTTATGTCATGTGAATTAACACCCAATCAACCCTAAGCAATAGTATGCCTTGATGTGGTGGAATAAAATTTGAACATATTTACATGGTTTCCTGGCAAGTAATAACAATATGGAAGTCCATTTCCGTGTGCTCTTATCAAAGCAAGGTAGATGTTAGGCCCAATATAGTGTACAGAGCATACACAAAGTATGGTAGAGGTCCAACAAAAAATAATACTTGTGCAGAGGTTAAGAACAAAACAACCACTGCATCCATTTAATATGAAACTACCCAGAGCATATCATATATGAACATATGAAAGGCCTATAAAATGCATAAACATGGAAGAGGATTAAAAAAAAGGAAGAGGGCATCTGCAGTAGGAACCAGTGATGACAAGGGACCGAGGAGGACGCAGAGGAGACGGGCTCTTCTATTGGGGAAGCCATCGCTACGCGCACTGATGAAGGGGATGACATTGCGGAGGAGCCTTAATAACTTAAAATAGAATTGGGGTGTCAATGTAGGGTGACGAGCATGATCGGTGTGTCGATTTAACACATTGCTGCAATGGAGGTGGTAACACAGCCCCTCGGGAGCAGAAAAAAGGGGAACGTCAGGAACCCTAGCCGAACGATCGTCGCTCGATTGGAGCATATTACAGAGGTGATTGGACAAGAGAGGGTGTTGGCAAATACACTGGATAAGGGTGAAAAATACCTATCAGTGGAGACAACTAGATCTGCAGAGTAGACAAATACACTGGTAAGGGTTTAAAACAGATCCTAGAGTTAACCAATGAAAAGCAGAAGGAGCTGAAAGGAGGTGTCAAGTTAACAAGAGGATAAAAATGTGAAGAGTGTATCAAGAGTTTATAGAGCAATCAGAAGATCGAAGAATGAATGGGCTTGGTCAATGCCAAGACAGTCAATGTCAACTTGTCAAGGTCAACGCCAGTCAAAGAGGACTCCAAAAAGCTCAACTTTTTTTGACTACAGTCATGAGGTCCCAGTCAAAGTCAAAGGTTAATGAATAGATTAGTCAGCTACAATGATCCAGGTCAAAGACAAGCAGCTAATGGAGAGAAAAGAAGGCAACGGCTGGTCATGTGGTAAGATAAGAGTGATAAATATACAGTAAGGGTGACAAATATCCCGTATGACTGACAAATGGACGATAAGCGTGTAAATTAGCCAGTAAGGCTGACAAATGGGTGAAAGGGTGAATCATAGGCTCGGTGTGTCTGGCACACGCTCAACTCGAAGGCCAGGGGCACAGGCTTTGCACGTGATCCAAGGCTACACTGTCAGAGGTATATTCTCTCTCATGGGACAAGGATATTTTCATATTTCAGCCTGATCATCTATTATTCACCCTTTGTCGTCTCTTTTACACCAGTAAGGCCTATTTTTCACCATTGGCCACCTATTTGCCACCCTTAAAGCGTAGCCAAAGCCCTTTTCATCCAGCGGGTGACGTGGGTATTTCTCTTCAGCAGTCTGAACTGGAGTCGGCTCCACGGTCGACTCTAATCAACACTTGTGCAAGTAATGCCTTCATCTTTTCACACTTCAGCCTAGTTCTTTAATCGAACTTGAATCTGTCTTCAGAAAACTCATTGATATTCATGAATTAACATTATTAAGCACACACATTAGCAACATTAAAACATATAAAACTTTGAAGATCAAAATGTATGACAAAAGAAATATCAATGAAGACAGGTATGTCACATTATGAGGTTTGAGACGTGAAATATTTAAGATCTTGCATTTTCAAAGGTAATGAGGTTGGCCCCAAACGAGGCTCTAAACATATTACAATCACCCTCATTAAATGTCCATGATGTCTCCCCCTTCCTTGATAATTCTTGAACATATTTCAGTACATAAATGGCACAGTTGAGGCTTCCATCTGCCTGTTGGGGACATTCGTTGTCGAATACAAGATCCTATTTCTCAACTCCCTCGAATGTCCCATAGAGCTCCAGAGACCCCCGTACAACTGCAGCCTGCAAATGAAAGGTTATAAATTATTAAGGAATAATTAAAAGACAATATAAATATCTATGATTTCGGGTACATGGATAAGAAAAAGCACCCAATTTCTTATAGTGACATCATGGATGGCCATGCCTGTAGTGCCCCAGAATTTATATATATAATTTTTGAATATCAAAACAATTTTCTGAAAATTATAAAGGCTTAAATAAATTTATGAAGGGATTATTAGATTAATGAGTCATTATATGGCCCAATTGGGTTAAATAGTTAACCTAGCATAATTAATGATTATCCAAAAGGTTAATGGATCAAGCCCATTAAGTTTTACCCATATTCTAGAAGGATAATTAGCTTATTCACGGATTTATAAGATAAATACTATTTATCTAAGATAATTATAGGGATAAACGAATAAAAGAGTTTTATTAATTTAGAACTCTATACACGTTGACTGTAACGGTCCATCGGGCGACCGTCACAGATAGGTAACGCGCCTGGGCACGACCGTTATATACTGCGAGTTCCGTAAGTCAAAGAACTCCCAAAAAGATTAGAATTTTTGAACCCTATCTACAAGAGACCTAACTAGAAGGACATGTTAAGTTACTAGGGACTCTTAGAGATCAGGTTTTGATGAATCAAGGACTCTAGAATCGATCTAATCCTCAAACCCTAGCTAGAACTCTATAAATAGGACCTAGTTCTGAACTGGGCGACCCTTACTTTTGGCTCGCAAGGAATCAAAGTAAGGAGGCATAATCTCGAGTAAGTTCTTTAGAAGTATTTATTTACAATACTTTAGACTAACTCCTCTCCAAATTTCACGCCTTTAGGTCAAGAGGTCGTGGAGTTAGAGCCCAAGGAAGTTGCTGAAAAGTCACAGGAAGAGGAGAACTAGGGCTCAGTTTTCAGACCTTAATTGGAAGGTTAAAGCCTAAATTAAGAGGTAGGTCATCTCATGAACGGCAAAAACAACTTGATAAGACTAAAAGCCCTCTGGTTTGATTGAATTTCATGCATTGTAGATCATCAATTTCATGTTTTAGTAGTTTTATACATTATATGCATCTCTTAGCCCTAATTGGAAGATTAAAAGATGTTACCTTGTCTATTCACTAATACCTATGCATGTAGTTGGCCTATACTTCATTATCATGTCTAAGAATACAAGGTATTTTGATTATAAACGTGATGTGAGTTAATCTCTTGTATTTCATACTGATTACTGTTAGCAGATTCTTTGACGGATCATGGTAGGATCGTCACAGGCATGTAACGGCCTTGCGACAGACCGTCACACACTCTGTTACATTTTTATTTTCACTGTTGTCTCTAACGCACCGGGACAGGAGCGTTACATACTATAACGGCCCCTCGATAGACCGTCACAGACCCTGTGACGCACCCATGTTAGACCGTTAGACTCTGTGTTCTGTCAGCTCATGACAGAATAGTTACCAATTAAGTTTACTTATAATTTACCCTAGATAGTTAAGTTTTAACCTGTGATGTGATTCTTAAGTTATCGAATTGTTCATGATAGGTATTGCATGTTATTTTAAGTTATGTTAATTTCATGTGCCAAAAACTCTATAATTTGTATTGTAAATAATGATTTTTGAAAGATGTATTGACGGAGTTTTATCATGATTTCCATATTGATACACGTTTTCTATATCTATAGAGTCATTTCTTTAAGTACATGGCACATATTCCGGTATGTTGTCCATTAGTTCACTTTGCACAATAGTAACATACTCTTGGACATGAGGACCTCTCTATTGGATATTCCTTTCAAAGGACTAGGAAATCTTGTTTCAAGGCCTCCGTAATTCTTCGCGAGCCTGGGATTCCCACTAGGACGCCGAGTTGGTTGTACCATTAAAGCCCATTGATTAGATTACACCATCGATGTTTTCTGATTATCAGTAATGTAACGGCTCTGTGTTGGACCGTCAGGCTCAAGTAACGGCCCAATATAAGACCGTCACATAATGTAACGGCCCAATGCATGACCGTCACATTTCTCTGAGTCTATTTTTATTGTTCTGGACTCGGATCATTGTAACGGCCCACTACTGGAGCGTTACATGATGTAACGGCCCAGTAAATGACCGTCACATTTCTTAAGTACTTAACCCAAGGTTTGACCCAAGGGTTGATATTCCAAAGGTTCTAGATGAACTAATGATAGTCTAGAACTTATAAAATTGATCAAGAAACTTAATATAATGGAAAGTTAGGAAATATATCGTTATGCGGCCGATTTATTTTATGAGCATAACATTGTTTAATGTCATTCTTGATTTCCTCATATTCAAAATTGAAGCGTTCATTCATTGAATTTCATTAATTTGAACTTGCTATATTCTTGACCATACTTTATAGTTCATGCGTAGAAATAAGCTTGATTTATACTTGAAGATGCGATCGAGCACTGATTGTGTTCAAGGGCTCTATGCTAGTCCCCTCGGCTGATTGTCGGAAACATACTATTTTATAAACCATGGGGTATGATGCTACTGACGTCGCATTGTGCTGGGAGTACTTTCTTTATGAATAAGTGAATTATCCATGGCGCGTGAAGTGAAAATCCATAACACGGTGCAGTATGATTAACTCTTATACATGACTTTCTTGCTTGATATTCCACAGAAATTCACAAAGCACTTGCTCATAAGCAAAAAATGCTGGAGTGTTGATTATGTGGCTTGCTAGTACATTCCCGTTACATTCTTGTTCATGAAAGGCCAATATCATGTTCTTATTACATTCTTACTAGTTCGTACTTGCTCTCATTCTAACTTACTTGATCATCTGGTTACTTGGTTTAATCGCATGATTGATCGCGTTCGCATGATTTTTACCTTATTCTTTAGCGTTAAATTGTTAATTATTTTAATAGTGCCTTCATGTTGATGCGAAGATACCTACTGGGTAAGTGTGCTCATTACCTATTTCCAATCTTTTCAGGAGATGGAAGTGATTCGAATTCAGATTCGGGTTATACAAGTAGCGGGTCCGAGAGCGAATGAAAGTATTTTCAAGATGAGAGTAAAGACTTAGGAAGTCTAAATTGTTTAGATTGAGTCTATGTAATTTTCCTATTTTCTTGAGTCTAGTAGAATGATAAAAAGGTTGTTGTAAAAGAATACTTTGATCATTTATGAAATAAAGTTGGAGTTTGATTAAATACTGTGCGATTGCATTTATGCGTGTGATTGTCTCACGCTCTGATCGTTCTTGCTCGCAAGAGGCTTACCATGTCGGCTGTTTGCGCTCCTCGAGCGAGTCTTCCGCTGTAATAAAGGCTCGGGGCGTGACAGTTAAGTTGGTATCAGAGCCTAAGTCTCAGGACTTAGGGAAAAGAATCATGTCATAGGATAAGTCCAAGGTTTAAGGACCCCTACCTATGAACTAAGGAAGAAAATTTCATACCCATGTGAGAATTGGGTAGAGCCCGGGATAAGATAGTTATTAGCTTTAAGATTGATTTTCTTTCAGTCTCACGAGAAATAATAAGTTGTTATATTTCTCTCAAGTACCTTATTGCTATCATGACTCATCGTGTAGATTGGGATGGCATGCAACAAACGGTTGCCGGCCTTACTCAGGGATTACAAACTATTGCGCAAGGTGGCGTAGGAGCACGGGCTGGCGATCTACATCGCAATTTCTGGAGTTTAAACCCTCCGCGTTTCTATGGTTCTTCCAATCCGGATGAAGCAGAAAATTGGATCGATGAAATGAATCGTATCTTTGATGTTATTCAATGCACCGATCAGGAAAAGGTGCGTCTGGTAGCGTTTCAACTTAATAAGGATGCACGTACTTGGTGGAAGTCGATTCCGGCACCTCCGGCCGATGCACCCCATACGTGGGATGGTTTTCTTACTTTATTCCATTCCAAGTATTTCTCCGAACACGTTAAGGAAAGAAAGACTATGGAGTTTGCCTCACTTCGGCAGGGGATGATGTCGGTGGTAGAGTATGAGTTGCAGTTTTCAAGGCTAGCACCCTATGCACCACATCTGATTAGTACTGAATTATTAAAGGCAAATCAGTTCATGGACGGGTTACGGCCCGATTTTATTCAACAACTTGGGACCCAGAACATCCGCACTTATGCAGAGATGGTTCAGTGGGCATATTTGTGCAAAAGGACCTTGGAGAAGGTTGAGAAATTAAAAGGAAAAGGAGAAGAATCAGGCCGACGCTCTGATTGGCATTATAAGAAGGAAAAATTTAGCATCACGGAACCCTATAAAAGCCGTGACAGCAAGAAGAGATCAAGAAGCGGGAATGGTGGAAGTTCCCAAAAGAACAAGAAGGTCAAGGAAGAGAAGGAGCAAGTCACCTCGGCGTGCACTTTTTACGAGAAATTCGGTCACTCGGCTGAAGAATGCTGGAAGCGCCTTGGTGCTTGTTTACGTTGTGGAAGTTGGGAGCATCGCATGCCGGATTGCCCCCTCATGAAAGATCAACCGTCAGGAGGAGGACGTAGGAGGCAGGCTCGCCTCAATGCCATTATAGACGAAGAAGAAGCACCCAGGGATCGGGATGGTGGACTCATGGAAGGTACTCTTCAAATCTGTTCACGTCTTGCATTTGTGCTATTTGATACTGGTGCCTCTCATTCTTTTATCTCCACTACTTTTGCCAGAACCTTATCAATCGCATCAGTTCCCTTACGTTCAGATCTTGCTATTTCCACACCCTTAGGTTCTGGAACAAAGCTTACTAACTATTATCCTGATTGTGAGATAGTGGTAGAAGGACACAATCTCCCCGCGAACTTAGTGTGTCTCGATATGAAAGGTTATGATGCCATTTTAGGGGTAGATTGGCTTGTAGATCATGATGCTTATATCAATTGCCGAAATAGGGTTATATCCTTTCAAAATCTCGGTCTTTCGAGATTCTCTTTTCTTGGCATCAAGTACAAGAAACACCCCACTATTATATCTTCTCTTCACGCTTGCAAACTCATCTCGAAAGGATGTGAAGTTTTTCTTGCTTCTGTCATTATTACAGAGTCCAAGGAAATTATCATAGCAGACATCCCTATTGTAAATGAGTTCCCAGACGTGTTTCCATCTGAACTACCTAGTTTACCACCCGAGACGGAAGTGAACTTCACTATTGAACTCATTCCTGGTGCGGCACCTGTTTCTATAGCCCCTTACAGGATGTCCCCCACTGAACTTAAGAAACTAAAGAGACAGTTACAGGAACTACTAGACAAGGGTTTCATTAGACCCAGCACATCCCCATGGGGAGCGCATGTTCTATTTGTCAAGAAGAAAGATGGTTCGCTCAGGTTATGCATCGATTACCAGTGACTAAATCAGCTTACAATCAAAAATAAGTACCCGTTGCCGCGTATTGACGAGCTCTTCGATTAGCTTTCGGGAGCAGAATATTTCTTTAAAATTGATCTCAGATCTGGTTATCATCAACTTAGAATCAAAGAAGAAGATATTTATAAATCGACTTTTCAAAGTCGTTATGGCCACTATGAATTTGTGGTAATGCCATTTAGGTTAATTAATGCTCCAGCAGCATTTATGCAGCTTATGAATAATATTTTCTAGCCATATCTGGATCAGTTCATTGTCATCTTCATCGATGATATCCTAATATATTCCAAGATAGAGGAAGAACATGAAGAACATCTAAGGATAGCCTTGCAAACACTTAGAGAACACAAGCTATATGCCAAACTCAATAAGTGTGAATTCTGGCTCAAGGAAGTCTCATTCCTAGGCCACATTATTTCAAAAGAAGGTATTGCTGTGGATCCTTCTAAGGTAGAAGCTGTCAAGAATTGGAGTCGGCCAACGACCGTATCAGAAGTTCGAAGCTTTTTGGGTCTAGCGGGTTATTACAGAAGATTCATTAAAGATTTCTCTAAAATTGCAGTTCCTTTAAGTAGACTTACAAGGAAAGAAATTCCCTTTGTTTGGTCGGAGGAATGTGAAAGGAGCTTTCAAAATCTTAAGAATCATCTTACTACAGCCCCTATTTTATCATTACCAATGGGAGGTGGTGGATTCGAAGTATACACGGATGCCTCAGGCATTAGCTTAGGGTGTGTTCTTATGCAAAATGGGAAGGTAATCTGTTATTCTTCAAGACAATTGAAACGACACGAGGAAAACTATCATGTGCATGATTTGGAACTAGCAGAAGTTATTTTCGCCTTAAAGATTTGGCGTCATTATCTTTATGGAGAAAAGTTTACGGTCTATTCAGACCACAAGAGCTTGAAGTACCTATTCTCTCAAAAAGATTTAAACATGAGGCAGAGAAGGTGGTTAGAACATCTCAAGGACTTTGATTTTGCTATTCAATATCACCCTGGCAAGGCAAATGCTGTAGCATATGCACTCAGCAGAAAACCAATGGGTATGCTATCAAGTCTTATGATTAGTATAACTAACCTTGTTCCCCAATTTGCACAGTTGAATTTAGATATTGACAGGAAGGAAGAAGGTTGTTTCATAGCAAATATTCAAACCCAACCTACATTGATAAAGGATCTAGTCATGCTGCAAAATGATGATCCTGTATTATTGGAGATTAAGGCCAATATTGAACAAAGGCCGGATTTTTCTATTTCTAATGATGGAAGATTGTTATTTAAAGGCCGAATATGTGTACCAGATCATGAGGCTACGAAGAAACTGATCCTAGATGAAGCACATAATTCCAAGTACACCATTCATTTAGGAGGTACAAAGATGTATCAAGATCTCAAAAAAAACTTTTGGTGGCCCAAGATGAAGAGGGAAGTAGCTAACTTTGTGTCTCACTGTCTCACATGTCAACAAGTGAAGGCAGAACATTTCAGACCCGCAGGTAAATTACATCCCTTAGGTATTCCCGAATGAAAGTGGGAAAGTATAGGGATGGATTTCATTTTGGGGTTACCTAAGACAAGAGGTGGACACAATGGAATATGGGTAATCTTAGACCGGTTGACTAAGTCTTCACATTTCCTACCAATTAAGAGTCGATGGTCTGTGGATATGCTAGCAGCATTATACATGAAGGAAATTGTCAAATTACATGGTGTCCCAGTCACTATTATATCTGATAGAGATCCTCAATTCACATCACAGTTCTGGAAGGGTCTACAACATTCACTAGGGACTAGATTGAATTTCAACACAGCTTTTCATCCACAAACTGATGGTCACACAGAAAGAACGAATCAGGTAGTAGAGGATATGCTCAGGGCTTGTGCTATTGACTTTGGAGGTAGTTGGCATGATCACTTACCTCTAGTAGAATTTACTTATAACAATAACTTTCAGGCAAGCATACAAATGGAGCCTTTTGAAGCCTTATATGGAAAAAGCTATCGATCGCCAATATGTTGGAGTGAAGTCGGAGAAAGACAATTCTTAGGCCCCGATATTATCAGAGATTCTATAGAGAAAATCAAACTCATTCAGGAAAGAATGAAGATGGCGCAAGATAGGCAAACATCTTATGCCGACAATCGAAGGCGCGACTTGGAATTTCAGGTTGGAGACCATGTATATCTAAAGGTTTCTCTAGGTCATGGTATTCGAAGATTTGGCATTAAAGGAAGTTGACTCCTAGATTTATTGGTCCATTTGAAATTCTCAAAAAAATCGGCGAAGTGACTTATAGATTAGCTTTGCCTCCACAGTTAGTAGGAGTTCATGACGTATTTCACGTCTCCATGCTAAAGACGTATGTATATGATCCTGATCACATTATCACTTATGACAATCTGGACATTCAGAAGGACTTAACATACGAACAAACACCAATAAAGATTCTGGAATGAGAAGTGCGTCAACTAAGAAATAAAGTTATTCCTATGGTCAAGATCCAATGGAAGAAGACATGGCCATATGAAGCAACATGGGAAACCAAAGCAGCTATGCGAAACAGATTTCCAGAATTATTTAACTGTAAGTACACTCTCTCCACAATCCATGTACTGAATTTGGGGACCAAATTCTTCTAAGTGGGGGAGGGTGTAGTGCCCCAGAATTTATATATATAATTTTTGAATATTAAAACAATTTTTTGAAAATTATAAAGGCTTAAATAAATTTATGAAGGAATTATTAGATTAATGAGTCATTATATGGCCCAATTGGGTTAAATAGTTAACCTAGCATAATTAATGATTATCCAAAAGGTTAATGGATCAAGCCCATTAAGTTTGGCCCATATTCTAGAAGGATAATTAGCTTATTCATGGATTTATAAGATAAATACTATTTATCTAAGATAATTATAGGGATAAATGAATAAAAGAGTTTTATTAATTTAGAACTCTATACACGTTGACTGTAACGGTCCATCGGGCGACCGTCACAGACAGGTAACGCACATGGGCACGACCGTTACATACTGCGAGTTCCGTAAGTCAAAGAACTCCCAAAAAGATTAGAATTTTTGAACCCTATCTACAAGAGACCTAACTAGAAGGACATGTTAAGTTACTAGGGACTCTTAGAGATCAGGTTTTGATGAATTAAGGACTCTAGAATCGATCTAATCCTCAAACCCTAGCTAGAACTCTATAAATAGGACCTAGTTCTGAACTGGGCGACCCTTACTTTTGGCTCGTAAGGAATCAAGGTAAGGAGGCATAATCTTGAGTAAGTTCTTTAGAAGTATTTGTTTACAATACTTTAGACTAACTCCTCTCCAAATTTCATGTCTTTAGGTCAAGAGGTCGTGGAGTTAAAGCCCAAGGAAGTTGCTGAAAAGTCACAGGAAGAGGAGAACTAGGGCTCAGTTTTCAGACCTTAATTGGAAGGTTAAAGCCTAAATTAAGAGGTAGGTCATCTCGTGAACGGCAAAAATAACTTGATAAGACTAAAAGCCCTCTGGTTTGATTGAATTTCATGCATTGTAGATCATCAATTTCATGTTTTAGTAGTTTTATACATTACATGCATCTCTTAGCCCTAATTGGAAGATTAAAAGATGTTACCTTGTCTATTCACTAATACCTGTGCATGTAGTTGGCCTATACTTCGTTATCATGTCTAAGAATACATGGTATTTTGATTATAGACATGATGTGAGTTAATCTCTTGTATTTCATACTGATTACTGTTAGCAGATTCTCTGACGGATCATGGTAGGACCGTCACAGGCATGTAACGGCCTTGCGACAGACCGTCACACACTCTGTTACATTTTTATTTTCACTGTTGTCTCTAACGCACCTGGACAGGAGCGTTACATACTGTAACGGCCCCTCGATAGACTGTCACAGACCCTGTGACGCACCCCTGTTAGACCGTTAGACTCTGTGTTCTGTCAGCTCATGACAGAATAGTTACCAATTAAGTTTACTTATAATTTACCCTAGATAGTTAAGTTTTAACCTGTTATGTGATTCTTAAGTTATCTAATTGTTCATGATAGGTATTGCATGTTATTTTAAGTTATGTTAATTTCATGTGCCAAAAACTCTATAATTTGTATTGTAAATCATGATTTTTGATAGATGTATTGACGGAGTTTTATCATGATTTCCATATTGATACACGTTTTCTCTATCTATAGAGTCATTTATTTAAGTACATGGCACATATTCCGGTATGTTGTCCATTAGTTCACTTTGCACTATAGTAACATACTCTTGGACATGAGGACCTCTCTATTGGATATTCCTTCCAATGGACTAGGAAATCTTGTTTCAAGGCCTCCGTAATTCTCCGCGAGCCTGGGATTCCCACTTGAACGCCGAGTTGGTTGTACCATTAAAGACCAGTGATTAGATTACACCATCGATGTTTTCTGATTATTAGTAATGTAACGGCTCTGTGTTGGACCGTCAGGCTCATGTAACGGCCCAATATAAGACCGTCACATAATGTAACGGCCCAATGCATGACCGTCACATTTCTCTGAGTCTATTTTTATTGTTCTGGACTCGGATCATTGTAACGGCCCACTACTGGAGCATTACATGATGTAACGGCCCAGTAAACAACCGTCACATTTCTTAAGTACTTAACCCAAGGTTTGACCCAAGGGTTGATATTCCAAAGGTTCTAGATGAACTAATGATAGTCTAGAACTTATAAAATTGATCAAGAAACTTAATATAATGGAAAGTTAAGAAATATATCGTTATGCTGCCGATTTATTTTATGAGCATAACATTGTTTAATGTCATTCTTGATTTCCTCATATTCAAAATTGAAGCGTTCATTCATTGAATTTCATTAATTTGAACTTGCTATATTCTTGGCCATACTTTATAGTTCATGCGTGGAAATAAACTTGATTTATACTTGAAGATGCGATCGAGCACTGATTGTGTTCAAGGGCTCTATGCTAGTCCCCTCAGCTGATTGTCGGAAACATACTATTTTATAAACCATGGGGTATGATGCTACTGGCGTCGCATTGCGCTGGGAGTACTTTCTTTATGAATAAGTGAATTATCCACAGCGTGTGAAGTGAAAATCCACAACACGGTGCAGTATGATTAACTCTTATACATTACTTTCTTGCTTGATATTCCACAAAAATTCACGAAGCACTTGCTCATAAGCAAAAGATGCTGGAGTGTTGATTATGTGGCTTGCTAGTACATTCTCGTTACATTCTTGTTCATGAAAGGCCAATATCATGTTCTTATTACATTCTTACTAGTTCGTACTTGCTCTCATAACTTACTTGATCATCTGGTTACTTGGTTTAATCGCATGATTGATCACATTCGCATGATTTTTACCTTATTCTTTAGCGCTAAATTGTTAATTACTTTAATAGTGCCTTCATGTTGATGCGAAGATACCTACTGGGCAAGTGTGCTCATTACCTATTTCCAATCTTTTCAGGAGATGGAAGTGATTCGAATTCGGATTCGGGTTATACAAGTAGCGGGTCCGAGAGCGAATGAAAGTATTTTCAAGATGAGAGTGAAGACTTAGGAAGTCTAAATTGTTTAGATTGAGTCTATGTAATTTTCCTATTTTCTCGAGTCTAGTAGAATGATAAAAAGGTTGCTGTAAAAGAATACTTTGATCATTTATGAAATAAAGTTGGAGTTTGATTAAATACTGTGTGATTGCATTTATGCATGTGATTGTCTCGCGCTCTGATCGTTCTTGCTCGCAAGAGGTTTACCATGCCGGCTGTTCGCGCTCCTCGAGCGAGTCTTCCGCTGTAATAAAGGCTCGGGGCGTGACAATGCCTCTCATGGAATTATATGAGACAAAGCGGCGATTCTCCGTGTCAACAGCAAGTAGATGCTAGTGACCTCCAGAGTGTAGCATGAAGAATAAATATTTGTTCTTATGCAATTCTGATAATTCAACATTCTCGTAGGCGCACTCCAACAATTCGTTGAATTTTTTGGCGTTGGCCACTGTCCTACCGTTTATGTGATTCAATAAAGTGGTGGGAAAACAAACCCACTGATGAAAGGTGTCAGATTCATTGAATCGTGAGTGGAGAAGGTACATCATGGCGTCGATCACCTGTAAATTAACAATCACGATTCTATTCACAGTAGAAACACAAGTTCAGGGTAGGGCAAGTGATAACATTTTTTACAATTTTCCAAAAAAAGTACCGTATCATCTATCATCTGGCTGTATAATAGATCAATGACATGACGACGGTTCTGTAGACACGCTATTCCTAACATCACCCTGAGAAAATCTCATATTGCTATATGACGCCCCACAGTGGCTTTCGGATTTTGAATCGCTTGAGTGCTTCCCATTCTTGGGTCTTCTTTCGCCTTTTGAGTGGGTAACATGACGCTTCTTCGGCATCCGAAAATCACCTCATTGCGGAAATCATGCAGCATACGGACGGCATCGCCACCAATCGGACGTACCGGAAGATTCCAGAATCAGGAGATGTCTGGCGGATGGCTGTCGACAGCCTTTCGAGGGGGGTCCGGCAGATTCTCATGGAGGCGTCCAGGAGACTGGACGCCTCCATCATGAAAAATGAAAAAATAGAAAAAAAATATAATAAAAAAAAATATTTGTGAAGGCGTCCAAGGATCTGGATGCCTCAGTATTGAGGCGTCCAGGGGCCTGGACTCCTCCACACTCAGCATCCGGACAATCCCAGCACGCCGCTCGATTTGACGCTTCGGAAAAATCTAAAACGTTGAGGCGTCCAGGGGCCTGGACGCCTTCAATGTCCGACATCCGGACAAGCCGAACCGCCTCTCGATTTGACGTTGCAGAAAAATCTAAGAATATAAGGACGTCTAGCCAGCTAGACGCGCCCACTCGTGAGTCACGGGTATCCACCAAAACCACGTGCTTTACCAACTGTCTGCGGCTTTCGGCGGAGTTACGGTGGGCGGACATGGAGGCGTCCAGTCTCCTGGACGCCTTCATAAAAATATTAAAAATAAAAAAATAAAAAATATTTTATTTATTCTTGGAGGCGTCCAGGGTCCTGGACGCCCCCATCTTGAGGCGTCCAGTCCCCTGGATGCCTCAATCTACCTTTCCTCTATAAATAGAGGACCCTCTCCCTCGAAGGGAAGGGGCTTCAGATCCGACAGAGGAAAGAGAGACTCTACCGGATCCCATTTCTAACCCGTGGGTCTTTTGTAGGGGGAGGTTCTGCCGGCTTCTCGGGTGTCCGCGCTCGCGAGAGGAAGGCTAGCTCCATCCGTTCTGCTTCCACGTCATCCCCACACTGTCGAAGCTCCGCCGGATCCCGCCATCGGCACATTCAATAAGCCAATTCTCTCCCCTTTTCTATGTAGTTCTTTTGCATTCATCATCTCGCATTCTCTGTCTCCCTTCATAAGGGAGTCTTCTTTTATATACATTTGCATGATCCCCCATTCATCATAGCATTTTCCTCCTACTCGTGTTCGATATGGGTTTAAAAATAACACCAACCAGGTGTGTGTCTTGCCACGATTTCATTATTCTTCATTAAGGGACTAATACTACACTGCCATCTTTTCTGATCCACTTATTTTGTGTTTGTTTCTCTTTTGTAAGGATAACCAAGGAAAGCCCTCTCCATCGGCCGGCCGAAGGGAGAGGAAGAAGTAACCCGCCATCTCCTGCTTTTGAGGTAGGCGCGATCACTTTCTTTATTTTGGGGTCTCCGGCCCCTGGCGATCACATCATATTCTCGAGGCCGCGGAGAGTCATTTCCCGCAATGGCCGTTTACATTTCTGTCACTTATATTCTGCGTTGTTCTTATATATATTTCTTATATCTGTTATATTCTCAAGGCCGCGGTGAGTCATTTCTCGCAATGGCCGTTTAAATTTCTGTCTCTTATATTCTGTTTCTTATATCTGTTATATTCTCGAGGCCACGGCGAGTCATTTCCCACAATGGCAGTTTGAATTTCCGTCATTGATATTCTGTGTTGTGGTTATATTTGCTCATATTCTCGAGGCCGCGACGAGTCACTTCCTGCAATGGCCGTTTAAATTCTTGTCACTTAAATTCTATACTTTTCCCATCCCCCGAGGTCGCGGAGAGTCATTTCCCGCTATGGCCGTTTAATCTCCATATCTTATTACATTGCATCTATCCCGCACGTCCCGCCGGAGCAATCTCCCGTGGTGGTCTCTCTTCTCTCTCTCTCTTCTTTCTGTGTTGCAGCAAAACGAGCCCTCGCGCGCTCCGCTTCACCTCCTCCGGTAATTAATTCCGCGTGACGTCGCTCACAGGTTCAAAACAATCCCGTTCTGTAATTGAAATATGGGGCCACCATATTGGACAAAAATTTTCATGGTAGTCAAAGTAAGGCAGATCAGGATAATTACTGAAACTATAAGAGGACAACTTACTCAATATCCCCTGAGACACAAGCATCAATGAACTCATTCACAATCGTGTTATCTGTCGGCTTCAGCCGGCCTTTGCAGATCCAATCAGTACTCTGTATGAGCTTTCTGTAAGGGTCGGCTTCATCTCCCTTCTAGATTTATGTCAATATACCAATCTTAGATTCTATACTATAAGAAGTAGGAACAACGCAGACTCACCTTCTTCTTCCCTCGTCTTGTAGTTTTCTTTGCCGGTGCTCGCCATTTCCTCACGGGCTTCTCATCCCGTTGATGAAGGGACTGAGAAAAGACACCTTCATGACAGTCACCATGCCCATTGGTCGCCCCCATCTGAGCTTGGATATCGCCTTGCACATCCACTTTAGGGGATGCCTTAGATGGCACAGTATCATCTGTACTTTGTTGAAGGGGCCTTGGAGGTGGGACATCGGCGGTAATGTCCATTTCATAGGTTTGACATATACTTTGCTTAACATTTCAGCCCCTTGCACTTCCTTGACTGGGGCTGCCGGAGGTGGATTGACATCAACCGTCACCTGTTCGACGAGCCTAGGAGGTGCTGCATCAGCAGCAATGTGAGCCTCTTGCACCCTAGTCAGAAAGAAGGCCCTCATTTCCTCAAGTAGCCATTGCTGGATCTTCAATGTAGTGGCAATATCCTGTAGTACAGGCATGCATGGAGCTGATGAGGACGTCTCCTGAGCACTGGGTCAGGTCATCATCTGACCATCGTACCCCGTGTCCCTTTCACTTGGCTCAACAAGGAGCCCTTCGATCACCTGCATTTCAAACCACATCACTTTGGTTATTCATTAATGTTGAATGACAAAGAAGAATTTTTAGTACTCATAATACATGTTGGCCTCGCAGGGATCCAATGGAGAATTTTAATTTCCTATCTAGGAATGGCCCCCACCTAGATAGTCGGGGGAATGCCACCTACCTTAGTGGCTGCCGCACCCGCGTGTGTTCAAAAAATCAGACCTGTAATTTGAAATATATCAAGTTATTTTACAATGCAATAGAATTAATGATTGACACATTAATTATTACACAAAAAAAATAAAAAAACTTACAGTAAGTGCGGCAGAACAACCAAATATAAATGTATGGGCCTGGGATGCATCCCCGGCTCTTCTCTTACCACGTTCAATTGTACCTGACCGTCGTTTCTGGACCGCCAACACTAATTGCTCAAACTTGTGCATCGTTACCTATTGCACAGCGGCTGCCCAGTTGTAATCTGAAACTCTATCAATGTCATCTAAGCATGATAGCATCTGTTGTGGACAAGAATGCATCGACCGGGGGCAAAGGAAAGTGGATAGTAAGAGTACATTCCACAGCCGGACAGTAGCGGCCACATCCTGCTCTTCATCGGACCCAACAATTTGCTGGATGAGAGAGCACACTTTCTTCCGATCAAATGTTGCTGCAAATCCAAATCTGTCACGCCCCGAGATTATGCAGCGGAAACAATCGGGAACGTAAACAGTCAGCTAGTACGCCTCGAGCAAGCAATATAATCAGAGCGCAAGACAATCACATAAAAGTAATTGCACAAATATTATTTTTCCAAACTTCACTTTATTCCACAATAATAATAATATCAAAGTACACAAGATCCTTGACTCTTAATACTCTTACATTATCGACTCAAGAAAATAAAAAATTACAATAAGACTCGACTAGACATTTGATAACTAAGGCTTCTCTCATTCATACGTCCTTCAATCGCTCTCGGACCCGTTACTTTTATACTCCGAATCCGATTCATCTGTACTTCCTGAAACATTGAGAAAGTAGGTAATGAGCACACTTGCCCAGTAGGTATTTTTGTATCAACATGAAGGCAAATTTAAGTGATTAGCATTTTAGCTCTAGAGAAACAAGATAAATCATGCAGATACGACAAAGCATGCGAATAAAGTCAAAGTAACAAGTTATGACCAAGTCCAAGATATGAGAATATGATTTATCAAGTATATAACAAGAATGTAAATCTGGCCTTTCCAGGAACAAGAATGTACTTTTCATAACCATGAAGGCTATGCACTAGAAAGTCATGTAACAAGCAAGAAAGTACTTTTTGCTTAATAGCAAGTACTTCGTGAATTTACGTGGATCTTTTATCCATGTCTCGTGGATTTTCACTTATTTATAAAGAAAGTACTTCCAACACAATGCGACGCCAGTAGCATCATACCCCATGATTAACAATATGTTTCCGGCAATCAGCCAAGAGGACTAGCATAGAGCCCTTGAACATAATCAGTGCTCGAACTGTATCTTCAAGTATAAATCAAGCTACTTCCACGATTATAACAATAATGTGGCCAATACTGTACAAGTTCAACAATAATTCCATGATAAGGTAACCAAGATATAGAACGTACTAATATTTGATCATGAGAATTCAAGAAACGCCTTAATAACAAGGTCATGCTACGGAAAGAATTTGGCAGCATAACGGTACATTCTTTAGGTTTCATAATTTCAAGTTTAACTTGGTTAAACATAATTTAGGCTCCAGATAATCCTAAGATCATATAGGAAATCAAGAAAACCAACCCCAAAGGTCAAACCTCAGGTTAGACACAATCAGGAACCAAGCGGTCTATTACTGGACCGTTTCTTGAGCCAAGCGGTCTAGTACAAGACCGTTTCATGTAGTAAAGACATCGACGTAGTAAAACCATCTGGACATTTAGCGGTCTAGCGGATGGCCATTTAATATCCTTTAGCGGTCTAGTGAAGGGTCACTTACAGGATCAGACGGTCGTCCAAAGGGTCGCTAACGTCCAGAATATAAAATACCGGTAAAAGTGCTCTCTAGACAAATGGGGTTTTAATGGTACAACCAGCTTGACGTCCTAGTGGGAATCCCAAGCTCGCGGAGTCTTACGGAGGCCTTGAAACAAGATTTCCTAGTCCGTTGGAAGGAATATTCAATGGAGAGGTTATCAAGTCCAAGATAGTATACTTAATGTGAAAAAGTGTAACTAATGACAACATATCGGGATATGTGCCGTGTACTTAAGAAAATGACTCTACAAGAGAGATCATGATAAAACAGCGATCAAATCATGACTAGTCCATGAACCATATAAATTCAAGTTAATTTAAAAAAATATATGATTTGGTCATGAATATAACATAAGTGTAAAAATGATTCTAAGTGCATAAGGAATCATGAAATCTACTAGAACGTCCTGTTAACATAACTAAGTATATGAAAATAGCACTTAAAACAAGAATAAAACCTACTTAACTAGGCTTAACATACATTAATTTGGGTAAATCTGAAATATGTTTCAAGTTAAAAATATTACAGAAATCAGAAACTCAAACGGTCTAGTGGAGGACCGTTTCAATGGGTCAAACGGTCTATCGTACGACCGTTAGGGCTTCTGGCAGTCTACGGGAAGACCGTTTCCTCTTGTATTATAGAAATCTCAATAAAAATATCCATCTAAGACATATCATGCCTGAAAATCAACATAAATAAACTTTTATAGCATGATAGAACAAGTATATGCCAACAATATGTGTGGGTTTGTGTAGTAAACAAGGAAATTTTCCTTTTGACTTCAATTGGGGCTAAGAATTATGCATGAGGAGTATACTAGATGCGTAGTCCCAAATAAATCATAAAATTCTCCGTGTACAATGCATGAAATCAATTGAAACCAGATGACTTTTATTCCTGACATAAAGTTTAAGCCTTTCATGAGATAACCTACCTATGTCCTGGGCTTTAGATTTCGAATTTAAGGTTGGAAGTTAACCCTAGTTCTCTGCTCGTCCTGAACCAAACCAGCAACTTCACGCCCTTGTATCTCCTGATTCTCTTGTCCTAAGGATGTGACATTTTGAGAGTAAGAAGAGGGTACTAACAGGAACAAATTATTCTAAAGAACCTCTATCTAATTACCTCGTTTAGGGCTTCTATTTTTCTGATCTTTCTAGGTCGGTCGCATAGTTTCCTGAATTATTTCCACCGAACCAGCGTCTTTGCAGGCTTCTATCTCCCTGTAGGCTTGATCTCCTAGAATGAAATTGTGAGGAAAGTTAGATCTAACTAAAACGAACAACTTCCTACATGAAACTTACCTCAGATTCTTCCTCTTTACCTTAGTTTCATGCGAGCCAAAAGTAAGGGTCGCACACGTTGGTTCTGTGGTCTATTTATAGGTTTAGCTAGGGTTTTGAGGATTAGAAGGAACTTAGAGTCTCAATTAGGTTTTCAATTCGATCCTCTAGCCTTCTAGACTTATCTAATTAGTAGGTAACATCGATCCTAGGTGATTTGGATGCCAAAGTTCCAAGCTTTTCACGTTTTCTTCTACTCACGGAATCTGCAGAGCTTAGCGGTCTAGGTCTAGACCGTTTTCCTTGGCTATGCGGTCTCACGATAGACCGTTTTCCATATTAGGCGCCGAATTTGAACAGTTTCAAACTCTTTTGATATTATCCCCATTATTATATGTTTATTTATCTACCAAGGAGTAATTATCCCCTTAATTCTGTGATTACACTATTTTTAAGCTTCTAGAATATGGGCTAAGGTCCAAAACAGTCTTTTTGGGCCAATTGGGTTTATTATATGGGTCTAATCTTCTTGAACTAGTATAAGGCCATAATAATTGAATTTTAATTAACTATAATTCAATCAATAGCCCATTTAAATGCTTAATAATTATATTTTTAATCTAAAAAATTCTTAGGAAATCCTCGGGCGTTACACCCGCCCCCACTTAAAAAGAATTTGGTCCCCAAATTCAATACATGGATTTATAGAGAGTGTACTTACATTCAAATATCTTTGGAAATCTTTTGCGTATGGCTTCTTCAGTTTCCCATGTTGCTTCATGTGGCCATGACTTGGTCTATTGGATTTTGACCATAGGAATAGTTTTATTCCGAAGTTGACGTACTTCTCGTTCAATGATCTTGACTGACTTTTGCTCGTATGTCAAGTCCTTTTTAATCTCCAGGTTATCATAAGTGATGACATGGAATGGATCAGGTACATACTTCTTGAGCATTGAGACGTAAAACACATCATGAACTTCAGATAGTTGAGGGGATAAAGCTATTCGATATGCGACTTCACCAACCCTTTCGAGAATTTCAAAGGGGCCAATGAATCTTGGAGTAAGATTACCTTTAATACCGAATCTTCGAATACCTTGACCTAGAGAAACCTTAAGAAATACATAGTCTCCTTCTTGGAATTTCAGGTCACGCCTTCGGTTATCAGCATATGATTTTTGCCTGTCTTGAGCCATCTGGAGTCTTTCCCGAATAAGCTTTATCTTCGCGGTAGTATCCCAAATGATGTCGGGACCGAGAAATTACCTTTCTCCTACTTCATTCCAGCAAATAGGTGAACGACAGCTTCTACCATACAAAGCCTCAAATGGTGCCATTTGTATACTAACTTGGTAGCTATTATTGTATGAAAATTCCACTAGAGGCAAGTGATCATGCCAATTTCCTCCAAAATCCATAGCGCAAGCCCTTAGTATATCTTCCACCACTTGATTTGTCCTTTCAGTTTGACCATCGGTTTGTGGATGGAACGCAATGCTAAAGTTAAGTCGGGTCCCTAATGAATGTTGTAGACCCTTCCAGAATTGTGATGTGAACCGAGGATCTCGGTCGGATATAATGGTGACAGGGACACCATGTAGTTTGACAATCTCCTTCATGTATAATGCTACTAGTACATCCACAAACCATCAACTTTTGATTGGTAGAAAATGTGCTGATTTAGTCAATCGATCTATGATCACCCATATGCCATCGTGTCCACCTCTTGTCTTAGGTAAACCCATGATGAAATCCATCCCTATACTTTCTCATTTCCACACGGGACTATTCAAGGGGTGAAATTTCCCAATGGGTCTTAAATGTTCTGCTTTTACTTGTTGACAAGTGAGACATCAGGACACAAAATCTGCTACTTCTCTCTTCATGTTGGGCCACCAAAAGTTTCTTTTCAAATCTTGATACATCTTGGTAGCACCAAGTTGAATAGCATACCTTGATTTATGAGCTTCCTCCATGATCAATTTCTTAGTGTCATCATGATTCGACACACAAATTCGATCCTTAAATAAAAGTCTTCCATCATTTGAGATAGAAAATTTCAATCTTTGATCAATATTTTCCTTAATCTCCATCAATGTGGGGTCATTTTCTTGCAATTGAACTATGTCCTTGATCAATGTAGGTTGAGACCTTATATTGGCAATCATACCTCTTTCTCCTTCTCTATCAATATCAAGATTTAAGTGAGAAAAATCTTCAATAAGACAAGTTATACCTTTCCTGAGGCTTGCTAGAGTTGAAATTGGTTTCCTGTTAAGAGCGTCAGCTACAACATTTGCTTTCCCTGGATGATATTGGATAGTAAAGTCGAAGTCCTTAAGATACTCCAACCATCTACATTGTCGCATATTCAATTCCTTCTAGGTGAAGAGATATTTCAGACTTTTATGATCTGAAAATATGATGAATTTTGATGGGAATCGACACCGAGCCAGTACCTTTTCATATTGCATTTATATCCTTTAGTTTATTTTTATATCCACGGGAAAGTATACGCGCAATTGTACGGCTTTATCGGCCAATGCGTCACTCCCGTAGATTGTGTGGGTTTCTATGTAATTTATCAGTAGGACCAGCAAGGGGGCCCTCAGCCCTTTCCCATTGGTCCATGTCATCTTGTGACGCTGGTCAACCATCCTAGGTGGACATCTAGAAGGTTGGACTAGTCATATGCCACATGGGTAGACAAGTGGCCCATTTTGTCCAAGGTAGGCCACCTACCATTCAACCTTCCATTCAACCTCCCCTCCTAGTCAATAGGCCCCCCCCCCTTGCATATTATATTCTTTTTTTTTGTGTTTGTGGCATGCAATCCCAGCCCTTGATTCCCCTTCCCTAGATCCAAGGGTCCACATTGCATTTGATGTAAACCATATATAAGCTTGTATTTTCATGTGAAATTCAATGAAAAATCAGAATTTTTGTGTGTAAGCAAGGAGCTTGGTGCGCCCCTCTCTCCTCCCCTGTTGTTCTTCCCTCTCCAACCCCAAGTTCTAGAGTTATTCTACCTTCTATCATCCCCTCTCAACCTCCGGTGATCGTCTGTGCCGCCGCCGCCACCGTTCGTGCCGCCATCGAGCCGCCTCTGCAGTTCTATCTTCGTCCAACCACAGCAGTTCCACGAATTGTCTGTCCCAGACACGAGCTTGGATTGAGCTGATATTTTTATGGTGTGTTCTTCCCTTGTATCCCAAGCTCCACCTAAATTTTCACGCCCAAATTCCATCGTTTAGTATTTTCCCATTTTCATGCATCTTTCATTCCTAGTTCTATTTTGTCTCAGTCTACAGTGACAGCAGCCCTGTGTTTCCCACCTCCCGCCATCTTTCTGATTTGTCCAAACTCTCCCCATTTTACTGGGAGTTTTTTCCATCACCCCCTACATTCAAAAATTTTCTTAATTTTTTATCGGCCTTCTATCTATTTTTAGAAATTCGTGTTCTTCCTCAGCTACAGTGTTGTCAGTCAGATCCCAGATCTGACCACCCTCCACTTAGAAAATCAGAACAAATCACCACCACCTCCAAATCTAGATCCAAAAAGAGTCCTGGTTCCCTTATTTGATTTCCAACAACTTTTATGAACAGGTCTAAGTCTGAATCCGAGGTCTTCATATCGGTCAAAGGCAATCTACAGGAAAGTTCTCTGCTGACCTGAGATTTCAGGAACTGTACAATAGCAACCTTCAAAATTCGCCAATCAGAAGTACAGGCTTGATTATTTTTCTGTGATCACCCTGGGTTGAAGCCCTTCAAAGCATCTTTACAACGGCACTGGTTTCGTAGCATTTCGACGTCGGGGCTGATCACAGCGTCCGTTCTCGCCGGAGCGTGCGTCGGAAAATAGAACCGGCAGGTCCGTGGCCGATTATTCCGACCGGTGTCGATCGGAGCCGCCCGGCCTCCGGCCGGCGAAACAGCATGCCGCCAGCCCGTGGAACGCTTCCCTTAGTGTCCCCACTACAGCGGTGTCACCGGGTCCCACTCGACCCCTCCGGACAGCACGTGGGCCCCACCGTCACTAGTTCGGGTGTTGTCGAATCAACGTGAGAAGCCGCCCATCAACCCGAATTCGGTCCTCCCGGACTCCATTGTGTAGCCCTTTACCTCCCTGCGTGGGGTGGGCAGCGATTTGTATTGCTGTAATCTTGTGTATTATTGTTCCGGGAGTACGGTTTTCGGCCGGGTCCGTCGTCCCCACGCCGAGCGCGTGGAGGTATCGCATTCGCTCCCTTACTTGGCATTTTGCTTACTTCATATATATTTGTTTATGCCGCTGCTAGAGAGCATGTGTAGGGATATCTAGCTCGCTTTATCTATTCATTACCGCTGCTGCGAGAGAGTGCGAGACCGTCCCGTGACCCGATCCGGGCACACGAGAGAGCCGATCACCCTAGCTCACTGTCGGTTTCTCAACCGCGCACGTCCGATGCTTCCCTCATTAAGGGGCAGTCACGAGCTTGTCGTGTCCGTGTCTCGTCCCGCTTCAATTTGGTATCAGAGTAAGGTTGAGTCTAGGGTGTCCAAAAAAAAAAGAGTGTCATTCATTAGTCATTTACGTCTAAGTCGTGTTTAGGGTCATCATTGTTTTAAAACAAACAAAAAAAAGTGTCTTTTTACATTGCATCCCTTTACTCGGTATATCAAAAGGTGTTGTCCGAACATTAGGCTACGTCTATCGGGAAGGCCGCACACTTGCGCGAGTGACCTTCGGGTCGATTACCTCCGCCGCGTACCGTGTTTTGGTTAAGTCTAGGCGCATCATTTTGCATTAGTGTGTTTTGCTTTAGTCGGCATCTTCTAGTCGGTGTGTTTGCATGCCCACTCGTCGGTGTACTCAGTACTCACCCCCACCACCACCTATGGCCAACCCACGGGATACCTCGGGAGACTTCCACTCCCTACAAGAGGCGATGATGGCCATTATGACTAGGTTGGACCAATCCGATGCTAACTTTCGTACTTTCTCCGATAATATGGATGGTCGCCTTAGAGCCATGGAGGGGCGCTTGGAGACCTCCGACAGGTCGGTCCAAGACCTCGTTGGGCGGTTAGATAGGATGTCACACGAGGACCCTCCAGGGGCAGCCCAAGGCCCACCCGCACCTCCTCCCGCGGTGGCCCAAGTCCAACCCGCTCCCATGGCCCAAGTCCAGGCCGCTCCCGCGGCCCAAAACCAGCCACCACAGGCTCCTCCACTCGCCCTTCCTCGGGTTCCCCAACTACCGCACCGTGACCTTGGTCTCGAGGACTATGGTTCCGACAATGCCTATGAGGGATATGGTCAACGCCGTCGTGGTTTTCAGCCACAACAAGATGAGGATGATGATCGGGTCCTTAAGACCGTGCGAACGGACCCTCCCTCTTTTTACGGGTCTTTGGATCCGAAAGTCTACCTAGATTGGGAGTTCGGCATGGACCGTTATTTTGAATGGTATGATATGTCGGAGCGCCGAAGGGTCCGATTCGCCACCATGAAACTCATGGGGCAGGCGCAAACCTATTGGAAGAATGTGGAGAGCCTGCTACTTCAGCGGCTAGAACCCCCGATTGACACATGGGCCGAGATGAAGAATAAACTTCGGCAAAAGTACCTTCCTCCCACATACCGCCAGCGACTCATCGATAGATGGCAAAGTCTTAGCCAGGGAGACCGGTCCGTCTCCGAATACATCGCGGAGTTTGATGAGTACTTTCTACGATGTGGTGTCACGGAGGAGAGTACCATGCCCGTGTCCTGCTTTCGACGTGGTTTGCGGCCACACTACCAGTATGAGCTTTTCCGCCACAATGCCAAGACGTTGGAAGAGGCATACCAGGTTGCTCTCGAGATGAAGCAATTTGAGGGAGAGTTCGAGTCTAGCCATCGGTTGGGCCCCACCCCTCTCCGTAGTACCGAGCCCCGTCACTCCATAGGCCCACATCAGCGGCCTCCCATGGCTCGACCTCAGGAGCCCACCCGTCAGGAGCACTTCGCTCCATGGCCTTGTCCTCCTCCACCCCGGGATCTATTCCCACCCCAACCACCGGCACCCGTTGCCCGTCCCCCGGCTCCTATAGCCCGTCCTCTGGCACCTACACCCCTCCACTATTGTCCAAGGCACCTACATCTCCCCCTTTGCTGCTTACACCCCCTACCCGACGGGATGATAAGGGTAAGGCCCCTTTTATAGGAGAGAGTAGTCGGTCGAGAGTGCAGTGTTTTCACTGTCATGGATTTGGCCACTTTGCCAGCGAGTGTCCCGCTCGCGCCACCCTAGCCTTAGGTGTTGGAGAGCCCGCACCTCCCGAGCTTGAGTGTGTCAATTATGAGGCCGATGACGCACTAGTCGATGAGTACTATGTCTTGGGGGGAGAGTTGGATGGCTCACCCGCCACCCAGGATGCCGCCACCTAGTGGGCTTGTGTCACCATCTTAGTCTAGGGTCATATATGAGTCGGTGTGTTTTCCTTGTGTGGTTTGTTTTGTGTGGTTTGTTTGCATGGTTTGTGTGTCGATTGTTTGTCTGCATGCGTCTTGTGTAAGCTCGTTTTCGGTCTCTTATGAGTAAGAGGCGAGTGGACTCACTTGATGAGTATGGGGTCGATTCTACATCTATACCCGGATCAGTCACCTATAGGGACTCAGCGGTGATTCCTAGTGAGTCTTTGAGCCGCTTCCCTTCCTTTTGAGAGTGCCCCACCCGGAGTGTCCACCTTCAGGCCATAGTAGTTTACGCATATCGAGTATATATGGAATGAGCAGGTGACGATCATTTGGAGTGGAGCGTACCCGCCTTACTTGGCACGGTGACGGATCCGCCGGAGTATTCGAGCATCCCTACCCCTACTCGACGGGGTCGAGTTCCTCCCACCCGGGAAGAGTTGATGGGAATCGACACCGAGCCAATACCTTTTCATATTGCATTTATATCCTTTAGTTTATTTTTATATCCACGGGAAAGTATACGCGCAATTGTACGGCTTTATCGGCCAATGCGTCACTCCCGTAGATTGTGTGGGTTTCTATGTAATTTGTCAGTAGGACCAGTAAGGGGGCCCTCAGCCCTTTCCCATTGGTCCATGTCATCTTGTGGCGCTGGTCAACCATCCTAGGTGGACATCTAGAAGGTTGGACTAGTCATATGCCACATGGGTAGACAAGTGGCCCATTTTGTCCAAGGTAGGCCACCTACCACTCAACCTTCCATTCAACCTCCCCTCCTAGTCAATAGGCCGCCCCCCCCCCCCCCTTGCATATTATATTCTTTTTTTTTTGTGTTTGTGGCATGCAATCCCAGCCCTTGATTCCCCTTCCCTAGATCCAAGGGTCCACATTGCATTTGATGTAAACCATATATAAGCTTGTATTTTCATGTGAAATTCAATGAAAAATCATAATTTTTGTGTGTAAGCAAGGAGCTTGGTGCGCCCCTCTCTCCTCCCCTGCTGTTATTCCCTCTCCAACCCCAAGTTCTAGAGTGATTCTACCTTCTATCATCCCCTCTCAACCTCCGGTGATCGTCTGTGCCGCCGCCGCCACCGTTCGTGCCGCCATCGAGCCGCCTCTGCAGTTCTGTCTTCGTCCGACCACAGCAGCTTCCACGAATTGTCTGTCCCAGCCACGAGCTTGGATTGAGCTGAAATTGTTATGGTGTGTTCTTCCCTTGTATCCCAAGCTCCACCTAAATTTTCACGCCCAAATTCTATCGTTTAGTATTTTCCCATTTTCGTGCATCTTTCATTCCTAGTTCTGTTTTGTCTCTATCTACAGTGACAGCAGCCCTGTATTTCCCACCTCCAGCCATCTTTTTGATTTGTACAAACTCTCCCAATTTTACTGGGAGTTTTTTTCATCACCCCCTACATTAACAAATTTTCTTAATATTTTATCAA
The DNA here is from genome assembly GCA_022559845.1 of Amorphophallus konjac. Classification (NCBI taxonomy): domain Eukaryota; kingdom Viridiplantae; phylum Streptophyta; class Magnoliopsida; order Alismatales; family Araceae; genus Amorphophallus; species Amorphophallus konjac. The sequence goes on along the minus strand of CM040128.1, from coordinate 71,830,334 downwards.
CCTTCTATCTATTTTTAGAAATTCGTGTTCCTCCTTAGCTACAGTGTTGTCAGTCAGATCCCAGATCCGATCACCCTCCACTTACAAAATCAGAACAAATCACCACCACCTCCAAATCTAGATCCAAAAATAGTCCTGGTTCCCTTATTTGATTTCCTACAACTTTTATGAACAGGTCTAAGTCTGAATCCGAGGTATTCATATCAGTCAAAGGCAATCCACAGGAAAGTTCTCTGCTGACCTGGGATTTCAGGAACTGTACAATAGCAACCTTCAAAATTCGCCAATCAGAAGTACAGGCTTGATTATTTTTCTGTGATCACCCTGGGCTTAAGTCCTTCAAAGCATCTTTCCAACGGCACTGGTTTCTTCGCATTCTGATGTCGGGGCTGATCGCAGCGTCCGTTCTCGCCGGAGCGCGCGCCGAAAAACAGAACCTGCAGATCCGTGGCCGGTTATTCTGACCGGTGCCGATCGGAGCCGCCCGGCCTCCGGCCGGCGAACCAGCGTGCCGCCAGCCCGTGGAACGCTTCCCTAAGTGTCCCCACTACAGCGGTGTCACCGGGTCTCACTCGACCCCTCCGGACAGCACGTGGGCCCCACCGTCACTAGTTCGGGTGTTGCCGAATCAATGCGAGAAGCCGCTCGTCAACCCGAATTCGGTCCTCCCGGACCCCATTGTGTAGCCCTTTACCTCCCTGCGCGGAGTGGGCAGCGATTTGTATTGCTGTAATCTTGTGTATTATTGTTCCGAGAGTACGGTTTTTGACCGGGTCCGTCGTCCCCACGCCTAGCGCGTGGAGGTATCGCATTCGCTCCCTTACTTGGCATTTTGCTTACTTCATATATATTTGTTTATGTCGCTGCTAGAGAGCATGTGTAGGGATATCTAGCTCGCTTTATCTATTCATTACCGCTGCTGCGAGAGAGTGCGAGACCGTCCCGTGACCCGATCTGGGCACACGAGAGAGCCGATCACCCTAGCTCACTGCCGGTTTCTCAACCGCGCACGTCCGACGCTTCCCTCGTTAAGGGGCAGTCATGAGCTTGTCGTGTCCATGTCTCGTCCCGCATCAAATTTCTCCCCATAAAGGTAATGTCTCCAAATCTTCAATGCGAATATAACTGCAGCCAGTTCCAGATCATGCACATGGTAATTTTCTTCGTGACGCTTTAACTGCCTTGATGAATAGCAAATCACCTTTCCATTTTACATAAGGACGCACCCTAGGCCAATGCCAGACGCATCCGTATAGACTTCAAAGCCACCACCCTCTGTCGGTAGCGTTAATATGGGTGCAGTGGTAAGGTGTTCTTTAAGAGTTTGAAAACTCTCTTCGCAATCCTTCGACCATACAAAAATATTTTCCTTTCTTGTAAGTCTAGTCAAAGGAACGGCGATCTTTGAGAAATCTTTGATAAATCTCCGGTAATAACCAGCTAGACCTAGAAAACTTCTGACTTCAAACACGGTCATCGGCCGGCTCTAGTTCTTAACAGCCTCTATTTTAGAAGGGTCGACAGTGATACCTTCTTTTGAAATTATATGGCCAAGGAAAGAGACCTCCTTTAGCCAGAACTTGCACTTACTAAGCTTTGCATAAAGTTTGAGCTCTCTTAGCGTTTGCAAGGCACTTCTTAAGTGTTCTTCATTTTCCTCCTTTGTTTTGGAGTATATAAGAATATCATCAATGAAGACGACTACAAACTGGTCAAGATAAGGCCCGAAGACATTATTCATGAGTTGCATAAATGCTGCCGGGACATTGGTTTACCTGAAGGGCATTACCACGAATTCATAGTGGCCATATCTGCTCCGAAAAGTAGTTTTATGTATGTCTTCATCTTTGATCTTGAGCTGATGATAACCTGACCTGAGGTCTATCTTGGAGAAATATTCGGCCCCTGAAATCTGATCAAAGAGTTCATCTATACGCGACAACGGATATTTATTCTTAATTGTGAGTTGATTCAGTCTCCGGTAGTCGTTACATAGTCTGAGGTATGTGGACGCCAAAAAATGATGATTATACGGCACTTACGTCTACGCACCCAAGAGCAAGTTGAAGACGGAAAGGCCAAATTAACCCCATACCTCGCCCGATCAGGACAAGAATTCACTTGGTGGTCCTCTACCCCGAGAAGGAAGCCCCTCAAGTAGAAGATATAGCCACACCTCTCCAACCGGCTATGCTAAAGCCCGAATCGAGAGAAAACTCAGGAATTCGGACACGGGTTCGACATGTGCTGGAAATCACTCGAAGTCCTAAACCGGGGCTTGGAGGCTTCAAATCAAACACCTCAGAGGTGGTGCATTACAACTGAAGCAGCACGGGAGGGCAAGCATCCGTCCGAATCGCCACTAAGCTGGGAAGAAGCCCTTTGACGCTTAAACCGGCACGACCATACCTCTAGCATCTTAAACCGGCGCGCCCCCTTAAACTGGCGCGCCCCCACTTCTTGTCTGCAAACCGGCGCGCCCCTCTTCTTGGCTGCAAACCGGCGCACCTCTTTGAATGTTGTTAATCTGGCGTGCACAACACCACACCGGTTTAACTCAAATGCCATCCCATCCGAGCTCCGATACTCTATTCTCCTATCGGCTTCGGGCGCAGACTCAACAGGGCATAGCATTCAATGCTATCAAGCAGTGCCTCCGTCTCCGTTTGACAACGCATTGGCATCAGTGGCGAAGGCATGCATCGACGGTGGAAGCAGCAGAAGATCTCCCGGTAAACCCGCGAACGTCCCGTCCTCAGACGAATGCCAGCGTAGTATGCAAATCAACGGACAACACCGAGGCATGTCAATCCCGTTCGTCCGGTAAACAAGAGGAAGTGGCGGGAGTTCCTTCCGTTAGAGAAAGAAAGGGCAACCCATTCTATATATATTTGACCATGTTCGACGCAGCAGGAGATCTCTGGAACCCGAGGCTGGCCATTGAAGAAAATAGGGGGGCGATTGAAAAAAGAAGAAGAGAAGAGAAGCTTCGTTCCCCCCTACGCCTGCGAGGTGAAGAAAAGAGAGAGAGTGTGAGAGAGAGGTGAGCTGGGGGAAGGGGTTTGGGTTTTGCTCTCCTCCCACTACTATATATTTTCTCTTTCGTTTCTACTTCCTTTTGTCATGGGATAGTCTTCCTCCATGTATTCTATCCCCTTTTCTTCTATGGATGAATAAAAATAAAGGCTTTTGAAAATACACAGAGCGTTCTACTACTTTGGCTTCTTTCCCTTTTCTCCCTATCTTCCAGTCACCCAGGGCCCTCGAAGCTTGCCTCCCCATGGCTTGGCCTTCGAAGGAATCCGTTTAAAGGGTGAAGAGTTATAGCCGTTCATGGCGAACATCTGTCCCTATGGAACTTCCACGAAGCTACAACCCGTGAGTTGCTAGAACCCTTGAAGGCTGGTCCTCGGGGTTCTGCACTCAACTGTGGGTCATCGGACTGCCGTTTGGCCACTCCGAATATAAGAGGTCGTCTCGGAGCACTCCGTTTGACAATCCCCCATTCGCCCCGACAAACCTCAGTCCGGGGGAGATGCTGCCCAATTTTTGCCAGGAGTATGAGCACTAAGAACGAAGAACAGATACACACAAGTATGAACAAATAAAAAAACCTCTCTGAGATCAAATACTATGCATGCCTAATCCCTCCTGAACTAGCCACAAATTGAACTCTTGGACTCCAGAGCTCCTGCATAACGAACCCCTCTGAACAAAACACTTGAACCTTCATGCTAAGTCACCCTAACAAACGGTTAAAATATATAAACTTCCTCTCTACAAACTTAATCCACCAATTAGGTGAACAAACTAATCAACAAATAAACTTGCAGGTGAAAGAAAGAAGAAAAAGAAGCAACAAGAATGAAATGAAACTCACAAGAACTATCCCGGAGCGCTTCTAATCCGGCGCGGGCTAATCCGGTGCTGTACCCCCCGCGCCGGTTTAGCTACACACTCAAAACTCCCCAATTTTTTTTTGCTGCGTACCCGGCGTGCCCCTCTTGTGCAACCCATTAAACCGGCCCGCCCCTCACTCCCTCGTGTGCAACTTATAACCGGCGTGCCCCCCTAACACTCTTAAATGGCATCTCCCTTAGCCGGCGTGCTTGAAAGGAAAAGAATAATTAATCAAAATAAAAGGCTTTAAGCCAATGAATAATAAAATGAAAGAACATGAACCACTCTTATGAGAACAAACAACATAATTTAATAATTGCAACAACAATAATAAAAAAATGCTACAACCTCGCATACCTTGGGACCTTCGCTTCCCCGGACTGTGCGTGAAGAGAAAAGCAACGATGTCCCATGGTATCGGGCGTGGACCTCAGGGATCCCGATATGGCCATAGTCCGCAACCACCTCGGGCCAATAGATCATCGGTTTGACCCGCTTCTCCCGGGTTCCAATCCCACACCTACATTAAACTTGCCGTACCTACGACAGACATTTACACGGTTCAATCGTCGTCTTCGACGCTACTAATACGGACTTCCGTCCGAATAAAGAATGGTCAGTGAGTGACCGACATATGTGTACCTATGAACGTTTACACCCTAATACGGGGTTTGTTTAAACGCAATTCGAGATTCTACTCTCGCTTTCATTATTATGAATTTCAGGCCATAGGGCCCCTTTTCCTGACAATCAATCAAGGGTTTTCCTCTCTCCGAGGGGATGTAATTAACATCGTCACCTTTACAGTACGGCGGGTTCTCAGTCCCGACACGATACACACAATCATCTGATTAGTCAGATCGAGCGCACCATGGGCTTACTTTAAGCCCGAATAAATCGTCACCTAGGTGACTGGCATGCCCTCGCACCAATAAACCGAACAAACGAATGAAAAGATGAATAAACCAACAAAAAGAAGAAGTGTCCCGATAAGTGTGTCCACAAGTCTAGCATGCCCGGTGGGACTGGAACCTCCCTTCATCTCCTTTCCAGGATTAGGGGCCCAATGGCCTCTTCTTAAAAGTTTAACTGTGTGATTTTATCCCGCATGCTACTTTTCGACAACTTGGATGGCCGTGTCGTTCGGACCCCTTGTTGTCGCCGGCCATGCCACCCATGGCTATTTGGCGGTGCCGATCCAGTTCGGCACCTTCCCGCCAGTCATCGAGTTCCCCAACTTCTTGGGGGTCGCATTCGTGGAGCTCCTGCATATCCAGGAGATGGAATTGGTCGTCTGAAGCTGCTGCAGTGGGATGCCATGGTCGCCATGTTGATTCTCGCGCCTCCGCCAACGAGAAGCACGCACCAGCCACCAGGAGGGTGGCAAAGAAGAACCCCGGCACATTGCAAAGTCGGCTATCTACCTCGGGCAAATCCGTGCTCATCGGAGGCGTCCGAGTCTTCCTGAATGGCCGACAAGCCAGAATCACGCCCGATAGGGTAATCCTAATGGTGCCAGTACACAATACCTTCCAAGTGCTGGCCCAAGAAAAGTTGGCTCACAACGAAGCCAAATCAAAGGGGGGGCTGGCCCCGAAGCCAACCAGATTCAAACATATCCGGGTGTCCGAGCGAGCTTGGCCCCAAACTCCAGTTCAAACCGGCGAGGTGTTGCAGACCCTTGTTGAAGAAACCAGCCAGGACAAGACTGTGACGGTCATCACCGTCAATACAGTTACGACTGAAGGCGATGACAGGAGACCATCCACGTCGTCCGAAAAAAATCCAGCTGGGGAAGGAGGTGTCACTCTCAACCCCACCCTGCATGACCCTGCAATGCTGATGTTGTTGCAAGAATATCGGCAAGAAATTGAAACAATGAAGAAAAAGATGAGTGAAATGGGTCTGGGCCCAGCCGACCCGCACCCGAATTTAACAGCTCTGCCGGCGATGAATGAGTTGAACATGTGTGCAACATGATTAAATCATTTTATGGTTTTGATGATGTCTGCCTTTTTAGTTGGTTTTGATGATGTCTTCCTCTTTAGTCATTAATGAACTATACCTGCATTTAATAATGTTAATATTCATACATTGCAGGTCATTATACTTCCAGTGTAAAAGCTCAAGAATGGCACACCAATCTAGACAACTGAATTGTCAGATATCAAGGCATATGACAATATTGGATGCATGAAAATATAGCATGTTTCAAGCACAGAACTCAAGCTGAATAGCATCACACATAAGGTCATTGCATATTCTTCATATGGTCAGTGCATGTCTTACCTTATGGATGATTCAAGGTCGGTGCAATTTCTCGATAGCATGCTACAAGATAATCCAAGGAAATGTGAAAGCTCATGGCAAATGTGAAAGCTCAAGGCAAACGTGAAAGTTCAATGCAAATGTCAAAGCTAAATGCAAATGTGAAAGCTCAATGTTGCGCCCCTTGTGGGGGTTTCCGGGGGCGGAGCCCCCGGAACAAAAATTTGATTGAATACTCTATAATCAAATCTACAAGACAGTCAATGTTGATACTATAGACATGAATGGGCTGCTAAAGGAGTCAAGCAACGAAGCTAAAAAGGTTAATGGACTGACCCGGCTGAACTGGGGGTCTGCCCAGCTGGCGGTCGACCGCCCCAGTGACCGCCAGCACAGGGGCGGTCGACCGCCCCAGCCAGAGCCTCACCGTCTACAGGCTTTTTTAGTAGCGGTCGACCGCCAGCCAGTGGCGGTCGACCGGAAATCCCAGGGTTCGCCCGTTTTCAAGTTTTACAGTAGCGGTCGACCGCCAGGAACCTTAGGTCGACCGCCAGCCCCGAAGCAGCCTTGTTTGACCTCGAAATCCACCTCGTGGCTAGCCCCTTTCCATAGATTTGTTTAATCAAATCTTACCTAATCTTCCATGATTTGTGGATCTGGTCTAGGGGGCATCTATGGACCATTCAAGGGTTATAAAACCAACACTTGAGGGGATGGAAAACCTAATGCTTCAAGGGGGCTTCCATATGCTTAATTGAAGATCTAAAGGGGACGAAGTACTGTTCACATGAACAGTACTTCATGAAGAAGTTCTTCATCCAAGCAAGGTTGATTCAAGCTCAAATCAAGGTAAACAACCTTCAAGGAAGATCAGATGCAAGCTAGGCTATCAAGGTGATCTAAGGAAGCTAGTTTCATTCAAGATCTTCAAGAGAAATCATCTACATCATTCCGATTCATCCAAGGTGATTTCTGAAGCATTCAAACTCCTAGAAGCTGTTGAAGAAACAAGATTCAAGGTAGAATCAATTACTCTCTTCATCCACTTCAAGAAGATACAAAGAGAAGATCAAAATAGGAGATTGAAGGAAGAGTTACTATTCACGTGAACAGTACTCCGTGAAGAACATCTTCATCCAATCCAAGGTATTCAAGCTCATATCAAAGAGATCATCTTCCAAGATCTGTGAAGAAGGAAGCAAGGATCAAGGTAGCATCTATTCACTTCTTCATCCATTCAAAGAGATCAAAAAGAAGATCAAGAGAGGAGATTAGAAGAACAGTTACTGTTCACATGAATAGTACTCCGTGAAGAACAAGCATCCATTCAAGGGTGATTACAAGAAGATTGATTTGCAAGAAGAAGAGATCCCTGCTGCTGATCAACAAAGCATATCGATACAAGGGCCAATTCCTTCTTACTCAATCTCTTGTTTTAATTCCTTCACATATGTTTTACTTTCAATATTGTTAAACACTTGAACTTGTGAATCGTCCCTACCGGTGGTTAGTAGGAAGGCAATCGGAGGTTGTTCGATTTGCGGTGTTGACGTCCCTACCAGGTGGTTAGTAGGAAGGCAATCGGGAGTTCTCCGATCTGCAGTGTAGCCGTCCCCGCCGGCTTTGTGTGTAGGAAGACAGAAAGAGAGTTTTCTCTGTTCTGTGGTTTGGGGCGTGTCCCTGGGTCAAGCTGTGAGTCAGCAAGGAAGCCTCACCGGGTTTTGGTGAGGGGTGGACGTAGGTTGCGGGGTTGCAACTGAACCACCTTAAAAATCCCTGTGTTGTGGGTTGTTTATTTTGTGTGATTGATCTATATCTTCTAACCACATTCGCAGGTTCGTGTGCTTCCACACTTGGCTATATTGCTCACACACATATGCACTTTGAGTGATCAACATAGCATACACACACACACACGGTTGTTGCAAGCTATTGCATGTTCATCTATGTGTTATGCTTTGTAATTCACTTAAAGAAGTGTGGACGTTTCATAGCTTGTAATTCAAGTCTTTTCATTTGAGCCACTCTACTTAATTCCACTGTGCATTGTGCCTAAGTGATTCATTCACTTTATAAGAGTGGTTTAAGCTTCCGCTAGCTAAGAGTTTTTAAATAGGCCAAAGTTTCTGATAGGATCTATTCAACCCCCCCTTCTAGATCCGTTTACACCTCACGGGACCCAACATGAGCCAAGTATGGAGCAGACAGCTGGAGCAGAATCAACCGAAGAAGAAGCCACCAAGGTGAGATTTTTTGAAACCAAGCAAAGAGAGAGCATGCATCCACCCCGCTCTGGGGGCATAAGAAGCAGAAGTTACACCCCGTGCCGGGGGCATACGAAGAGAAATAAACCCCGCTCTGGGGGCATAAGAAGCAGAAGTTACACCCCGTGCCGGGGGCATACGAAGAGAAATATACCCCGCTCTGGGGGCATAAGAAGTAGAAGTTACACCCCGTGCTGGGGGCATATGAAGAGAAATATATCCCGCTCGGGGGCATAAGAGGCAGAAGAACCTACCCCATCATGGGGGCATAAGAGGCAAGAAACTACACCCCGTGCCGGGGGCATACGAAGAATAATATACCCCAAGGGAGGCCTCAAACCCCTTGAATCATGGCAGAAGCCGAAGAAAAAAAAACAACATGCAAATGGTGCCCTACTTTGGGGGCAAATGGTGCCCTACTTTGGGGGCAAATGATGAAGCAAATCGACAGTTGGGCCGACAACATCTCAACCATCGGTGCCTAAACCGCCAGCTTCTCAACCACTGGCATTCGTGCCAGCATGTGCTTACAGATATTCAAACCCAAAAAAGAAAAGAATAAACAAAAAAAAGAAAGATCACAAAACCAAAAAAGAAGAAGAAGTAAATAAACAAATGAACAAACAAAAGAAAGAAGAAAACAAAAAAAACAAAAAACAAATAATAATAATAAATAAACAAAAAAACATAACAACAAATGTTGCATGAGTTGGACTTTGAATGCGTGCTCGCCTTGCTTGCATGACTGTTATATTACATTTAATCCACCTCCTTTGAACCTCCTAGGACCGCATCTCCTTGAATAAATTATGTTACCCCGATCATAGACATGTGTGCGCCGTAGCATATGCTAAGGAAGAAAAGCCCATCATGGCGAATGCATACGTCGAGAGGAAGAGTCATAGCTATGCTGTTAGCGTAACTCACGAAATATACTCGAGACGATGTTCCCACAATTTACATGCAATGCGAGCAATGGTTTCTAACTGTAGGGATCGCAGAATTTCTTCCCAGCACTATGTGGATGCTTGAATTTCTTACGCTCACATGAACGGTAATCGTGAGGAAAAAGCTGCCTACCCCCTTTAAAAAAATGAATGAATGAAATGCAGATCTAAGTAGCCGGGAATCCCCACTGAAATAAATGAGGAGACTCGCGCGAAAATGTCAAAGTGAATTACGGCAAAGGATGAATCCTAGTAGCCGGGAATCCCCACTGAAACAAATGAGGAAACTCGCAACGAATGGTGAAGTCTAGAAGTCAGAATAAATAAAGGGGTTGTGCGAAGCTACCGAAAGTCGAAAGCCTGAAATGTACACATAGGCGGTAGAGCAGTCCTTTAGTGTTGCTTAGAATGCCCGCACATCCATATGTTTAGGGGCCGCGGCTCACATGCCTGCACTCTCACACCATGGAGCATTTGTTTTGGGTGGGAATCGTGATTTAAACTATATGCAGAGGCTATGTGATGTCTTTTCGGCGAATGCACAACTCTTTTAATTGTGACTCATGAGCCGCGCGTGGTCTGTGAATTCGGGGCTTCATCCCTACCCTGCCCTTGATATAGGGGATATACTATATAGCTATTTGATGCTTGATGTTAGGGGATGCTTGCATGCTTAAAAAAAAAATAAGAAGAAGAACAAACAAACAAACAAAAAAAGAACAAACAAACAAAAAATAAACAGCAAAAAGAACAAACAAACAAACGAATAAACAAACAAACAAACAAATAACAAATAAACAAAAGAACAAACAAACAAAAAATAAACAGCAAAAAGAACAAACAAAAAAAGTAAACAAACAGAAACAAATAAACAAATAAACAATAAACCACAAACAAAAAGAAACAAACAACAAAAAAATAAAAGAAACAAACAAAAAAAGAAAAGAACAAATAAATAAACAAACAAACAATAAACCACAAACAAAAAAAGAAAGAACAAACAAAAAGAAACAAACAAACAATAAACAAAAAGAAACAAAGAAGGGGAAAAGAACAAATAAACAAATAAACAAAAAGAAACAAACAAAAAGAACAAACAAACAACAAACAAAAAAAATAAACAAACAACGAACCAGAATAAATGAATAAAACAAATGAAACGATGATAATAAAATATATCTCAATATCGGCATCCAAGCCAATAGCTATCTCAATATTGGCGCCAAGCCGACAGCTATCTCAATATCGGCATCCACGCCGACAGCTATCCAAAGTTTTTCAAAAAAGAAGAGAAGAAAAAAAAAGAAAAAAAGAAAAAAAAAGAGGAAGAGAAGAAGAAAAAGGGAAGGAAAAAAAAGAAAAAAAAAGAGAAGAAAAAATCACCATCGAAGCCTCCGAGGGATGTCGGCTCGTCAAGTCCTGCCGGAGATCAAAATATTTTCAGTCCCACCAACGCATAAAAGTAGTGGCCCAGACCTTCCGTTTGAAGCCATGAACAAAAAGACCCTTGCTTTGGCACTAACCCCGTGTCAATGAATAAACCACGTCGGTCTCCGACTCCCTGTCGGCATCGATGAACAAACAAGTGGCCCAGACCTTCCATCTGAAGCCATGAACAAAAAGACCCTTACTTTGGCACTAACCCCATGTCAATGAACAAACCACATCGGTCTCTGACTCCCTGTCGGTACCGATGAACAAACCAGTGGCCCAGACCCTCCGTTTGAAGCCATGAACAAAAAGACCCTTGCTTTGGCACTAGCCCCGTGTCAATGAACAAACCACGTCGGTCTCCGACTCTCTGTCGACACCGATGAACAAATCAGTGGCACAGACCTTCCATCTGAAGCCATGAATAAAAAGACCCTTGCTTTGGCACTAACCCCGTGTCAATGAACAAACCACGTCGGTCCCCGACTCCCTGTCGGCATCGATGAACAAACCAGTGGCCCAGACCTTCCGTCTGAAGCCATGAACAAAAAGATCCTTGCTTTGACACTAGTCCCCTATCAATGAATAACCAGTGGCCCAGACCCCGAGATTATGCAGCGGAAATAATCGAGAACGTAAACAGTCGGCTAGTATGTCTCGAGCAAGCAATATAATCAGAGCGCAAGATAATCACATAAAGTAATTGCATAAATAATTTTTTTTCCAAACTTCACTTTATTCCACAATAATAATAATATCAAAGTACACAAGATCCTTGACTCTTAATACTCTTACATTATCGACTCAAGAAAATAGAAAATTACAATAAGACTCGACTAGATATTTGATAACTAAGGCTTCTCTCATTTATACGTCCTTCAATCACTCTCAGACTCGTTACTTGTATACTCCGAATCTGATTCATCTGTACTTCCTGAAATATTGAGAAAGTAGGTTATGATCACACTTGCCCAGTAGGTATCTTCGTATTAACATGAAGGCAATTTTAAGTGATTAGCATTGTAGCTCTAGAGAAACAAGATAAATCATGCAGATACGACAAAGCATGGGAATAAAGCCAAAGTAACAAGTTATGACCAAGTCTGAGATATGAGGATATGATTGATCAAGTATATAACAAGAATGTAAATCTGGCCTTTCCAGGAACAAGAATGTACTTTTCATAACCATGAAGGCTATGCACTAGAAAGTCATGTAACAAGCAAGAAAGTATTTTTCGCTTAATAGCAAGTACTTCGTGAATTTACGTGGATCTTTTATCCATGTCTTGTGAATTTTCACTTATTTATGAAGAAAGTACTCCCAGCGCAATGCGACGCCAGTAGCATCATACCCCATGGTTAACAGTATGTTTCTGACAATCAGCCGAGAGGACTAGCATAGAGCCCTTGAACACAATCAGTGCTCGAACTGCATCTTCAAGCATAAATCAATCTACTTCCACGATTATAACAATAATGTGACCAATATTGTACAAGTTCAACAATAATTCCATGATAAGGTAACCAAGATATAGAACATACCAATATTTGATCATGAGAATTCAAGAAACGCATTAATAACAAGGTTATGCTACGAAAAGAATTTGGCAGTATAACGGTACATTCTTTAGGTTTCATAATTTCAAGTTTAACTTGGTTAAACATAATTTAGGCTCCAAATAATCCTAAGATCATCTAAGAACTCAAGAAAATCAACCCCAAAGGTCAAACCTCGGGTTAAACACAATCAGGAACCAAGCGGTCTATTACTGGACCATTTCTTGAGCCAAGCGGTCTAGTACAAGACCGTTTCATGAAGTAAAGACATCGACGCAGTAAAACCATCTGGAGATTTAAAGTCTAGCGGATGGCCGTTTAATATCCTTTAGCGGTCTAGTGAAGGGCCGCTTACAGGATCAGACGGTCGTCCAAAGAGCCGCTAAGGTCCAGAATATAAAACACTGGTAAAAGTGCTCTCTAGACAAATGGGGTTTTAATGGTACAACCAGCTCGACGTCCTAGTTGGAATCTCGGGCTCGCGGAGTCTTACGGAGGCCTTGAAATAAGATTTCCTAGTCTGTTGGAAGGAATATCCAATGGAGAAGTTATCAAGTCCAAGATTGTGTACTTAATGTGCAAAAGTGTAACTAATGACAACATACCAGGATATGTGCCATATACTTAAGAAAATGACTCTAGAAGAGAGATCATGATAAAACAACGATCAAATCATGACTAGTCCATGAATCGTATAAATTCAAGTTAATTTAAAAATATATATGATTTGGTCATGAAAATAACATAAGTGTAAAAATGATTCTAAGTGCATAAGGAATCATGAAATCTACTAGAACGTTTTGTTAACATAACTAAGTATATGAAAATAGCACTTAAAACAAGAATAAAACCTACTTAACTAGGCTTAACATACATTAATTTGGGCAAACCTGAAATATGTTTCGGGTTAACAATATTACAGAAATTAGAAACTCAAACGATCTAGTGGAGGATCGTTTCAATGGGCCAAACGGTCTATCGTACAACCGTTAGGGCTTCTGGCGGTCTATCGGAAGACCGTTTCCTCCTGTATTACAGAAATATCAATAAAAATATCCATCTAAGACATATCATGCCTGGAAATCAACATAAATAAACTTTTATAGCATGATAGAACAAGTATAGGCCAACAATATGTGTGGGTTTGTGTAGTAAACAAGGAAATTTTCCTTTTGACTTCAATTGGGGCTAAGAATTATGCATGAGGAGTATACTAGATGCGTAATCCCAAATAAATCATAAAATTCTCCGTGTACAATGCATGAAATCAATTGAAACCAGATGACTTTTATTCCTGACATAAAGTTTAAGCCTTTCATAAGATAACCTACCTATGTCTTGGGCTTTAGGTTTCGAATTTAAGGCTGGAAGTTAACCCTAGTTCTCTGCTCATCCTGAACCAAACCAGCAACTTCACGCCCTTGTATCTCCTGATTCTCTTGTCCTAAAGACGTGACATTTTGAGGGTAAGAAGAGGGTACTAACAGGAACAAATTATTCTAAAGAACCTCTATCTAATTACCTCGTTTAGGGCTTCTATTTTTCTGATCTTTTTGGGTCGGTCGCATAGTTTCCTGAATTATTTCCACCGAACCAGCATCTTTGTAGGCTTCTATCTCCCTATAGGCTTGATCTCCTAGAACGAAATTGTGAGGAAAGTTAGATCTAACTAAACGAACAACTTCCTACATGAAACTTACCTCAGATTCTTCCTCTTTACCTTAGTTTCACGCGAGCCAAAAGTAAGGGTCGCACACGTTGGTTCTGTGGTCTATTTATAGGTTTAGCTAGGGTTTTGAGGATTAGAAGGAACTTAGAGTCTCAATTAGGTTTTCAATTCGATCCTCTAGCTTTCTAGACTTATCTAATTAGCAGGTAAAATTGATCCTAGGTGATTTGGATGCCAAAGTTCCAAGCTTTTCACGTTTTCTTCTACTCACGGAATCTGCAGAGCTTAGCGGTCTAGGTCTAGACCATTTTCCTTGGCTATGCGGTCTCACGATAGACCGTTTTCCATATTAGGCGCCGAATTTGAACAGTTTCAAACTCTTTTGATATTATCCCCATTATTATCTGTTTATTTATCTACCAAGGAGTAATTATCCCCTTAATTCCATGATTACACTATTTTTAAGCTTCTAGAATATGGGCTAAGGTCCAAAACAGTCTTTTTGGGCCAATTGGGTTTATTATATGGGCCTAATCTTCTTGGAGTAGTATAAGGCCATAATAATTAGATTTTAATTAACCATAATTCAATCAATATCCCATTTAAATGCTTAATAATTATATTTTTAATCCAAAAAATTCTTAGAAAATCCTCGGGTGTTACAAAATCGATGCTGCAACTTTGACTTCTGTTTCGTGGATCCATAATGTTGAACCGGCTGACCGGAGCAAGGTAATCCTAAAATTATGCACACATCTTCCACACTGAATGCGACCTCCTTACTACCCATACGGAAGTAATTTTCTCCACTATGGGCGCAAATAATCTCCTCCAATAGTGTCATGGTGAAGGTGACGGGAGAAGCATTGTCAACATATGGACCAAATGGTGTGGTCCTCATCAATGACTTGTGGCATTCCTGAAATGTCATCTGATCCTTGTCTTTCATGTAAATGTCCATAGAACACCGGTCGGAGATGACCCTTGTGTTCACTTGATTCAAAAAAATGTGTAAATAAGAAATTCAGTTAATTGACTGATCAAGAAATACAAAAAATATTAAGAGTAAGACAAGGGTGACAAATGTATAGACAAGGGAGTTTAGGTGTGGCAAATAGGTGCTTGAGGGTGACAAATGTATGAAATTCAGAGACAGGTAGGTCTAAATCTGACACAAATAGGTAGATATAAGCGTGACAAATAAATAGGTCGATAAGGGGGGCAAATAGCTATGTAAGGGAGATAAGGAACCACACTACCTTTAACTTGTCGTCCTGAAGTGGAGGCCTTAGAAACCCTAGGTATGTGAAACGTTTCTTCTTCGGCCGTAGGACCCGGTACAATTTCCTGAGATGCAGGTGGGACATCCAGTTTACGGCGGACGGAGCGTTGCATGGATGTCTCCTTCGGCTCCATGGCTGTCAGTGATGAAAGAGAGCTCGCAATTCAGGAGTGCTCAAATAGCAAATGACGGAGAGGTCGCAAATGGCACCGCGAGGAAGACGAGATACTGAGAACGATGGAGAGACGAACCGGCTTGTGGTAGGTTGCGCAAGAGCCAAGACATGGCGGGAAGGGTAAATAAGTAATTGGGTATTTTTAATTTCAAGGATCTAGTTCGGCATCATCATTTCTGTTGATGTGGCCTGCGGCGTTGGATCTGCGGCAATACATGAACAACACCCACGCGTGGCCGACATGTCCCGTTTTCCATGTGGACAAATTGGAGCTTAAGGGTGACAAATGTGTCTACACGGGTGACAAATGCATTAGCAAGGGTGAAAAATACCCTGCTAACGATGACAAATAGGGCTCAATAGAGACAAGGCTGACGTGCGACTTTCAAGGTAGTGTAAGAGTAAGGGCGACGTCTTGTGGACTTTAGTGGTGACAATTAGGTGAGTGTGGGTGATAAATGCTCAACTGGAGTAACAAATAACTTCCTTAAGTGTATCGCTGTTAATCGTAAGGTGTCGGGTTCGAAATAACATTCTACCGTGTTTTCATTTACATTTTTAAATAAGTTATATTAAAAAAACTTAAGGAAACCTTAAGCTGAAGCTAAGATTCGAACCCGGAGAAACCCATTCAAATGGCAGAACAATAAACCAAATGATACAACATGTCATTTCAATTTGTTTATTCCATTATATAAATATATATTATAGTTTTCCGTATCGGTACGCAATGTCCAATCCAGTCTCGAGCCGTGGTCGGGATGACTGGCCCAACAGGGACGACCACACCTGCCCCGAATGATGTGCATGTGACTCAAGGGCGACGTTGATTATATTCCTGAGTGCTTCCACGTGGCATTCCCCGCGAGGAGCCCTAGCTCCCGAAAATTCATTATAGACGTGACGGTAAATTCAAAAAACATGAGTTTGACGGGGGCACGGAACAATAAGGAAATGGTCAACATGTGACCGATACGCCTCTGAGTACCTTTTCATACCCCGATGTGGGCCTTTCAAGGTAGCTAGGCTTTTCAACACGCTGTCTCTTCCTTTTATAGGAATCGACTTATCGGCCATGCAGCCCCATTGCTTGGCGATTAATCAAACATTTTCCCCTCTTATCGCCATGATCGACCTTTATGGCACGGCGGGTCGCCAGTCCCGACCCGATGCCCACCATCATCTGCTTAGTGATCAGAAGGAGCGCACCTTCGGTTAGTCCAGACCATTCCAGTCTTGGAACCTGAACACATTGTCACACACAAGTGATTGGCACGCCCTATCGTAAGTAAAACCGATAAAAGATACAATGATATTTGATTATGGCACCTGAGTGCTTCCACGTGGCATTCCCCGCGAGGAGCCCTAGCTCCCAAAAATTCATTATAGACGTGACGGTAAATTCAAAACACATGAGTTTGGCGGGGGCACGGAACAATAAGGAAATGGTCAACATGTGACCGATACGCCTCTGAGTACCTTTTCATACCCCGATGTGGGCCTTTCAAGGTAGCTAGGCTTTTCAACACGCTATCTCTTCCTTTTATAGGAATTGACTTATCGGCCATGCAGCCCCATTGCTTGGTGATTAATCAAAAGTTTTCCCCTCTTATCACCGTGATCGACCTTTATGGCACGGCGGGTCACCAGTCCCGACCCTATGCCCACCATCGTCTACTTAGTGATCAGAAGGAGCGCACCTTCAGTTAGTCCAGACCATTCCAGTCTTGGAGCCTTAACACATTGTCACACACAAGTGATTGGCACGCCCTATCGTGAGTAAAACCGATAAAAGATACAATGATATTTGATTATGGCACCTGAGTGCTTCCACGTGGCATTCCCTGCGAGGAGCCCTAGCTCCCGAAAATTCATTATAGACGTGACAGTAAATTCAAAACACATGAGTTTGGCGAGGACACGGAATAATAAGGAAATGGTCAACATGTGACCGATACGCCTCTGAGTACCTTTTCGCACCCCGATGTGGGCCTTTCAAGATAGCTAGGCTTTTCAACACGATGTCTCTTCCTTTTATAGGAATCGACTTATCGGCCATGCAGCCCCATTGCTTGGCGATTAATCAAACGTTTTCCCCTCTTATCACCGTGATCGACCTTTATGGCACGGCGGGTCGCCAGTCCCGACCCGATGCCTACCATCGTCTGCTTAGAGATCAGAAGGGTCGCACCTTTGGTTAGTCCAGACCATTCAAGTCTTGGAACCTGAACACATTATCACACACAAGTGATTGGCACGCCTTATCGTGAGTAAAACCGATAAAAGATACAATGATATTTGATTATGGCACCTGAGTGCTTCCACGTGGCATTCCCCGCGAGGAGCCCTAGCTCCCGAAAATTCATTATAGACGTGACGGTAAATTCAAAACGCATGAGTTTGACAGGGGCATGGAACAATAAGGAAATGGTCAACATGTGACCGATACGCCTCTGAGTACCTTTTCGCACCCTGATGTGAGCCTTTCAAGGTAGCTAGACTTTTCAGCACGCTGTCTCTTCCTTTTATAGGAATCGACTTATCGGTCAAGCAGGGTTTGACATCCCGCTCTAGGATGCCTCGACCCGCACGTCCCCACCCCACCCAAGTGGTGGGTGGGACGTCCGGGTGGTGAGTCGTGACCGGGACGCTTCATTATTTTAATATTTTATTATATATATAAAGAGTATTTTTTTTACTTTGTTGTATTATTTTATATATATTATATTTATAAAGAGTCTTTTTTTATTTTAACATTTGACGAGATGGACCGACACGGAGTGAATATGCACCGACCCGACCCGTCCCGGGCCGTGACCAGGACGGGCGGGTCGGTCGAGACCACAAACCCTGCTTTCAAGGTAGCTACGCTTTTCAACACGCTCTCTCTTCTTTTTATAGGAATCGACTTATCGGTCATAAAAAAATTTAAAAATTTCTAAATTACATATCTCAAAATATTAAATAATAATTTTATTGATCTAATGATATTTTTTACTGAAGGAGATTTTATCCTTTTATAGGAAGAAATGAATGAATGACAAAAAATCACGAATGAATGAATGAAAACATGGCGCCAAATGAAAATATGGCGCCAACTAAAAAGAGACAAGAACAGGAAGACGACCCCTCTCCTGACCTCCTTAGTCCTTCCTCCTACTTCAACAACTGCATCCCTTTCCTCTCTCACGATCGCACCCGCCTCTCAATCTCTTACCCGGGGGCGGCGGAGTGGCAACGGCGGGCGGAGGTGAGCTCTGGCAGTGGCGGCGGTCAAATTCTTTCTGGAGGACACCCTCCACCGCAGGTATTCCCCTCTCTCCCTCTCCCGTTGGCCCCCCTTCTTGAGTACATATTATCCCCCAAGTAATATGTACTTAAGAGTTGCATAGAGATTACTTTTAAGTAAACCAACTACTCCATTGAGAATTTTAACCTGCATGCCTGATCTACAAGACGATCATTTTCTCCTTATCACCTGCTGTACTCCATTGGTAGACAGGTGTGGATGCCGATATGTAAGAAAATGTGTATGTGAATGCAAGTATGTTAATGATTTTTTCCAGAAGATGATGTCGATGTCAACCACGGTGTGTGAATATGGAAGTGAAAGTGGATGTGGATATGGATGTATATGTGACCAAGCAAGATGTACAAGTGTGGAAAATAGTCAATATTTAGGGGAGATGTGCACGATATTTTCTTAGATGTAGTGATAAGACATATTGATATGAATTTTTTAATATGTTAGGTAAATATGGTTAGAATTGATCGTTCATGGATGAATTGCAGAGTAGTTGATGGGAGTGGTGTCAGAGAAGTTTAAGGATGGAGTTGATAGTTTTATTCAGTTTGTATTGGGACATCCAACAGCAGTAAACCAGTGTGGTAACATTCGATGTCCTTGTTTATGTTGTAAAAATAAGAGATTTCATTCGCTATGGGATGTGCAAGCTCATTTATATAGGAAAGGGTTCACGAAAGGTTATATGAATTGGGTCTGTCATGGTGAGGAGTTCTGGTCATATGAGCCTAGCAATGTTGCAAGCGCAAGTACCTATGCAGACATGGTACTCGACGCTGCTGGCCCTAACTTTAATATACAAGGGGAACACGTGTACAACGAAGAACCACCAAACAAGTCGGCTGAAAGATTTTATCAGTTACTTCAGGATGCTGATGAGCCGATGTGGGATGGTTGTGAAAATCACACTCGGTTGTCTGCTATCTCACAGTTGTTGAATTTGAAATCCGAATTTCACCTTAGTGAGAGTTATTTTGACCGTATGCTCCTCCTTATCAAGAGTATGGTGCCTCGAGATGAGAAGCTACCTGAAAATTTTTACCATGCAAAGAATATGGTCAATGAGTTAGGGCTTGAATACCAAAAAATAGATGCATGCCCTAATCACTGTATGCTATATTATGAAGATAATGTAGATAAAAGATCATGTGATATTTGTCAGCATGATATATTTAAACCTAAGAGAGGGGACAATTCAAAGCAAAAGGATGTGCCTTACAAGTCACTATGATACTTCCCTCTCACGCCTAGATTGCAGCGGATGTATATGTCATCAAAGACAGCTTGGCATATGATATGGCACACGGAGAGAGTAGGTCGTGTAAATGATATAATTAGTCATCTCACCGATGGTGAAGCCTGGGCTCATTTCAATCGTACGTATACTGCTTTTGCTCACGAGCCACGCAATGTTAGGTTAGGTTTATGCACAGACGGCTTCAACCCATTTGGAGGTTCAGTGGCGTCTTACTCATGTTGACCAGTGTTCATGACGCCGTACAACCTTCCACCGGGCATGTGCATGAAGTGAGAAAACCTTTTCTTAACTTTGGTGATTCCAGGTCTAAAAAATCCAGGAAAAAATTTGGACATATATCTCAGGCCACTGATTGATGAGTTAAAAAGATTATGGAATGATGGAGTTGTTACTTATGATGCGTATAGAAAATAAAATTTCACTATGAAGGCTGCATTGATGTGGACAATAAGTAACTTCCCTACATATGGAATGCTATCTGCTTGGAGCACACACGGGAGGTTGGCATGTCCTTACTATATGGCTGATACCAAATCCTTTGTCCTGAAATATGGTAAGAAATCATGCCGGTTCGATTGTCATCGACGGTTTCTATCAATTGACCATCCTTTCCGAAGGCAAAAGGACTCATTCATTAAGAACACAGTAGAAATGGATGAAGCAGACTTGGAACAGATGTCTGGTCGACAAATGGCGGCACAGGTGCAAAACTTACCAGATATAGTGCAATTGTCGGGTAGTACACGACATCTTCGTGGATTTGGAGAGGATCACAATTGGGTGAAGAAAAGTATCTTCTGGGAATTACCTTATTGGTCAGCCCTTTTGATACGGCACAACCTGGACGTCATGCATGTTGAGAAGAATGTCTTTGATAATGTGTTCAACACCATCATGAACGTGAAATCTAAAAGAAAGGATAATGTCAAGGCACGAGTGGACTTGAAGATACTTTGCAAACGACCAGAGTTGGAATTACGGCCGGTACGGGGCAAAGTTGTGCAACCTAAAGTAGCTTACGTGTTGAAAGACACACAGATCAATGAACTGTGCCAGTGGCTGAATCAATTAAGATTCCCTCATGGATATGTGTCTAACATAGCCCATTGTGTGAATGTCAATGAGGGAAAAATATATGGATTGAAAAGTCATGACTGCCATGTGTTCATGGAGAGACTTCTGCCCATTGCATTCCGTGACATATTGCCAAAGCCTATATGGGGAGCATTGACTGAGTTGAGTCAAATTTTCAAGATTCTATGTGTATCAGAACTCAAACTTGGGGACGTGTAAACTATGGAACAGAATGTTGTGTAGTGGACACGGATCTAGAGGGGAGGGGTGAATAGATCTGCCCCTCTTTTCGCAATACAACCCTCTATAAGGCTAGTTAAAAATAATTGCAGCGGAATACAACTAGCTTAGCGATGTATAAAACGATTTGCTTAGAAATATGATTTCATAATATAGAGATTGAACCTAAGCATGCATCTAAAACATATCAATCGCACAATCAAACCACAAAACAAAGGAGTTTAAGGTGGTTCGGACTGAATCCCTAGTCCTACGTCCACCCCTCACCAAATCCGGTGAGACTTCACTAGTGCAGCACACCAAACCGTAAATTGGAGAACCACCGATTGCATTCCTACTAACCACCGGTAGGGACGTCAACACCGCAGATCGGATAACCTCCGATTACCTTCCTACTAACCACCGGTGGGGACGATTCTCAACTTCCAAGTGTTTGAGTGAAATAGAAAAAGAACAACTTATGAAAAACACTCAAACAAGATATAGAATATGCTTAAGAGAAAAGATCTTGTCTGAGATTTGCTGGAGCTTGAATCTCTTGAGGATTCGATGAAGAGCTTCTTCCCGGAGTAGCTTGATTTCCTTCTTGGAATACGCTCCTTCTAGCTTCCTTTGATCACCCTTCTGGCCCTTGAGTGCTTCTAGCTTTGTTGGAGATTCTTGGCTTCAGATCTGAGCTTGAATCACCTTGGATGGATGAAGAACTTCCTCCCGAAACACTGTTCACGGAGGTGCTACAGTACCTCGAAAATGGCCTCCCTTGATCTCCCTTGAAGCCTTGAAGTGATAGGGTTTTCAACCCCTCATGTGTTGGTTTTATAGACCTTAAATGGTCCTTGGACATCCTTCAGACCAGATCCACAATTTGTGGGTGATTAGGTGACTTTTGGATTAAAGAAATCTATGGAAAGGGGCTGGCCACGAGGTGGATTTCGAAGTCAAACATGGCTGCAATGGGGCTGGCGATCGACCTGTGGCTTCTGGCGGTCGACCTCTACTGAGAAATTTGCAAACGGGCGGTCCCTGGGATTTTCAGTCGACCGCTACTGGCTGGCGGTCGACCTGCAGCTGACAGAACTGTAGACGGGAGTCTGCTGGCTGGGGCGGTCGACCGCCCCTGTGCTGGCAGTCGACCCAGGCGGTCGACCACCAGCTGGGCAGACCCTGGTCCAGCCCGGGTCGGTCCGTTAGCCGCTTCAGCTCCGTCGCTTGTGTCCATTAGCAGCCTGTTCATGTCTGTAACTTCATCCTTGTTGGTCTAGAAGGTACCAACTGAATCTTTGTCTTTGGACTCTCATCTTGTTCAGTGACCTTGGCTATTTGAATGAAGCTTGTAGTTGTTGTATAGACTTTGCATCAAGGCTTGGACGTGTAGACTTTGTGTGCATGTATGAACTCTGTACAGACTTTACACCTTGAGCATGTATGAGCCTGTACAGACTTGCTTCATGAACGTACAGACTTGGTAACTTGATGCACGAACACAACAGAACGCAATGTATAGACTTTGCGTGTGAAGTAGCCGGCCAATGTATAGACTTGTGTTGCAGCCATCAACCAACGTACAGACTTGGAGTTGTGCTAGCAGCCAACGTACAGACTTTATCTTGTGCAACGTACAGACTTTATTTTCTGCATACAGCCAACGTATAGACTCCATCTGCAGCAACGTATAGACTTTGTGTGCAGGAACGTATAGACTTCGAGTTGTGCTAGGCAGCCAACGTACAGACTTCATGTTCAGTAACGTACAGACTTTGTCCAACGTATAGACTTTGTCCATCATACAGACTTTGTCCAACGTATAGACTTTGTCCAACGTATAGACTTCGTCCAATGTATAAACTTTATCCAACGTATAGACTTTGTCCAACGTATAGACTTGGAATGCAGTGCACATGCCCGCAACCTGTTCGATGAAATGACAAACTGCTTAAACAGATACACAATGACATCATATGCAAACACAATGTGACTTATAGTAGTTGCTATCATCAAAACCATAATAGTAATCATGGTGTACATGTGTTCAACATTCTCCCCCTTTTTGATGATGGCAACACTGTGAGTCATTATATGGCAGAAATAGCCAAGATGGCAAAGTATATGATATATGTAACATATGCAGCTCAGGATCCATGATAGTAATAGCATGTGAATGCAATTATGAATGCAGATATGAATGCTATGCATTGGATACACAAATGAGATGCACAAAGTGAATCTTCCCCGTACACCATTCACTCATCCATAGCTCTTACAAAGGACTCACACAAAGAATTCTCCCCCTTTGCCAACAGCAAAAAGGATGGATAAATTAGAGTAGGTGACAAAGGTCGGTGAGACCAGAGGTGAAGGAGAGGGAAGAGCAAGCCATAATATGCAAACCTGAAACATATCGCGAGCAACATGTACGGGTCAAAGCTAATGAAATCCGATATCATCAACAGAGTTCGAAGAGCATCTACATCGAAGATTTAATAGAAATGAATCAAAGGTGCATATCATTGCAATGTTTAACCTTTCCTTATTTTATATATCCATATTCAATAACTGCTAAGGGAATAACACAAAAACTAGTATTGAGACTAAACAGACATGAGTAGAGCATGGAATGTTATGATCGCAGCAAATGTAATTTTTAGTATTTTTTACATTTGAAGGCACAAGACTCATATTTTACGAGCAATCAAGTCTAGTACATGCCTCCTAGCCATAAGAATACACGTTGTTTAGATGTCAGTATTCCTAGGTATTTGGTAAGACTGACTATGATGCTTCAAAATGAACAGAGATAGCAAAGTCACGTCATGACATATCCAAACTCATTTATGTGATAAGAAGATATGTTTCTCAGTGATTATGACATTGCTCTGCCTAGAGGCCAAATGTATTAAGACAGAGATAACATGGGCACATCATGACATGTCATTCGTCACTTGATTTGATGACGGGACATATTTCTCCATGCAATAATATCATTGCTCTGTCAAATTTATTTTTCAAGAATTCCAGCTCATCAAGATGTTTAACACCAATACTAAGCTCTAGAGTATCACCAAGATTGTCATGAAATTTGGATTTTCAGATAGCAGGATAGTCATTCAAAGCATAATATGCAGTCTCTAGTTAAGGTCTATTAAAACCAAGAACATAGATGATTTCAGAACCAATATTTCAGAACTTCAAGGAAATCATTAAATCTGAACCGATTTTATTGAATGGATAATCATCAGGGCACATAATAGAAAGCTCTTACTCCATATGTCCGTCTGTCTCATGAACGGTATTGTCAAACTGGAAGCCAGTGAAGTTCAGATTGCAAGAGATAAGAAAAGCAACAAAACTCCCCCTAAAGATATGCAGAGAATGCACTCAAGGAGTTATGTTTGCAAGCAAATGTAAGGACAAACGTCAATGAGTGAGAGAGTAGAACCATGCAGGGGTTGACTTGATCAAACATGAATTTGGTAGGCATGAAATGCATGACCCAACACATGGTTGTACATTTATTAAATGCAACAGAATGAAAATGAAACATATGCATGAATGCTGCAAAGTGACAACTCCTCATACTATATGGCCTATATGCGACAATGACTCATGATACTTGGCGGAGGTGAAACCTCACGCATATTAAGTGTGTCTAGGCAAGCATAACCTGCATTTTCATACATCAACATTTGATATACCATGGCCATGCAAGAATGATGCTACACAAATCATGCAATACGACACATATGCAAAATGACACATTGACATATAAACAATGCATGAACACACCAATCTGCAAAAACACACAACTAAATTGAACATGATCATCATTTCAATTTTTAGTGGCCTGAGGTCGGCAAAGACCAAGCTCCCTTCTGAGTGTTGAAAACCTGTCATTACACAAGGGCTTGGTGAAAATATCAGCAATTTGATTTAGAGTATCAACAAAATGCAGTTCAAAAATTTTCTTACTGACCTCGCCTCTAATGAAGTGATGCCTAATCTCAATATGCTTAGTCCTAGAGTGCTGGATTGGATTTTTTACAAGGTTGATAGCACTAGTGTTATCACACAGAATCGGGACACAACCAAGATCCACTAAGTAGTCTTGGAGTTGGTGTTTAATCCACAACACTTGGGTGCCACAGCTCCCCGCAGCAACATATTCTACCTCCGCGGTTGAGAGGGCAACCGAGTGTTATTTCTTGGAGGCCCAAGAAACTAAACACCCGCCTAGAAACTGGCAATAAGCACTAGTACTCTTACGATCCAGCTTGCATCCAGCGTAATCCGCATCAGAATAAGATATAAGAGATAAATCACATGATGACGGATACCACAATCCCAAATCTTGAGTGCCGGCAAGATATCGAAGGATACGTTTGACGGCCGTCAAATGAGATTCTCTAGGACTAGCTCGAAATCTAGCACAAAGGCATACACTAAACTGGATATCTGGTCGGGATACAGTCAAATAAAGCAAAGAACCAATCATACCTCTATAGACCTTTGCATCCACTAATTTACCATTTTCATCCGAATCCAGTGATGTTGTGGTGCTCATAGGAGTTACAATGATTTTGCTGTTTACCATGTCAAATCTTTTCAGCAGCTCCTTGATGTATTTGGATTGATTTATGAAGCACCCATCTTCTCCTTGGTTGACCTGTAAACCGAGAAAGAATTGAAGTTCTCCCATTAGGCTCATCTCAAATTCGCTAGTCATGAGGTTAACAATTTCCTCACACATTTCAGATTTTATAGAACCAAACACAATGTCATCAACATAAATTTGAACAATCAAGATGTTCTTACCTTACTTCTTGGTGAAAAGTGTTTGATCTACCTTACCTCGTGTGTACCCTTTTTCAATGAGGAACGAGCTTAGTCTCTCATACCAAGCTCTTGGTGCTTACTTAAGTCCATAAAGCGCCCTGTCTAGCTTGTATACAAAATCTGCATTGTTAGAATTCTCAAAGCCAAGGGACTGCTCAACATAGACTTCTTCTTTGATCAAGCCATTCAAGAAAGTACTTTTGACATCCATTTGATACAGCTTTATTCTAAGGGAGCATGCAAAGGCAAGTAAAATTCTGATGGCTTCGAGTCTAGCAACTGGGGCATAAGATTCATCAAAGTCTACCCCAAACTCTTGATTATACCCTTGAGCCACCAATATAGTCTTGTTTCTTATTATCTTGCCATCTTCACTTAGTTTGTTCCTAAAGACCCATTTAGTGCCTATGACAGATTGTGATGAAGGTCTAGGAACAAGATGCCAAATTTTATTCCTTTCAAACTGGTTTAACTCATCTTGCATTGAATTTATCCAGTTTTCATCTTTTAATGCTTCATCAATATTTTTTGGTTCATGCTGCGAGACAAGAGCAAGTTGATCTAATTCTTCCACATTTTTAAAATGTGACATTGTTCTAGGTGGGTCGTTCAAACTGCCAATGACGTTTTCTAAAGGATGATCCTTAAGAATTCTAATATTTGTAGAATCGTTACCTTCTCCTAGAGCTTGATCCCTTGCATTGCTTGATTCAGCTAGGTCACCAGCTTCTTTTATTTCTTCTTGTGGAGGATCACTCTTTTCCTTTATGCTTAGGAATTCCCCATCTTCATCGTTTTTCCTGCAAGAGTTATCATTGTTAGAATCATGATATTCATCAAAGGAAACATGGGGTGATTCTTCCACAGTTTGACTCTTGATATTGTAAATTCTATAAGCCCTAGATCTATCAGAATATCCAAGGAATATACCTTCATCACTCTTGGGCTCGAATTTATCTAAATCTCTTTTGTCATTATTGTGGATGAAGCATTTAGATCCAAACACTTTCATATGTGAGAGAGAGGGCTTTTTACCTTTCAGCAACTCATAAGGAGTCTTTTTGGTGTGTGGCCTTACCATAGAGCGGTTGATAATGTAACATGCCGAGTTTACCGCTTCAGCCCAAAACCTCCTTGGAAGTTGCCGTTCAGTAAGCATGGTTCTTGCCATCTCTACAAGTGTTCGGTTTCTCCTTTCAACTACACCATTTTGCTCCGGCGTTCTTGGTGAAGAGAATCGGTGTGAAATGCCTTCAGCCCTGCAAAGATTATAGAAGTCAGTGTTTTCAAATTCACCACCGTGATCAGATTGAATCTTGGTGATCTTGAACTCACCGTCCTGCTTTATCTTCATGTAGAGCGCCTGAAACTCATCAAAGGCATCATTTTTATGTGTGAGAAAGAAAACCCATGTGAACCTAGAGAAGTCATCCACCAAGACATATCCATATTTTCTACCACTTAAACTAGCAGTTCTGGTTGGACCAAACAAGTCCATATGAATTAGCTCGAGTGGTTTGGATGATGTATTTTCAGATCTTCCCTTGAAAGATTTTCTTGTTTGTTTACCTAGGGCACATGCATTACACAACTTATTTTCTTGTTTAAATAATAATTCAGGCAACCCTTTCACCATTGAATGCTTTAACAATTTATGTAAGACATTGTAGCTAGCATGTCCTAGTCTACGATGTCATAACCAAGCAATTTCAGATTTTGGTGCAGCAAGACAAAGGTTTAAATAAGCATGATCATCTAAGTCAATCATGTAAACATTGTTGACTCTCTTACCAGAAAATTCTATCTTGTCAGATTTTAGTTCAAGGATTCTACATTCATGAGAGTCAAACATCACTTTGTGACCTTTATCACACAATTGACTTATACTAAGCAAGTTATATTTCAATCCTTCAACTAGCAGCACGTTACAAATGGAGTTGGAGAGATTCTTACCTACATTACCTGTTCCAATGATTTTTCCCTTGTTGTTCCCTCCAAATGTGACGTATCCTCCTTCCTTTTCCTCCAAGAGACAAAATTTTGATTTGTCTCCAGTCATGTGTCTTGAACAGCCGCTATCAAGGTACCACCTGTTATGCATGGTTGCAAGACACTCCTGCACAAGTAATTAAGCAATTGTGTTTGGAACCCAACCAAATTTGGGTCCCATGAAACTCTTCAAATTTTTAAAACATGAAACCATTTCTTTTGGAATCCAAACCTTCCTAGCATTCATATTTTGTTTGCTTAGAGCAGGGATTTGGTTTTTCTTTTCAACCTTGACATTCATTTTCTGTTTGGAGGCTCTTTGTTGGAATTTTTGAAAGTTTGATGAAGTTGGCTTCTTGACCCATTGTTGCCATTGGTCGTTCTTGGGTTGAAAATAATTGTTTTGCCACCTATGGAATTGATGAACACAGAAATCATAATTGTCCCAAAAATATAATGATGCTGGCCTATATGAGTGTGCAATCCAATTGTGGTGAAATCTGGAAGGTTGCGCGGGCAATTGCCAAGGAGTTGTTGACCTATGTTGCGGGGAAGGTCGACCTTTCTTAGACTTTTGGACAGTCTTTTTGGGAAGTTCAGTGACTGCCTCTTCAACCTTTTCTTTCCCTTTCTCCTTTTGTTTTTGCTAGTTTTGTGTGGGAGTTGTGTTTGAGGTTGAAGCTTCGGAAGATGAAACAAATGTGACTATTTTTAGCCCAAATGGCCTTTTATTTGTTGGATCAAAACCCAACCCATCTTTGTTGTGGTTCATTCTAGTTCCTAGCAATGCATCTAGGTTTTCTCTTCCATCCATAAATTTTTCTAAAGATTGTTGTTTGTCCTTTAACTCTTTTTGTAGGTTTTCAATGTTTTGCAAGAGTTGAGTGTTGACATGTTTGACAGCTTCATACTTTTCATTGCTCAATTTGCTATCCTTTTCATAAGTTTACATTTTGAGCTTCATACTATCAACCTCATTTCTTAAGTCTTCATTTTCAGTTTCCAAGTCAACCATTTCTTTTCTTTCTTCCTCTAAATCCTCAATCATTTTCTTAAGATCTTCAATTTCAGTCTGAAGTAGAGCATTCTTATCATTCATATCATGATCATGCACAAATGAGTTAATTTTCTTTTTCAATGATTTATTCTCCTTTTTGTACATTTCATATTTTTTCATGAGTTGTATATATGCATCCTCCCAATCATCAATTGTATAATTTTCAAAAGGAGAGTTTACCTCATTTTCTTCGTCACCTTTGGCCATAAGGCAGAAATCTTCTTCTTCTTTGTCCGAGGAGCTGGTTTTGTTATCACTTTCCTCCTCATCGTTCCATGTGGACACCATGGCCTTGTTCTTCTTCTTACCCTTCCATTTGTCGGCCTTTTTGAATCTGTCAGGACAATCAGTCTTGAAATGCCCTGGTTTGTTACAAGAATAACAAATTATTTTGTCAGATTTCTTAGAGTTTTCAGAATTAGATTTGAAACCATTTCTTACCTTTGACCTTCCTCTCATGAAGCTCTTACTTTCCTTTCTCAGGAATTTTTTGAACTTACGTGTGAGCATGGCTACATCATCCTCATCCCGCTCACTTGTGGAATCCTCATCTTCATCCGAAGTGCCTTGACTGCTAGGTCTATTTTTAAGAGCTAAGGACTTTTTCTTAGGTGCTTCAGCTTCTTTGTTCTTAAGGTTGATCTCATAGGTAATTAATTAACCAATGAGTTCATCTACCTTAGTTGTTGTGATATCTCTGGATTCTTCAACAACAGTAGCCTTTGTGTGCCATGCAGGAGTCAGTGATATGAGAATCTTTCTTACAATTTCCTGTTCTGAATATTTCTTTCCCAAATCAGTCAAACTGTTAGTAAGCACAGTTAATCGAGCATACATATCTTGAATTGATTCATCAGGCTTCATGCGGAACATTTCGTATTCAGAAACTAAGATATTAGCTTTTGTTTCTCGTACCTGAGAGGTTCCTTCGTAGATTACCTCTAACTTGTCCCACATTTATTTTGCAGTTGCGCAGGTCGTCACTCTTGAGAACTCTACTAGATGGAGTGAGCATTGCATGATGTGTTTGGCACTCCAGTTGATAATGGATTGTCTTATTTGTTCTTTGGTCCACAAGTCCTCATTATCCGTAAGCTCATACGGACCTTTGCTGATCACTCGCCAAAGTTCGTAGTCTTGAGTGCGAATGAACACCTACATGCGATGTCTCCAATAAGGATAGTTAGATCCAGTGAAATAAGGAGGTATGTTCACAGAGTGTCCTTACGGTAAATAACCCTTAGACGCTGATCCACCATTTCCCTCAAGGTCGTTGGACCCCATAATGAGAGATTAGGCTCTGATACCACTTGTTGTGTAGTGGACAGCGGATCTAGAGGGGAGGGGTGAATAGATCTGCCCCTCTTTTCGCAATACAACCCTCTATAAGACTAGTTAAAAATAATTGCAGCGGAATACAACTAGCTTAGCGATGTATAAAACGATTTGCTTAGAAATATGATTTCACAATATAGTGATTGAACCTAAGCATGCATCTAAAACATATCAATCGCACAATCAAACCACAATAGAAAGGATTTTAAGGTGGTTGGGACTGAATCCCCAGTCCTACATCCACCCCTCACAAAATCCAGTGAGGCTTCACTAGTGCAGCACACCAAACCGCAAATAGAAGAACCACCGATTGCCTTCCTACTAACCACCGGTAGGGACGTCAACACCGCAGATCGGACAACCTCCGATTGCCTTCCTACTAACCACCGGTAGGGACGATTCTCAACTTCCAAGTGTTTGAGTGAAATAGAAAAAGAACAACATATGAAAAATACTCAAACAAGATATAGAATATGCTTAAGAGAAAAGATCTTGTCTGAGGTTTGCTGGAGCTTGAATCTCTTGAGGATTCGATGAAGAGCTTCTTCCTGGAGTAGCTTGATTTCCTTCTTGGAATACGCTCCTTCTAGCTTCCTTTGACCACCCTTCTTGCCCTTGAGTGCTTCTAGCTTTGTTGGAGATTGCTTGGCTTTAGATCTGAGCTTGAATCACCTTGGATGGATGAAGAACTTCCTCCCGAAACACTATTCACGGAGGTGCTACAGTACCTCGAAAATGGCCTCCCTTGATCTCCCTTGAAGCCTTGAAGTGATAGGGTTTCCAACCCCTCATGTGTTGGTTTTATAGACCTTGAATGGTCCTTGGACATCCTTCAGACTAGATCCACAATTTGTGGGTGATTAGGTGACTTTTGGATTAAAGAAATCCATGGAAAGGGGCTAGCCACAAGGTGGATTTCGAAGTCAAATATGGCTGCATCGGGGCTGGCGGTCGACCTGTGGCTTCTGGCGGTCGACCTCTACTGAGAAATCTGCAAACGGGCGGTCCCTGGGATTTTCGGTCGACCGCTACTGGCTGGCGGTCGACCTGCAGCTGACAGAACTGCAGACGGGAGTCTGCTGGCTGGGGCGGTCGACCACCCCTGTGCTGGCGGTCGACCGCCAGCTGGGCAGACCCCGGTCCAGCCCGGGTCGGTCCGTTAGCCTCTTCAGCTCCGTCGCTTGTGTCCATTAGCAGCCTGTTCATGTCTGTAACTTCATCCTTGTTGGTCTAGAAGGTACCAACTGAATCTTTGTCTTTGGACTCTCATCTTGTTCAGTGACCTTGGCTATTTGAATGAAGCTTGTAGTTGTTGTATAGACTTTGCATCAAGGATTGGACGTGTAGACTTTGTGTGCATGTATGAACTCTGTACAGACTTTGCACCTTGAGCATGTATGAGCCTGTACAGACTTGCTTCATGAACGTACAGACTTGGTAACTTGATGCACGAACACAACAGAACGCAATGTATAGACTTTGCGTGTGAAGTAGCCGGCCAATGTATAGACTTGTGTTGCGGCCATCAACCAACGTACAAACTTGGAGTTGTGGTAGCAGCCAACGTACAGACTTTGTCTTGTGCAACGTACATACTTTGTTTTGTGCATGCAGCCAACGTGATGCGCGATGAGACACGGACACGACAAGCTCACGATCGTCCCTTAACGAGGGAAGCGTCGGACGTGCGCGGTTGAGAAACCGGCAAGAGCTAGGGTGGTCGGCTCGCACTTTCGTGCCCGGATCGGGTCACGGGACGGCTTCACTCTCTCTCGCAACAGCGGTGATATGAAAATATATCAAGCTAGATATCCCTACACATGCTCTCTAGCAGCGGCATAAACAAGCATATATGAAATAAGCGAAATGCCAAGTGTAGGAGCGAAGACGATACCTCCACGCGCTCGGCATGGGGAAGACGGACCCGGCCGAAGTCGTACTCCCGGAACAATTATACACGGATATTACAGAAATGCAACTCACTGCCCACTCCACGCAGGGAGGTAAAGGGCTACACAATGGGCTCCCGGAGGACCGAATTCGGGTTGACGGGCGGCTTCTCGCGTTGATTCGGCAACACCCGAACACGTGACGGTGGGGCCCACGTGCTGTCCGGAGGGGCCGTGTGGGACCCGGTGGCACTGCTGTAGTGGTGGATGCCCGGAGGGTCGCTCCTTGGGATGGCGGCACGCTGGTTCGCTAACCGGAGGCCCGGCGGCTCCGTTCGGCACCGGTCGGAAAACCCGATCAGAAATCTGTCGGTTCTGTATTTCGGCGCGCGCTCCGGCGAGAATGGGCGCTGCGATCAGCCCCAATGTCGGATCGACACGAGACTGGCGCCGTTGGAAAGCTAGCTTAATGTTCTTCAACCTAGGCCCAAATACCTGGTCGGGATCTGCTCGGATCTTGACTTATGGAATTTTCAATCTCCTATTGTACAGTAATCGAAGACTCAGGCCTGCAGAGAACTTGACTGTGGATTGCCTTTGACCGTGAGGTAGACGTCCGAAGCTGGGGTTATGTTCTTCATAGAAGTTGTTGGAAATGGAGTTGGGAAGACAGAAAAATTTGTTTGGACACGTTTGGATGTCCCTATGATTTTCTGTGATTTGTTTACTGGACAAAGGTCGGATCTGGGATCTGACTGAAAGTACTATAGCTCTGGTAGAACATGAATTTTTAAAAATAGGTAGAAGGATGATAAAAATTGGATAAAAATTGTGATGGTAGGGGATGATGGACAGAACACCCAGTTAAATTGGGAGGTCTAAAATAAATCAAAAGGGTGGTCGAAGGAGGAGAAGTCAGGGCTACTATCACAGTAGATAGTGACAGAATAGATCTGAGATTGAGAGTTGAACGAAATGGTAAAAATATGAAACGGTGGCTTTCGAACCTGGATGTTTTTGTGGAGAATGGGATAGAAGATAGGAACCAACCCTCAAAATGTCAAATCGATCTGAGCTCGTGGCTGGTTTCAGGAATTCACGAACGGCACCTCTATCCAGCAGGACAGAAAACCGAAGACGATCCCGTGGTGGCTCGAAGGCGGCACGAACGGCGGCGGCGGCGGCACAAACGATCACCGGAGGTTGAGAGGGGGTGATAAAAGGGGGATACACTCTAGATCTGGGGTTGGGGAAGAGGAAACCAGGGGGAGAGAGGAAGGGGGCGCACCAAGCTCCAAGAGACTCACAAATTTTCTGATTTTTCATGCATTAATTCTACTAAAATGAGAAATTACAACTCTTTATAGGTTACATGCCAAAGCCAATATCCACCCTTAGATCTAGGTATGGTGGAAAGGATGGCTGGGATTGGATGTGACTAACCACAAAAATAACATATTTAAAGGAAGCCAATTCCTAATTTTTACAACATGTGGTCAAAGAAAGGAAGGAAAGAAAAAAAAACTAAACAACCTAGCCTAATGGAGCCAAAAGAGGGGGCGCCCCCCTTCATGGGCCAAGGCCATTCATGGGCCATGAACCATCCACAAGCCCATGCTAGACTTGGACCCTTCCAACTTAGTTGGCCCATGAGGGAGTGTAACCCAATTTGGGCCTTAAGTGCATTAATGACCCATTAGAAACCTAATGACCCAATATGGCATAAGCTTCTTAATGGACTCTACTAATGGCAACCTAGCCATGGACTCTACATTACAAATGGCCCATTGGCTTGATATAAGCCTTAAAAGGAGCCCAAATGAAAGAAATTACACAATTACAATCTCATACAAGCCATAACACACAAACACACTTCACCCGTGTATGGAAATCACCTTTGATGCCCCATCAATTCTCCCCGGGTGGGAGGAACTCGACCCCGTCGAGTAGGGGTATGGCTGCTCCGGTACTCCGACAGATCCGTCACCGTGCCAAGTAGCGCGGGTACGCTCCACTCCAAGTGATCGTCACCTGCTCATTCCATATATACTCGATATGCGAACTGCTATGGGCTAAAGGTGGTCACTCTGAAGGGGCACTCTCAAATGGGAAGAAAACAGCTCGAAGACTCACTAGGAATCACCGCTGAGTCCCTATAGGTGACTGATCCGAGTATAGAAGTAAAACCGATCCCATACTCATCAAGTGAGTCCACTCGCCTCTTACTCATAAGAGACCGTCAACGAGCTTGCACAAGACTTATGCAGACTTACCATACAATACACACAACAATCGACTCGAAACACACCACACAAACAAACCACACAAGAAACACACTGACTCATCTACGACCCTAGACACACCTAATGTTAGTCCGACCCATACATGGGTGACGGCGGACCAGGACACCCGAATATGTGCCATGCATGCATGTTGTGCAACTGGGAATGGATGGCATGGGGAACACCTATACGTCGGGTGTGGTTATGCGTGGACGGCCTTTCGAATGTGGGCGACTCGGGTGGTTTAGAAGGGCCGGGTGTAGGTGGGTCGGGATTGGTGGATGTAGATGGCCCATCCCGAGGGGAAGGGGCGTAAAAGTGGGCTTCCTTGAAGAAGGGGAGTACGGGTGGTAACTCGGGAAGCCTAATAGTGAAGGGGTCAAAAGGGTCAAAGAAGGTATGTGTAACGACCCAGAGTTCAGGATACCGATATACCGATAATATCGATACACCGATACCAAGAACTGGGGAGGCCACCCAAGAGGCTGATGAGGCCCCTGAAGGGTTAGGAGGGCATGTGTAGAGTACATTGAAGCCACAGAGATATAACAGTAAGTAATTAAATTTCATTAGATTGGATTGCTTAAGCAGCAGAAATAAATTACCTTTTCATTAATAATTTCAACAATTACAATTATACACAGAGTCCAGCCCAAAGGAAAGACAACAAGTCTAGCACAGTACAGTCAGACAGAAGGAAACGTACACAGAAGTCGAGAGAAGCCCGACGCAGGTGCGGCTGGCAGCTACAACACCAGAGAGCGCTCCACCAAGAACAGTAGAGGCAGACGGCGAAACCCACCTGAAAAGCAGCATGGGTGAGTCTCAACAGAAACTCAGTAGGGGTCACGCAGATCCCCACTGGACAGCGCACAAAGCAGACGGAAGCAACAACAAAGCAGCAGGAACAGCGGGTGTAGCAAAGCAGGAAAAGCTACACTACAAAGCTGTAAAACTACCGCTAAAGAGCAATAAACAAACAGACGAGAAGTAGGAGTAGGGAACACGCAGGAGAGGGATGAGAACCCGCACCAAACAAGCGGCTACCGAACTAACCTCGGCATCCCAAACTACTCCAAACAAAAAGGCAACAGATGGTTGACCCTAAACTCACACAGAAGGGCACACCAGTCTGTCAACCAGCCCCAAACAATCAAGGTCTAGACAAGACCTAGACAGACGCCAAACAAACACGTACACGACCGGGAACATCATGTACACAGCCCCATGCACGATCGGAACACCGTGCGGACAACAAAACACTGACCCCGAGTGCAGCCACGAACGGGCAACTCGCAAAGGTCACAACGCGCAAGGAAACGCGAAGAGTCACGCGTCACGTGACGGAAGCACCTCCTTACAAGGCCAGCCGCGTCCACTGACGTCTTACGCCGCACCTCAAGTGTCTCGCCTACAGCACTGCTACAACAACAGCAGAGACATAGACACAAGCTGAACCAAACAGGAACAGCAGAACAAGTAACTAGTCAGGGTCACGCCCGTCGACGTAAGTCCTCAGTCCCTGACCACGTGTGCACACACTGGCTATAGCCTAAGCCAGGTTCTCTAGCTAGTATTCTCCCTCGGTAGGACGCTACCGTTGGCTAGGAGCCCGTGGAACTAACTACAAACCGCTCATCGGGAACACCCATCCGCCATCCGCTAGCGGGTCGGCACTCAACAGACCTTAGGGCAACAACAAGTGGAGGCTTCACATGACACAGAAACTCAAACACAAGTGCCGAAGTACAAACAGGCAACCACGCCCATCAACACGTACTTCGAAGCACCAAATGGCAGCATCGCCACTGCCGACAACTCAGGACAAGCAACTAGACCTCCTATGTAATGATCCTGAGTCGAACGACTCAAAGGCAAGATCGTCACAATAGCGGAACAAGCCGCCAATCGGTCTAATCCTAAGCCAGAGAAACCACGCTCCGCAGAAAACAACACACGGAGACCTGAGGGAAACACCACGAACCCTCAGCACACCTGGACACGCAAACCGAGGTAGAACAACACCTCGAAGCATCCAGAAGCAGTGTCTCGGACGGGACAGAACCGCCAAGACACGCACAAACAAGGTCACACGCCAACCACTAGGTCAGACCGGGTTGACCTGAACCAAACAACAAAAGCATACAAGAGTAGGATCAAGAGTCCTACCACAAGTAAGAAGACTCCTGGCTACCTTACAATGTAGTCTTAACCCTCATAGGACGTCGAGAGACATCCCCGGGACAACGGGCAGACCACAAGGGCAAGCCAAGACACCCAGAAATCAACGAACGGGAAACCAAGGCACAAAGGAAGTAATACATCAGCCCTAGACCGCTATAAGCAAGTAACGGTCTAGACCATAGCCGTTATTTCCCAAACGACGGACGGACACAGGCCGTCGCTCACATCACCCTGATAACCTACAAACCACGCAAAAGCCAAGTAACGCACAGCTCCAGGCGCGTTACAAGCAAACGACGCACGGAGGCTCCACCGTTACTTCCAACGGCATAGCCACCAAGACCAAAGCCAAGTAACGCACAACGCAAGGCGCGTTACTCACAAACGACGCGGCAGGAGAGGGCCGTCAGAGACAAGCGACACGCAGGGGCCTATCCGTTACTTCCAACGGCATAGCCACCCTCAAACCCAACACGACAGAAAACGACGGACAGAGGCACGCGCGTTACTCACAAACGACGCACGGGGTCCCTACCGTCACATCCAACGGTGCAGCCACCCTACCTCGTCCACACAGAATGTAACGGCCAGGGGAGACGCGTTACACTCAAACAACGCACAGGGGCATGACCGCTAGAGGCACCGCCTCAACGAGTCAACGTCAGTCAACTGGCAAGCAACGGCCTGGGCAAGGCGCGCCGCTTCCATCCAACGCGCTGGGTCAAGCGCGTTAGACCAACCGACTAAACCCCAAAGGAAAATGACAAAACGAAAGTAACGGCCAAGCACTGGCGCGTTACACGGGAATGACGCACCACCCTTGGGCCGTCACTTACCCAGAAGCTAAAGAGCTAAAACGACTCAGACCAAACGACGGTCAGTCGTAGGGCCGCTAGAGACAAGTAACGGTCGCTGGCTTGACCGCTACTTTGGTTACGGCGGGAAAACATAGGAATGGCCGGATCGGCCCGTTCCACGCCCCATTCACGCCGAAACGCAGGGGAAACACACCACAACGACAAAAGATAACATTCAAGGGCCAAAACGCCCACATGCAAACTCAAAAACACTAGATCTGGGCGATTTCATCAAATCCACCCAACGTGGGTCACCGAGGTTCCCGGGCTTCTACCGGCCTCGAATGAACACCAAATCACACGAAATCAACGTGGATGGGATCCTAACATCCCTGCTGTCAGTTAGAAACTAACTACGCCGCAAATGGTCACTGTTTGTCGGCCGACCCTAAAAACCACGAAAATCACGGTTTAGGCAAAACAAGCCCAAACACGCTCGTTTCCTAGCCGAACGCCGTGCAATGGCAGGGAAAATGAAGATGGAGAAGCAAGGATCTGTCACCCTACCTCCACCGAAGAAACCGTGCCCCGAAGGGACTAAACCATGCCGAAAACCACTCGCGAACCGATTTCACCGGCTTTGAATCCACCGTTCGGGATCGCACCAGAATCGATCCGATCCTCGCCCCATCGCGCACCTCGACAGCTCCACGGCCTCGCCAACTCGCCCACGCACGCCTCCGTCTGCAGCCGGAGCCGAAAAGGGGAGAGAACGAGAGAGAACGGGAGAGAGACGGCGGCGGTGAGAAATGAGGAGAGAGAGAGGGAAAAGGAAAAGAAATAGAAAAGAGATTAGGAAATTTTCCTAATTTCTGAAAATTCCGAAAATGCGCCAAAAATGCACAAATTCAGAAAAATACGTAAAAATAGTCGAAACGACCGGCTCGAAGAGTACATTGTTGTTGTAGTATCCACGAGTTCGGGAATTGCCAAATAAACTCACCGTAGGGTTCCGTAACTAGTACGTGAGAAAAACCCACACGGCTCGTCAAACTCAACTCGGAAGCCACAAAAGCGAACCGAAAGTCAACGAAACCAATCCGAAACAGATCCGAAAGATCCAGAAAGACCCGCAAAAGATCCATCATGATCCAGGGCATTACATCCTCCCCTCATTTAAGAAATTTCGCCCTCGAAATTAAGGACTAGCAAAGGAGAAGCAGGGAAGAACAACCCAACAATACAAACACGGAAACACTGCTCAGAGGAACACCGTCAGACCACAATTACAGGTACACGCTCTGCTTCCAAGACAGCAAGTCCACAGCACGAGTATGGCACCAAAGTGAACACATCTGACACCTCCAAAGCAAGGCAACGTCGTTTACGTCTCACCAGAAATAGAGACACGACAGCCACAACAACAGACAACCGAGAAAACACAATAACAGCACGGCAAGCGGTAGCTTACACAAGGAGACACAGTCCTCTCAGCTGACAGCTCGCAACATCATCGGCTCCAGTGCCAAAGGCAACAGGGAACACCTGGCACACAAAACGCCAACGACAACAACACCACTGGACCAAAAACACCATCAAGTCAGCACTCACTCAGATATCACATCTGATCGAGTCGCAAGCTAACTCTACCCAAGAAAGGGAGTACAGCAAAGCCAACTGACAAGACAATGGTCCAAGGCAAGGACACAAAATCATAAAGAAACAGCGCCAAAACAACAACACAGCGGCCACCTGCAGGATCCCGGGTCTGCAAAACATACAGAACCACCGAACACATCTGCAAGCAGGGTCACAACAAGGCACAAGAACAGCTGAACACACAACCACACAGGAACGGGTCACGCATCAGACTGCTCACCAAGAGAAGACCCACGATAACGAGAAACGACAGCAATCTCGGGGAAAGCAACTTAAGGACTAGCAACACGCCTCAAGAGCACAACACCCCAGAAAGAAATGCAGAGCAAAGGGTACTTAATCAGTAAGGAATGCTGACAAATCCCCAACACTCACACAATGCCGATGCCAACACCAGAAAATCACGAACAAAGGCGCGGTAACGACCAAAGTCAAGGCATAGGAAGCCAAGACAAAGCCACATCGAGAAGGAACAAAAACCTCTCGACAAATGGGTAGCCAACCCACACTTCCACTGCACTCTCAACAACGTGCACAGGCAACAGAACAACATCAGAAATCGCATCTCGGCACACACCAGGCGTCATCGCAATCAACAAAAATCGCAATTAACACGCCACGAGTACCGATCTCGCGAACAACCGATTACAAGGAGCCTAAGTGCAACAGAAGAAGAGCACCAGCTTCAGCACAAAGCACAAGGAAAGCATCAATCTCAGTTCACCATCACGTCCTGACACAATAAATGAGCCTTCATAATACATTAGCCGTTTGACACGGCACGACAAATACGGTGTACAACAGCTCTTAACACCATCATGGAGTCCAAAGCCAAGCAACCGTACAACAAGAAGCAGATCAGGTTCAAAACAAAGTTGTCCACGCTTAAGCAGACACAGGACAAAGGCAACACTAAGACAGCAATTCCAAGGCTAACCTCGAAAAAGCTTCACCAAAAAGGACGAGAAGCAACAAGTTTGACAACAGCAGCTCACCAGGAAGGGAAAATCCTAGGCTCGCTCGAGCAACTTCTCAATCGAGGCAACATGATAATCGAGACAACCGAAACGACAATGCATCAGGAGCTACACAAACTCAAGCTGGGATAACCAAAGCAACGTAAGAACGTGCATGGCCATCACACCAACGCTAAAAGTCATAAGCCACCTGAGCAAAACACAAAAAAACAGCTTGAACAATGCACTGCAGATTCATGCCAACCGACAACCACTGCCAAGTGCAACACGATCGAGACCAACATTAAACCGAAACGAAGCACATCGTCACATCCAGACGAGAGCAAAACCATCTCGCACAGTGCCAACAAAGCACGTACAAGACCACACATAGAAAACACTGCGATAAACCATCGCAACACCTACGCCAGCAAGAGACTGTACTGGGCCTTGAGGACTCTGGAAACTGTATATCTCGGATTCCCATGTACTTCACACAACAACGCTCTGATAGCTCAGAAAAGAACTCCGAACATCTCAGAACACTGCTCTGATACCAGCTGTAACGACCCAGAGTTCAGGATACCGATATACCGATAACATCGATACACCGATACCAAGAACTGGGGAGGCCACCCAAGAGGCTGATGAGGCCCCTGAAGGGTTAGGAGGGCATGTGTAGAGTACATTGAAGCCACAGAGATATAACAGTAAGTAATTAAATTTCATTAGATTGGATTGCTTAAGCAGCAGAAATAAATTACCTTTTCATTAATAATTTCAACAATTACAATTATACACAGAGTCCAGCCCAAAGGAAAGACAACAAGTCTAGCACAGTACAGTCAGACAGAAGGAAACGTACACAGAAGTCGGGAGAAGCCCGAAGCAGGTGCGGCTGGCAGCTACAACAGCAGAGAGCGCTCCACCAATAACAGTAGAGGCAGACGGCGAAACCCACCTGAAAAGCAGCAGGGGTGAGTCTCAACAGAAACTCAGTAGCGGTCACGCGGATCCCCACTGGACAGCGCACAAAGCAGACGGAAGCAACAACAAAGCAGCAGGAACAGCGGGTGTAGCAAAGCAGGAAAAGCTACACTACAAAGCTGTAAATCTACCGCTAAAGAGCAATAAAGAAACAGACGGGAAGTAGTAGGGAACACGCAGGAGAGGGATGAGAACCCGCACCAAACAAGCGGCTACCGAACTAACCTCGGCATCCCAAACTACTCCAAACAAAAAGGCAACAGATGGTTGACCCTAAACTCACACAGAAGGGCACACCAGTCTGTTAACCAGCCCCAAACAATCAAGGTCTAGACAAGACCTAGACAGACGCCAAACAAACACGTACACGACCGGGAACATCGTGTACACAGCCCCACGCACGATCGGAACACCGTGCAGACAACAAAACACTGACCCTGAGTGCAGCCACGAACGGGCAACTCGCAAAGGTCACAACGCGCAAGGAAACGCGAAGAGTCACGCGTCACGTGACGGAAGTACCTCCTTACAAGGCCAGCCGCGTCCACTGACGTCTTACGCCGCACCTCAAGTGTCTCGCCAACAGCACTGCTACAACAACAGCAGAGACATAGACACAAGCTGAACCAAACAAGAACAACAGAACAAGTAACTAGTCAGGGTCACGCCCGTCGACGTAAGTCCTCAGTCCCTGACCACGTGTGCACACACTGGCTATAGCCTAAGCCAGGTTCTCTAGCTAGTATTCTCCCTCGGCAGGACGCTACCGTTGGCTAGGAGCCCGCGGAACTAACTACAAACCGCTCATCGGGAACACCCCTCCGCCATCCGCTAGCGGGTCGGCACTCAATAGACCTTAGGGCAACAACAAGTGGAGGCTTCACACGACACAGAAACTCAAACACAAGTGCTGAAGTACAAACAGGCAACCACGCCCATCAACACGTACTTCGAAGCACCAAATGGCAGCATCGCCATTGCCGACAACTCAGGACAAGCAACTAGACCTCCTATGTAACGATCCTGAGTCGAACGACTCAAAGGCAAGATCGTCACAACAGCGGAACAAGCCGCCAATCGGTCTAATCCTAAGCCAGAGAAACCACGCTCCACAGAAAACAACACACAGAGACCTGAGGGAAACACCACGAACCCTCAGCACACCTGGACACGCAAACCGAGGTAGAATAACACCTCGAAGCATCCAGAAGCAGTGTCTCGGACGGGACAGAACTGCCAAGACACGCACAAACAAGGTCACACGTCAACCACTAGGTCAGACCGGGTTGACCTGAACCAAACAACAAAAGCATACAAGAGTAGGATCAAGAGTCCTACAACAAGTAAGAAGACTCCTGGCTACCTTACAACGTAGTCTTAACCCTCATAGGACGTCGAGAGACATCCCCGGGACAACGGGCAGACCACAAGGGCAAGCCAAGACACCCAGAAATCAACGAACGGGAAACCAAGGCACAAAGGAAGTAATACATCAGCCCTAGACCGCTATAAGCAAGTAACGGTCTAGA
This sequence comes from Amorphophallus konjac, assembly GCA_022559845.1. NCBI lineage: Eukaryota > Viridiplantae > Streptophyta > Magnoliopsida > Alismatales > Araceae > Amorphophallus > Amorphophallus konjac. Next base: position 71,787,469 of record CM040128.1, on the reverse strand, counting down.
CCATAGCCGTTATTTCCCAAACGACGGACGGACACAGGCCGTCGCTCACACCACCCTGATAACCTACAAACCACGCAAAAGCCAAGTAACGCACAGCTCCAGGCGCGTTACAAGCAAACGACGCACGGAGGCTCCACCGTTACTTCCAACGACATAGCCACCAAGACCAAAGCCAAGTAACGCACAACGCAAGGCGCGTTACTCACAAACGACCCGACAGGAGAGGGCCGTCAGAGACAAGCGACGCGCAGGGGCCTATCCGTTACTTCCAACGGCATAGCCACCCTCAAACCCAACACGACAGAAAACGACGGACAGAGGCACGCGCGTTACTCACAAACGACGCACGGGGTCCCCACCGTCACATCCAACGGTGCAGCCACCCTACCTCGTCCACACAGAATGTAACGGCCAGGGGCAGACGCGTTACACTCAAACAACGCACAGGGGCATGACCGCTAGAGGCACCGCCTCAACGAGTCAACGTCAGTCAACTGGCAAGCAACGGCCTGGGCAAGGCGCGCCGCTTCCATCCAACACGCTGGGTCAAGCGCGTTAGACCAACCGACTAAACCCCAAAGGAAAACGACAAAACGAAAGTAACGGCCAAGCACTGGCGCGTTACACGGGAATGACGCACCACCCTTGGGCCGTCACTTACCCAGAAGCTAAAGAGCTAAAACGACTCAGACCAAACGACGGTCAGTCGTAGGGCCGCTAGAGACAAGTAACGGTCGCTGGCTTGACCGCTACTTCGATTACGGCGGGAAAACATAGGAATGGCCGGATCGGCCCGTTCCACGCCCCATTCACGCCGAAACGCAGGGGAAACACACCACAACGACAAAAGATAACATTCAAGGGCCAAAACGCCCACATGCAAACTCAAAAACACTAGATCCGGGTGATTTCATCAAATCCACCCAACGTGGGTCACCGAGGTTCCCGGGCTTCTACCGGCCTCGAATGAACACCAAATCACACGAAATCAACGTGGATGGGATCCTAACATCCCTGCTGTCAGTTAGAAACTAACTACGCCGCAAATGGTCACCGTTTGCCGGCCGACCCTAAAAATCACGAAAATCACGGTTTAGGCAAAACAAGCCCAAACACGCTCGTTTCCTAGCCGAACGCCGTGCAATGGCAGGGAAAACGAAGATGGAGAAGCAAGGATCCGTCACCCTACCTCCACCGAAGAAACCGTGCCCCGAAGGGACTAAACCATGCCGAAAACCACTCGCGAACCGATTTCACCGGCTTTGAATCCACCGTTCGGGATCGCGCCAAAATCGATCCGATCCTCGCCCCATCGCGCACCTCGACAGCTCCACGGCCTCGCCAACTCGCCCACGCACGCCTCCGTCTGCAGCCGGAGCCAAAAAGGGGAGAGAACGAGAGAGAACGGGAGAGAGACGGCGGCGGTGAGAAATGAGGAGAGAGAGAGGGAAAAGGAAAAGAAATAGAAAAGAGATTAGGAAAATTTCCTAATTTCTGAAAATTCCGAAAATGCGTCGAAAATGCACAAATTCAGAAAAATACGTAAAAATAGTCGAAACGACCGGCTCGAAGAGTACATCGTTACTATAGCATCCACGAGTTCGGGAATTGCCAAATAAACTCACCGTAGGGTTCCGTAACTAGTACGTGAGAAAAACCCACACGGCTCGTCAAACTCAACTCGGAAGCCACAAAAGCGAACCGAAACTCAACGAAACCAATCCGAAACAGATCCGAAAGATCCAGCAAGACCCGCAAAAGATCCATCATGATCCAGGGCATTACAGTATGACCCCTTGTGGTGGGTTCCCATAAGTCACGGTCCCACATGTAGAAGTTTTGAAGGTGTGGGTAGTCACCTTCTTGAATTGTAACGGGTGGGACAGGGATCGTAGGCAAGAAGTATGATTCCTCCCTCGGATAAAAGTGTATGAATTCGGGCTCGTCCGGTAGCGGGAGAAGTAGAAGAACCTCCGTGGTGATACAACCCACGGTGCACTCGGAGGTAATGGACCCGAAGGCCGGATGGGCGAAGCTGAGACTAGCGGGTTGGTCAAAGCCTCGGGCCAGTAGGTGCGTCAACTTCCATTGCGAATCTAATCCCATGACAAGATCGTCCAACGTGTCAACATGGTGACTAGATCAAAATGTGGTATGGAAGGAGTTGACCGGCACTAAAGGTAGGATGGGGTCCATGGATGGAAAGGGATGTGGGACTAAGCCATCCTTGAGCCAACTAAAAAGTGGCTCGGCTATGTAAATTGTTATCGTAAGAAACACGGGTGGCTCGGGCCTTGGTGGCTCCAAATGGGGTAGTTCCGAATCAAGTTCGGAAATAGAGAGTGATGACATTGGAGCTCTCATGGGTGAGGAAGGAATGTCCTCATGGTGAAGGGGTCCTTGGGGTGGTTCCGGGAACAACCAATCTACCCCGATATACCGATCTAGGCTAGTACTAAACCGATCTAGGCTTGTACTAAACCTTTGCACTTTTCCCAGCATGGCTTGGAACATTGCGCCCACTTCATCTGGACTATAGGCTCGGGATGTGGCCATGGTGGCCAAGATGGGGTTGGGTCCCCTAGGAATGGATATGCAAGGCCATTTGGACAAAACACTAGACACGACCCTAAGTAATGCAAAGTTGGAATGTGACTCGACGACAACCTAGACACAACCAAGACTCGGTACGTGGCGGAGATAAGCGATCCGAAGATCACTCGCGCAAGTGTGCGGCCTTCCCGATAGGCGTAGCCTAACGTGCGGACAACACCTTTTAATATACCGAGTAAAGGGATGCGATGCAAAAAGACACTTTTTTTGTTTGTTTTAAAACAATGATGACCCTAAACATGACTTAGACAATGACTAATGACTAGACGTATATGACACTTTTTTTTTGACACCCTAGACTCAACTCGCTCTGATACCAAATTGATGCGGGACGAGACACGGACACGACAAGCTCGCGATCGTCCCTTAACGAGGGAAGCGTCGGACGTGCGCGGTTGAGAAACCGGCAAGAGCTAGGGTGGTCGGCTCGCACTTTCGTGCCCGGATCGGGTCACGGGACGGCTTCACTCTCTCTCGCAGCAGCGGTGATATGAAAATATATCGAGCTAGATATCTCTACACATGCTCTCTAGCAGCGGCATAAACAAGCATATATGAAATAAGCGAAATGCCAAGTGTAGGAGCGAAGACGATACCTCCACGCGCTCGGCGTGGGGAAGACGGACCCGGTCGAAGTCGTACTCCCGGAACAATTATACACGGATATTACAGAAATGCAACTCGCTGCCCACTCCACGCAGGGAGGTAAAGGGCTACACAATGGGCTCCGGGAGGACCGAATTCGGGTTGACGGACGGCTTCTCGCGTTGATTCGGCAACACCCGAACACGTGACGGTGGGGCCCACGTGCTGTCCGGAGGGGCCGTGTGAGACCCGGTGGCACCGCTGTAGTGGTGGATGCCCGGAGGGTCGCTCCTTGGGATGGCGGCACGCTGGTTCGCCGGCCGAAGGCCCGACGGCTCCGTTCGGCACCGGTCGGAAAACCCGATCGGAAATCTGCCGGTTCTGTATTTCGACGCGCGCTCCGGCGAGAATGGGCGCTGCGATCAGTCCTGATGTCGGATCGACACGAGACTGGCACCGTTGGAAAGCTAGCTTGAAGTTCTTCAATCTAGGCCCAAAGATCTGGCCTGGATCTGCTCTGATCTTGACTTATGGAATTTTTAATCTCCTGTTGTATAGTAACCGAAGACTCAGGCCTGTAGAAAACTTGACTGTGGATTGCCTTTGACCGCGAGGTAGATGTCCGAATCTGGAGTTGTGTTCTTCATAGAAGTTGTTGGAAATGGAGTTGGGAAGACAGAAAAATTAGTTTGGACACGTTTGGATGTGTTTATGATTTTCTGTGATTTGTTTACTGGACAAAGGTCGGATCTGGGATCTGACTGAAAGTAATGTAGCTCCGGTAGAACATGAATTTTCAGAAATAGGTAGAAGGATGATAAAAATTTAAGAAAAATGGTGATGGTAGGGGATGATGTAAAGAACACCCCGTTAAATTGGGAGATCTAAAATAAATCAAAAGGGTGGACGAAGGTGGAGAACTCAGGGCTACTGTCACTGTAGACAGTGACAGAACAGATCTGAGATTGAGAGTTGAACGAAATGGTAAAAATATGAAACGGTGGCGTTTGAACCTAGATTTTTTTGTGGAGAATGGGATAGAAGATAGGAACCAACCCTCAAAATTTCAAATCGATCTGAGCTCGTGGCTGGCTTCAGGAATTCACGAACTGCACCTCTATCCAGCAGGACAGAAAACCGAAGATGATCCCATGGCGGCTCGAAGGCGGCACGAACGGCGGCGGCGGCGGCACAAAGGATCACCGGAGGTTGAGAGGGGGTGATAGAAGGGGCATACACTCTAGATCTGGGGTTGGGGAAGAGGAAACCAGGGGGAGAGAGGAAGGGGACGCACCAAGCTCCAAGAGACTCACAAATTTTCTGATTTTTCATGCATTAATTCTACTAAAATGAGAAATTACAACTCTTTATAGGTTACATGCCAAAGCCAATATCCACCCTTAGATCTAGGTATGGTGGAAAGGATGGCTGGGATTGGATGTGACCAACCACAAAAATAACATATTTAAAGGAAGCCAATTCCTAATTTTTACAACATGTGGTCAAAGAAAGGAAGGAAAGAAAAAAAAACTAAACAACCTAGCCTAATGGAGCCAAAAGAGGGGGCGCCCCCCTTCATGGGCCAAGGGCCATTCATGGGCCATGAACCATCCACAAGCCCATGCTAGACTTGGACCCTTCCAACTTAGTTGGCCCATGAGGGAGTGTAACCCAATTTGGGCCTTAAGTGCATTAATGACCCATTAGAAACCTAATGACCCAATATGGCATAAGCTCCTTAATGGACTCTACTAATGGCAACCTAGCCATGGACTCTACATTACAAATGGCCCATTGGCTTGATATAAGCCTTACAAGGAGCCCAAATGAAAGAAATTACACAATTATAATCTCATACAAGCCATAACACACAAATACACTTCACCCGTGTATGGAAATCACCTTTGATGCCCCATCACAACGTATAGACTTCATCTGCAGCAACGTATAGACTTTGTGTGCAGCAACGTATAGACTTCGAGTTGTGCTAGGCAGCCAACGTACAGACTTCATGTTCAGCAACGTACAGACTTTGTCTAACGTATAGACTTCGTCCAATGTACAGACTTTGTCCAACGTATAGACTTTGTCCATCATACAGACTTTGTCCAACGTATAGACTTTGTCCAATGTATAGACTTCGTCCAACGTATAGACTTCGTCCAATGTACAGACTTTGTCCAACGTATAGACTTTGTCCAACGTATAGACTTGGAATGCAGTGCACATGCCCACAACCTGTTCGATGAAATGACAAACTACTTAAACAGATACACAATGACATCATATGCAAACACAATGTGACTTATAGTAGTTGCTATCATCAAAACCATAATAGTAATCATGGTGCACATGTGTTCAACACAGAATGTGGTCACGACGGTATGCAAGTTGGAGAAGATATTTCCCCCCGCGTTCTTCGATTCCATGGAGCACCTGATTATCCATTTGCCATACGAGGCCAAAGTTGGAGGATCGGTACGATTTCCATGGATGTATCCATTTGAGAGGTAATCATTATGTATTTACTGATTATCTGACAGTAGTTACATGTGTCTGTCATTGTCACTGTATGTCATTGTCATATGAATTGTTGTCATAGGTGTATGCATGACCTGAAAATGAAGGTTCGCAACAAGGCTAAAGTAGAGGGTTCGATTACCGGGGCGTATATTATTGAAGAAATTTCGAACTTCTATTCGATGTACTTCGAACCCGAAATTCAAACTCGCCGCAATCGACCTCCACGTAATGATGATGGAGGAGAGGTAGGTCCGTTCGACCGGTTGTCCATATTTAAGTATCCAGGACGTGCATTCGGACGTTGTTCAAATCGCATATTAGAGGATAGAGAGTTGTTGGCCGCAGAGATATATGTTCTCCTGAACTGTGCTGAGATTGAACCTTATGTTGAGTGAGTCGTCAACTCCGCAGCTCTCAAAAATTTATAAGCAACTTGACGTTCTTCCTCCCATTTACGGTGATGTTGCATTCATCATTGTAGGCAATTTTATTCAGAATTAATTACTCAATGTCCACACCTCAATGACATGGAGGTTCAAAATGAACGAGAGAGATCTTTTGCCAGATGGCTTAAAGGTCAAGTAAGTGACAATCTACCAATTCCACAAAGCTTGAGGTGTATGCACGTATCAAAAGAAAAGTAACGTGGTTTATATTCATGGGTTGAAGAAGGTTATGTTACTGATGAAAGAGTCCGGGTGATAAGTTATGGACCTTCGAAGGTCGCGCATGCCTATCCATGATTTTTTGTGAATGGTTATAGATTTCACACCAGAGATTATGGACGAAATAAGTCTACGATGAATATCGGCGTATGCGTGAAAGGTAGTACATACAATGAAAATGATCTTGATTACTATGGTATTCTTGAGGAGGTCATAGAATTACAGTATCTCAGATAAGATAAGCATATATTCCTTTTTAAGTGTCACTAGTTTGATCCTCATTCAGTTCGAAATGACGCAATATATGGGATTGTCGATGTCAAACATAGATCAAAATTGAATACCTATGAGCCGTTCATTTTGGCCGTACAAGTCCAGCAAGTGTATTATTCAAGTTATTCATCGTCCAAGAATAAAGATTGGTAGACAGTTTGTAGGGTAAAACCAAAGCTTGTGCCTAATGATGAGTTAGATCTGATTGAAGCTGTCTCAGAGGATTCTAGTGCCGAATTTGTTCAATCAGACGAGGGTGACACTGTAGAGTTGGTTGCTTCTAATCTTCATCTGATCGAATTTGACGAGCCACTTCGGTTGTCTATAGAGGACAAAGTGGAAGAAGTCGATCCAACTGAGCTAAATGAAGTAATTGTTGGGCAGGAGGAGTCCTCTGAGGAGGAAGAGTATGAATCTAGTGAGAACCAGGAAGATGACGAAGATGAGGCTAAGTTTGATATATCTTCAGCATCTGAAGATGAAATAGATAATGATTGGATATTTTGTAAGAAATTTAACATATATGCACTTCTTATCATTATTAATTGCCACCTCTCCTCGTAATTAGTTGTGGACTAATATGCACTACTATTCTTGTTGTCAATAATTAGATGGTTCGAGGTCGTACCGGATCTTCGAGGAGAGGTGATTCCGGGAGGGGTTCTATCGGTATGTTTACTTAAATTCTTAGATAAATGAGTAGTGAATATATGCACTTTGTTTTAATAATGATATTTTATGTCTCTGCACCAGGTACACAGAGCACACCGCCCCTACCACATGCTGTGGGTCTGTTTATTTAAATTCTTAGATAAATGAGTAGTGAATATGCACTTAGTTTTGATAATGATAGCTTATGTCTCTGTACCAGGTACACAGAGTACACCGACCCCACTACCTGCTACTGTATGTTTATTTAAATTCTTAGATAAATGAGTAGTGAATATGCACTTTATTTTGGTAATGATATTTTATGTCTCTGCACCAGGTACACAGAGTACACCACCCCCACCACTTGCTGCGGGTTTGTTTATTTAAATTCTTAGATAAATGAGTAGTGAATATGCACTTCGTTTTGGTAATGATAGTTTATGTCTCTGCACCAGGTACACAGAGTACACCGACCCCACCACCTGCTACTGGTATGTTTATTTAAATTCTTAGATAAATGAGTAGTGAATATGCACTTCGTTTTGGTAAATGATAGTTTGTGTTTATGGCACCGGGTACACAGAGTACACCGACCCCACCACCTGCTGCGGGTCTATTTATTTAAATTCTTAGATAAATGAGTAGTGAATGTGCACTTTATTTTGGTAATGATATTTTATGTCTCTGCACCAGGTACACAGAGTACACCGCCCCCACCACCTGCTGCGGGTCTGTTTATTTAAATTCTTAGATAAATGAGTAGTGAATATGCACTTCATTTTAGTAATGATAGTTTATGTCTCTGCACCAGGTACACAGAGTACACCAACCCCACCACGTGTTGCAGATATGTTTATTTAAGATCGTTCATAAATGAGTAGTGACTTAGCACTTTGTTTTGCTCACGATATTATAAATATATGCACCAGGTACACAGAGTGCACCGCCCCCACCAACTGTTGCGCGTATGTTTATTTAAATCCTTAGTGTTTCAGCTCCATGTTTTGATGCTGTCAAAATTTAGATTCATATATACTCTTCATGTGGATAGTCAATGTGTTTTGTTGATGTAGAATCATCCATGGAGCTATAATGATTTTGTGTGTATAATTTACTTCTAAATTGCACAAAGAACAGGTTGACAGTTGCACATAGAATAGGCTAAAAGCCAATTATTTTATCAAGAAATGAAGAAAAGTCAACGTGGTAACGTAGTCAATGCACAGTCAATGGAGCTAAGATAGTGGTCAACCCAAGTCTGTGCAGTCAAAGTCTGAATTCTTTAGAAATGATGAACAAATCTATTAAGATTTATACAAGGGAAGGCAGGAAGATAAGGCAGACAAATGACTCATTAGTGGTGACAAATAGGGAGGTAAGGCTGACAAATAGCTCTCTACGGGTGAAAAATAGGTTGTAGCACTGAATATGTGTGAAGTGTTGAAGCTGCATGAAGGGGAAGTCCACTTGTGTTTACTCGCCAGCAGAAGAAGCTAAGGACGACAAATGCACACATAAGGCTGACAAATAGACTGCTATGGGTGACATATACCCTCTTAAGGGTGAAAAATAGGTGCCAACAGAGACATTAGCTTAAGTGCTCGACGTATGTTCTACGCAAACTCTTGTTAACATATTGTTCATTATGTTTTAAAATTGGGTAGCGCCAGATTTTTTATTTTAATTTGGGCATAGTTTTTAATCGGGGGATATATTCACCACCCCTCTATATCCTATCCTTCCACACATCACTTAGATAAATGAGTAGTGAATATGGACTTTATTTTGCTCATGATATTTTATGTCTTCGCACCAGGTACACAGAGTGCACCGCCCACGCCAACAACTGCGGGTATATTTATTTAAATTCTTAGATAAATGAGTAGTGAATATGCACTTTATTTTCCTCACGATATTTTTTGTTTATAGGTTTGAGTGCATCTACATCAGGTCTACAAAGTACATCGCTTACATCACAATCTATTGCTATGTTTATTTAAATTCTTAGTTAAATGATAAGAATTCTATATGTTTACTTGTTGAAAATTTTTATTTAATAATGAGCTAAATTCTGATTAACTACTTCTATTTTACTTGTAACAGGTACGTCGGGCACACCACCTGTGATAGTTGGCTCGTCCGCCCACCCGGGCACACAACAAGCAGACGATGCTGTTAGCCATCACGAGGGCGAGCAGGTGGTGTTGTAAGAGGGACGCAAGCCATGTTGGGTATCTGGGTAAATATTTAAACTCATGAATTATATTCGTTATCTATCCATCAACTATATATATAATTGTTGGCTATCATTTTAACATTTGTAATTGTAGGGATAAAGTAGAGCCCAGTGAGGCTTCTCGTTTTATTACCAACATTATTGAGCGACATGTGATCGGCCCATATAAGTCATTTTGAAAGTTTCCTCAGGATATCCACGATCAATTGTATGACGAGTTCCTGGTATACGATTTAATCTTTTAAATTACATATTTCCCAACTCCACAATTTCAATTGACTAACTTATAAAATTTGAATTCTTGACAGCAAGGATATCAGTTTGTGAGGCAAGATGACGCCGGACGAGCTCGACGTGTATGGGAGGCCACAAGAACTATAAATTATAAGCATCATTTACACGGCTGTCGGGAACGTGCCAAGGCTCTAGCCGGGGGGAGCAAGGACCGTGGCCTTTGGAAGGCACACGGCCCGGCATGGATGAGGAGGGAGCACTGGGAGGACCTATGTGATAGATGGGCCGAGCCTAATTGGATGGCCAAATCCGCAAAAGCCAAAGCCGCACGTGCGTTACATCCAGACGTGCATCTCCATACTTCTGGATCAGTTTCCTTCGCGACCCAGAAGGAGAGATTGGTAAGTAATCATCTTAATTTTATTATAATTTATTTCTTATATGTCCCTATTTATTCTCTATAACATGTATAACAGAAAAAGAAGAGGGGTGGTACGGTCTCGTACCGCGATTTATTTGCTACAGTTCACCAAAAGAAGGGGACGGATCAGTATGTGAGCGAGAGAGCTCGCTTGGTAGTGGTAAGATTATATACATACACATTTCTTTTCTATTTCTATTTTTAAATATGATTGATTAATATGACATTTATAATATTTTTTATTCAATTTACAGGAGTCATATGACAGGCATATGACTGAAAAGTATGGGGACGAGGAGACGCAGCAGTCGCAACTAGATCCTAAGGCATGGGTAGCAGTAGCCAGCCCACCAAAGAAAGGACGAATATACGGTTTTGGGTAGAGCTTGGACACTAGCCCGATTCTAGCATCTTCTCCGGGCTCAGCTTCGTCCTACCCCGGTAGCAGTTCCTTCTCTACTCCCTCCATCGGCACTTCTACGAGCCAGATTACATCCATCGTCGAACATGCGGTAGACCTAGTCGAGGAACGCATGGAGGCACGCTTTACTCGGGTGGTTGCTACCCTCCTGGCCCAGGCGAGGATTTTATCTCAGGGAGCACCCTCGAGCACACCACATCCCTCTCATGTGAGTATTTAATTTAATTTTTAATTTCGTAGACTTTAGAGTTATAATAGAGGAGTATCTGTGATACCAATGTTGTGTGCTCTATAGGCAAAGCCCGAAGCAAGTATATGAATATGTGTGCGCAGCAGGATCTAGAGGGGGGTGAATATATCATATAAAAAATTTAACCTCAATTTTTAAGCCTAAGATAATTTAACACTCAGCTATCAAACCACGAGCTCAGATGATATATGTGAGAACAATATAAATGAAAGTGACAAGAATGCACTAACTAAGAGAATGCTATCTCATAGAATCCACTCAGATCAGACAGATCTAACAGACTGCAATACAACCACTTAGCGTATAGGGAAGATCTGTTCATACGCAAACCTGTGAATGGAGGAAGATGATAAGGGCCAATCACACCAATGCAAATCACAGCACACAGAATTTTTAGGTGATTCGATCTGCCACGCAGATCTACGTCTACCCCACACTCAAACATGAGTGTGGCTTCCCCTTGCAACAGCAATAACTGCAGACTCAATTTGCAAACAAACGCTGACTTACAGCTTGACCTAGAAGAACACTCTTCTCTCTTCTTCTGATCAAATTAGAAGGAACCGTGAGTAACACCCAGTTACCCACAACTAGAGGACCAGTCCTCTCTTCCTCTGAAGCACAGAGGGAATCATTCTCTTCAACCAGTTTGATCATTCTTCAAATGTCATAGCCATGAGCCACTTTACACCATTGAACAACCATTTCACACTGCTATACAACCATTTGTCTGCTTTGTCCACCTATTTTCACCCTTAATCCGTAGCTAAAAAGTCTTCTTTCATTCTGTGAATTCTTCTGTCAGAAGTTGACTTGTAAGCCCTTCCGAGTCAGCTTGAGGTTCTTGGTTTTCAGTTGTTTCACACCTGTTGCCCATTATTCACCTTTGCACTGCTATTTGTCACCACTGTTGCCTATTATTCACCTAGTCCATCTATTTGTTACCCTTAAGGTAGTATCTGTCACCCGTAATACACACTTGTCAGCCTTAAGGGATATTTTTCACCCTTATTCTTCAGTGGGTATACAGTCTATCTTAAGGTGATATATCAGCTTATTTCTTCAGCGATTGGAGGCTTCTTCTATAGTGTTACTTCTAGGGCTGCTGTAACACTGCCATGCTTATGCTTACATGAATTCTTCAGATATTACAGTTCTTCAAATAGACATTCTTCAAGCATACATACATAACAGTTCAAGCATTCATAGCATTGACATTACAACTCTTAAAGCCTTCATATGAAAATGTTGTTCAAGGCATTAGAAAATATATGGACATTAGCCAGCACACATCATATTCATGATATAAAAAATCATTATCATAATATGATTCATAGTGTTAGACATCATCAAAATCACATGGCACAACAATAACATTACTACTTAGTTTAAAGAATTCAGCTTTTGAGAGTGAAAGAAATCATCTTCATTTTATCTACTTTCGAATTTAGAAAATTAAAAAGATATTTTACTAGATTTATTAATAAATATATTTATTTAAATCTATTTATTATTAATTTTTTATAATGTAGGATCCTCCTGCAGCCGCTGATAGTGGAGATGCTATGAATAACGAATGGGGATGATGCAGCGGATATCTCTTGATTTTTTTTAATGATATTGTGAAAAAAATGATACATTTCAATTAATGTAACTGTAACTTTTTTTATTCAAAGATTTATGTTTTGTGGATGTTCTTTATTGTAATTTATAATATGACTTTATCCTATTGTGTATTGTATATGTTGTTTATTGCGTGTTTTATGTTGAGTTGTGTCGATTGTGGTGTATAATTGTAGCTTTAAACAAGTTTTTAAAATTTTAAAATATATAAAAAAATGTGGAGAAAATTTTTGACGTAATTTCGGCCAACTAACAATTCGTCGGAACCAATTTCACGCACTGATTTCCCGACGTATTTATTTTCCAGCGCAAATCGGTCGAAAGGTTCAGATGTATTTTCAACCAACTAAATGTTCGTCGGATCTAATTTGAGGAACATGAGTTCCGACGTATTAATTATCCATCTCCAGTACGTCGAACATTAACGACGTCTTTTCGACCCAAAGTAGATTCATCGGAACTAATTTGATCCACATTAGTTCCGACGTATTAATTATCTGTCTCAAATGTGTCGAACATTAACGACGTATTTTCGACACAATAACAGTTCGTCGGAACTAATTTGACCCACAGGTTTTCAACGTATTACTTATTCGATTGAAATACGTCAAAAATTAACGACGTATTTCCCACCAAAATAACTTTCGTCAGAACTAATTTAACCCAAGTGTTTGCGACGACATAATGTTTCTGTCGGAAATACGTCAAAAACTTTAGACCTATTTTCAACTAAATTATGTTCCGTTGCAATGATTAATTAATTTCTATATTATTAATTATCGACATAAATAGTCACCATAACTTCGACGATATAGTTTCGTCGGTAATTTCGGACGAATTAGCGACGCAATTGGAATACGTCGAAAATTTGCGACGTAAGATTTCCGACGTCCATATTTCGTCGCAAATACGTCGGAAATACATCAAAAATTAATATTGCGACGTATCTCCGATGTATTTGCGACGACAAATGGATGTCAAAATTTCCAATTTTTCTTGTAGTGTCCGTCTCTGATGATCTCCACGTTCCTAAATCCTAACCCAAACCTTCCTGAGCTGTCCTCCTCCCAATATAGAAAGGGGTAAAAACCTTCTCGTTTCTCTCCTCTTCTCACTCCCCCCTCTTACTACCAAGATCTACTTCCCACAGTACCAGCAATGGCGGTCCCAGAGCTCACCACCGCGAAGTCGATCCCCTTCTCTTTGTCTCTCTTTCTATCCCTCTCCTCTGCTCTTCCCCTCCTCCTCACCCTGCCCACACCAGATTGTTGATCCCCCGGCATCTCTTCCAGATCCCCCTCATTCCCTCCCAACATGATGGGGGAACGAAAGGGGTGGAACCATGGAGCTGAAGCGCGGCGGTGTAGCGAATGATGCCAATGCTGCCGGCCGAGAAGAGGACGGCCATCATGGCTGTATGGATGTCTGCACCCGGCAAACGGGATGTGATGCCCAGTTTGGTGAGGACGTTCGCTGCATCAAGATGTCGCACAGTTGCTAAGATTATCAGCGCGTTCTCCCGTATGCCTGTGACTGAGATCAGATTAAATCGGATGGTTACCGAAGATATGATAAAATGTAAATTCTGCGTTAGTAACAGGAACGCAGCAACAAGAAGTATCCCGATTAATGCAACATGCAGCTACTAGTCAAAGAAACGCGCTACGCGCATGGATTTATTTTAAATTTTTTTACGTTATAACAATAATTCGATGAATTAAAATTTCAAGTATTCATTTGTATTCATAACTTCTAAGTCTTTAGAATTGACAATAAAAGGAAACAAACATAAATGGTCAACCATGATTATGACATCTTTATGCTACTTTGATAAAAACTCTTTAGATAAAAGATCTAGACATTTAACACATATTTCCAATCGTAACAATCTTCGATGCACACGAGCAAGCTCGGATCTAATTTCATCTAACCCTTCTATTTAGTAAGTGTTTACATAACTTGGAATATACCTGAATATCGTCATTTTCGCAACACGCACGCCCGCACACACACACCCAAATAATCTCTCTCTCTCTCTCTCTCCCCATTGATCATCTTTGAAATTTAACCTCAGTGCACAATGCCTCCAAGCAGGTAGTGATATGTAGTATATTTCTTGAAGAAAAAAACATCGTAAAGCAAAAAATAAATAAGTTCTAGGATTTCATAGCTCAAATTTTTATGTATTTGCATGTGAAATTCGAAACAATGATATAAACTACCACCAGTAAACAACACATATTTGAAGACTTACAAAACGACAACTCATGCAAAAACCACGTATTGACATGAAGCTCTAAGGTAAGGGACTTCGCCGATCATTGTTTTAACTTTAAAGGTACGTGTTGCATAATGATGACTGTGTGCAAAATATATCCGAAATAACGAATACCTCAATCCAAGATCAATCTCAACTTGTTAAATTATTTTAGAAGAAAAATTTGTCATTGGCATTGCACATCAAGGAGGGAGCTTTATGTGACAATGGAGAATCAAGCTAGAGTTCTATATAAAGCTTCCATTGAACGGATGATCCATCTATCATATTACTATCACAGAGGGGCAAGTAGAACGAAGGAAAGTAAAAAGAGGAGCCTACTGAAGCACGATTGTGGAAGTTCAGGATAGCACGAAGATGAGAAGGTTGTATTGTAAGAAAAGTGCGCCAAAACTTCATCCAAAGTGAAGAAGTACTACATAAACATGGGTTGCAAAATTTTGTCCTTTTATGCTAAAAAGATTAGTATCTAAACAAAAAGGAAAACTGAGGATGTAATCTTCTTTCTATAGTTCTCTAGAAGATGATACCCTGTCATCAGAATTCTGTCAGCAAATATTTTCTCAGTCTTTGGCATAACATGCCAGTGTAATGTTAAGTTGACCTCTTTCCCCCGGAGGTTGCTTCCCTAAAATTTAATAAGAGAACAGACTATACATAGAACCAATCAAGAAGTGACATACATCATTCAGTTCAAAGAATGCGGTCAAGTTCGAGAATCAATATATAAAGTATGTCACATTAAGATGATAAAATAATGAATTTATATTGTTAATCCTCAACGCCATCTCATTTCCAAGTTATGAAATATGTGACGTAATAATTGAGATGAATGATATATAACAACAATTAAAATGCTGCACTTGAAAGTAAACTTTTCTCTCTAACATGTGATACCTTTCAACAGGCACATGGTCAAAATACAATGATGATGAAAAACAAAGACAAACAGGGCTTGGGGGTGTTTTTAGGAGGCAAAATAGAATCTATATACTGAGCATAATCATTTGGGGGTTGAATTGTTGACCCAGGCCCTTCCCTTAGGATAAAATTTTTAATACTCGTTACCAGATATAAGAAATAGTATTGCAAAAATCTTCTGTCTCTTATGAAAAAGAAAGATGAACAAGTGAGGTTTCAATTTTGATACTCATAAGAATGCACTCAATTTTTTACCTAGTTAGAGGGAGGGTATTGGCAGCATCATTGTTACTAAAGGAACAACAGATAAATAATTTGTAACATCATTAAGGAGAGTATATAGCACTTGTCTGATCAATAAAACGGTACTTGTTTGTAGTGTTAATCCAAAATGTTGCATGTTACTTGGATGGAATAATAACATCCCAAAGTGAAACTTCCCCAAAGGATGCATGTGAAAATGAATTGTTTTCTTTTGTGATCTTTAAATACATTTATGTGTCAAAATGAGGCAGAATTTTCATCATCAACATTATTGAGAGAATGACATGCAAATAAAGAATAAATTCATTTTTAATGACATGGAGGCTTTACGGAAAAAATGTAAATTTCTAGAAATATTTTTTTTAAGGCACCCTCACACAAAACCTTCAAAATAAAGTCACTGTATTGAACCACTGTTCCAAGACTCAAGTTAGTATACGTAGAAACTGAGCATATCTGGCATGAGACTAAACAGCTCGTAAACACCTGGCCTGAGACTAAATGGCTTACACCAAAAATATAGGACGATGTTACGTTTAGAGCACAATATAAATGAGAAGAATTGGATAAACTGAGTGTCTAGGCTTTACCAGAAATATTACCCCGTAACAAAGAAATTTGAAAGGAAACCATTAACAAGGAGAAAACAATGCATTGACTCTAAAAATAGAATTGTTATCAAATGGTGGCAAGGCTACTTAAATGAAGAAGCCTGTCTTCTATGTCCATCACCTCCTATTATATCTATCTCAAACTCCAAAGGCATATATGAAATTGAAGAATATTTGCAGAAAACTCACAAGGGATTGTGTCAAAAAAATTCGGAACACCACATATGTCATATGGAATGCAATCAACAGACTTGTAAGCATGTAAATGCAAATCACAATTTCATGATGAAGGTACCTGATTCAAAGTATTTTGTGGGGTTTTATATTCTGCAGCTACAAAGACAAAGACCTGAATTAGTGCTTTGGTTAGGAAAAAAACATGGAAAATCGCATGGAAATTTAATTTATCCATCCAAGCTGTAAATATCATAATATACATGCACACAGATGGAAACATGATGCCCTATGAGTCCGAAAATACCAGGAAAAGAAACACAATTAACCATTCAATTGAAAAAGAAAAGGAGAAAAGGGTTTCTGCTCGGATGCGGTGCGGGTGCGAGGAGGACGCGGGGGAGAGAGACGGCCAAATCTTACTCCTTTGAGATATATATCAATGCATCAAGGAGATTCCCATCAAGACACAAGTCATCAACCCCAAGAGAAGAAGGGTGTAGATGTCCCTGTCTGTTTTCTCATCAGTTGTAGAGAACAAAATCTACAGGCCTCCTAATGAAGAGGCAGAATGCAAACTAACAAGCAAACAAGGAACCGATAAATGGGATGACCAATGAGTGGCGGCAAAATGTGCAGGTGCAGCATCAGAGACTTAAATACAACAAATCATTGAGAATATCATATTGTTGCAGTATTTTCCTCATCACTTGATGCCCATCAGTTGCCTTCGTAGATTTTAACTATTGCGTTACTCCAAAAAAAAAGGAAGGGGGATACTAAGTTCTAACTACAGCAAAAGAAGAATCTTTGGATCACAGAGAGAAAAGAAAGCACGAGGCATGCGGTAATGCAGCTATGGAATAACCAGTAGTTAGAACAAATGAGAAAGAGAGGAAAATTTTAACCCTTCCCCGGTTGGGAAGAGAAAAAGGCCCAACAAAGAAAGTGAGCAACTGTTCACGCACGGCATAACTATGATTCGAGCCAAGCTAAGTCGAGACATCTAGAGAAGGTACGGACTCCAAAGGCCAAGCAACCAGAGAAGATCGGTCGGACGAACCGATTTTTTTTTATTCTTGAATCGGCGAAAAAAAACCCACCAATTCTCTTATAGGATATGTTATAGATCGGACGAAAAGCCAAAAAACATGCGTCAATAGTCAATATATACATGCATGCTCTCATCACATGTCATACCAAGGCACCCACCCGGTGGAGTCCTGGCATATGGTGGTGCTGGAGGATATTTTGACATCCCTTGAGTTGGGTTTTATTTGAGAAAATAGACCCCAAAAAAGAAGAGGAGTACGTAAGTAATCCCCTGAGGTTAAAACAAAGCACAAGGACAGTCTATTAATGGCCAATTGATCATCACATGAAGTAGAGAGCTTCATATGGGCATATATACCTGGGGATGAAAGGAAGACTAAAAGCACTACTAGTGTGAAGAGCTGCTTCGTAATAGCCTGCAAGATCCGCTTTGTTCCCATCTAGCTACTTTCGTTTTCTTTAACTCATGCTCTTTTTTTTCTTTTCTTTTTTTGCTAGGTACTTTTTTAAAAAAAAATGGGGTGGGGAGGGGGAACGCGAGATTAAAAGCAGGACCTCCCCCAAAATGAGGAGGTGGTGAGACCACTACGATAAGCCGTGGGCTCAAAAAACACATGCTCCTTGTCTTTGGTTTGATTCTTTTATTCAGTATCTTCATAAGATTTCTCGTATTGATATAGCCAACCCATAACGTATGTATCTACTTTTGGACTAGTTCTCTTGCAAGATCTGGGATCATGGGTATCTAAACATTTAATGCTATGGATTTGCACTTGGATTTGGATTCAGATTACAATGCTCACATTCTGAGGTTTGCTTCCTTGAATTTGGTCCTTCTGTTCATCTAACATTTAGGAGCTTATTGGCCATTCTCAATTGGTTCTTCCATCTGGATTTCGTTTCATTTAAACCTTCCATGTTGTTCGTCATTACTTGTAGCATTTGCTACTTAATTTGGATATTTATATGCATTTATATATGACATTCACACTCGGTTGCTAGATTCCTAAGTGGGGTGTTCTTGTCTGCTATGCGGGTTTATTTCCATCTACATGGCACCAATTAATGTTCCATCCAAGAAGGGCAACAAAAGTTTTGAAATATCTTAAAGGGACACTGAATTCTTGTAATATCTACAAGAGAGATGTTTCGGACTTTTTATATCTAAAAGAGGGTAATAATCGATCCTTCTACAACTATTTCTTCCAAATTAAGTTAGCCCTTACTCTCCTTTGCATGCAGTCCCTTAGCTCATTTGGTTCTCATGTGCTAGCCTTATCATATAGGTTTAACTAGGGCCACAGGGTTTTGCTATTCCAAAGGCCACTATTGGACATCATATTGATTGCAGTTTTTCGTACATTCTTTCACACCTTCTTGGACATCTTGGTAAGCTCATATTATTTAAGTGTGGCAGCACACATGAAGATGGACACTTATTGTTTACGTCGAACACCAATCATGTAGCTTACTATTCGGTGACAATTAGTACTCTTTGTCGTCCTAGACAAAGCCATATGTTATCGTTTTTTCATGCCTCTGTTTGTATGATGAAAACAAGAAACTAGACCAAGCAAGCACAAATTAATTTTGAAGTTGCCAGATGAAGTTACCGTCTTTTATCATGTCCGATGGTTTATGTTATGTGTATAGGGAAATTCCTGGCCTTAACTGGGGCAAGGTTGAACGGGAAAAAATGATTGCTGTTGGCCTTGCCGCCCATTTTGTTCCCTCTGAGGTTTGTGATGTTTCTTGTCTTTAGAACATTTTCATATTCTTATCTGCACCCTGTTTGCGAGGGAAGAATAAATGCACAGGTCCTTAAAGATAAGATGATGTGAAGGCATGCCCAACACATTCAAGAACATTGTAAATCTATTTCTGAAAATACTTTCGCATGTGCAATTTCAATTCCACTTCTAAATTCCAGGTACTTCAGTTTGATTCTGATTGTGCAACTTTCTTGTATAGAAACTGATCAAACTTGAGGAGCATCTGCTGAATTTAAACATAGGCATCTGCTGATTTTGATTGTGCAACTTTCTCGTGACTTCGTTGATGTGATTCCAGTTTTAGCCGGGAGTCTCTGCTTCCTTCTCATTTGTTGTAGCTAACTAGTTATACTTGACGTAGATGAAAAGATGGTGTTGTTGGCTTTCCTTATGAACCTGATCTAATTTTCCTCTCTTCAGGTCGATGTGACGCTATCCAATGGGCAGAAATGCAGGGTTGCTGTCCCAAGTGGTGCGTCTACAGGTATTTCGACGGATCTCCAATGCTTTGTAGTTTATATTTTTCATTTTGGTTTGATTTGGGTATGCTGATAAAATTAGATTGGGAAAGATAGCGTAAATTTTGTGTGTGCATTTTGATAGGTAATTGAAAAAATATAAGCTATGGTCACATTTTTTTGTTTGGGTCTTAAAAGTAGAGAAAAGGAAGCTGAAAAGAGAATGTCTGGGAAGAGTGAAAAAAAAGAAGAAAGATACAAAATTATTCACTTCGAATGTAAATATGGTATTTTGTAGTGTGGAATGATTGGATGGGTTCCATGTCAACCCTCATTATTTGGGATTTCGTGGATGTTGATGATGACGATGACAGGGTAACTTTGTTCCTTGTCTGGACTAGTTATAACACTCACATTAAGAATCAGACATTGTGTGCTTTATATATATATATATATATATATATATATATATATATCTGCAGTGCTGGCAGCGGACTGTATCATACAAAAAAAGAAAAACTGAAGGCACCTAGTTGCCTGAAATCGAACGGTGCCGAGTACCTTCTATTAACTTATTCCCCTTTTAGTCCCTGTTATGTTTTTAAAATTTTTTAACCCCCCACCCCGCACAATGCTTCTTCTTTTCTATTGTTCCTGTTTTCAAACTTAGCCGCTCAATCTTGATGGGCTGTGATATAGTCCCCTGACAGTAGAGACACTGTGTATAGGGAGATGATACAGTCCGCCGTCCCTCTTTGGAGTGCTGGGGACTGTACTCTTTAATAAAAAAAATCAGGCGCTTAGTAGTGAGTGATGGCAATAGAATGGTCCATGTGCCGTGAACGGTGCAAGGTGCTTTTTCGATTTTTTTTAAATTTCATTTTAACCCATGTTCTTCTTGTCAATATTTTTTTAACCCTCTACAACATGCGGGATACCTTTTTAACCTGAGTCGCTCATTTCAGATCAAGTGGCTGTGGTATGGGCTACTATCCCGTATATATATTTAAGGCATAATGTTGCTTGTTTAACATTTAACGCATTTCCTTTGTGACACGTATTTTTTATGCTATGGGAATATTCTGCTCCACCTCGCGCGTCCTAAATCTAAATATACATTAGAACATTCTGCTGCCTAATTCTTTTTTTCTCCTCCATTGCATGATCTTTGTTGAATCAGACCATGTGCACCTGTTTTTGGGTGACTTTTACTGCTTTTCATTGATTTTAATGTATTTTTTTGGATTGAAGGACATTTTAAGGCATTTTGGCAAGATCAAGGGTATTCTGAACAATTTGGGGAATTTTCGTCAACTTTTAGAGCCACTTCTGATTTTTACAGAGTTTTCTTAGTTTATTCTGATTTTTATGTTTTTTTATTCTATAGGTGGTATTTTGGTATTTTTGGTTGTTTTGAGATGGTGGGCCACATTGGAGCCGTGGGTTGGAGTGAGATGGGCCAGAGTTGCCCTCATTGTGACCAGGCCCATTAAGGTTGCATGGTCAAAATTGGTTTTAATGGTCCAATTAGTGTACAAGACCCACCAAGGGTCCATTAAATGATCAAGGCCCATTAAGGATCCATTTGGTGGTTGAGACACACCAAGGATCCATTAAGTGATTGAGACCCAATAAGGATACAAAAGATCTCTCTAGATTACCATTTCAAGATGGAGCAAGAAGCAGGCTCAACTGCCTACGCTTTCTTTGGTTTCAATGGTGAAACATTCCTCTAGGCTTCAGGTCCTACAGTAAAGCAAGGGTTCCATGTCACCCAAATCTCATATGAAATGCCCCCGAGGAAGAGTAGCAAGGATATGCTTCGAATTTATGCGTCCACTAGAGGAGAGCAAGTTTCTTTCTTAATCATTTTACAGAAGCAGCATATTTTAAACATCTTTAGTTTTACTTTAGGGACTACTGGTATCCGGAGAATATCCGCTCCAGAATCCAGATGAAGCTGGAGGATGGAAAGATCGAACAACTGTTGAGGATATGGATTTGGCCGTTCGAGCAAGCCTCGAGGGTTGGAAATTTGTGTATGTCAATGATGTTAAGGTAAAACGATAACCAAAAAGGGCCTCTCTTTATACCCATGGTGAACATATGATTTTGCAGTTACCTGTTATGCCAAGAAAAAGTAGGTAGCTTTATGTACATTGTTGGTAACATGTTATGTTATGTTGTTTAGTGACTTTAACTTTCTATTATGCTCAAATTTTCCGTCTTTATGCACATTTTTTATTGTGTTTTTCTTCATAGACGTCACCTTATTTCACCACTGCAGGAACAGAGCAGAAGAAGTGTTTTTTGATCCATGTCATTAGCACTTATGCTATACTACGTTAGTCATGCAGTTTTTATGTAAATCTAGGATGATGTTGAGGAATTTGTGTAAAAAAAAACTCACTGATTAGCTATATCATATTTACTGTAGGTGAAAAGTGAATTACCAAGTACATTCAAATCCTATCGTAATCAGCAGCATCGGTGGACATGTGGGGCGGCTAACCTATTAGGAAAATGCATGGGAATGGATATATTGAGGACAAAGGTACATTTTCTAAGATATTGACCCTCCAATCTGGCACCAATCAGTCACAAGTTAGGTAGACGTCATGATGAATTTTGCTTTCAATCAACCATATGAATTTAACAACCGAGTAGGCATGTGGACGAAAATAGATGTGGGAAAGTAGTTGCTATATAGGATGAGGGCCGGTGCACAGGAGTATGCATTTTTACATCTGAACTTTGCTTCACGCGGCAGCTGAGCCCATCAAATCTTTTGATCCTGAATTGGATCTAAGCAGACTTGAATTTGATGGGTAAGGCTAGCTTAATGATATATCATATTAACTTAGCAGGAGTGGAAGCATCTCAACAATCAATATCGGAAGAGACGTCAAGGAGGGTCTGGGAAAGAATTTGAAATAACCACTATTTTAGATATCTTGATCTAAGAAAAGTTTTGAACCATCATCATCCAAAATTATTAGTTCTTATAAGCCTTAAACATCATCAAAATATTAATTGATTTAGCTTTCTTTTGAGTTTTAGTTTTCAAGTACCTCATCTTAGATGTTTTTCTTGAATCATTGTAAAGACCAAAGTTGATTATCGTTACCTACCACTTATGAGTCAAGAGATCTGGTTGCAAATTCTCCTTTCTGGACGACTAACCTTCCTCATGTCAGAGAGTAAGGAGGGTATCTCTCAATTTTTCCTTCGTTCGTCTCTAGTTCTTGCCTTTGTCCCATAAACCAAAAACAATACAAAAAGCTTCAAACTTCTTTTACTGATCTTGATATGTTGGATCTTTGCTGCCTTCGTTATCACCACTATCAAGTTTATCACTGTACCCTGAAATGTAGGCAGTGCAGATATCACAACTATGTAATTCATGAAAGGTGACCCTATTAAATGGATATATAGTAGATTGAATACTTTTTTTTTGAAAGTGTAGTGGATTTAATACTTGAAAGGAACATTAATGGAATTGTTTTACTTCAAGTTGCTCTAAGGATTGGTGTTGTGAATTCTCCCAGGTCGATGAATTTTGAGCTCACCTTCATACTTCACTATAATCCCTTTTTTGGGGCAGTGGGTAGTCCCACTGTTTCTATAAACTCAAGTTTTCCACTACACCTAAGTTCTGAGGCAACTATGTTCATGTAACTGTCTTGTGAAATGCCAAATAGCACTGATGGGGCATGATCTTCAATATTTTCTATTTGGCTTCTACGTCACCATCTGATCTTTGTTCTTGTTTTAATGAATACTTTAGTTGATAGTACAAAGGAAATGCTTGAGACAGCATACCCTTAGCTTGAGCCATTTGTCTTTGAGCTACATGAAAAGAGAACACCTTCTGGTATCTTTGCAAGAGGATCATACTCTACATGATCAAGCGTGAGTCAATCCCGACAGCATTGTTTCTCAAGCTCATGATATTCTGCTTGCTTAGATGAAATGCTTCTTATCTTCGTTGTTTACTCCTAGTTAAATTGTTTAAATTTCACATATATTCAGAGGGGATATGACTAGATTTTGAAGCTCGTGGAACACAAAATGAGCCAAATTTGGGAGATTATGCATATGTTCTTGTACACCTGTAGATCTACTTGGGGGGGGGGGGTTATATGAATCTAAATGTTCATAGACAAATAGCATGTCATTCTCACTTCAGTACCATCTTGATCTTTATTTTGAGCTTATCAAGATTGTATTTACTACTTTTATTTTTAGTTTGTTGACGATGATGGCAAATTCGGTGAGCTGATGAGAGCCAAGGCATTGATAACATGCTAGAGAAGCCAGGGAGTGGGTATTTCATTTTCCATGGGCCATGTGCATCAACACATTTTGCTTGCACTAATAACAGATATGTATAGTAAAATATAATGCATAACGTCATTTTTCCCCGTCTCCTTCCTTGCTTCATTTTGCAGCTTGACTTTTTCTCCCCTAATGGATCCTCTTCTTGCCAGCTTTGCATTTGTTTTGTATTTTTGTGTATGTACACTATGATGAAATTTTTGTTTATCTGTATACCATGTATCTTGCTAGTACAAATTGTTTGCATGTTCAAATTTCACACCTTGCAATCTATTCAATGCAAGAAGATGATCTAGCATTCTCCTAGTATGGGTTCAATATTATGTAGTTTTTACGCATGAAAAGATAATCATAAACAACCTATTTACTATGGTTGCAATTTAGAATCTAAATCTGTTTATATAAATATTGTGTGTGTGTGCATGTGTGTGCGATAAGAGAAACAAAAAAAAACTTGCATTATCTTTAAGATGCCTAAATAGGGGAATGCCTTATCTCCTAGCATCTTTGGATGAATTGGCAGAAAAAGTAAAAAGCATGGTTGTCCATTATTTCTTCTGAAAACTATCCCGACGGATTGATTGTCCTGGCCTCTATCTAGGAAACATGTGATTAAATACTTAAGTAAATGTTCTTAGGTAGCTGCACAAGGTTGCAAGTCTCTTGAACTTCTCAGGTAAATCCGAGCAAATTCCAATCTGTTAAAATAATTAAGTTTGGGGTATTTTTGTTATTATGTTCTTAGTGTGTGTCTGGCCCTTAATTGTCTGTTCCCAGGCATATATACATTGTAATCTCTTTGAATTAAAATAATATAGATACTTTTTGCCCTAATTTTTACATGGTATCAGAGCGGGTGGAGAACTTCCACCGCGGCATCCTCCCTCCGTCGATGTAGGCTCTCTCTCTCCTCCGGTAAGCAGACGTCCGACGTCGTGTGGCTCTCTCTCCTCCGGTGATCTGTATGCAGAGGCAAAGCGAAGGTGCTGCGGGCTCCGCAGGCTCCGCGGGCGGTGCGACCATCCAGTGTCGTGTGCACGGCGCGTCAGATGTGAGGGCTGCAACCTATCACCTTGCGACCCTCACAGGCGGGTGACGCGGTCCCGATCTTGCCCTGCGGTGAAAGGGGTTTGAAGTCTCTAGAGAATCTTTGGTGGTAAGAAAGCATACCCCTATCTTCTAACAGAGTTTTCTCCGCACCGACTCGTTCCTTTAAGATGGTCAGCGCATGAGGGCTTCTAATCTTCTCCCTATGTGCTGACCCTTATGTTGTTGTAAGAAGATTGTGTGAATCCCTTTTTGCGCAGCAGAGGCTTTGGTTATTTGATTTGTTGTCATGACAGAATCATCGGGGTCCACTTCTATCCCGACTTCTAATGAAAATTTTTATCATATGATGGCTACTACTACAAAATTAAATGGCACTAATTATTCTCAATGGGCACGGTCTTTTCGCCTCCTGATGCTTTCTTTGAGAAAATTTTGACATATTGAGCAAGATCCTCCAGAGAAAACTGATAAGAAGGCATATGAAGTTTGGGAAGTTGATGATGGGATGGTAATTTCAGTTCTGAATAATAGTTGTGAACAGAGTATTTTCAATAGTATTGTCTTTTTAGACACGCTAAAGAAATGTGAGATACTCTGAAAAATATTTATTCTGCAGAGTAAAATATTTCTCATATTTATAATATTTATTCAAGATTGTTCACTCTAAAGCAAGAAGGAAGACCTATTTCCCAGTATTTTGCTGAAATTCAGGGTCTCTGGAGTGAATTAACATCGTATCAGCCTAGTGCTGTAGATGCCGCTCAACTGGAGAAACAAAAGGAAGAGTTTATTGTTGCTAAGTTTTTATCTGGAATGGATGATAATCTCGGACATGTTAGAGACAATTTGCTTGCAGACACTCATGTTCCTACATTGGCTGGTGCTTACTCTCGTGTTCTTAGAGCAAGTACCAAATTGAATCTGACTGAGACAACATCTAGTGAGATTGGAGAGTCTGGTAGTGCTTCAGCTCTTGCCGCAGGGGAGCGTGGCCGTGGAGGTGGCCGTGGTCGTGGCTCTCCATGTATTCATTGCAACAAAACTGGACATCAGCCTGATTTTTGCTGGAAGAAATATGGCAAAGGGGGATCACGTCTACGACCTGTTGCTAATCTGGGTGCCTCTAGTGATTCCTCATCTCTCACTCTGGAGTTTATGCCACAGCTTGTGCAGCAACCACCTATAGGACCACCATCTGAGAAAGGGGTTACATTGTCTCCCAAGGAGTA
This sequence comes from Amorphophallus konjac, assembly GCA_022559845.1. Classification (NCBI taxonomy): domain Eukaryota; kingdom Viridiplantae; phylum Streptophyta; class Magnoliopsida; order Alismatales; family Araceae; genus Amorphophallus; species Amorphophallus konjac. The sequence goes on along the minus strand of CM040128.1, from coordinate 71,760,826 downwards.
CGAGGCATTCCAACGGCTCTTAAAAGGCTCTTCAACACATTCTTCATCCTTCCATGCCACCACATCAGGTAGTGCCTCTGCAGTTCACCACAATTCCTCCTGGATTGTGGATTCTGGTGCTTCTTGTCACATGATAGGTAGTCGTTCCCTTTTCTCCTCTCCTCATTTATCTAATACTCACCCTTCTGTTACTGTAGCGGATGGGTCGTATAGTTTTGTTGCTGGGAAAGGGACTGTTCATACCTCATCTCTAACCCTGAAAGATGTCCTTTATGTTCCAAACTTTCCCATTAGATTGTTATCTATTAGTTCTTTGACCCGTTCCTTAAACTATTCAGTAACATTATATCCTTCTTATTGTATATTCAGGATCTCCAGACGAAGAAGCTGATTGGTGGCGGTCATGAATCTGGAGGATTGTACTACCTCGTTGATGGACCTCTCCAAAGACATAAGGCTTCCTCAGCATCTGATACCTCTTTTCAGTGGCACTGTCGGCTTGGGCATCCATCCCTTTCCAGGCTACGTGAGATTGTTCCCGTTTCTTCTTCAACAAATAGACTTTTGTGTGAAGCCTGTGAGCTTGGGAAACATCATAGGGTCTCCTTTCCTTCTAGTAATAGTGAAAGGAGCATTGCTCCATTTCATCTTGTACATTCCGACATCTAGGGACCGTCTCCTATCACTTCCAGACTCGGATTTTGATACTTTGTCATTTTTGTTGATGACTTTTCTCGGATGACCTGGTTATTTCTTTTGAGAGCTCGTCCAGAGGTATTTGATGTATTCAAATCCTTTTATTTAGAAATACAAAATCAGTTCTCCATGTCCATCAAAATTTTGCATACAAACAATGCCAAGGAATATGTCCAGTCATCTTTTGCTTCCTTCTGTTCAATGCACAGAATTCTTCATCAAACATCTTGCTCCTACACCTCTCAACAAAATGGGGTTGCTGAGAGGAAGAATCGGCATTTACTTGATGTTGCTCGTACTCTTATGTTTCACATGCATGTTCCAAAGTACTATTGGGGTGATGCCATTCTTATCTCGTGCTATCTTATTAATCAGGTTCCGAGCAAGGTGTTAGATAACAAAAGTCCTTTTTCATGCTTATATCCAAATGAAGATCCGTTTCCTCTAGTTCCTCGGGTCATTGGGTGTAAGTGTTTTGTTCACACTCTTGGACCAGGACATGATAAGTTGACTCCCAGATCTGTTCTTTGTATCTTCTTGGGGTATTCTCGGACCCAAAAAGGGTATCGATGTTTTGATCCTCGATCCAAGAGGTCATTTGTGGTGGCTGATGTGACCTTTTTTGAGTCTGTGCCCTTTTATGATTCTCCCTCTTCTCCACAGCCTTCTCCTGCACAGACTTCTCCTTCATCTATTCCTCTTGATCTTGTTTCTCTGGATGTACCAGCTGTAGATACTGATTGTTGTGTCGAGCCTCGGGATGCGGATAATAGATTTGGACAGGTCTATCAACGACGGAGCCATAGTGCGCCGCCGGCCATCTTGCCACAGTCAACTTCTTCACTGGAGGCTCCCCCTCTCACTAGTGAGACTCCACTTCCTGCTTCTGATCTGGATCTTCCTATTGCCCTTCGCAAGGGAAAACGATCCAGTACGAAGCATCCTCTTGATGACTTCATTTCGTATCATGCTTTGTCTCCATCTTTTCGCCAGTATGCCTTGTCTATTTCTGATGCTCACCCTCCAAAGTCTGTCTCTGAAGCACTATCCAAACTTGAATGGAAGGCTGCTATGGATGAGGAAATGTCTGCCTTACTATCTCGTGGTACTTGGGTCCTTGTACCTTGGCCAGCCGGTGTTACCCCTATTGCTTGTCGATGGGTGTTCACTATAAAGCACACTCCAGAAGGCTCCATTGACAAATATAAAGCTAGACTTGTGGCCAAGGGTTTTACCCAGACTTATGGAGTTGGTTATTTCGAGATTTTTTCTCCTGTTGCTCGACTTAACTCTATTCAGGTGCTATTTTCTCTTGCCATCAATCAAGGATGGAATATGTTGCAGATGGATGTCAAGAATACCTTCTTGTATGGTGATCTTAAAGAAGAAGTATATATGGAGCAACATCCTGGGTATGTTACTCAGGGGGAGATGGTGTGTAAACTACAGAAGGCAATTTATGGCTTAAAACAAAGTCCCCAAGCATGGTTTGAGAAATTCAGTCAGATTGCTTCTGGAGTTGGATTAAAGAGGAGTCAAGCCGATCATTCTGTGTTTGTTCGCCATACTACTGATGGTGTGGTGATTCTTATTGTCTATGTTGATGATATGCTGCTCACGAAAATTGATAAAAATGGTGTTAAGGAAGTTCAGAAATACCTTCAGTGTCATTTTGTTACTAAGAACCTAGGGAGACCACGCTATTTTTATGAATTGAAATTGCTTAAGGTAATGATGGTGTTTCCTTATCTCAAAGAAAATATGCTCTAGACTTGTTACAGGAGATAGGAATGTTGGGGTGTAAACCTGTTGATACACCCACTGTTCCTCAGTCTGATCTTGAAGTGGAGGATAGTCCAATGTTCAATGATGTTACTCAATATAGGCGGTTTTGTGGAAAGCTGATATATCTGACAGTGACTCGCCCAGATATTGCCTTTGCTGTATCAGTTGTTAGTCAATTTATGCAGAATCCAAAGTTATGTCATTGAGAAGCGGCTCTAAAGATCCTATGTTATGTCAAAGGAGCTCCTAGATGTGGTCTTCTATATAAGAAAAATGATTATTTATCTATTGAGGCTTTTTCTGATGCAGATTATGCAGGATCTCGGTTGGACCGACGATCAACCTCTAGTTTTTGTACCTATGTTGGAGGTAATCTTGTCACTTGGAGAAGTAAGAAACAAAGTGTGGTTGCTAGATTAAGTGCTGAAGCAGAGTATAGAGCAATGGCTCAGACAACTTGTGAAATGATGTGGCTGAAATCCTTGATGGCAGATTTTGGGGTCACTTATTCTGAACCTATGGTGATGAGATGTGACAACCAGGCTGCTATTTATATTGCAAAGAATCCAATATTTCATGAGCGCACAAAGCATATTGAGGTTGATTGCCACTTTATTCGGGATGCCGTCATGTCTCAGAAGATCAGTACTCCTTTCACTCCTACTTAAGATCAACTTGCTGATCTCTTCACAAAGTCGCTTGGAGTTGTCCGATTCAGTGTTCTATGTGACAAGCTGGGCATGTCTGATATATATGCTCCAGCTTGAGGGGGAGTGTTAAAATAATTAAGTTTGGGGTATTTTTGTTATTATGTTCTTAGTGTCTGTCTGGTCCTTAATTTTGTGTTCCTAGGCATATATACATTGTAATCTCTTTGAATTAAAAAAATATAGATACTTTTTACCCTAATTTTTACACAATCTTTGTTTTCTTTTTTTCTACTTTGTCCCCTTTCAATCATTGAAGGCCCCTATATATGATTCTTATCAAATCTACTGCCCTTTTCTCGTTCTTCTTATTTTCTTATTTTCTTCTTTGAATGTGCTTATTGGAAACAATATATTTTACTTCTATTGAAATGCAACTTTCTTTATCTTGATTATTTATCTTCTTTGTGGTTCATAAGACAAATACCAGATTAGTATTGGTTTAAGATTCAACTCAAATGTAATTTTTCTATAGTGAAATACAACTTAGGTGCATGAAGTTTTCTTATTGGTCTCTTTCAATATTGAACCTTTTTTAGCTGTTTAGTTTCACTTGAGCCAAAAAAAAATTAGACTTCAAACTGAACCAAAATGAATCAAATGAGCTTTCTTTGGTTTGTTTTTGCATTTTGAATCAAATACTGAACACCCGTACAAGCAATATATCTACCTGTCATTGTATTATGTGCATGGCAAAAAATATGGATTATTAATGACACATTACGGCTGCCCCTATTAGAAAAAAGAATTTTTTGATCTAGGTTGGTCTTTGTTAGCGTGTAGATTGTCTATGGTCTATTTTCATTCTTGAATTCAGATTAACGTTCTAAATTTGAGGGTTTACTTCTGATAATGTAGAGGGTGAGGATGGAGAAGTTCCTTTAAAATTTAACTATTTTATTTTGGTCTACTCTGATTTCTTGCCCATATGTTGCCAGCAAACCATAGATTTTTATTTCTGGAATCTTGCCCAAATGTTGCCTGCGACTTGAGCATCAAATTTCTGAAATCTGTCGTTAGTTGATTTCCCTTGCAAACTAGTCGACTATTTCTTGTTTCCCCTCCAAAGACCTAGTTGCCTATTTTTGTTTCCTTGCAAAGACTTGGTCGCCTATTTTTGTTTCCTGCAAAAAACCAATCGCCTAATCTTGTCTTCCCCTGTAACCTGGATGTTTTTATTGATTTCCCTACAACTTTGGTTTTTAATCCCTGAAAAAACCTGGCTTTTTATCTCTGCAAATCTGCTGATCTTAATCTCTAAAAACCTAAACTTCTAAACCCTACAGTACCTGATTCTTAAACTCTAGAATCTGAACTTTTTAAAACCCTGCGACACTTGAATTTAGTCCCTACAACCTTTTTTTTTTCTTAAACCTGCAATCTGATTCCTTAATATCTAAAACCATGATCATTCTTAAAACCCTACAACCAGGGTCTTTAAATCCCTACAAACATGCTGATTTTAAACTCTACAAAAACCTAGTGTTATGTAATTGTTTATTCTATGGGGACAAATAGCTTTGTTAAAGTATAAATTATCACGTTTAACTTTGCAACTTTCTTCCGGATTGCTGCCATCAATGGTTTTGGCTAGCCGTTTACTTGGTAGCAAAGCTTCTAGTCCCTTTGCCTTAATTTGATAGATCTTTATGAACTCTTTTCCTTGAGGCTTTTGGAGATCCCAAGTAGTTACAAGGCTTAAACTTCAAATGTGAAATGTTTAGTCACAAAACATCTGTTTCTACTTGGCAATATAGAGAGTGGGGCAAGTGATTCTTTGTTCATGTGGACAACATAATAGATGTTGTTGAGTCTCTCCAGGTGATTTTGACGATAACAAAATCTCGATATGGCCAATAAGTTGATAACTTTCACAACGGTTGTAGCAAGAGCACTTGTAGGCTCTCAAAGCCATTTTCATCAAAGCAAATGCTCAAATCCATCTTGCCTAAAAAATGCCCAGATTTCGTCAAACCAAGCTCAAATTGAATGGATCAAATTGCAAACACAAAGTCTTTTGTATATGGACATGATTCATGAACTAAACTCTGTTGTTTTGCAGGATTTCCAGAGTTCGGTCGACCAGCTTGACTGGTCCGGTCGACCTAACCTCCCAGCACACAGAACTCTGTAAACTTACAAAGTTCGGTCGATCACCGGCATAGGACCGGTCGACCGATTCTCCCAGCGTTGAAAGCTTCAGATCCTATAAAAGTTAGGTCGACCGCCCTACCTGCTCTGGTCGACCGAGCCCCTCGAAGCCCCTATTTTTGACTTTATTTTCTACACGAGGAAAAAGCATCTTTTAAGGTTTTTTTATTCTCAAAAGTCTCTAGACATGCCTGAATTTGTGGATCTGTGACTTGGCATGTCCCTTGACCATTCAAGGGTTATATAACATCTCTTTGGGGTAGGAAACCCTAATCACAAAAGGGGATCAAAGGAAGGCTATCAAAGAAGAAAAAGGGCTGCAGGAAGAACTCCGTGAACAATGTTTTGTCCAAACATTCTTCATCAAATCTCAAGTATTTGAAGATCATCCTGAAACCATTCAAGTGGAAATCAAGCTGAGAAGCAAGCTTCATCAAAGATCTTCTTCATCCACTAAGGGGAAGTTTAAATATGAAGTTTACATTTGTGTTTCTACTTCTATTTTCCATTGAGCTTCAAGTGTGTATTCTTATAATCTCTAAACATCTCTGTGTGTGTGGATTTACCCAGATCCGTGTGTGTGTGTGGCTTTCCTTCACATTTCTATGTGATTCGGTGCTTGTGCACCTTCGTGGGAGTTCTAAACTCTTCACGAGTGTGTGTGTGTTTTGTTCTTATAATCCTTTACAAGATAGTGTGTGAATCCTCACAATTAGTGAGGGGTGGACGTAGGTTGCCGTTGTTGCATCCGAATCACCTAAAAATTACTATCCTTGGTGTGGTTTGATCCTTTTCTCCTACCCCTGTTCTGTGCTAGCACACACTATATCTCTCTCTTGCATTTTCTGTTCAGATCTAGCATAATTTGTCATTTCCACATTAGATCTTTGGTATATTAAAAGGTAGGTTCGGATTGACAAGGCCACTCTTGTCAGGAAGATAATACCTTGCATGAGCAGAATCTTCAGATTTATATCTCCGCCATAGTACCAAGGATCTGTTGTGTGTGATAGGTTTTGATAGATCTAATTGTTATTTCATGAGATGTAAGTCTCTAAAAGGTTGTTTCATCATATCTGTTTAATTCTGGTAAAAGTTTTGTAAAATTTGCAATCACCCAATTCACCCCTCCTCTTGGGTGTCATTGATCGCTGGACTTCAATTGGTATCAGAGCTAAGCCTCTATCCTTCAGATCTAACGATCTAGAGTTCGATCCAGATCAATGGCCAACAAGGGAATGATGCCTGAGAGTCACTCCATCAATCATCCTCCATTCTTTGATGGCTCGAATTATTCTTACTGGAAAAATAGAATGCATGTTTTTCTAAGGGTCGAGGAGTACGAGGTCTGGAGGGTTGTGGACAAGGGTCCTTATGACCTTCCTGATGAAGCAGATAAATGGACACCCGAAGAAATTAAGAAATCCACTATTAATTTTAATGCAATGAATATCATGCAATGCGCCATTCATCCTAATGAATTCTCTCGTGTCTCCATGTGTAGCTAGGCAAAAGAAATGTGGGACAAGTTACGGCTTATTTATGAAGGAACCTCCGAGGTCAAGGAGACCAAAGCCAATATGTTGGTTAGAGACTACGAGCTGTTTAAAATGAAGCCTGAGGAGACGATTTCAGAGATGTTCTTGAGATTAACAAAATTACCAATGGTCTCAAAGGTCTTGGGAAGGAGTACACAAACTCTGAACTTGTAAGGAAAGTATTGAGATCCCTTCCACCTGTGTGGCACACAAAAGCCACGGTTCTTGAATATTCAAAGAACCTGTCCATACTTTCTTTGGACGAGCTCATAGGGCCACTTATGACCTATGAGATAAACATGAAGAGAACTGTTGAGGAAGAAACGAAGAAGAAGAAAACGGTGACCTTGAAAGCCCACCAACCTGATGATGACTCCCAAGAAGAGGAGTCTACTGAAGGAAGTGATGAGAAAGAGAACCTGGCCATGTGGACACGCCAAGTGAAGAAATTCCTAAAAAGATAAAGAAATTTCCAAGGAAACTTCAAAAGGGGCAAAGAAGGCCAGCCCAAACTAAGGGGGAGCCAAGCAAGCCAAATAGCGTCATTTGCTATGAGTGCAAGAAGCCCGTGCACATGAGAGGAGAGTGCCCAGATTTGAAGAGAAAGTTTAAGAAGGACAAGTTCAAAAGCCCAAAGTTATGGTCGCCACCTGGAGCGATGAGGAGGAAGAGCAGTCCGAAGAAGAGCTCGGGGAGCTCATGGAAAGCCTGTGCCTTATGGCACATGAGCATGACTCAGTCGAGGTAAATTCTGATCCTGATTTTATTTCAAATGAACAATAGGAGTCAGAATATGAAAAGTTGTATACGAAATACAAGAAAATCAGATCTGAAAATAAATCTCTCAAAAAGAAAATTGAAGATTTAGAAAATGAGGGCTCTTCTGTTAAGTTTGAAAAACTCGAACAAGAATGATTTGAATTGACAGAAGAAAAAGAAAGCTTGCTTCAAATATTTTTAGATTTTGAAAAAACCAAAGAGAATTGATATGTAAAATGTCTGAAATTGAAAAAGTTTTTGAAAAATTAAAAAATGAAAAAGAAGTTATGGCATCCTCAATTTCAGAACTTGAGAATAAAAATGTGAGTTTGAATAAGGAGGTGACTGACTTGCAGCTCACTCTCTCTAGGTTTGTTAAAGGGAAACAAAATCTAGACAATGTATTGGGAGATAAAGTTAACTTCCGGAAAGAAGGATTGTGTTATATACCCAAGAACAAAAAATCCTTTGAGCACAAGATTACTACATCTTACATGCATGAAAAAGAAAGTGATTATGCATCATGCTCACACACCAAGTCAAAACATGTTCAATCTAAACCACACAAATACCAAAGAAGATTTTCAAATGTCAATTACTTTCATTGTGGTATATTTGGTCATGTTATTACTAATTGTTGGTTCAAACAAAACACACAAAGAAATCATGCTGTTTGAACTAGGAAAGGATATGTGCAGAATTGGACTAACTCTCGTGGACTCAAATTAGTTTGGGTACCAAAATCAATTGGATGAGAATTTTATTTCTTACAGATATGTCTTGAAGTCAGGGAGAGCAAATGGTACCTGGATAGCGGTTGCTCAAGGCATATGACAAGGGACAAGAAGGTGTTCTCTAATCTGTAAGATAAGGACGGGGGCTCAGTTGTCTTTGGTGGAAAGGACAAAGGTAAAATAATTAGAATTGGCAACATAAGTAAGAATTCTGAAACCCTGATTGAAAATATACTTTTGGTAAAGGATTTGAATCATAATCTTTTGAGCATAAGCCAATTATGCGATAAAAGTTTTATTGATGAATCACATTGCCTCGTCATGAATAAAAGCACTACTGAAATCAGGTTCATAGGTAAGAGGAATAACAATGTATATACTATTGATCTTGATGATGTTTCCAGTGATGATGTGTGCTTGGTAGCAAACAACCATGATAATGCATGGCTATGGCACCGAAGACTAGGTCATGCTAGTTTTGGAGTAATCTCCAAATTGTCTAGACATGACTTGGTGAATGGTTTGCCAAAGTTAAAATTTGAAAGTGATAAAATCTGTGAGGCTTGCACAAAAGGCAAGCAAACTCGTATCTCTTTCAAAAATAAGAACATTATTTCTACCACTCGGCCTTTAGAACTGCTGCACCTTGATCTCTTTGGTCTGACTAGGACATCCAGCCTAGGAGAAAAATCTTATGGATTTGTGATTGTTGATGATTACTTCAAATTCACATGGGTATTATTCCTAGACAATAAAAGTGATGCCTTGATGGAGTTTCAAGTATTTTGCAGGAAAATTTAGAATGATAAAGGATACCTCATCACCATAATTCAAAGTGATCATGGTGGTGAGTTTGAAAATCATGAATTCAATAGATTTTACAAGGAGAAGAGATACACACATAACTTCTCATCACCAAGGTTGCCTCAATAAAAGGGTGTAGTGAAGAGGAAAAATCGAACCTTGATAGACATGGCACGGATCATGTTAAGTGAGAACTCCCTTCCAAAATACTTTTGGGCTGAGATGGTAAGTACAACATGTTACATCATCAACTGGGCAATGGTAAGGCCCATTTTGAAGAAAACTCATACGAGCTCTACAAGGGTAAGAAACTAAACATTTCCTATCTAAAACCCTTTGGGTGCCCATGCTTCATCCTGAACAATGGTAAGTCTAACCTAGGTAAGTTTGATGAAAAGAGTGATAAAGGAATCTTCCTAGGTTATGCATTAAATTCTAGAGCTTACAGACTATTTAATATAAGGACTTTGGTTGTTGAAGATAGTCCTCATGTTATTTTTGATGAATCTGAATTAAAACGGACCAATCAATCTATTCCAATCTTGGATGCAGATGAAGCTCCTAGAAATCTAAATGATGCTAGACCATCCAAAGATAAGGATGAACCAACGGAAGGAACTTCTAGTAAGGTTGAAAATGCTGAAAATCCTTCAATTGAAACATTTCAAGAACAACCATTGCAACACCCCGACTTGCCTAAAGCTTCAACATACTTGAAAGATCACCCCGCTAAAAATATCATCGGTAATCCTGAAGATGGGGTAAGAACTAGATCTTCTTTAATGCAAGTGGAAGAAGAGGATTTAATGGCCTTTATCTCTTAAGAAGAGCCTAAGGATATTCATGAAGCTCTTTAAAATGAATCCTAGATTCATGCTATGCATGAAGAGCTACACCAATTCGAAAGGAACGAAGTGTGGTCTCTCGTGCCGTGTCCCAAGAATCATCCCGTAATTGGAACTCGTTGGGTTTTCAGAAAAAAACTAAATGACACGGGATTGGTTGTTAGGAACAAGGCCCGGCTTGTAGCCAAAGGGTATAGCCAGGAGATGGGCATTGATTTTGATGAGTCTTTTGCACCGGTTGCTAGGTTAGAAGCAGTCCGGATTCTATTGTCCTATGCTTGCTCTTTTAACTTCAGATTATTTTAGATGGATGTTAAATCTACATTTCTTAACGGGTACATCAAAGAAGATATTTTTGTAGAACAACCTCTAAGTTTTGAAGACCCAAAACATCCACAACATGTGTACAAGCTGTAAAAAGCCTTGTACGTATTAAAGTAAGCACCAAGGGCTTGGTATGAAAGGCTCACCTTATTCCTAATTGAAAATGGTTTTAAAAGAGGTAAGATTGACCAAACACTCTTCACGAGAAAATCAGGTAAAGACATATTAGTAGTTCAAGTGTATGTTGATGATATAATCTTTGGAGCTACTAACAATACTTTATGTGATAAATTTACAGAAATAATGCAAGGAGAATTTGAGATGAGCTTAATGGGTGAACTTACATTCTTTCTTGGATTGCAGGTTAAACAAACGTCAGAAGGCATCTCCATAAATCAAGTCAAATATACCTTGGAGCTGTTAAAGAAATATGGGATGGCAGAAGTAAAGCCCATGTCAACTCCGATGGCCACAACCACGAAGTTAGACAAAGATGAAAAAGGTAAAATAGTAGATTCTACACTGTTTCGAGGTATGATCGGATCACTACTGTATCTCACAACATACCGTCCTGACATTCAATACAGCGTATGTCTATGTGATCGTTTTCAATCTTGTCCTAAGGAATCTCATTTATTGGCTATTAAATGGATTTTTCGATACTTAATTGGCACAATAGACTTTGACTTATGGTTTCCCATTGGTAGTTCATTTGATTTGATTGCATATACCGATGCGGATTATGCTGGATGTATTGTAGATCGCAAAAGTACTAGTGGGTACTGTCAGTTTCTCGGTGGGTGCCTAGTTTCATGGGCCTCTAAGAAACAACATTCAGTAGCTCTCTCAACGGCCGAGGTTGAATATATAGCCGCCGGAAGTTGTGGAGCCCAAGTACTTTAGATCAAAAATCAATTACTTGATTTGGATGTTGAAATAAATTGTGTTCCAATCTTGTGTGATAATAACAGTGCAATCAACTTATCAAAAAATCATGTACAACATTCTAGGACAAAGCATATTGACATTCGACATCATTTTCTGAGAGATCATGTAGGAAAAGGGGTCTTTGAATTGAATTTCATTGACACACACAATTAGTTAGCTGACATCTTCACAAAACTCTTAAACTAGGAGCAATTCAGCAAAATAAGAAGAGAATTTGACATGTGCAAGGGAGAGAGCATACATACCTAGGTTTGCATTTAGGTTAAGGGTTGTACATGTAGAAAAAAATCATTTGCATAAAGGGTAGATTGCCATGCATACTCTGTGTGATTATTACCAATAACTTGTGTGTATATATACCCTCACATGCTTGAATGTAATTATACATACAGCCCTCCTTGAAACTTTTCTAAGGCCGAATATTCCTTGATTAAATAAGTGTGGACCCAGTGACTTCGGGATCTGAGGCACCTTCTGAGGGGGAGAGTCAGAGGATTTTCTCAATACCCTATCACCTCTTATTTTAAGTCATTCCCTCTCATTACTCCAAGGTGTTGGTTCAATCCAGAAGGAAGGTTAATGGAGATTTATAAAAAAAACAAAAAAAAAAGGATGAAGGAGTTTAAAAAAATGGGAAATTAGGGCTAGGTCGACCATTTCGATCGACTGCCGCCCCAAGTCTGGTCAACCGAACCCGGCGAACCGGACCGACCGAACCAACAACCGAACCCTTTTATAAGGGGTCTTCTCACCCCATTTCTTCATTCCATCGCCCCCATTCTCTCTCCAACCTTCTTCCCTTACCCTAGAACACCTAAACTCCACCTCTCAAGCCCACAAAACCCCTCATTCTTACACCCGCACAAGATTTGGCTTGTTCGTCATCGTTTTGGGATGAAACCTCCGCGGCAATTTGTGCGACCTTAAAGCTATTCCCTAGGTTCCAGATTATGGAGAAGATCTTTTCAATCCCTTGGTATGTCTATCAGTCCATCTACATCCCCAAGGAAGAGTTCAATCTTCTTCAAGGGTTTTCACAGCGGGTTTTCTAGTCTAGGATGCCGCCTAGAAGAAGTTCTCGGCATTCTACCCAGGGGGAACCCAGTGCTCGGAGACGTGAGGCCCCGGCTCCTCCACCATAGCGGGCTCCTGCACCTCCTCGTGCACCGCAGTTGCCTCCACGGCCCATAATCGACCCTCGACTAGTCGATTTCAATGAGGTGAATGACATTCTTCCCGATCTATGTGCACTATTTGAGATTCAAGACGGATGGGTTGATTTTGTCACAAGAAATCCCCGATACTACCCCAATCTAGTCCAGCAATTCTATGGCAATTTGATTGAGAGAAATGAACATTTATATACAGTTGTTCAAGGTGTTGAGATTACTATTACTCCGGACCTTTTTGAACAAGTCTTAGGAGTTTCAGCCAGGGGTGCAGACATGGTTTTTGGTCATGGTGCCGTTGAGGACACCTTTCTTGCTATGACCGGCTGTGAATATGTACGTGGCGTCAATGACTTGATCACATTGAATGCCAACTATTTTCTACCACTGCAGTGAATCTTGCACCACATGTTTACTGCATTCATATATCCCAAGAGTGGAAGCCGAAATGTAGTGATAGAAGTTCACAAATTCTTATTTTACTATGTTATGACTGGGATATTAGTTAACATGGGTCGGCTCATGACAGATTTGATTCGGACATGCCGTACCCAACTGCGGAGATCCTTGCCATATACTTCATAGCTGACGGGAGTGTTCATTTATGCTGGCATTAATCTAGCCGATGAACTGTTTATTCGAGTCAGGCAGGATGATGTGTATAACAAACACAAGATATTTTCCGACTTTGGATATTATTGGGGTCCCGACAGCTAGTTATGCAGAAATGTGTCGGTTTATGGGGAAGAATCTGAGGTAGAAGAGGAACAGCAGCAGCAGGGTCAAGGGGAAGCCCCCCCTCCAGTTCAGGCAGAGGATCAGCCTCCTCCACCTTCACCTCCACATGTAGATCTGGAGATGCCTCCTCCTCCTCAGTTCTTTCACGGGGAGTCCTCTACTCAGGATGCAGGGCAGCCTTCGTGGGTAGATTCTGAGACTTTTGATAGGCATTTTTCTGGACTGGTCACTCGCATGGATCCCTTTGGGAGCCAACTATCTACTTTTGGGGATCACATAGACACAATGGGTGATATGCTGGACACCATGTCCGATTGCATAGATTCCTTGTCCACAGTCCTGGACACCTTGTCCACTCATATGACCACTCTCTCCACTCAAATGACCACCCTCACCCAAAGCCACAAAGACTCACGTGAGGCCTTTCATATCATGAACCGCACTCTTCTTGACATGTAGAGCCGTGACATGGCCCGTGATGACTCCATTGCCAATCTACAATACCACCTTCAGTTTCAAGACCACTCTCTTGAGGACATTCGATGCCGTCTTGGCTATCAGCCTCCTCCTGAAGATCAGCCTCCTACAGATGGCAACTGAGGATTTTCTTTTGTTTCCTATATCCAGTATGTGTCCTTGGGTCTTGTGTCTTATTGGGTCTACTTTTCTTCTATCCCCTCCCCTCCTTTGATAATGCCAAAGGGGGAGTAGTTAGTGCAGGTTTATATTTTAGCTTATGCATGCGTGTTGTATGAATGTTTGCAATCTGCATTTGTGAGTCAGTTTTACATTTCCCGTTGTCTAGAAGTCTTGCATTCTCTCAAGCATCAATGTACCTTGTACTGCTGAACTAATGAAATGAAATGATCAATTGAATGCAATTGGTATTGGGCATTACATGATGGTTCTTATCTCTCATTTCCTCTCTACTTGGCAAATAAAATGTTTGAATGGTTGCGTTGCTTCGGCTTAATGAAATGATTACATGGTTTGCTCGCCTTGTGGATTAGTGGCTTTGACCATCCTTAAATTGGTTCATGTATATCAAATGGTGTCGGATTAAAGACCGGCTAGCCAGTCCTAAATCCTTCACTACGCGTGAGTGTAAACTCTACCTCGTACAAGAATCATGTGGGATATTGCACGGATATAATGCGTTGTTTTACAGTTCCACATTTGCTCAAAGGCAAGCCAATGCACATAACAATCTAGAGTTTTGTTATCATCAAAAAGAGGGATATTATTGAGTCTCTCCAAGTGATTTTGATGATAACAAAACCTCGGTATGGCCAACAGGTTGATAACTTCCACAACTACTGTAGCAAGAGCACTTGTAGGCTCTCAAAGCCATTTTCATCAAAGCAAATGCTCAAATCCATCTTGCCTAAAAAATGTCCAGATTTCGTCAAACCAAGCTCAAATTGAATGGATCAAATTGTGAACACAAAGTCTTTTTTATATGGACATGATTCATGAACTAAACTATGTCATTTTGCAGGATTTCCAGAGTTCGGTCGACCAGCTTGACTGGTCCGGTTGACCTAACCTCCCAGCACACAAAAACTCTTTAAACTTACAGAGTTTGATCGACCGCCGACACAGGACCGGTCGACCGATTCTCCCAACGTTGAAAGCTTCATATCCTGTAAAAGTTAGGTCGACTGCCCAACCTGCTCCGGTCGACCGAACCCCTCGAAGCCCCTATTTTTGACTTTATTTTCTACACGAGGGAAAAACATCTTTTAAGGTTTTTAATCCCAAAAATCTCCAGACATGCCTAAATTTATGGATTTGTGTCTTGGCATGTCCCTTGACCATTCAAGGCTTATATAAACATCTCTTTGGGGTAGGAAACCCTAATCACAAAAGGGGATCAAAGGAAGGCTATCAAAGAAGAAAAATGGCTGCAGGAAGAACTCCGTGAACAGTGTTTTGTCCAAACATTCTTCATTAAATCTCAAGCATTTGAAGATCATCCTGAAGTCATTCAAGTGAAAATCAAGCTGAGAAGCAAGCTTCATCAAAGATCTTCTTCATCCACTAAGGGGGAGTTTAAATATGAAGTTTTCATTTATGTTTCTACTTCTATTTTCCATTGAGCTTCAAGTGTGTGTTCTTGTAATTTCTAAACATCTGTGTGTGTGTGGTGGATCTACCCAGATACGTGTGTGTGTGTGTGTGTGTGTGTGTGTGTGTGTGTGTGTGTGTGTGTGTGTGTGTGTGTGTGTGTGTGTGTGGCTTTACTTCACATTTCTATGTGATTCGGTGCTTGTGCACCTTCGTGGGAGTTTCGAACTCTTCACGAGTGTTTCTGTGTGTTTTGTTCTTATAATCCTTTACAAGATAGTGTGTGAATCCTCACAATTAGTGAGGGGTGGATGTAGGTTACCGTTGTTGCATCCGAACCACCTAAAAATTACTATCCTTGGTGTGGTTTGATCTTTTTCTCCTACCCCCGTTCTGTGCTAGCACACGCTATATCTCTCTCTTGCATTTTCCGTTCAGATCTAGCATAATTTGTCATTTCCACATTAGATCTTTGGTATATCAAACGGTAGGTTCGGATTGACAAGGCCACTCTTGTCAGGAAGATAATACCTTGCTTGAGCAGAATCTTCAGATTTATATCTCCGCCATAGTACCAAAGATCTGCTATGTGTGATAGGTTTTGATAGATCTAATTGTTATTTAATCAGATCTAAGTCTCTAAAAGATAGTTTCATCATATCTGTTTAATTCTTGTAGAAGTTTTATAAAATTTGTAATCACCCAATTCATCCCCCTCTTGGGTGTCATTGATCGTGAGACTTCGGATGTTATAAGATCTCCTTTAAGCCATTGGCTCCATGTGACAATATGGATGGAAATGCCACGTAATAGTGTCTTTCTTTGTTTATTTTTTTACCTTTTTATGTTATGCAGAGATCTATGCAGCACAATTTTATTAAGTTTGTTAAGCATGCATGAGTATCAACATCTATTGTTTATTATTTTCTATACAAATATGCTAACATATCTGATTGCTTCACCCGTCATTCATTTCTTTGTCTATATATATATATCTGTTGTCATTCTTGGGTAATGGGAGCTAAACTTTTGATTGCTATTTTTCTCCTTTTTTGGGGAGCTAAACTTTTAAATTCTTCTATCCAGATTATTTGAGTTGATCTTGTAGGACAAGCTCATGGTTGTAGTATATCATATATTAACTCAAAAAGGATTCAACATGTGTTTAAATGTTTGCTAATAATTATTTGAGTTAATATCATATATTAACTCCAATGCATCTTCCTCTTCAAAAGGAATATTTTTTTTCAGATCAAGTGAAAAATGCAAACCAAATAATGCTATTCCAACAACAATAGGAGCTGCTATATCCCATGGAAGATATTTCTCTTTAAACCTCACAATAATATTTCCATTCTTGACTATTTTTGACTCCGATGATTCAAACTCCTCCTTTGAAATACGATGGGCTTCAAAGGCCTCACTCGCAATTTTTGGGATCCTTTTTTACTTTAAAGGACTGCATTTTTTGGGGGGAGGGGTGGGTTGACTGGCTTTTTTTTTGGTTGACTGACTTTTGTGATCAAGTTTTGGAATAAAGTGGTCAATGAGTTGGGCTAATTTTCCTAAAATGCTGGCTGCTTGAGGTTTCAAAGTAGATGAGTTATTTGTCTCAAGCTGGTGTTATATCTGTTGAGGACATATCTATTTGACATGCTGGTGTTATTTGAGGGTATAGATTGATGTTCTTTCTTATTTTGCAGAATATTTTTAAAAAGTTAATCATTACTTCAACTTCGGCTTTTTGATCCATGTACTTTGGTCATGGGAAGTGCAATAAGGGGTGAGTTTTGTATTCCTGCATGGCATTTGTTTAGAGTTGGTCAAGGGATATTGGGGCATGATCACCTGGCAACTCTATTAACTAGGGCGTTTGAGTTATCTTACGCACTTTATTCACCTTTTGTGAAAAGAATGTTATATTTTTATCTCATTTGTATCTGATTTTATTTTTTAAGCACGATAATGATGTAAAACTAAAAGATGCACAATCAGCCAAATTCCAATAGGGTGATGTTGTACTTGAAAGGAAGGGGCATATTTTTTTAATCCTACTGTGTCATCTTACAAATGTTCAGGAATTCAATGGTTGGGGACACATTTCTGGTTGCAGGGACACCATGGTAATCTGCGATTGACAATCTGAGTCATTGCATTGGCCTAATTATTACTTTCTACTCGACAGGGAACAGGCTTCTCTTTGAGTGTATTTTCAACTTGCCAAATTCTTAAGATTGGGATTTCAGCTGATTACTGTGTTTGTAAAGGAAAGAGAAAAGATGGGGTGCCTTGTACAATGGTTATAGATAAGTATGTTTCATGCCCTAGATAGTGCTTTTCTTCCTGCTATGTATTCACATCATTCTTGAAGTACACGTAGTATTGATGATTTTCAATTAATTGATCTGATATTTGAAGTACCTGTAGTCATGATGATTTTATGTTTATTTGTTAAAGGAAGTTATGAGTTGGATGATTTGCTTCCCTTGTGATATTGTATAGATGGACGGTTAGTAACGATGAATGGCTTCTTATAGGTGATGAGAGCGTAGATACTAATAGGATTTTTTTTAAAAAGAAAATATATTCCTATATTTTTTATTAACCGACATTAAATTAGTTTCCTACGTTTTTTAAAAATTGATGTTAATCCTTATTCATATGTTTCTTCTACTACGTGACAAAAAATAATACCTCCGTTTTTAGAAACATAGGCATATCCTTTTTATATGCGTGTCTATAGATGTCTGTTATTTATGCTTCTGTTGGATTATTCATATGCTTCTAAAGCGTAGGTATAGGACGATGTATAACTACGTTTAATTGAAACATAGGTTTAACCTATAAAATTTGGCAAGGAAACGTGGGTAAAGGTTTTTCCTACATTTTTTGGACCTATACCTATGTTTTAAAAACATAAGTAAAAGTCAATTTTGTTGTACTACGAGTCATCCTTAGGGAACCACTGGCAGGGACAGAGACACGTCCCCTTTGTTAACAAAGAAGTTGATGCCTCTATTGGGTCCTCCAAGAGTCACCAAGGAGAATTTATTTTCCCTTGATCAAGGGCTAGCCATCATTTCTGAAGGTCCACTTCCTAAGGACACTTCAGAGGGTGGGGAGGTCGACCTGACTCTAACCATTGATGCACTACCTCCAAGTTTCAGATTCTATTTTTCATGGGTTTCAAATTTATTTTTTATGAATAAATTAAATTTTAAATGTTGAATTTTAGATTCCGTTGAAATTATGGCTTTTTGTGAATTTTTCGTAAGTGTTTGGCCCAAAATATATGGGGAAAAGACATGTTGACAATTTCAATTTTTATGGGGTTTTGGCGAAACCCAAAACCTTCTTCTTGATAAACGTCACGCTTACATCCTCTTTCTTCATTTTCTCCTCCTTCCTCTTCTGATCTCCCCGTTCCTCTCCTCTTCTCTCCAACTGCAGACAACAAGCGCGAGGACCGGTCGGCGATGGTGGCGTGCTAGGAGGGGTGTAGGCGCAAGACGGAGGTGGTTCGTGTGACGGGATTGTGGTTCGCACGTGCAATTCGAGGTTTAAAAGTGAATAGGAGGTATTCGGGATTCTAAAGCAACGCTGAGGTAGGGGGATGGATCTCGATCTCTTCTCTCGTTTTTCCCTTCGAATTGGTAGCGATTTAGGCGAGAGAGAGGGGTTTATTGCATTTACGAAAATTTCCATCTTTGGGCCCGAGTGCACGGATCAATCCATCCACATGGTGATTTTTAATTTAAATCATGTTTTATGGATAGCATTTTCCTCAAGAACAACTTTCCTACATTTTTTGAGGGTTCCCGCTTGCAATGGGGGTGAGTCGGACTTGGGAATGACCCTTCGGACTCAGATCTAGAAGGGGACCCTACACAGAAGGCGGCCAGATGCCCTGCCTCCCTTACCCAGTCTAGGCGGCCAGGGGTCTAGCTGCCTAGAGGGGCTGGGCGGCCAGTGGGGTGGCCGCCCAGGGAATGCCTATTAGGCAGCCAAACCCCTGGCCAGCCAGGTTGCTGGGTGGCCAGAAGACTAACTGCCTTGGCCTCTAGGAGGCGGCCACAGTGCCTAGGGTGCCCAAGGTGCTAGGCGGCCAGTGGGTTGGCCCCCCAGGGATGCCCTATTGGGCGGCCAAACCCTTGGCCGCCCATGCCCTTGCTGCAGGTGGCCACTAATGTGGCCGCCCAAGTCCCAGAATTAAAAAAAACATTTTTTTGTGTTCTGAGTGAATAGTTAATCCCGCTCGAGCCATTTGAGTTAGCTACCGATGAACCTACTGTGTAGATGATTCTACTTGGGTTCTACCTGTTCCGAGTCATCTTGTCATGTATTATGTACATACGATGGATTGATATGAACTGGTGGTACTCTGGTGGTTTCTGCATCAACATCGAGTTCTTACCTTGAGTGTTCCCTCACTAGTCGTAGCCTTCTTCACGACACGCGGGTGTCGACCCACATGGGAGTGGTGGAGCGACTGTCCTAATGAGACGGTTTTTAGGCTAGTTATCGCCCCTTATCTTTACAACCTGAGTCTGGGCTGGGGGACAATCCAGTTAGAGGATCCGACATAGAGTAGTTGGTCTGTGTATGCACACATGGTTGGGGACGTCATACCCGCGTTAACGAGTGCAACCCCAATTAGTCCTTAAACTATGGTTACTATATCTTAGTTTCTGCCTGGGACGAGTAGGGATACACCTGGGACGTGGGCTAAGACTCCAATGGATGCATCTGGCATTGCTTCTAGTGAGTTGTACTCTTGTTACTTGAGAGGCAATAACTCAAGTTTCCTTCTGTCATGGGTTATTGCTTTGGCGGATCAGTGTACTATGTTATATGTGATTGAGACATAGCTTACTTTCGTATAACCGTGGAAGTCGTGACTGTAGATATGTTTTCCTACCTTCTTGACCCTTCTTTATCCCTCTACTATATCAATATAAGAAATAAATGAAATGCAAGTAGAAAGAGACAGAGGTATGTTAGTGTGTGTGATCGCCACCAAGGTGCCAAATGCAATAGATACACCGTACCTTGGAAAAGAATGGAGACACTCGCATGTGAATCAGCACTGCGGAAGTAGGCGGCTCTGGAAGAACCGCCCTATGAATCGGACGGCCGCTCGATAGACCGCCGAACAGTGCTGTGAAGGACGCGGGATGAAGAACTGTGGATAGCGGAACGGTCCGGATAACGCCACAGAAGGACGCAGAACGGTGCAGAGGAGTCTGCTCTACGCTTCAAACGGACAAGAAGATGGCCGCTCAATACCACCAGGGCTTAAGCTGTGGAATCTGAACCCCCACCTCTCCGGCCGGCCAGAAGGGATGGGCCTCCTGCTAGTACGCTGCTGACCTGCAAAACACAGTGGAAACACAAAGAGACAACCCAAATCAATACTGAATAGTGTAGAAACTATAGAGGGACATGAAAAATAACCAAACTAGCATGAAATGGGGAATACTTTGGAGTTTTTAAACCCCTAGGGGCGCCAAAACAATAGGAGGGTGTGTGCAATGATGTGTAATGAAGAAAAACATGGAAGGAAAATGAAGAGAAAGAAGCATACAATGGATGAGACAACGGGTGGGGCTATTAAAACTAAAGACTCAAACACAAGTACTCCCTGAACCGGAGGCCTGAGTGGACGTAGAAGGCCTCCCTCCCTGACTCTTGGTCGCTCTAGAATTCAGCAGGGCTTCGCCGTGACCTTAAATCTCCCCCCTTTCAAAGCCTGGACTAGGGGTCCTATTTATAGAGCCCATAAACCTAGCCTCGAAATTAGGGTTTTCAGTAAAAATTAGGATGAGATAATAACATAAAATCCGTAGATAATACTCCCATCTCCCAACCTGTAGAAACCCAAAATTTAAAAATGAGAAATAAAATTTTCAATTTGATTATTTAATTAAAATTTTCATGAAATAATCAAATTTCATTTTTACTATATGAAATAAGCTAGTTTATTGAATTTACTTGAATCAACTAGAAGTAAATAGAGATTAAATGCTTTACACCTTAGATAAATCAATAGTAAGCCCAATAAAAGTCTATGTAATGGATTAGGTTTACAATTGGCCCATTGGATAATGCATAATGGGCTGAATTAATGGTTAAAGGATTCAATAAAGGTTAAATTAACCTTAAATTCGTAACATGTGTTTAATATGATATTTAAGGGATTATAATAACCCCATTTCTAGAAGATTTGACTCAAAAATAGACCCTTACCTACCAGCCACCTTGGACCAGCCGTTTTTACACTGAATTCACACTTAAGATGGTCTAAATTAAGAGGAGAAATTGTATTTTTCTTCTAAAACGAGTTCATGGGGTTGGTGGATTTAGGTAAGGAAACTTTGACCCATTTTGCCAAGTTTTGGCTATAAATAGAACCCCATTCGACCCTCAAACCATCCTTGGAAGTTAAGTTTATGCTGCTGCGAAGCTTCGTGGAGATTTGAAGGAGGATTTAGAAGATCAAGGGTTTTCTTTATATATTTGGGGATAATCTTAGATCCGTCAAAAGGTAGGTGTCTCTCAGGCTAAACTTCAATTAAATCATGTCATCTTGTTCGTTTTTCTGTCCTCTTTCCATTGATAGCTCATTTATCGTTTTTTTTATCAGGTCTAGAACGCGCTATATCTCAGTAGCGCGTTATGAACGCGCTGGCCCGACATAGCGCGATCTTCATAGTCGCGCTAGCTTATGCTAGCGCGTTCACAAAAATTAGGTCAAACATTATTTTTTTAAAAAAATATATACGGCACGGCTCGGCACGGCACAAACAAATAAATATATATATTACTAGTTTTGAATCAATTCACAACTCAAGCCCACATCCTATGCCCCTTGAGTTCTCCAACATATAAAGCTATGCAAGTTTTTGTAACTTCCAATGTGGGACTAAACTTAAGTCACTTTACAATAGGAACTATATCTTTTGGAAGTCCACGTTAATTGTACGTAATTAGTCACCAAAAGTAAGAAAATGTAAGATTAGCATGTGTTAATTCTTATAGCATGTTAAAAATTTATTTTTGTAGAATGAAATTATTTTTACATGTAAAAATCTAATTTTCACCACATTAGTTTATACATACTAAAAATTGTTTCCAACATGTTAAAACTATTTCTAGCATGTTAAAAGTGACTTCCAATGTGATAAAATTATTTTATACATACTGAGATAAAAAAATTATTATCAGCATGTTAAAATCTATTTAAAGCTATTTTTGTGCATATAAAACTTAATTTCCTATTAAATAATTAGTAAATTGATGCATGAAAATTACTTCCAGCATGATAAAAATTCTTCAGTATAGTAAAATTATTCCAGCATGTTAAAATTATTTTTGGCATGTTAGAATTATTTTCAGTGTATTAAAACTATTTTTCAGCATGATAATTCTATTTTCCTATCAAATAATTAGTAAATAAATAGAGAAAAATGATTTTTAGCATGATAAAAATTATGTTGTTATCAGAAAATTTCTGTAATCAGCATGGTAAACTTATCTTATCATCTTATCAGTAAGTTGATTATTTTAGCATGTTAAGTATTAATTTTAGCATGTTAATAATTAATTTTCAGCATGTAAAAATTAAATCCAGCATGAAAAAAATTATTTTTATCATCTTACCAGTAAGGTAACATATGAAAATCATTCACAGCATGTTAATATTATTTTCAGCAAGTTAGAATTATTTTCAACATAAAAAGTTATTTTCATAATAAAATTCTGATTATTATAATAAATCACTGTTTTGGCTAACTAATGCATTTTTAATGAACAAAAACTTCTTGTAAACATGTCTAAACACTTGTAAATCAAATGCACATAAGATTAAACCATGGAATCAAATTAATTCTATTAAACTCTAATTACTTAATTTTCTTCCTACTTACCGTTCATTTTTGAACTCCACGACTTAATGTCGTTAAACATTATGCCTTAAATTGTTATCCACTTTTCTTGCAACTTCTGAAATTGTGTCAAATCTGTGCTTATTACAAACAGCATATTCTTGAAAATTCTTGGCCATATACATTAAAGTGGATGTCTAAACGTACTTGGGATCTTCGGATCCATATGACTCAATGCCTGGCATTAATGGGGCCCGATCTGGTCCTGAGGGGAGCGCCCGAAAGTACTTGTGCCCATGGGAGTTGATTGACCAATGGTGTGGCATTGCACCGAAGTGCATGATAGATTTACTTGATACGGCATTTCACTATTCGTACTTGTTTACTTGAAAATTACATGAATTACTTGACTTGCGTGAAAATGGCCAATTACATGAAATTCCTTATTTGTTCAAAGTTATTACTTGGAAATTCATCTTGATATCATATCATCTCAATTACTTGGAAATTCTATTCATGTTTATATACTTCCCGATACAAGTTAAAAAGTTGTTTAAATTGCTAACACTTAAAGATTGCCTGGTTCATAGAGATATAAAATCCTACTGAGCTTTTAGCTCACCCTACGTTTTGATTAATTGTTGCAGGAAATGAAATTGAACAAGGGAATGGACAAGAGTGAAAGAGTGTTTTCCTTTTTACCTAGGTTTATGTAGATCAACTAGTGATTTTACAAGAATGTTGTAATTTGGATTTGGAAGTTGTAATTGTCTTTATGGCTTATCAATTAGTGTTGTAAACTTCATTTTGATGGAATAAAAGTATCATTTTCCCGTTCATTTCTGATTTTAGAAATAAAATTGTACATGCTCTGATCGACACGCGTGTTTACGACTCGTCGCGCCCTCGATATTCCGCGTCGGGACGTGACACAACCAGTTCAAACGGCACCCCATTTGGTAGAGAATCCGCGGAGAAATGGGTGGAATAAGTTGGGGATTAAACCACGGGTTGGAGAGAGAAAATCTTTTAAAATCTCAAAAATCGGGCCAATACGCGATCGTGCGATAGGCCGCCCAGCCTATTGCACGGTCTATTGCTAGAGCGTCCAAGGCTGTCGATGAAAATTAAATAAAACAGTTAAATTACCCAATTATCCATCGAACTGACCGACTATTTCACCATTGGACTCTTATGGATTGAACGGCCTTGTGCTAGACCCTTCAACGAATAGGGCGGTCCAAGTCCAACCGTGTAGGCCTTGTCGGTGATAAATCCAAATAAATAGATAAATGGATAATTATCTGAAAGACCCAACGAGATTAGGACTATGGGAATTGAACGGCTAAGTACACACCGTACAATGGGTTTGTACGGCTATGCTCAGACCGTGTAAAAGTTTATCGGTGGAAATCAAAAAAATCACCTGAATATCCATAAAATAGTTGAGCGGCTCACCACTAATGGCCTAGAGACTGGACGGCCGGTCGATCGACCGTGCAAAGGCTGGGAGCTTGAAATTGATAATATGTGATAAATTAAGAAAAATCAAGCCCCATTAAACCCTGAATTGAAGCAGACCGAGTCAGGGAGGGAGGTACCTATAAAATAGGCCCAAAATTATGCCTGAAAATAGCCCAATGAGCAATGGACAACTCGAGACATCAACAAATGATAGTAAGAGAAATGACTCAACTTATCGGTAAAAAATGGGTGTCAACAGATGTCCCTCCTTAACGTCCTCTTTGCAGGGGAGCGAGCGGAGGTGAAGCAAAAGCGAGATGGAACATGGAGATGAAGGGGAGTGAACCGAAAAGCGGACGTTAAGGTAAAAAGACACCCGTTTTCTCACCAACAAGCGATAGGAATCATCTGAAAATTTCGAACCAAACACGAGGGATAGTCAGACTAAAAGTAACACCAATATGGAGGAACTAAACTAAGGTAAAAGGCAGGGTAAAAGGTAGGCAACCTCAATAGGGGACACAATCCACAACCAATGAGGGAATCAAAGCAGTAACGAAAAGTAAAGAGATAGACTAAAACTCCAGACGGGGACTCTCAGTCGACCAAACCAGGTGAATAGACTAGAGAGAACCTTTCAACTCTGAGTGGAATAGTTCCTTCTACTCAAAACCCTGAACACATAATTATCCATCACAAATTGGACACTTTCAGACAAACCCTGGGTCATGAATGTTCAAAAGATGCGTATGATGCATACTGGGCTAAAATAAAAAAAATCATTAAAATGAATGCAAAGAAAGTCACACAATAGAAAATACTCGAGAATAATATTGCTAGACAGGGGTAATCAGGGTCAAGACACTATCTGCAACCACGGCATGCGCGATAGAACAATCGTCCCCTAACTTTCCCAACCTAACGGCCTATCCGATGATTAAACACGTGTACCTAGATCATCATCGTTTTTGTTAAAGGGGAACATCAGATCCTGGAATACGTAGATAACCAACTGGTTCTCGAGATAACATATAATACCATATAGTAATGCAATAAAGATATAGGGGTAGAAAGCCATACCTAACTTACCTATGCAGGTGAAACGACATCTTTTAGATTTTTATTTTCTGATTTTTACGGGTTTTCATGTATAAAACGTGACATGAATAAGCAAGCAGACAACACAACATAACATAATAATCAAATCAAATGGGAGACAATGCAACATAACAAAGGCAAACAAGCACATATGCAGTGGCATGGACAAACAACATGCATGCATGAACATGGTGTAACTAGACAATAACATGGTGGAATAACACACGGTTGGGAATAACACACGGTTGGGACAAGAATATTAAGGATGACCACACGGTTAGGATAAAACATGGAACATAAAGGGACGACTAACAACATGTGCAAGACAACTAACAACACGTGGCGAGTGTTGTGCCCTTTAGGCACAAGCATGTGCTATTTAGTGTTGATGATTTGATGATAGCAATGCTAGTTTTATTTTGATGATAGCAACACAGTGAGTGCTTTATGAGATTGTGTTTTGATGACAGCAACATGATATATTATCTGGAGAATGCTTAAGTGTGCTATGTCTGATTTGTTCTGTGGAGAATGCATGTGTATGACTGATATATTGGTTGGGCCAAGTCCATACATTGCCCAGGCTGCATACATCATTGCATGAAGTCTATACACTGGCTGTTGCATTCTCATGAAGTCTACACATCATGGCAAGTCCGAAGTCTACACATTGGAAGTATATTTCATACACGCATCAATGGGTCGACCCTCTGATTAGATGAGTCGACGCCCCTTTAGACTTCTAAGTCTATACACTGTGTTCATACATTGCTTTTCTGTCTGCATGTAGCTTGATGACTAGCAAGTCAATACACTGCATGGCTCGCATGGCTGCAAGTCTGTACACCGTAGGCCAGCAAGTCCATACACTGCATGGCTCGCATGGCTGCAAGTCCATACATTGCATTCCTAGCAGACCAGCAAGTCTATACACTGCAGGGTAAAGCCCAAAGTCTAGACATTGCTGCATTGCTTGCATTTCAGAGTCTATACATCATTCATGAAATGCATGTGCACAGTTCGTGGACAAAGTCTGTACATCGTAGCATGCATTTCATGAAGTCTGTACATCCTGTATTTCTGTTAAGCTTCAAAGTCTGCACATGGCTCACCGTCTCATGCATAGTCTGGACAATTGTGGGTCGACGCTCCCTTCTGATGGGTCGACGCCCCCTTTGTTTTCCAAGTCCATACATTGATCTTCATATTCAAAGTCTGAACATTGGTCAAGTCCACACATTGTGCATTCTGACTTGAAGTCTATACAACGCTGCATTGGCCAAGTCTATATACTGCAATTGTTGACTGTTGGCAAAGTCTGCACATTCTGTAGTTCAACGTCTACATGCATGAAGTCTGTACACTGCATTGTCTCAACTTGCGTCTCACGCATCTAAAGTCTGTACAGCCTATTGTTTCAGCCAATGTCTCATTCAGTGTTAAAGTCTATACAGACTTCAGCGTCTAGTTCATGAAGTCTATACATCGGACTGTTCATGCTGCGTCTGAGGCAAGTCTGTACACTGCACTGTAGCTGCATCATTTCACCTGAAGTCTGTGCATCGTCTCAGCCACCGTCTCATTCAGCGTCTCACGCTTACAAAGTCTATACACTGGTCGGTGGAAGCAAGTCTATACATTCGACTGTTCAGCCTGTGATCAAGTCTGTACAGCCAGGGAGACCATTAAGTCTATACACTCATTCACTATAGCTTGCACGAGGTGAAGTCTGTACATTGGCATTAGTTTTCCAAGTCTGTACATCCTTCTGTTGAAATTCCAAGTCTGTACATCGGACTGGTTGAGCAAGTCTGTACAGCGGTTGCATTCTCAGGTAAAGTCTATACATTGGGACTTTTACCTACGTTCTGAACTGAACTGAGTAAGTCTATACATTCCTCATATCTTTTACCTACGCTCAGTTCAGTAAGTCTGTACACTGGGAACTTTACTGACGTTGCATTGTCAAAGTCTACACACTGTGAACCTTCAAGTCTGTACAGACTTTACTTGTTCAAGTCTGTACATCGTCTAGCTCTTTGGCAAGTCTACACATCTCAAAGTCTATACACTCGCAGCCTTCCATTGTTTCATGTCTGTACAGACTTTACTTCGGTCAAGCCTGTACAGAGTTTTTTCAGCTAAGTATATACATTGCTTCACGACGTGAAGTCTATACATGCCTTGTTCAAGTCTTCACATGATGAAGTCTATACACTCAACTCCTTCACACTTCAGGAAGTCTGTACATCCTTCAATGCACTACATGCATCGTTCATGAAGTCTGTACATCGAGTGAAGTCTGGTGAAGTCTGTACAGCGGCTGCTTCACATATGAAGTATGTACATTGCATTTGCATTCACAACGTCTTCACACCTGAAGTCCATATATCGTCAGTTGTCTGTCAAGTCTTCATATTGCTTAAGTCTGTACAGCGGCTGCTTCACATATGAAGTATGTACATCGTATAGCTTCACATAGATGAAGTCTATACATTGGGTAGAGTCTGTACACTGCATTCATATTCAAGTCCATACAGTCAGTGTCTGCATTGCATTGCATTCATCAGTTGTGAAGTCTACACATCGAGTCGAAGTCTGCACATTGTTGAACGCTCATCAAGTCCATACACTCTCAACCTCTTACATTGCCTAAGTCTATACGTTGGATGCTGAATGCTCTTCAAAGTATGTATAGCCGTTGCCCTCTTATGTGAAGTCTACACATTGGGGCAAAGTCTATACACTGCATTAGCCTTCACAAGTATATACAATGCATTTCATATTCAAAGTGTGTACAGGGTTTAGACTTAGACTGATAATTTGTTCTCTGTCTGACAGGCACCCTTCGTGAAGCCTAATGAAGGCACGTGATCCGAGAATAAGGGGAGTGCCCAGATGAAGACACATGTACTAACAGCCTGCTGGATGCTGCCACGTGGTCCGAATTCCTAGGGCAGGAAATGTGGAAGCCACACGCCCCTTATCCACCTGCTGCTAGTATATATTGATGCCTTCGTCTTCAGCAGGAGCAAGATCGACTGAAGAGATGCTAAGTATATACATCCAGTCTGAGAGCAGCAGAGAGCCTTCGATCCACAGAGAGAAGAAGAAAAAGAAAGAAGAAGAATCAGGAAGAAGAAAAGAAGAGCAGAGAGTGAGAGATTAGCAGAAGAAGAAGAGAAAGAGAGAAAGAAAGAGAGACAGTGAGATCAAGAGAAGAAGAGTGAAGTCTGAAGATCTGTTTATTGGATCGTGGATCAAATCCAGGCCGGTCTGCTCTGTTGAGAGCTATATTGTGTTTTTCATTTATAGCTTTCCATTGTTGTCTTGTCTATCTTCTGTTTTCATTTTATACTTTCTTCAAGCTGTTAGCCAGCGACTGCAGAGGTGGACTCCTCTGGACGGGTAAGCTGTAATCCCCAGTGGTTTGCAGAGGTGCATCCTCTGGACAGCAAGTTGTGAGGCTCAGCGGGCGAGGAGGATTCCTCGGACGGCAAGCTGTGTTGCCCAGCGGTTGTAGGTAAGCTGTGATGCCCAGCGGACGCAAGCTATGTTGCGCAGCAGTAAGCCACACTCGGGTTTTGAGTGTGGGGTGGACGTAGGTCTGGAGGACCGAACCACCTAAAAACTCCTATTGCATTGTGGTTTGATTTATCTGTCTTTGCTTCCGCTAGATGTTTGCATATGGGCGCTCCAAGTGTTTGCTTACTGTTGACACCTGAAATATAACAGAGAATAGAAACGAGACATAATGGAAGATTGAGTGAAAGATGAAGATCCCGGAAGTCCCTGCAAGACCAGGATTACGGAAGATTTATCACTGAAGCTACCACCCGGCTGAAGTCCTCCCCGACCAAGCTGATGTCCGGTATTGTCATCCCCCAGATGACAATACTGATAAGAATTGCAGTCTAATTGACTGATGAAACTCCAGAGATATTCTGATATGACCTTCACCCGTTCTGGCGGATTCGAAGGACTGACAAATGAAAAGACAGATTAGGCGTCCCTGAAGCCTAGTGATAAAAAGAAGTAGAGCAATAAGAAAAGGAGTCGGGGGCCTAAATGGGCCATGGCGCCGAAAGCCCTTCACCACGGCCCAAGACTGGCGCCGAGAAGCCTTCGCGCCAGGAGCCTTTGCGCCGGGAGCCTTCGCAATATGCGCGCCGGGAGCCTTCGCAAGATGCGCGCCGGGAACCTGATATGTGCACACCGAGAGACCCATACGGAGGGAGGAGAGCACTCTGCTTATAAAAACCCCCCTTCCTCTCGAGATCAAAAAGAAAAAAAAGAGAACAACAAGAAAGAAGTAGAGGAAGAAAAACCTCATCCAGAAAACAGATAGAAAAAAAAAGAGAAAGAAAAGGGAGCGAGTGAAGAAGCTGCTGCGAAGCTCGAGAGAAGGAGAAGGTGGGGTGCTCGGGGAGGGAGAGGAGTCAATGCTCCGCCCTCCCCCATCCTCCTGCTATTCCGAACGGGTTTTCTTTTCTTCCCTCATGTATTCTTTCTACCCTTGTATGTGGGATTTCTTCTACTCGAAGGATGTTCGAAGTCCCCTTTCGACTATCGTCCGAGTTATCTCGCTGTAGCCAATGAAGAATGAATAATAAAGATGGTGCAATGAGTAGAAGCTCGAGTTTCTTTCTCTCACCCCTCTCTGATGATCGTGGTAGCTATCATTTTGGTTGCGGAGTTTGATCGATGAGTCCATGATTTCAGGTGTCGGTCGATAGTCCTGGCAGCTGATAGGTACTCCCTGCTGCTTGCCTCTCTCGCAGCCCCGGGGGAGTTGGTACAGAGCCCCGATCCTCACCTCTATGGATCCCTGGGCTTTGTCCTCTCTATCTCTCTCTCAGGGTATCTGTCGTCCCCTGCATACATTGATTGCTCGAATGCTTAGGACTCTGATAATCCTTTGTGTTTATATGCATGCATGTTTAAGATGGGACGGAGCCAACAAAGCCCCAATCCTCACTGTGGATTTTTGGGCCTTGTTTCCCCCCTCTCTCCCTCAATGTCATTGATGATTTAAACGTCGCGGAGTCCGTGATTTTCTTCTCAAATTTCTTGAGCCACTAGGGCCATTGCAGGGATCAGAGGTTGTCGTCTCTCGATCTCCTGGATGGTCGGCAATACAGATGGCGTGAAGCCTGTTCCTGAGAGCTCGAAGGCCCGGTGACTCTGATCCCTCCAACCCCTTTCATCTGTGACCCCCTGCTGTCAACCTGGTAGGCCCCTGGCTCTTTCCTCACTTGCCTCCTGAATCCATTCCCCAGCCACTGTCTGAATCCTGAGAAAAATCCCTAGAACAGAGCACCGTAAAACCCCATAAGTCCTCACGGCGCTCAAGCCCAGCACCTTCTCGGCGTGAATAGTGAACTCTCGCGCCGAGATCCTCCTCTCCCCCCCTTCAACACATGCCGAGAGCCCCCTTCGTGGCACGCCGAGAACTCCTTTCTGCCCGCGCCGAGAAGCCATGCCATATTTCTGAACCCTCACGCCGAGAACCTCTTTCTTCTTGGTCTGAACCTTGATCCCCATGTTGTACCCACCCGAGGAATATACAGAGAGCATTTGGCATCCCTCAGGAAATAATTCAATGGGGAGGACCTCCCCTACATTGTTCTGTTCCGATCCGGATTTCTTTATAACCTTATGGACCTAAAGGGCTATGTCACTACATGTGCTCCGATGGGTTCCGAAGGAACATCAATCGATGCTATGGATGTGGGTGATGGCCCCGGGCCTGGTGCCCCCTTCTTTTCCGGCTTTCATCCCGGCATCCCGTGGATGATGGCTTATCTCCTCTTGGCATAATCCAGGATAAAGGGGATATGCTGCCAAAATTCATTCATATCACCTTGAGTGATCATGGTATTCTCTCCTAACCCCGCTGGCCCACGGAGTTCTGCCCTTGCATGTTCTCCGATGGTCTTCCGAAGGGGGATATCAATAAGACATCGCGCCTGCACAGGGTGTGTCATGTCGCACCGGTCCTTATCCGGATTCCGGGTTAGATATACCCGATCTTTTACGGATCCCATCCTGCCGCTGCATGGGTGGTTTCCTATCCCCATATGGCATAGTCCAAGGTAATGGGGACATGCCGCCGGATTTGCTCCGCATTTGATGTATCCTGGCTTCACTCAGGCCATTTAACGCCCTGCTGATGAACCAACCCTCTCTCTCGTTTGAGTCTTATTTTTGCCGCTACCTTCCTCCTATTTTTGGCGTTTAATCAAGGGTTGTCCTTCTTAGGAAGGGCGTAATTAACGTCATAGCCTTTATGGTATGACGGACTTCGGGTCCCGACTCGGACTTCACAATCGACTGACCAAGTCAAGTCGAGCGCACAACGAGATCGTCACACATGTGATTGGCACGCCAATTAACTAAACCAATAAATCAATAAAGCAAATAATAAATAAAATCAAACCAGATTTAAAAAAGAGCGAGAAAAAATCCCCGCGTCCGCACTTACTGGTTGAACAGAATATTTGATCAGCTTGTTTCATTTGTCTAAATCTGTCTAGTGAGCATTAGATTTTAATTGAGTGAAAGTTTTTAAAGGACATATTCATTCACCCCCCCTCTGAATACATAGCACCGAACCCAATAGCGAGGGATAAAACAACGTGCGTGGGACAAAGATACGTGGGATGCCAACCCCACGAGGGACAAATGACACGTATGGGATAACACGAGGTGCGTAGACACATGTGGCAACATGGCAAGACAAATGACACGTGTGACAACACGGTGGGACATATATACGTGTGATGACTCGGCGAGGCAAATGACACGTGTGACAACACGGCGGGACATAGATATATGTGACAGGGATACAGAGGGACAAAATATGCGGAGGACCACAGACATGGCGGGTCAAAGACATGACAAATACGCTCTTCAATCATAGTCCAAGATCAGACAAAGCGGAATCGCTAGGTTCATAGTCATGCGGCAATGCCCTCTCATGATGCAGCGAAGCGAAGTTGAGCTGAGTAGGACATGAGCTTCGGAACAGATCTAGAGATAGGATTGAAGAGATGAGAACAAATTAAAAAAAATATGAACAGGAAATAGAGTGAAAGATATAGAGCAAGGAAGCTTGAACCTGCAACTTGTAACCTGCTCACTTAGCAAACAGATTACGTATCCGTCCTCAAGATAAAGAAACAAAGAACAAATATTTTTGGATTTTTTATTTTTTTTATTTTTTTGTTTTATTTTTTTTGACATATCTAATTTTTTAGACTTTTGAAATATCTAATTTTTTTGTTTTTGTATTTTCGATAATAAGGCTACTTGCAGCAACCAAGGACGAGTTCAAGCTACTGGCCAAGGGGTCATCATCCCCCCCTTTCATTGAAGACTTCCCTTGAGCAGGGCGTGCATGTGAGTGGTGACTTGCCACAACCAACCGCCTCTAAAGAACGGTGTCCCTACTAAGGCCATACCTGGGATTCAACCCAACCTAAGAGGGAGAAGCAGAAGAAAAATTGGAGACAAGCTTTATGCAGGATGGGAGATATCAGGATTCGACTTCCTCCCAAGGCACAACCCCTCAAAGAGTAGGTCTGTTGCACCGGGGCTTTGAGTCTGTAATCTTAATTTTACATTGATTTTCATATATTATTTTGACATAGCCCTTATTGGCCAAATATTGAAATAAAGCTCCTTCTTGATTTTGACACACGCATGATGCTGTACTACCCTTCACCGTTTTACGCGAACCTCATCTCTTGCCTTAGGAGAAGCAGGCCCGGTTACTAGGATCAGGGGCATTTTTCATGGTATTTTTCATTCATTTATTTTTTCTAAGACTGCCCCTATTTGAAACCTCTCTCGTATTGGGGAATGCCTAGGTTGGTTATTTCCTCCATCACTCTCTTGCCCCTACACTTGGCTGAGCAAAGAAGAGAAAAGGCCCTCGTGCATACCCATAGTATGGCCAAAGTAGCAACGGTGTCACTTCAGAGAGATTGGCCATGGCTCACTGTGAAGTGTGTGAAAAACCCGTGCTAAAAGGACACCCTCGACGATCGGGGAAAGAAATTCAGACCCCCAACACTAAGCTATCACCAGCCTAAGATGCTGCAGAAGCGACTCATTTGACTAAGCAAACTTACTAAGCCACTCAAGCATGTTGAGAGGAGCCAGCATTATAACCGCGTGTAGAAATAACAGAGTAATCGCAATGACACCATGTTCTTGCACAAAATAAAAGATACCCTTGCAAATTCATGGCATGGAAACCGGCCTTCTGAAGCAATTTCGATCATCGAGATTTGAGGAGCGCGAGTAGCTTTGTATTTCTAACTTGCCAGGATAAAGGATGAAAGGAGAGCAAATGATTGGATTCCTCGACACAGAGGAGTGGCAGACATCATGCTGGACAAAGAAGGGATAAAAAGAAAGAGAGACGAGGGATAGAACTCCCTCGTCAAGGCACTGAGGCCCTGATAACAAGGAACCAGATACAGAATAAATAGGGATATGCTGAGATCAAGGCGGACTAAAGCCTCAAAAACAACAAGAAAAAGGGTGAGCACCCTGAAAGGGTGAGGAGAATAGGATAAACAAACCACGAGAAAGTTGTTGTGGCAAAGATAAAGAAGGACAATGATCATCCGACGTGGTTGGAGAAAAGGAATAGTGATCACCCTCCGGAGGCGGGGAAGAAGATGCAGGAACATCCGACGAGGTCGGGGAGAGAAAATGACAGACACCCGACAAGGTCAGGGAAAAGAATCATAAACACCCGACAGGGTTGGGGAATAAGCATAAAAAATACTCGACCGGGTCGGGGAAAGAGAATGAGAAGTCGACTCTGGAGATACCGGAGGAGGAGAATCAGAAGAAGTCCTCAGATTGGGAAGATGAGATAACATAGGCCGCAGCCTAGAATGGTGAGGATAGGAGAAGATGGTAGAAATATGGTCGGGTGGTGGAAGGTACACCACCCAAGGATAGGAACTGAGCAAGAGAAATGATGAATGAACGAAAGAAGGAGGTGGAGTGAGCCCCCGAATGCACAACTGGCGGCCCCTGAACTTACGCCGCCGCCTCTTCTTCGCAGGAGTCTCCTTGAAACGAATCCGCCTGGTGCGGACCCGGGCCTTCAAGCTTCTTGACCTGCCGTGTCTTCTCAGATAACGGGCCCACCTGACAGATGGCCTGTACCGATTATGAATACACAGTTTTATTGGTGCGGTTGCCCCTAGACACGCAGTGCTAACCATGGGCGGGCATTCCTGAATAATCAACTCCTCGAGATGAACACCAGAAAATCGTGGGGTTTTGTTGCTTGGCACCAGAAGCATGAGATTCGGCATCTCCACTTGGCAATTGGGCATGAAGCATAACTCCCTTACCAAAAGTGCAGGACAAAACTGAGGGGGAGTAATGTGTGGTGTTGACGTGGCCGTCTCACCAATAAACCGAGGGAGATTACATAACAAGTGCAGAATGCCCCTAGTCAATCTTGAAAATACGACCAATTGCCCCTTGAACATGGAACTTAGCAGGCTCTTGGCGGCCGTATGGGTTAGCACAATCTGAGTAGAGAATCATGCTTGGCCAGTGAATTGAATAGCAACCGTGTGAGAGGTCATAACTGCATCAATATTTGATCTTCCGGCAAGCAGTGAGATTGCCATTGGCCGTACTTGAGAAGAAACTGGCACTAGCGTTAAGGAGCTTCTCTTGGCAACCGCCTTCGAAAGTGTAGGCTCCTCATCTCCAAAATAGCCACGGACCAGAACTCGGACCGGCATGCGGCAAATGAAATCCTGAATCTTGGAGTACCCAGGCAAAGCCTGGCTCAGCTCATTATCTCCATGGGGACTAGACCCGAGGGGCACCAAAGGTAGTAAGCACCCGCTCCGTGGGGTGGAAGGTGATAGAGGTGGGGTAGAGGTGAAAGGTTTGAAAGGCGTTGGAAAGGGTAATGCAAGTGACGGAGTGGTTGCGGCAATGATAGGCTCGGGTGGAGGAAAAGGCAAAGGTGGAAGTATAGGTGTGGGTTTAGCATGCTTAGGCTCAGGCAACGGTGGCAAAGGAGATAGCAAAGGCAGTGGAGGTGACGGAGGGAGAATAGGGACCCTTAGGGGAGAAGGTGATGAAGACGGTGGTGATGGCAATGAGGGTAATGGAGATGGCGGAGAGGGTGATGTGGTTAATGGAAGTAGTGAATATGGAGGTGGAGAAAGCGGTGAGGCGGAAGAAGTGGCAAGTTGTAGCGCCCGCCATTGATGTATCGACACGATGCGTCGAGCGACGTTGGGAGTAGGAGCGGTGGTAGAAATGGGAGTAGAAGGAGTAGAGGCACTTTCCTGAGCAGATGCTTGAGCAGGTGGAGGAGATAGGATAGGAGTAGGGGTAAGGGGAGGTAATAGGGTAGGTGAAGTAGAAGATAGAGCAGATGCTTCATTAATTAAAGAACCACAGGGGTGCCCTTGGTCTTGAAACGGAGACGGCTGCCTGGGCGGCGCTTGCTGCTGCTGCTGTTCGCTACGGAGATTCAAAATAACCTCATGCACGGCAGCCCAATTGATCATCTTCTTATCCTCTAAACCATAAACAAGTTCCTGGAACTCGGGGCAATCCTCGACCACATGCCCCTGCTGACGATGAAAATCACAGAAATGGAACACATCTCCGAGCGCGGGTCGGCAAGGCATAACTGGAGGGAGTTGGAATGCGCGAGTGGCCATCAAAGCCCTGAAAATATCTGTAAAGGATCCAGCAACGGAGGGTGAGGAGCCTGCTTTGGGCACGGTGGATGCAATGGAGGCGGTTGCGGGGATGGAAGCAGGGGTTGCGAAGGCAAAAGCGCATGGCAACTAGTGGAATGACCTGGTTGAGGCATGCGTGGAGTGGAAAGGGAGGTGGGAGGTATGTAGACGACATCTACATGCTCGGGGTGTGGTGTCTCCATGACCGGAGTTGGAGGTTCACGCGGGTATGAAGAAGCGGAAGGCTGACTCGTGGAGGGTTGATATGTGGAGGAGTATGTGGAGGTATATGGGTGTGCGGGAGTGGAAGGCCAACTCGTGGAAGGATATGTGGTGGAGGGCTGACTTATGGAGGGACATATGGGAGATGATGGGTAGGAGACGTATGTGGGCGTAGAAGGTGAAGGGGACTCGGGGTCAAGGGAAACTAGGAGTTGTTGGCGAATGAAGCGGGCTCGACTATAAAGCTGTTCCCATGAAGTGATATCATTCAAGGTTAAGATACACTTGAACTCGGGCGTTGCATTGGAAATGACCATCTTGATCTGCTCTCCCTCCGGAATATACCCCAGGACTTGACTGGCCAAATGACGCCAGTAGTTGGCAAAGGTCGAGAATTCTTCATTGGGCTTCATCTTCTCCTGGGCCAGATCAACCATGGAGTACCTGGGCCCCACTTGGTCTTGATATTGTTGAATAAACTTCTCTTGAACGGCTTGAAAATTCACCACTTGGTCTTGCGATAATGAAAAGAACCAATCCCGAGCTGGGCCTTCTAAAGATAGACCAAACAGATAAGCCATCAGGCGCTGGTCGTGTCGAAACTGGGCCGACTCATAGATAAACTCCTTCAAGTGCACGTAAGGGTCACCAACTCCACCATAGCATTGGTATGTAGGAATCTGCGAACGTGGCAGACGTTGAAGACCTTGGAATGCGAACGGGACACTCAGAGAAGTTTGAGGATCGATTTGGCATTGCAGTTCATCAAGCTGGCGTTAGGCTTGAGCGATCATCTCCTCAATGGGGAGAGGCCGAGAAGGATGTAAGCCAGCTTGAGCAAGAGAGCGTGAATTTTGACCAGGATTATGATAGTAGGCCGGACGAGGGGATCCAGACTAAGAAGAAGGAAAGCCCATTCCAGAAGTGGAAGGGTATGTGGGCCTGGAAGGCTCATGAACATGGGATTAAGGATCGATTGGGCCAGCAGCAACACAGGGCCCATTAATAGAATAAAAGGGTCCGTTAAAGGAAGGGGGCCTGCTAAAAGTAGAAGAGGGAAGCCCGTTGTGAGAATAAGGCCCATTAAGATAATGTGATCCATTGAGGGGAGGTGGGCCCGCGTGGGAAGAGGAATCCACGCGAGAGTAAGAAGACGGTGAAGAAGAGGAGTAATATACAGGAGAAAAATGGCGCTCCATAAGGGTAAATGGAGACTGAATACCAGAAAGATGGGAAATACAATGAGGGAGGTAAGGACTCTACTCAATAATGCAAAGGAAAGAAGAGAAGAAACCTAGGACAATGTGATTAGACAAATGCACACACAGAATGAGCTAGCCTAAATGGACCTAATAACGAAACCTATGTAGATGATGGGGGTGCAACACACAATAACACAAATGGGCTTGGACAAGCCCAAACAACACAAAACAATATGAAGGATTTCACCCCAGTCACGTAAGTTTATATGATGGGAAATATTTTATTTTTCCAAAGTGGGCCTTTTAATATTTTGAATTAATCACAATTCCCTCAAGATATAGGTGTCCTATAGGGAATAAGGTCCAAACTTTGGTTGACTAAGGTTAACTACTTCACGACATATGAGAATGCAAGCCTAAGGGTGGAAAAGGTACAATCAGCCCGGCATTCATGTGGGAATCCACGGCTCACGGGGGCTTACGGAGGTCCCGGGTAAGGTCACCTAGTCGGCTCCAAGGAATATGGAGACGAGAGGTTCCCCTACCAAGGTAGGAATGCGACTAATATGAAAAATATATATGGCCATATGTGCACCGGAGTGCATGCAAGAATCTAACCTAGATCTAGCAACCAATGGGCAACCAAATATGATAATTATGAAAGGCAATCATGCAAACCCAACTGACAGCAAAGGGGAGATCAATAACAGCACAGAAATAACATGAGATAATCTGAAATAGTAATCAAAATGAAGGCTCGGGTGCACTGTAGCAGTAATAAACGGTCTGTGGGAGACCATCCAGCGAGGTCGAGGGTCCTGTGAGGGCCGTTCAATGGCAGGGAGCAATAAAACCAGAACCGACAATAAGACAGAAACTGGAATGGACGAAGGGGACGGAAACAGAGGCATACCTGACAGAACGGTCTGGCGATAGACCATTCAAACTTTGGGACGGACCTAAAAAGACCGCAGAATGTCAACAAAAATCACCAATGTAAAGGCAGAAGCGTACCTGAGCCAGCAGTAGTACACGGTCTATAGAAGACCGTGGAAACAAATGAACGGCCTGCGTGAGACCGTTGAAGGTGGCAGGTTCGTAGAATGAGCACTACTGGCGGTCAGAACAGAACGGCTTCCTCCCGGCCGCGCAGGTACGCGAACGGCTCTGAAGGAACCGTGTAAACTCCAGAGGACAGAGACAAAAGATGACGAGATAACGACCTGAAATCACTTAGAAGACAAACCTAACAAAGACAGAAGGTGGTCAGCACAACACCAACACGATGGGCACTAGGTGTCCCACCGTGATCGCCAAAAATTTGGGATGTAGATATGTTTTCCTACCTTCTTGACCCTTCTTTATCCCACTACTATATCAATATAAGAAATAAATGAAATGCAAGTAGAAAGAGACAGAGGTATGTGAGTGTGTGTGATCGCCACCAAGGTGCCAAATGCAATAGATACACCGTACCTTGGAAAAGAAGGGAGACACTCACCTATGAATCAGCACTGCGAAAATAGGCGGCTCTGGAAGAACCGCGCTATGAATCAGACGGCCGCTCGATAGACTGACGAACAGCGCTAGGAAGGATGCATGATGAAGAACTGTGGACAGCAGAACGGTCCGGATACCGCCGCAGAAGGACACAGAACGATGCAGAGGAGTCCGCTCTACGCTTCAAACGGACAGGAAGATGACCGCTCAATACCACCAGGGCTTAAGCTGTGGAATCTGAACCTCCACCCCCTCCGGTCGGCCAGAAGGGATGGGCCTCGTGCTAGTACGCTGCTGACCTGCAAAACACAGTGGAAACATAAAGAGGCAACCCAAATCAATACTGAATAGTGTAGAAACTATAGAGGGACATGAAAAATAACCAAACTAGCATGAAATGGGGAATACCGGGGAGTTTTTAAACCCCTAGGGGCGCCAAAACAATAGGAGGGTGTGTGCAATGATGTGTAATGAAGAAAAACATGGAAGGAAAATGAAGAGAAAGAATCATGCAATGGACGAGACAACGGGTGGGGCTATTAAAACTAAAGACTCAAACACAAGTACTCCCTGAACTAGAGGCCTGAGTGGACATAGAAGGCCTCCCTCCCTGACTCTTGGTCGCTTTAGAATTCAGCAGGGCTTCACCGTGACCTTAAATCTCCCCCCCTTTCAAAGCCTGGACTAGGGGTCCTATTTATAGAGCCCATAAACCTAGCCTCGAAATTAGGGTTTTCAGTAAAATTAGGATGAGATAATAACATAAAATCCGTAGATAATACTCTCATCTCCCAACCAGTTCAAACGGCACCCCATTTGGTGGAGAATCCGCGAAGAAATGGGTGGAATAAGTTGGGGATTAAATCATGGGTTGGAGAGAGAAAATCTTTTAAAATCTCAGAAATCGGGCCAATACGCGGTCGTGCGATAGGCCGCCCAGCCTATTGCACGGTCTATTGCTAGACCATCCAAGGTTGTCGGTGGAAATTAAATAAAACAGTTAAATTACCCAATTATCCATCGAACTGACCGACTATTTCGCCGTTGGACTCTAATGGATTGAACGGCGTTGTGCTAGACCCTTCAACGAATAGGGTGGTCCAAGTCCAACCGTGTAGGCCTTGTCGGTGATAAATCTAAATAAATAGATAAATAGATAATTATCTGAAAGACCCAACGAGATTAGGACTATGGGAATTGAACAGCTAAGTACACACCGTACAATGGGTTTGGACGGCTATACTCAGACCGTGCAAAAGTTTGTCGGTGGAAATTCATAAAATCACCTAAATATCCATAAAATAGCTTAGCGGCTCACCACTAACCGCCTAGAGACTGGACGGCCGGGCGATCGACCGTGCAAAGGCTGGGCGCTTGAAATTGATAATATGTGATAAATTAAGCAAAATCAAGGCCCATTAAGCCCTGAATTGAAGCAGACCGAGTTAGGGAGGGAGGTACCCATAAAATAGGCCCAAAATTATGCCTGAAAATAGCCCAATGAGCAATGGACAACTGGAGGCATCAACAAATGATAGTAAGAGAAATGACTCAACTTATCGGTAAAAAACGGGTGTCAACAGTGACATATGACTTATGAGGCTAGCGTTGTGGTACTTGTGTAGATTTCTTTAATTGTTATTTATTATCTGCTTCTATTATATATATATCTATTGTTCCAGTTAATTGTTATCCCACTGTTGTATTTCTCATTGTGAGGTTGGGATCTACCGGGCCCCTACTGAGCTGATGAGATGAGGCTCACCCCCTTTTATTTTTCAAGTGAGGCATGGCTTACGCGTAGTACTTCTGAGACTCCTCGTGGTGTCGGTGGTCTAGTCTAGCTGCCAGTTCGCCAGAGGTAGGGTAGGCCCAGTATTCTTGTACTTTTTTTTTAGTTGGTTGTACTTCTTATGGACTTGGATATTTTGGATTCTATGATTGTTTATTTATGTAATTTCTTATTTCTTACATTAGTTAGATCATGCATTTTAGTTTTACAATTATTTTAGATTCTTATGTACTTCCACATCGTCCAAATAACCCTTCCGAGCCTCTCGACTTGTGGGTGGTGGGCCAAGATTCAGGTTGCGACAGTTCCTTTCTAGTACCCAGATATTGGGTTATTACACTTGGTATCAGAGCATGGTTGTGGTGGTGTATAGGAACCTAAAATGGTTGCAACAATCTAGAAAGTCCATAGTGCTCAGTGCAGTTGGCAACTGGAATAGGACACCATGTGTTTTATTGGTTCTACTATTTTCTCTCTTTCTTTGCTAGAAGAGTATGGCACAGAGGAGGAGGACCCGCTCCCTACAAGGGCAGTCGGCCGGGGATCAGGAGG
Source organism: Amorphophallus konjac (assembly GCA_022559845.1). Classification (NCBI taxonomy): domain Eukaryota; kingdom Viridiplantae; phylum Streptophyta; class Magnoliopsida; order Alismatales; family Araceae; genus Amorphophallus; species Amorphophallus konjac. The sequence continues at coordinate 71,719,106 of CM040128.1, read as the reverse complement.
AGCAGAGCAGGACATCACCTCCCTCAGCGGCAGGAGTGTCAGCAGCAGCTAAAGTGCAGGGGTGAGAGGAGTTTGTTGAGGACATGTACTAGTTTTATCTTCAGCAGCATGGTGGAGAGACTGGTGAGGGCACGTCATCTCAAGGAGGACATGGGCAAGCGTTGAAGGAGTTCCTATAGTTCTATCCACCTCAGTTCGAGGGACAGCCAGATCCAGATGTAGCGAGAGCTTAAATAGATGCCAAGGAGAGGGTGTTTCGATTTGTGGAGTACGTGGAAGATGAGAAGGTGTTGTTGGCCAATTATTAGTTGCAGGGTTTAGCCTTATCTTGGTGGACCTCGGAATGGGAGTTGACGTTTCAGTCTCGTCCCCTCTGGTAGATTTTATGGCAGGAGTTCATTACGGTCTTCGAGCATGCTTTTAGCCCGGCTCATGTCAGATCAAAGAGGATGTATCAGTTTATAGAGTTGACCGAGGGGGATATGACAGTGATGCAGTACCAGTCCATATTTATCGAGTTGGGTCGCTATGCACCTCATATCATGACAGATGAAGGATTGAAGACTCAACAGTTTGTTAGGGGTCTAAGGCCAGAGCTTAGGCATCCTGTGATTGTGACTTGTGTTGTAGATATGAAGGCAGCATATCAGCTGGCGGTAGCCTTGGAGGAGGACTTGTTGAGAACTCAGGAGAAGACTGATGCTGGGCAGTCTCAGTTAGGCCGTAATTAGCAAAGGTTTGTATAGCAGCAGAGTGCCTTCCAGCATTCTCCAGGCAGGATAGGATCATATCTACCAGCATCATCTACCACTAGTTCTACATCTTTTGGATCGAGGCTCAAGCAGATGTTCAGGAGGGCTGGTTTTGGTAGGAGGCGCCAGGACCGCCAGGAGTAGAGATAGGCATCAGTGGGTAGTGTACAGTAGCATTCACCATATCAGCACTAGAGTTCAGCAGGTGGTCAATAGGGACCGTGCCCTCTGTGTGGCGACATTCACCCTGGCAGGATGTGTCTAGTGCCTGTGACATGTTTCAAGCACAATCAGGTGGAGCACATGGCACGTGATTGTCCCCAAAGGCCGCGCCAGCCACACCAGTTCCAGTAGCAGGTACAATTATCACCACTACCGCGGTCCACCAGTGTGGGGGGCAGAGGTCCTGAGGACGTGTGATGCACATGACCAGAGCAGAGGCAGAGGCGTCGCAGCTAGTGGAAGATACAATTATGATTCTGGGTTATACGACCCGAGTTTTATTTGATTATGGTGCTTCTCATTCATTTATTTCCTAGGATTTCGTTCATTTTGTTGAGGAGTCCGCAACAAAGATGTCTTGTGATTTGACAGTGGAGTTACCCACTTGTGATTTCATGTTCACTCCTTATTATCTAGAGAAGGTGCCAGTGTGGATTGAAGGGCAAAGTTTGCCAGCTAGACTTTATGCTTTACAGCTGAGAGTGTAGCAACTCGAAATTTTATATATGTATTTATATGTAAAAAAATAATAATGAAAGATAAAAATAAAATAAATGATAAATATTTTTTATGTCTTTAAAGTGTAGAATATATAAACGTGAACCTTATCCTACGTGTTAACACGAATGGCGAGATTCGCGGCATGATTCAGAGAAGGCGAAGACGTCAGTACTGCAGCAGTATTGTAGCATCCAATTTAAGAGAGAATTATTAGCTCTAATTAAATCTTAATTAGTAGATGATGTCATTTCTTACATCATTAAATAAATGAGGTCATTTGTTATGTCATAAAGAGGGATTTATTTCAATATTCTTATGTTAGAATTTATTAGCCACATAAGTGGGTGTAATAGTAACATGGGTTAGTGAAATAGAAAAATTAGATGAAAAATTGACTTAGAATTAAATTAGTAATAAAATAATATTAAATAAATGAGGTCATTATGTCACAGAGGGAGATTTATTTCAACATTCACATGTTGGAATTTATTAGCAACATAAGTGGGTGTAATAGTAACATGGGTAGATGAAATAAGAAATTAGGTGAAAAATTAAATTAAATTAGCAATAAAATAATCATGGAACTTGGCCTATAAATAGGGCCGTGATCTTTCTACTCAAAGCACAAATCCATTGGGGAAGTGCTGGTTGTAGAGAGGAGAAAATCTTGAAGTTGGAGGAGTGTTCGAAGTGTTCTTCGTTCTTGTTCTTCTTCCTCTTCAATCTTCCACTAGGTATGTTTTCTCTCAAGCAAAACTTAATTAGATCTTCATATATATTTCTTTGCATGTGTATTTTGATTCTATGTAAATTTTTATGATCATATATTTGTGGCTTATTTAGAGATTTAAAGTCCAAAAAATTAGAGTTTTTATTATAAGAACAAGTTTTGATTTTTTATCTAAGAACACAGATCACATATGGACCGTGATTTAACCACATCCGATTTGCTTCATTTATGTGCATTATTTCAAAACTTTAATTTTAAATTTTAAAATCATATTCTTGCCTTAAAAGACTATCGAGAAAGTAATGACTACATAAATGAAGTCGTAAGGCTATCGCTAAAGGTTTAAACAACTATGCTCGAATTTTCATAAAATTCCTATACATGATTGACCCTGTCCATTTTGATGTAAGCTCTATCTGAAAGCTTGACATCCTTTTTCAATGTCTTTTTCTTCATTGAAATCCTTTCACAAATGAACCTGTTAGAATATGCAAGAATGATTTCCGTTCGATTTATGTGTTTCTGTGTTTTTGACAAGTCATGTAATTTGCTAGATTTCTAAGGAAGAACGGTGTCTAAGGAAAGAGGTCCACGGGCAAATGCTTTAAGTGGATAAGTGGTTACTTAATTAGGACCTCGTGAATACGAGGGGAGCCTCCCACTGTCCCACCTCTTACCTAGCCGTGATTCTTCAATTTTCTAGTTAAGCTCCAACTGTGAAAAATGGGATAGAATGTCCACTAGAATTATTCCTCATTTCCAACAAGTCGTGTAATTAGCAAGATTCCCAAGAAAAAATGGTGTCTAAGGAAAGAGATCCACAGACAAACGCTTTAAGTGGATAAGTGGTTTCTTAATTAGGACCTCACGAATGCGAGGGGAGCCTCCCACCGTCCCACCTCTTACCTAGCCGTAATTCCTCGATTTTCTAGCTAAACACCCGACTGTGAAAAACTTGATCTAAACTTATTTTACGAGATTTTTCGCAAGGGCTAATTGTGCCTTATCCGATAATCCAATCTTTTATCGACTTAATGTCGTTAAACATGATGCCTTAAATCCTTTTTAAACTTCTCTTTCAACTACTTGTAATCTTGTACTACTCATACCTCGAATGATAATTTTTGCTAGATATGTACTTTATTTAGTAAGCTTTACCTTGAAATTCTTTGGCCATACATATTATGTGGATGTCTAAATATACTTGGCATCTATGATCCGTAACCCCAATGCCTAGTGTTAATGGGGCCCGGTCTGGTCCTGGGGGGAGCGCCCGAAAGTACTTGTGCCCATGGGAGTTGAATGACATGGTGTGACATTGCACCGAAGTGCTTGACTTCCTAGATTGATTTATGACATTCCACAGTTCGTGAATTACTTGATTTGCTTGAATACATGAAGTTTTTGAATTACGTGAAATACTTGACTTGTACATACTTACGTGAAATGGCCAATTCCATGATAATACTTACTACATGATCATTCTCTACTTGAACTATACTCTTAATATCTTGTCTACTTGTGATTTCCATTACTTACATTACTTTACTCTCTCTCCTATTCTTGTTCTATGTTTTATTTACGTTTCTTGGAATAGCACATATCTTTATCTAAAAATGTTAATTACATTAAGTTGCATGGTATAGAGATATAAATCCTACTGAGCGTTTTGCTCACCTTACGTTTTCGGTTAACATTGCAGGTAGTTCCGACGATGAACCCCAAACACATGGAGATGGGCAAGAGTGAAACGAGGGATCAAGTTCATCTTAGTTACCTAAGCTTATGAGTGTTGCTCTTGCTAGAATTATGTACTTGGAAGTTGTATTATGCCTCTTAAGGCTTAATATTATTGTAAAACTTTATTTCGATGAAATAAAAGTATCTTCTTTTCATTATCTCTCTTTGTGGTTGGACCCTATTATACATGCTCTGATCGACACGAGTGTTACGACTCGTCGCGCCTCAATATTCCATGTCGGGGCGTGACAGTCTTTGTGGTATCAGAGCCTAGATTTCATAAACCCTAGGTTTCGCTTGATATAGGTTCTAGATGTTGATCTAGAAATTCGGATAGAATCTTGAAACTTCCCGTTAAGATTGGGTAGAGCCATGGGCTAAGCTTTAAAGAATGATTAATCAAAAAATAAACAAAACACTTAAGTTTGGTAGTTGTGGTTGCAGGCTTAATTTTGCCAATGGCTTCTGAAAGAGCTCAATGGCGCGAGATGCAAAGGATGGTCCAAGGATTGACCCAAGCATTGCAACATGTGGCTTAAGGAGGAGCTAACTGAGGAGCAGGAGACTTACATCAAAATTTCAAAAGTATGAACCCCCCCAAGTTCGTTGGGTCCACGGACCCAGATGAGGCCGAACACTGGGTAAAGAAAATCGAGAGGATTTTTCGAGTCATGCAATGTGCTGATGAGGAGAAGATCCTACTCGCTACCTTTCAACTAGAAAGGGATGCTCATACTTGGTTGGAGTCGGTCGAAGCAACTCTACTACACGACCATGTGTTGTGGGAAGAGTTTGTAGAACACTTCAATAACAAGTACTTCTCTGATAGGGTACAAGAAAGGAAGGCTACGGAATTCGCTTCCTTGAAGCAAAGGAGTTTGATGGTGGCGGAATATGAAGCCCAATTCACGAGATTATCTCGGTACGTGCCATACCTTGTGGGTACCGAAAAGATGAAGGCGAGGAGATTCTTAAACAGCTTAAAGCCCCATTATATTCCTCAACTCGCCCCGATGGATATCCAAGTATATACTGATGCGGTGAGAAGAGCTCAACTCTTGGAAGATGCAACGGAGATGTCCGATCGCATTCGAGGAATAGATGCCCAGAAGGAGCAAGTTATTGGCTCCGATAACTTCAAGCCCTCCTTTGGGAGAAAGAGGCCCAATTTTGATGGGTGTAACTTCAATAAGGATGGGCGTGACTTTCATAAAGACAAGAAGCTGAGATCATTTGACAAACAAATCGTCCAGGTTGCTACTCCATCGAAGGAACTATGCAAGTATTGTGAGAAGCCCGGACACAAGGCTGATGAGTGCTGGAGAAGATTTGGTGCTTGTCTTCGTTGTGGGAGTCGGGAGCATAGAATCCCGAATTATCCACTTCTCAAGGAGCAAGCTCCGTGGGAAAAACTTCCAGTCGCTATCAAGAAGCAAGGAAGACTTCAAGCCCTCATGGATGCGGAACCTACCGAAGATGGAGGCATTGTGAAAGATAGCCTTTCTGTTTGGTCAAAGCCAGCCACTATTCTATTTGACACTAGAGCTACGCAGTCATTCATATCTAAGAGCTTTGCTGATATTTTACCTATGAGGCCTATTCCGTTAGAATCCAAACTTGTTATTACTACTCCTATTGGAGCGGGATCAGAAATTAAATATTTCTACCCTACTAGTGAAGTTCTAGTTAGCGGTTGCAACTTACCTACTGACTCAGTATGCATGGAGATGGAAGGATATGATATTATTTTGGGAGCTGACTAGTTATCTACACACGGTTCTAGTGTCAACTGCAAGATGGGTACGGTAACCTTTAGTGGCTACCCTAACCTCTTGTTTTCTGGTGTCAGACATTCTAGACAACTATCCCTTATTTCGGCCATTAAAGTCGATAAATTATTGAAGAAGGGTTGTGCGGCTTTCTTAGTTTCTATTACTATGGCCGAGCATAAGGAACCCATTGTGGAGGATATTTCTATTGTTCAAGATTATTCCGATGTATTTCCGGACGAGTTACCTGGTATTCCTCCGGAGAGAGAAGTGGTCTTCTCTATTGATTTGATTCCGGGAGCTACACCGGTATCTAAGACTCATTATCGGAGTCACGCCCAGAGATTATGCAGGGAAAACTAATCGGGAACGTGAACAGTCGGCAAGAGAAGCCTCAAGCGATAATAATAATCAAAGCGCTAATTATTCACACATAAGAGTGAACACAAGAGCGTGTATTCCAAAAACCTTGACTTTATTGAATCATAATGAAAAGTTTACAAAGACTCTTCGACTAACTAGACTCAATAAAGAGAAAATTACATAATTGACTCTTTACTAGACTAACTACAGCTTCTCTCACACCATCAATCGCTCTCGGATCCATCACTTGAATAATCTAAATCCGACCCGCTAGAATGTCCTGAAAAGATTGGAAAAGTAGGGTAATGAGTACACTCGCCCAATAGGTAACTTCGTATCAATATGAAGGTAATGTTTAAATAATTAACATTTTAGCTCTAAAAAATAAGATAAAGGAAATACGGTAAAACATGCGGTATAAACCAAAGTAACACAAGTAACAAGATATGATCAAGATGAGATATAAGAATTATGTAGATTGGGAATATGATCAAGCAAGAATATAGCACGAATATAAATATGGCCTTTCATGAACAAGAATGTAATGAGAATGTAATTTTCATAACCATAAAGGCTATGCACTCGAAAGTCACTTAACACGCAAGAATGTAATTTCACTAGATTGCCTCGTGGTTTTCACTATTTATAAAAATAAGTACTCCCAGCGTAATGCGACGTCAGTATCATCGTATCCCATGGTTTTCAGCACATTTCTGACAATCAACCGAGGGGGCTAGCATGGAGCCCTTGGACACAATCAGTGCCCGGTCTGCATCTTCACATTATAAATCAAGCTACTTCCATGAGATATAACAAAAAAGTTCGGCCAGTAATATACAATTCAACAACAAGCTCATGCTAACAATGTCAAGGCAAGAATGCACCAAGCTTAGAACATACGAGTTCAAGGAATGCATTAATGATAAGATCATGCTACGGGAGGAATCTGACAGCATAACAGCACATTCATTAACTTTCATAATTCATTAATAACTTATTGAACAAGGTGTTGGGTTCTAGATAATCAATCGACTATCCGGGAACACAGGAAAATCAACCCTTCGGTCAAACCTCGGGTTAATCAATAATTAGACATAAAACTATCATATCGGGGCCGTTTCTGGTAATAGCAAACGTTCCAGGACCATTTCTAAACAGTAGCGGTCATGGGAGGACCGTTTCTAGAATGAGTCGACGCCAAAACAAGGAAATGTAGACACGTCAAAATTAACATTACTATGAGTGCATCTCATATTGCTTACAATACCCCAATTTGACCCTCAAACCGACCTTATTTGAGTGATTTTCCCCACTTTTATTGGATTTTTGGCTTTTCCCTATTTTTTTAGATTTTCTGGGTATTTTTCTCCATTTTTACGGATTTTAAAGAATTACTGGCTACAATAGTTGATGCGATTTCCCTTTTAAATAACAAATAAAAAAAAGAATGAGCGCCAATACACTTGCACGCCCATTCTTGAGATTTTATTTTATTTTATTCATTCCATGCAACCGTTTTTAGCCATTTTGAGTGAGTATTTGGGTTTGAAAAAATGTGAAAAAATAGGAATTGGAGTCAGCTCACTTAGACACACATTCATCGAAAAAATGAAAAAAAATAAAAAATGAAAAAAGAAATGGCGCCCACAGGGGTGGGCACCCATTCTTTGTTATTTTTGTTTTGTTTTCTGTTTGTGCGTCTGAGCACTTTGTCACTCATTCTTGTTTTTTTCCGAGTCCGGCTAAAATACGAATTCTCTAATGAACGCCTAGAAAGCCAGACGCGCACTCTTTTCTGAATTTTGGCAAGTTTTGTAATGCCCCGAAATTTTATATATAGTATTTTAGAATCTTTCTAGAATATTATTTGATTTTCTTAGATTTTTCTAGAAATAAATAGACTATTAAATGAATTTGGGTTAATTAAAGTAATATAATAAGACCCAATACTTATTGGTTGATCAAGCCCTTTTAAATAAGCTCAAATGACCCAAAATCAAGCCCACAAGGTTTGGCCCACATTCTAGAAGCCTAAAATAGGCTATTTACGAAATTTAGAGGATAAGTATACCAATTATCAGATAAATCAACGGATATATAACAAAGAGTTTGAATAATTTGAAATTTAACGCTAAAGGATATAAAAGGTCTATCGGGCGACCGCTTAAGGCAAGAAACGGTCCCAACTGGACCGTTACTCTCTACAGATTCCGTGAATGGAGGAAGGCATGAAAAGATGGGAACTTTAGCATCCTAATCACCTAGGATCGATGCTATCCCTTAGTTAGAAGAGTCTAGAGTGCTTGAGGATCAAATTAGAACCCTAAATAGGACTCTAGGTTCGTTCCAATCCTCAAAACCCTAGCTAACCCTATAAATAGACCTAAGGTTTCACATGTGCGACCCATACTTTTGGCTCGCGTGGAACTAAGGTAAGGAGATATTATTTCAGGTAGGTGCTTTAGAGTATTTTGTTCATAATAGTAATGACTAACTACTCTCAAAATTTCTTCTTAGGAGGTCAAGCCATTAGGAAGATAGAAGCTTGTAAAGACGCTGGTTTGGTACAAGAAACTCAAGAGACTGTGCGACCGGGCCAGGTTGATCAACGAAGTAGAAGCCCTAAATTAAAGGAGGTAATTAGATAAGGGTTCTTTAGAACTATTTGTTCTTTTTAGTACCCTCTTCTTACCCTTAAAGTTTAGTAGTCATAGGTGAAGAGGATCATAAGTTAGAAGTCCACGAAGTTGCTGGTTCGGTTCTGAACGAGCAGAAACTAGGGTTAACTTCCAGCCCTAAATTCAAAGTTTAGAGCTCTATCCAGAGGTAGGTTATCTCATGAACGGCTTAAACATGATCTTAAGAATAAAAACCTTCAATTTCTAGTCGATTTCATGCATTGTACGTGGAGTACTTTATGTTTCATTGAGACTACGCAGTACGTTCATATTCCATACATACACCTAGCCCTAATGAAATAATAATAGAAATTTCTTGTCTATTTTTCATAACCAATGCATGTTCATGGCCTAAATACCTTCTAGCATACTTTACTACATATTTTACATCGTTTCCATGCATGACATGCCCTAGGTTAACGTTATATTTCACTATTTTACAACTTCTGTCTGTCAGACAGAAACGGCCCATGAAGTGATCGCTTAGTACAACAAGCAGCCTATCGTAAGACCATTTTTTCACATATAGGCGGCCAGTCCATGACTGTTTTCAGGTTCTGTGGACCAGTCCGAGCCTAATTGAAATCGCATATTAGTAACTCTATAATTTTATTATTTATCATCAAAAATCATGTCTTATTTTCCTGTTAAATACCTTGTTTCAGCATGTGCATGATTTTAAACATTATATTCGTTATCATGTAATTTCATGCCTAAATGTTATAGTTTTGTAATTAAATATTTCCTCTTATGTTTATGAAACATGATTCATGGTGGTATTTAGAATGTTATTTTGATCGCTATTTTCACACGATCCACTCTCATCTCTTAAGTCATTTTCATAAGTACATGGCATGTACTACGGTATGTGACCATTAGTTACACTTTGCACTTATAGGCACACTCTCTTGGACATATGAACCTCTCCGCCAGATATTCCTTCTATCGGATTAGGGGATTATGTTTCAAGGCCTTCGTAAGACTCCGCGAGCCTAGGATTTTCACTAGGACGCCGAGCTGGTTGTACCATCAAAGCCAATTGTATAGAAAGTACTTGTGGACGCACTTTTTATTAAAAATCGTTGGTTGTTCATTTATTGGGGTTTATTAAGTGCGAGGGCGTGCCAGTCACCTAGGTGACGATTTATTCGGGCTTCATGGAAGCCCATGGTGCGCGCGATCTGACTAATCAGACAATTGTGTAGTTCGTGTCGGGACCGAAACCCGCCGTGTCGTAAAGGCCACGGCGTTATTTACATCCCCCATACGGGAGAACACCCTTGATTGATTGTCGGGAATAAGGGCCCTACGGCCTAAAGAGAATACTAATAATGCAGGAGGATAGTGAAAGACAAACTATGCTAGAAACCCGTATCGGGACGTGAATGTTCAGACTATGTCGGCCACTCATGGGCCACTTCATGTTCGGACGAAGGTCTGTGTTTGTAGCATAAAAGACGGTAACAAAACCGCGCAGATGTCTGCCACGAACAAGGTAAGTTTAATGAGAATGCGGGATTGGATCCCGGTAAGGATGGGTCAAGTTGATAGACTGTTGGCCGGAGATGATTTCAGACTATGGCCATGTCAAAAATTCCGTAAACCACGCCCGATACCATAAGGCGTCGTTGATTTTCTATTTGCACCCAGTCCGAGGGAGTGAATTATTAAGTGCGTAGCCCGAGCTCACTAACGTGCGCCCTCAGGTCGCAGGGGTCAAGGGGGCAGCGCTCCTTGCGGGGGTTTCCGGGGGCAGCGCCCCCGGAACAAAATTTTAATTGAAGCACGGGTAATAGAGTTCCTTTCATTTTTTTTTGGCATTGATCTTTGCATTCTTTTTTTTGTTTGAACCTTTCTCTCCTTTTTATTATTATTATTTACCTCCCCCTCTTTATATAAAATAGGAGCGCTAGGTAAGGACTTCAAAGGAGGGCGTCGGATAAGGGTACACAAGGGGGGCGCGCCCGTTATGGTATTACAAGGGGGGAGCGCCAGATAAGGGAGCACAAGGGGGCGCGCCGGATTAACCAAGAACATGAGGGCACGTCGGATTGAGGCTAAAGGGGGCACACTATTCATTTCAGGAGTTTGAAGATGATTTTGAGTGTGAAGCTAATCCGGCATGGGGGGGGGGGTAGCGCGCCGGATTAACCCGCGCCGGATTAGGGCGCGCCGGGTTAATCTCTGTGGGTTTGATTTCATTCTGTTTGATTTTTTTCGCTTCTGTTCTTGTTTCTTCAACCTGTAGATTGACGTTTTGATTGGTTTATTCATTTAATTGATGGATTAAGTTGATAGAGAAGGAGGTTAGAGCCTTTTAATCGTTTATTAAGATGAATGAGCATGAAGATTGAATGTTTTATTAGGAGGGTTTATGCAGGAACTCAGAGGTTCAGGTTGATTCAATAGTTTCAGACATACGCTGCGCTTACTCCCATAGAGCTTAGCTTGTTCGTCTGTTCTTATGTGTTCTTCGTCTGGCAAAATTTGGGCAGCATCTCCCCTGGACTAAGGTTTTGCCAGAGAAAAATGGGGAACACCAAATGGATTGCTCCGGGGTGAACCTCAAAACTCGGAGTGAGGCCTCCGTTAACCCGTAAGCGCTTGTGGAGGCTCGAGGACTAGCCTTCAAGAGCTCCCGCAGCTTACAGGTGTTGATTTCATGAACGGGACAAATGTATGCCACAAGAGGGCTATGAATGTTCATCCATCACGTGGATTCCTTTGAAGGCCATACCATGGAGAGGTAGGCCTCAAAGACCCTGGATGAATAGAAAGTGAAGAAGGGAGGCAGATGCTAAACAAAGAACAGGAAGCTCGCAAAAGGACACTTCTTTTTTATTCATCCACATAAATGGGGGAAGGTTTTTAACACAGAGAAGGTTCATCTCGAGATAAAAAAAGAAATACATTGCAAGGGGGGCAAGAATACATCGATAGAGGAGGGGAAGAGAGCATAGGCTATTTCCCCTTCGACTCACCTCTCACTCTCACTCCCCTCTCCGGAACGGGGATGAAGCCTTTCTTCTCTTTGGCTGGGCTCCTCTTCTCGGCAGCTCTCACCTCTGAACAACCGCCCAACCATCCAGCAGCTAGCCTTTTTTTTTCTGATGGGTTTGTCATATATATGGAGGTGGGGGAAGAAATCTCTCAATCCCCCTTCCCTTTCATTCCATTCTTCTCATCCTCTCCGTGTCTGAAGCTCTCGAGTGGCCTGCAGGTGGAGGGGTTGATAGAGTAGGCAAGCTGCCTCCACGAGATTGGCCGACGGTGACCAACGAAGAAGCGACGTTCGGTGCAGGGCTAGAAGCCTTCCAGGGAGTTGCACGCCGGTCAAGTGCAGGTTGTTCGGCCATTTCAGGTAAGTTCTCTTTGTTCGCACCCCAAAATAGGGGATCGGACTGAAGATGGGACGGCAGTTTGGTTAAAACGGCGCGGGGGGTGAGCGCGCCGGTTTAGGACCAAAAGAAGAGCGCGTCGGTTTAACAAGGGAAGGAGGGGCGCGCCGGAATAAGATGTTGAAGGGGCACGCTGGTTTAGAGCACGCCGATTTAAGGCCCTTCCGCGCCGTTTTAAGCCTCGAATGGATTCTTTTCGACGTCACAGCCATTTATTCGAGTGTTGGCGCTCCTGGAATGTTCTAGTTGCAATGCATGACCTCTATAATATTCCCTTGTAGCCTTTGGGGTTTGGTCCCAGACTTTGCACGACTTTCGGTGCATCTCGAGACTGTGCCGGAGTTCCTGACTTTTCTTTGATTTAGCTCTCGACATGGCCGGTCGGAGAGTTGTAGCCGTATCTTCCGCCTGGGGCTCCCTTAACGGGTAGCAGACCACCAAGCGAGTTCTCGTCCTGATCGGGCGAGGCGTGAGGTTTATTCGGCATTTCTGTCTTCGGCTTACTCTCGAGTGTCGAGACGTGCATGACGTATGATCGACACCATCATTTTTTTGATGTCCATAGTACTTTACCAGTGTTTTATGTGTTCTGGACCTTAGCGGCCCTATGGATGACCGCCAGATTCTGTTAGCGGCCATTCACTAGACCGCTAAAAGATACCAAGCGGCACTGCCACGACCGCAAGGCTCTAGAAGGTTTCACTGCATCGACACTTCTTTTCCATGCGTCGACTCTATTCATGAAACGGTATAGACTCTGACTGCTTTCTACATGAAACGGTTCAGTAAACGATCGCTTAATTCCTGATCCTGTGTAACCTAAGGATTGACCTTTGGGTTGGGTTTTCCAAGTTCCTAGCTGGTCTGATGATTACTTGGAACTTAACACTTGTCAATTAAGATATTTACAATTTATGAAAAGAAAAGAATATGTCATTATGCTACCAAATTTTCTTCATAGCATACCCAAGTTCTAATTCAAATCTTTGAGCTTCCATATTCTTACTAGAAGCATTCTTACCTTGAAATTGTATCATGAAACTATCATTGAACTTGTTACATTATTGGCCGTACTTTATTGTTATATATCATGGAAGTAACTGGATTTATAACTTGAAGATGTAAGACCGGGCACGGATTGTGTCCAAGGGCTCCATGCTAGCCCCCACGGCTGATGGTCGGAAACGTGCTATAAACCACGCGTACGATGATACTGGTGTCGCATTGCGCTGGGAGTACTTTCTCTTATAAATGAGTGAAATCCACGAGGCTCTTTTACATGCTTGTTAATGACTTTCTAGTACATAGCCTTTACAAGGTTGTGTAAGTACTTTCTAGTTACATGCTCGTACATTTTTGTTCATGAAAGGCCAACTTACATCTACATGATTGAATTTTTCTTGTTCAAATACTCGATCATGTCTTGACTCTATTACTTTGGGATTACATTGCTTATTTACCGCATTCTCATTGTTACCCAAATTCTAGAGCTAAAATATTAATCACTTAAATATTGCCTTCATGTTGATACGAAGATACCTACTGTGCAAGTGTGCTCATACCTATTTTCTTGTCTTTTCAGGAAATACTAGTGGATCGGATTCAGATTATCCTAGTAGCGGGTCCGAGAGTGATTGATGATATATTTGAATGAGAGGAGCCAAAGTAATCTAGTGTCTAGTTGAGTCAGATTGTAATTTCCTATTTTCTTGAGTCAAAGGATGTAAAGATGTTAAAAGTCATGATCTTATGTACATTTGGATCATTATTATGAATAAAGCGGATTTTTAGATTAATTACTTGTGCAATTACTTTTATGTGATTGTCTAACACTCTGATTTTTTTGCTTGCGAGAGGCTTACCATGCCGACTGTTCACGTTCCCGAAATTCCTTCATCTGTATTAAAAGCTCGGGGCATGACAATTAAAGTGGTATCAGAGCCTAGGTCTATTAAAGTCCTAGGAAAATGACACGTTTGTTGTACAGGTGGAATGTCGGTCTAGAGGGGGGGTGAATAGATTCGCCCCCAAATTCAAAAACTATTGCAGACTTATGTGAACAATTAAAACTATGCGGCTTAAGCGAAAATTAAAGCGTATACTCTATGCATAACAAAGACGGACCTAGGCATGCATCTAGCGGAAGTCACAAGCGAATGCAAACAATCACACACAAAAGGAGATATGGATTTTTAGGTGGTTCGGCCAGACATCCAGTCTGCCTACGTCCACCCCTCACCAAACTCGGTGAGACTTCCTTCCGCTGACTCACTGCTTGAAAACTCCGTTGACTCACAACTTGAACACTCCGTTGACTAACAGCTTGATTAACAGAACAAAAAGGAAAATGAAATATTGAATAAACGAATGAACACAGGTCGAGTGTAGAATTCTCCTGATGATTGGGTATCTCGATCTGTGGATGGAGTTCATCGAGCTTCTTCTCTAATTCCAGATCTGGGCTGATCTGGTGCTGCTGCTGATGCTTCTCCTGCTACTGCTCTTTTGATGCTACTAATCTTCTATTGTTGCTGATCTTCCACTTGTAGAGGTCATGCTGCAACTCTAGATCTCCTGGCGCTTCTCTAGTTTTCTTCCTCTCCTTCTTCTTATTGATCTAGGTCGCGCAGGCCCTTTCTCTCTTCTCCTTCCCACAAGATGCAGCTTCTTTCTCCAGCAGTCGCGCCCTTTTTAGTTCGCTGCTACCTATCTTTTTTCAGCCTTCCCGCCACCTATTTTTCAATTTTTGAAGAGCACCCAGAATATCTGCTAGTTTAGTTGGAGAACCGGTGGGAAAAACTCCTATTTTTCAGCAAAGAAGTTGAAGACTCAGTCTTCTCCTTATGCAACAACAAAATCTGATAAAACCCACGTTTCTTGGCCCATCTGGACCCTCTATGTGCGTGCCATAATCGATCCATACCTTGGGTATCGGATCTAGTAACAATTGGGTTCGTTTTAGGGTTTACAACTCGAATCTCCGGTGAGAGTCGACTCATAGGGCCTTCAGAGTCGACTTCTGGATGATCCCAGAAATACCTCGTTTCTGTCTGCTAGTCAGAGTCGACTCATGGGGGCTTCTGAGTCGACTTCTACTCCAGTCCAGAACCTGGGTGGTTCTATCTACAGTCTATGGTCGACTCTCAGGCAGTTTTGGTCGACTCCTGCACCCCATATGCATGATTTGACCAGTTTTGGAGATCTTGAAGGTTGAACTTCTGTATTTTATTGGGTCCATTCTTCTTCTTTGGCTGGTCCATTTAGTCATCAAAATACCTACATTGGGCATTTGGATACCAAACAATTGCAAATTAATTATTATGCCATATAGCTTCTTTATTGATGACCAGCTTTGGTTCAATTCAACATATTGCATGTACTTATGGTGAAGACAATGAGATACAGATTGTCACCATTAAAACAAGGGATGCACAACATTCTCCCCCTTTTTGATGATGGCAACTGTAGATCATTGTGAACTATGAATGAAAAGTGTTCATGATAGATAAGTCATTATGATGAATAAGTCATTGTGAATAGACAAACAAGCATATCAATCTCTCCCGACTTGACACTACATTACTCACAATGACTTGACACTCTCTCCCCCTTAAATCAATCTCTCCTAACTTGATGCTCTTTACACTCTCTCCCTCTTCATATCTCCCCCATACATCAAACTCTCCCCCTGTATGCAATACAGTGATTTGTCACTCTCTCACAATGACTTGACACTCTCTCCCCCTTTGACATCATCAAAACAAGACTGGGGAGTTAAGAGAGTGAGAGACAGGATCAATGCCAGGTATTGAGAAAAAGAAATTAATGAAGCTGTTAGGGATGAGAGGGAACATTGGCATGAATGAAACTATTCATGATTTTCAACATGGTTCATAAGAGAAGTTTCATTTGATGGTAGAAATTGAGAAACACTCATCAAATTTCTTAAAGGCTTAGGTAAATGACCTTATTGTTGCCAATGGTTCAAGACATATAAGCCTTAAATCTGAAGTTAAAAATCGAGAGCAATTTCATTCTAGCACATATAACAGTGTTAAAACAACCTCTTCAAACTAGTTCCCGTCCAAGCTCTTTTAATTGTCAAAATGATTTCATTGGACACCTCTGGGAAGCGTTTTCACTAGTATTGATGTTAAACTTGTGCAAATTTTGATATTTGCCTTGGGTCAACTATTTCACCATTATTCAAAAAAAAGAATTATTTTAATTACACGGTCAAGTTCATCACATACCTTTTTACACGAAGAAACACATTTTTTACACGCCAGAGTCCCCGGTTACTCAGCATGCCTAACCATCCCGCCTATGTAATCAGGTGGTCACCTTTTTATGTGAGGATACAAATGGATTAGACGACAGTATCCCCAGTTACTCAGTGCACCCAAACACTCTCCCTTACTGTTGGGACAGAGTTAACTTGGCTCGTCATGCCACACATGCCTCAATCGTTATTCAATATGATTTTTTTTTCGAAAGAGGCAGCAATTTCTCGGAAGCCAAATCATTGCTCTGCTAAGTTTTTCATGGCTATAGCGTATTCCCTTTTTGGCTTTTCCAAGATACAAGTTTAAAAACAATACTAAGTTAGAACCTTTTAACTAGAGTGGCTTCATTACTATCAAAAATTCAATCTCAAGAGAAAGTGAGGACATAGTTCTCTTAGGCTGATTCAAAACAGTTATATGAACATAGGCCAAAATTTTCATAGGCGTTTAATTTCAAATTTCAGAGGTTTATAGACCCCAAACCATTAAGTTATTTCCATGGGTCAATTTTAATAGCTCTCTAAGAAACTAAAAGAGTGTTTGCCCATAGCTCCCCCTGAAATTATGAACCTGTGTTGAAATCAGATGGGCCGGAAAGCATTCAGAATACAATTAGTGCAATAGAGATGTAAGAGTGATGATACCAATTGTTGATGGTAGAATGAGGAGTTTTGCAAGGCTTCTTGACATGATGAGAATGGATGCACGAATGATGTTCAGAACAATAGGGACACAATGATTGGAAATGGGGCTCTAATCAAAGGAGTGGAGTTAAATATTGTCGGGCTTTTGGCGTCCAGCATATAGGGCGTCGTTAATAATTAGCGTCTCTCTAAGAGGGCGCAATTTTCTTTTTAAATATTTCAAATGGAGGAATAAATAGCGTTCTTTATGTCGGGCGCTATATTTGAATAGCGGTCATTACCGTGGACGCTAATTCAGTTGGGTTATTTATTTTTGGCTGTTAATATGTGTTGAGACCTTGTAAGTGTATAACTAATTATTCCTTTGTAAAAATTTAATTTATTTAAGAAATTTTACTTCTCTAATTGTCAGGGGTGCTACACCCTCCCCCACTTAAAAGAATTTGGTCCCCAAATTCAACTGCATGAATGGAGACATGGAGGGTATAGGGTACTTATAGTTCTAGAATAACTCCGGATATCCCTTTCACATATATTCTTCAGTTTCCCATGTAGCTTCTTGCTCTAAGCATTTGTTCCATTGTATCTTCACCATGGGAATGGTCTTGTTTCTTAAGACTCGAATCTCTCGATCAAGAATCTTCATTGGCTTCTGCTCATATGTGACGTCCTTTTGAATCACCAGGTCATTATGATCAATGACGTGGAAAGGGTCATGCACATACTTCTTCAGCATGGAGACGTGGAACACGTTGTGCACTTCCGATAGTTGAGGAGGCAAAGCAATGCAATAAGCTACCTCGCCAACTCTTTCCAGTAATTCGAATGGACCAATAAATCTCGATGTAAGCTTGCCTTTAACACCGAATCTTCTAATGCCACGGCCAGGAGAAACCTTGAGGAAGACATGGTCCCCAATTTGGAACTCCAGGTCTCTTCTTCTGTTGTCAGCGTATGACTTCTGCCTGGACTGAGCTATCTTGAGTCTATCTCTGATGAGTTGGACCTTCTCATTTGTATCTCTAACCATATCTGGGCCTAGTATTTGTTTTTCACCGACTTCATCCCAGCAGATTGGAGATCGGCAACTCCTGCCATACAGTGCTTCGAATGGAGCCGTTTGAATACTGGCCTGGTAGCTGTTGTTGTAAGTAAACTCGGCCAGGGGCAAATGGTCATGCCAACTTCCACCGAAGTCAATAACACAAGCTCTCAACATATCTTCAACAATTTGGTTTGTCCTCTCTGTCTGACCATCTGTTTGGGGATGGAAGGCAGTACTGAAGTTAAGTCTAGTCCCAAAAGAGTGTTGTAGACCCTTCCAGAAGTGTGAGGTGAATCGCGGGTCTCGGTCAGACACAATGGTTACAGGTACACCATGTAACCTGACAATCTCCTTGATGTAGAGTGCAGCTAGGACATCAATCGACCAATGGCTCTTAATAGGTAGAAAGTGAGCCGATTTGGTGAGGCGGTCGATTATAACCCAGATACCATCATGTCCGCCTTGAGACTTAGGCAAGCCCATGATGAAATCCATATCGATATCTTCCCATTTCCACTTGGGAATGTCGAGAGGATGTAACTTCCCAGCAGGTTTCTGGTGTTCAGCCTTTACTTGCTGGCACGTGAGACAGTGAGATACAAAATCTGCTACCTCTCTTTTCATATTAGGCCACCAAAATGTTCTTTTTAAGTCCTTGTACATCTTAGTCGCTCCAGGGTGAATAGTGTACCTAGAGCGGTGAGCTTCTTCTAGAATCTTCTTCTTTAACTCAAAATAGTATGGTACACATGTCCTCTCATGGAATAACAGTCTGCCATCATCTGTTGTCTTGAAGTCAGGCCTCTCGCCTAGCTTATCTTTTATGTCTACAAGTTGGGGGTCTTCTTCTTGCAGTCTCTTGATTTTTGAAAGTAGGTCCGGATGCAAACTCATATGTGCCAGAGTAATGCACCTTTCCTCCTTGTTCAGGCTTATATCAAGTTCTGAAAATCTCTCCAATAACTTCCATTCCTGAATCATCAAACTAGCAAGCATCGCTCTTGGTTTCCGACTTAAGGCATCAGCCACAGAATTACCCTTGCCAGGGTGGTATTGAATAGTAAAGTCGAAATCCTTGAGGTATTCCAGCCAACGCCTTTGCCTCATATTAAGTTCCTTCTGGGAAAATAGGTACTTGAGGCTTTTGTGATCGGAGTACACAGTAAATGATTGTCCGTAGAGATAGTGTCTCAAGATCTTTAAGGTAAACACTACCGCAGCTAGTTCCAGGTCATGCACTACGTAGTTTTCTTCGTGTTTCTTCAATTGCCTAGAAGAGTATCCAATAACTCTTCCTTGTTACATCAAAACACATCCGAGACCAATACCGGAAGC
This sequence comes from Amorphophallus konjac, assembly GCA_022559845.1. NCBI lineage: Eukaryota > Viridiplantae > Streptophyta > Magnoliopsida > Alismatales > Araceae > Amorphophallus > Amorphophallus konjac. The sequence continues at coordinate 71,699,643 of CM040128.1, read as the reverse complement.
ATCGGTATAAACCTCGTACTTCTCTCCCTTAACAGGTAAGTCCAAGACCGGAGCAGTGGTCAAGTGGTCCTTTAAGGCTTGAAAACATCTTTCACAATCCTCATTCCATTCATATGGTATTTCCTTGCGAGTCAACCTGGTGAGTGGAACTGCAATCTTTGAGAAGTCCTTGATAAATCACCGGTAATAACCAGCAAGACCCAAGAAACTTTGTATTTCTGTTGCATTGGTAGGTCGGTCCCAGCTCTTCACAGCTTCGACCTTTGCAGGATCCACAGAAATTCCATCCTTTGAAACTATATGGCCTAAGAAAGCCACTTCTTCTAGCCAGAACTCGCCCTTGATAAATTTAGCATACAATTGATGATCCCTTAATATCTGCAACACTATCCTCAAGTGTACTTCATGCTCCTCTTTAGACTTTGAATATATTAGAATGTCATCAATAAATACCACAACAAATTTATCTAGATGTGGTCTAAAAATGCTATTCATAAGCTACATAAAAGTTACAGGGGCATTTGTTAATCCAAATGGCATAACCGTAAATTCATAATGCCCGTACCTGCTTTGGAATGCAGTTTTGTGAATATCCTCGTCCTTGATCCTCAATTTGTGATAACCCGATCGAAGATCAATTTTTGAGAAATACTTTGCTCCAGAAATCTGATCGACGAGTTCATCAATCCTCGGCAGTGGGTATTTATTCTTGATGGTGAGGTGGTTCAGCTGCCGATAATCGATGCACAGCCTCAACGATTCATCCTTCTTCTTGACGAATAGCACTGGTGCTCCCCATGGGGAAGTACTTGGTCTGATGAAACCCTTCTTCAATAATTCCATCAGCTGCTCCTTTAATTCCTTTAATTCTACGTGGGACATTCTATAGGGTGTCTTGGATATAGGTCCGGCACCAGGAACAAGGTCTATGGTGAAAGAGACTTCCTTTCTGGTGGCAAACCAGGTAAGTCTTCAGGGAACACATCGGGAAACTCCCGAGCTACTTGAATGTCTTCTAATGTGGCCACCTTAGCTTCCGTGGCAGTCACAAATGCTAGGAATGCCTCGCATCCCTTGTTGATGAGCTTGCTGGTTCAAAGAGCTGAGATAGCTGGTGATCTCTTCTGTGGAGTAATGTAAGTTCACTCCAGGTAATCCACAAAGGTTACTTTCCCATTTCGGCAGTCTACAGTTGCTCGATGGGCGGATAGCCAATCGGTACCTAGAATGACATCATACCCTTGTAGGTCTAAACATATCAGGTCGGCAGGTAGATTGTGGCCTTTAACCATGTCTTTATAGTTTGGGTAATGGAAAGTGATATCAGACTCATTCCCTAACGGGGTGGAAATCCCTAAGTCTATCCATTCAGGTTTCATAGAGAATGAAGCAGCAAACTTCTTTGAAACAAAAGAATGGGTTGCACTAGTATCAAATAGAACTTGAGCAGAGTTAGAACAAATAGTTAAAATACCTTCCACCAGTCCACCTTCAGTTGGTTCCGTCTCCTGTAGAGCTTGGAGACGTCCTTGCTTCTTTTCCAGGCACTTTTCTTCCTTAGTCACTTCAGTTTGTTCATTCAGCAGTGGACAATCAGGGATCCGGTGTTCCCAACTCCCACAACGGAGGCATGCTCCTAGTTTCCTCCAACATTCATCGGCCTTGTGGTCAGGCTTGTCGCAGTACTTGCAAATTTCTTGAGGTACGGTGATGGAGAATGGCTTGTTGTTCGGCTTGGGCTTCTTATCCTTGGAGTACTCTCCTCCATTATTGGGCTGCTTCTTGTTAAAAGAAGGCTTGAAGTTGTTAGAAGTAGTAGCGTTCTCCTTCTTGTCCTTACCATGGATTTTATCAGATAGTTCCGTGGCATCCTCAAGCAGTTGGGCACGTCGGATAATCTCTGGATATACTTGGATATCCAATGGTGCTAGCTGAGTGATGAACTGGAGCCTAAGCCCATTCAAGAAGCGTCGGGCTTTCATTTTCTCCATGCCCACCAAATGAGGTGCGTACCTTGCCAACCTAGAGAACTGGGCCTCATACTTGGCCACGGTCAAAGTTCTCTACTTAAGAGCAGTAAATTCCGTGGCCTTTTTCCCTTGGACGCGGTCGGAGAAGTATTTGTTGTTGAAATGTTCAACAAAATTTGCCCAGGTTATATTGTCTTCCAACAATGTAGCTTCTACTGATTCCCACCAGCTCCTGGCATCTCATTCTAGTTGGAACGTCGCTAGCAGGACCTTCTCGTCGTCCGTGCACTACATGACACGGAATATCCTTTCAATCTCATTCAGCCAGTTTTCAACATCATATGGGTTAGAAGAACCCGTGAACTTCGGAGGGTTCAAGTTTCTGAAGCTCCTGTGGAGATCTCCTGCTCCACGGTGTGCTCCGCCCTACGCCATCTATTGTAGCGCTTGGGTAAAGTTCTGGACGGTTTGTTGCATCTCACGCCATTGTGCGCGCTCCGCAGCCATAATCCTACAAGGTATTTAAATCTTAATTAGTTCCTATCGATATTTATAAGGTTGGACATATTCGTATTTCAGATAGGATATCCTATTATGACTTAATCCCTTGGTTCTACCCAGTCTCACAGGTTTAAGAGTTGACCTATCCTTTGACTTGAGGTTACCTAGGAATTTGAAATCCTAAGCTCTGATACCACAAAAACTGTCACGCCCCGAGCGCGGAAGGAACCCGGAGGACGTGACGAGTTTATATTCAATCATGTCAATCAGAGCGAAAAGAATTTCAACAGAATGACAGAGTGTGCAATAAAGTAATTAATCTGATACCATCAATCCATAAACCAAAATGACAATATCCATAAACTGATACCAATAATCCATCATACTAAAAACGTTTCTAATAGCGGAAGACTATCAAAATAGTATCCATCATCCCGAGGACATAAGCCTCATGCATCACGACTCAATTAAATAAGACGACATGACCATGACATCATAGGAAAAGACACGATGTAGTGGGACTTGGCACGAAGGTTGTTGATAATAAGATGATTCCCAGACATGCTGTGTCCAGGAAGCAAGATCCAGCATGACACTTGAAAGCTCTACGCTCATCACTCTTGATCATCCCCATCTGGTTGCGAGTCAGAATCCGAGTTACCTGAAAAATATTGGGAAAACACTTGATGAGCGAACGCTCAGTAGGAATTATATCTTTAGACCCAGACTAGCTTTAAGTGATTAATACATTATGCAATTGTAGCAAGTTCATGCATGAGAAAAATGTAAGTAAATAACGAGAGTGAAATATCAAGAACGCTAGCAAGATAGCATGTGTATCAAGTAAAATTTTCAAGGGGACCAAGCATGTAGTATCGAGTCATGTCATGAGATAGTGGCTACTTATTTATTCAAGTACTTGCCCATTCCGGGCCACGCAAGTCAAGCAAGTCAAGTCAAGCACGAGAGAGAGATTGTGGAACATCAGAATCAAGATAGTCATGCACTCCGGTGCAATGTCACACCGTAATCATTTAACTCCCATGGGCACAAGTACTTTCGGGTGCTCCTCCCAGGACCAGATTGGGCCCTATATGCGCAGGCATTGGTTGTATGATTTGACATCCACTAAGTTTATAGTAGCCAAGAATTTCAAATGAATAGATCATTGTAGGATAATAAGGTGGATTCACGGAATTTGGAATTCAAGGAAGATATAGCGTGTAGAGATGACTTAGCTAAAAATTCGAGACATTTCATAAAACTGGGTAAATGGCGTCCATCAGGGAAGCCGCAGAATAGAATTGGCATCCATAGCAATGGGTGCTCATTCTGGAAATGGATAAATAGGCACGAAAGTAAATAACGTCCTCCAAACAGGGCGTTATTTGTAAATGGCGTCTGCTACACTGGGCGCAGATTACCGGAAAGTGACAATTTCCCATAAAAGCCAGAAACGGCATTTCATGAGGGTTGGGCGTCATGTTTCTTCAGAGGGACATGACTATGACACTGTGTAAAGGGTTTTTAGGGTACAACCTGCTCGGCTGCCTTGAGGGAATCCAAGGCTAGCGGAGACAGACAGAGGTCTCTAAGATGAAATCGCCAGTCCGAAGGAACAGAATGTCTAACGGAGGGCTCAATCACCTCGGAGAGCTGAGGGTAATCGATAGAATCAAAATAGGGACCTCATCCACGGAATGGGATTAGAGTGTCAAGCGGTGCCCCATGGTGGGGTTGGAAAACTCAGGAAACCAGTCGATCAGAAGCAAATAGCGTCCTGTCTGGCAAGCGCTATATCAAATAGTGTCTGCTAGGACAGCCGCTCATTAATTAATATTATTGCATGTTTTATGTAATCAGCGTCCTTCCAGGAAGGCGATGATTCCCAATTTCTAAAATTTCAGCTTATAGATTACATGAAAACAATTCCAGGTCATGGATATATTAATCAAAATGTAAAGAAAATAGCATTCAGGATTTCAGGCGTTAATATTAATTAACGTTCCATCTAGCAGGCGTACATTAGTTACCATTTACAAGAAATTATTAATCGTGTCTATAACACTAACATGTATTTCAGGTTTTTAGCATCCTGTCAAAAGGGGCGCTCATATGAAATAGTGTTTGTTTTAACAAGCGTTGATTCTTTTAAGTATATAGGAAACTAATTTATGAACATGTTGTGATCAATCGTCAGTTTTTTAGCGTCCTGATCGTCAGGCGCTGATAACAATTAGTGCTCCACATGGTGGGCGATAATTATCAAAATACGAAAAACATGAAATAACAGGCATGATCCAAGAACAAATAGCGTCCTCTATGTGAGGCGCTGTTTCAAATAGCGGCCACGGGTGTGGACGCGGATCACTTTAAAAATAGGAACTACAAATAATGATTCCAGGAATATTTGACATGATAACGATGCATGCATTAATACATTTTAACTGGATTAATCTTAGTTGGGTCAAAGTGTTGATATTTATTTCCTATCTTTTATCTTACTTTTGAGGTTTGCAAAGTAATATGGCAAGATGACAAACAAGCAATCAAAGATCTACTCAAACCTATGAACATGTGAACATGGACCTAGGCAATCATAGCTAGCTCTAGCATGGGCATGCTATCTCAATCAAATTACGCTAAGGAAAAGGAAAAAAACACACGTCGGGGCGTGGAGCAAGGAATAAATAAAAACACACCGCTAGGGGTGGAACAAGCAAGGGAAATAAAGATGTGATGAAGAAGACAGCTAATGCCCAATACCAAGGAAAGACGTGATCGCCACCAAAGTAAACACAAGTCAAAGACTCGAATGTACCTTGGAAATAGGTGGATGAAACACCCACCCACGGGAGAGAAAACCAAGGAAAGCCTGTAGATCAACTTGGAAGTAACGGCCAGAACCCCGTGCGTCGCTTAGAAGCGACGACCGTACGATAGACCGCCGGAAGAGAGTGACGCGCCTGCACCAGATCGTCAGGTAACCTACAGTAGTAAAGCTTGAATTCTTTTAACTCCAACTCTTCCAGCCGGCTAGAAGACTTGGGCCTCGTGCTAATGAACCTGGAAACCTGCCAAAGATGTAGAAAGACAAGACAAGACAACCTCAATTAGCCCTCTTCACAAGCATAGCATCAATTCTTAAAGAGTTTAAGAACATCAAAAGGAGGGGGAATTACTGGGGAGTTTTTGGTTTTTTAACCCCTCTGGGTGTTTTTAAAAGTTTGGGAGGATGTTTGTATGCTTAAAGAACAGTAAAAAACGTGGAGGAAGAGGAGGGACAATGCTTTGTTTGAGAAAAACCAAGGAAGAACTTAAGCATGCAAGGATGAACTTGAAAGACAAAACTAAAGTACTCCCTTGATTAGAAGATGGATGGACATGGGAAGCAGCTCCTCCTGGATGAAGATGGCTCCTGAGTTCGGCAGCACTTCGTCGCGAATTCAAATCTCCTCCTTTTGGCCATGAAGTCAAGGGTTCTATTTATAGACCCTCAAACTCTTAGGTCGAGCAGAGGATAATTCAGCAGGAAAGAGGGATAAATCTTAGCAAATCCTCGAAGATAATATCACCAAGAGTCCATAGAAACAAACGGGGGGTCCTGAGGATCAGATTTGAAAGAGATAACGTCAATCCAATATCCTTATCTTGACCACGGAGTAGCAGAGAAAAGGCCTGAACTGCCAGGACTCTCGGAAGGAAGTAACGGCTGCACGACAGACCGCCACTTGGAAGTAACGCATCAAGGAACGACCGCCATTTTCAACCCTATCCCAAAGAGATAAGATCAACGGGAAGAAGATCCAAACAATAGGACTCTTCAAGGAAGCGACGGCCAAGGCATAGGGCGTCATAGTGAAACAACGGCTGTACGATAGACCGTTATTATCAACGTGTAATTAAAAAGGATAAGCTTTGAAAAATGAGGCCTTAAGCCTTAGGCTCTTCAAAAAGTAACGGCCCAGGTTCTATCCGTCAGAAGGAAGCAACGCGCCTGACTGAGACCGTTATTATCATTGAGGTTCCAAAAATAGAGTGAAGGGTTTTGCTAAGCTTCATCCAACGAAATGCCACCGAGAGCCACATCTTAATCTAGGAATTAAGACCCAAGAAACAGGCTTCAACTGATCAAGAGACTAATCAAAGAATGAACAACTCGGAGCATCATATAAAATGAAATAAGGAGATGACCCGACTTATTGGGTATAAAACGGGTGTCAATAGATGCCCCTCCTTAACGTCCTCTTTGCAGGGGAGCGAGCGGAGGTGAAGCGGAAGTGAAATGGAACATGGAGATGAAGCGGAAATGAAGCGGAGTGTATCAAAAAGAGGGCGTTAAGGTAAACGACACCCGTTCTGTACCAACAAGCAATAGGAATTTTCTGGAAAACCTCAAATTGATCGCAAGGACATAGCCAGCCAAAGGACGCGAGTCTGGAGGAACTAATTAACTAAGGAAAGGAAACACGGCTAGCCGCCGGAGGCAACGGAAAGGAAAGAGACTAAACTCCAGACAGGAATCTTCAGCGAACCAGATCACGCGAGCAAATCGAAGGAAACCTTCTAATTCAGAGTGGAATAATTCTCCTTATTCAAGATTAAGAACACAACCGTTCACCATTAATGAGACATCTTGAACAAATGAAACTCATGAATGCTCAAAGAATGCGCATGATGCATGCTGGGCTAAAGGAAAAGAAATCATCAAAACGAATGCAAAGAAAGATAAAATAGAAAAATACTCGAGAATAATAATGCTAGTTTGGAGAAATCGGAGTCATGACACTATCTGCAACCACGGCGTGCAAGACAGAACCATCGTCCCCAAATTTTACAATCTAACGGCCTATCCAACGATTAATCGTGTGAACTTAGATCATCATCATTTTTGTTTAAGGGGAACATCAGATCCCAGGACACATGAATGACCAGCCGGTTCTCGAGGTAATATATCATAAGTAACATATAGTAATGCATTAAGGGAGTGAGGGAACAAGATACAATACCTGACTTACCTGCCTGACGGACGATAAAGCATGACTTCACTCATAATTCCTTCATGAAAGATAGGTTAGCCAACAATAATAAAAATGATCATGTACCAAGTCGTAACCATTTGTACATGCGAGAGGCATCAATAAGGAACAACATGGAAGAAAATGGAACCATTTTGACATTAATTAGACCATTTAATTCATCAAGAAACTTGCAAGTTTGTAACGGTCTCATGTACGTGCGTTACATAAAGTAACGGACCATCCCTAGTCCGTCATAAACAAGGCAGTTCACATTCTTCAATAAAACAGTGCCAACACATGTAACGGTCAAATCCAGACGCGTCAGAATGATGTGACGGTCGGTCGATAGATCGTCACATTTCCTGAGTGTTCAAAAAAACAACCGAACGGTCACGGCCCGTTCATTCCAACACTCAACGCCCAAAAAACCTCAAAACCGAGAGCTCCGGTGATTCCACCCCCACCGCTCCAATGGCCGGCGACGAGGCACCCCAGCCGCCACCAAAGAAGAGAGAGAGAGGGAAGAGGATGGCAATACGGCGGTTCCACCGCCGTCTTGAACGGGAGGTGATCCCGCCGGTGGAAGAAGAACGGCCGGCGAGAAGAAACCCAACAGAAGAAGAAGCAGTCCCCACGGCTGAGGAGGACCAAGGGGAAACCTCACTGGGTGCAGAGGAGCCCAAAAAACCAGAGAAAAAGAGGAGGAGAGACATGGACCGTGATGTAGGCCCCCGCCCTAATTTTCCAATTTTTGATTTTTTTTGTGTTTATTTATGGATGCATGTGAGGGAATGGGGTAGAAATGGGTCTACGAACCCACTAGGATCAATTGTAGGCCATTTGGCCATAGTGGGAGACCACGGGGATGCAAGGGAAAAAATTCCCAAATGCAGATAATGTGACGGTCCTGCCAGCGACCGTCACACACCCGACGCATCAGGCTGCGTCCGTCAGAGTCAAACGACGCCCCACCCCAGGGCCGTCACTTTAGCCAGGGAATTAAACTATTTTTTAGGGTTTTCAATTTTCAAATTTTTGTTTTGTTTTCAATTATGAATGATTATGCAATGATTATATGATGCAATCGGACTAATGAATGATCTAATATGTAATGCAGGGGAAGAGACGGTCGCGGATCTCCTGGCTACAGATCCGGGCAGTGTACCAGGCATTGCCCGACTACCAGAGAGAGAGATTAGCCGGCATGGGATTCACCGAGGTGCTCAACATCGAGGTGATCCGGATGGACACGCCGCTGCTGTATGCCTTGCTCGAGAGATGGGACCCGATCAGCAGGGCGTTCATCTTCCCGTGGGGCCACATGATCCCCACGCTAGAAGACATAGCAAGGATTACCAGATTGAGAGTCCACGGAGCCGCGGTGACAGGGTGGACATACGGCGACTACCGAGAGATGGCGCAGCAGCTGCTCGGGCTGGATTTGATCAGGCCGGGACAGTCCTCCTCTCAGCTTTCGAGGTCAGTGCTGCAGGAGAGCTTAGGCTTGAGAGGAGCGGCGATCACCGTGGGAGAACTACCCGAGGAGCATCTGGGCAGAGTGATAGACCAGGTGCGCCCTCGCGTGGCGGCGGAGGCTGGACCAGAGGGAGACATGGTGCTCAGACGCTTCCTGATGCTGCTATTCGGGAAGCTCCTCTTCGCGACTCGGGCGGATGTCATCAGCTGCAGACTGCTGCCGATGATAAAGGATTTGGGCAGAGTCAGGAGATACGCCTGGGGAGTAGCAGTACTCGCATTCTTGTTCGAGTCCCTCAGCACTACGGACCGGCAGACGATGCTGGGCGGCTTCTCACCTTTCCTACAGGTAAATGCACTTCATATGTTTTCTATTATGCCATGAATATTGATGCCATGATTTATGCAAATGATTTATGCAATGATTTATGCAATGATGCGACTGACTCAACTTCTAAATGCAGATCTGGAGCTATATGTACCTCCCAGGCATCGGGAGAGGCGCACTACTCCATCCCGGCCTCATACCAATCGCGAGGAGTTGGTCGGTGGCGAGGGACACAGGGTCGATCATTAGACTGACCCGGACGATCCAGGACGACCTGGACTCCTTCCCGCATACATCGGTAAGTCCAGAACTCAAAAATGATTTCTATATGCTTTTAAAATGCTTCTAAATGCTTCTATATGCTTCTAATGCTGACAAATGCTGACGAATGAATAAAAATGCTTTCAGGTGAGATGGACCCCATACCGCGATGAGGGTTACACGGGACAGCCGTTGGTAGAGGTGGCCTTATCGTACCGGGGGCGAGACATATGGTTGCATTGCATCCATATCATCGAGCCTCTGCACTACAGGCTGATCCTGCGGACCCGGGGACTACACCAGCCTGAGGTGACCTTTCCACGCCACAGCGATGACCACCCTGGCAAGTCAGCAAGGGGCATCAGCGGCAATGTGGATTGGTGTGCCCGGAAGGCGAAATACGTCCACGATTGGAATAGGCGGGGCCGAGCGGTGAAGGAGCGAGACGAGAGCGACGAGGCATATCTAAAGGCCTTCGCTCGACTCTACGGCGACCGGGTGTACCGAGGTACCCGACGACCGGTATGCAATTCTAAAACTCTAAACTTTTATTATGCAATGTGCAATATGATATATGCTGACTCATGCTTTCTAAAATGCAGCTAGACCCCGAGGGACGGATAGCCGAGCTGGAAGGGCTACTCCACTCCACCATCCAGCAGCGGGACGGGTACCAGTCTTCCCTGGAGCTCCTGGTGAGACTAAAAACTTAAATGCTCATGATTTATGTAATGATGTTCATGATGCAAATGCCAATGTCAACTAACCATGACTTCTAAATGCAGCGGGCCGAGGGAGCCCAACGCGCTGGGCCGGATGCCCCATCGTCTTCCTCGCAGCCTGCGGGAGGCAGGGCTGAGCAGGAGGCCGACTTTGCTCGGGCGGTTGCCCGGGCCGAGGAGGCAGAGGCCACCCTCGCGGAGCGGGTAAGAGACTAAAAAATGCTTATGACTATGCCTAATTAAATGCTTCATGACTAATGATATAAAATGCAATCTACAGGCGAGGGATCTAGCAGCAGCAGTGGCCGAGGCCAGCCAGGCGAGAGCAGAGGTAGAGAGAAGCCGGGCCGAGACCGATCGAGCCCGAGCAGAGACGGAGCTGGTACGGGCAGAGATGGCCCGGCTGAGAGCGGAGACCCCGTGACGCCCAGATGATGTAGAGATGGAACAACTCCGGAAGGAGTTAGCGCGGGCACGAGCTGAGGTGGAGGAGCTTCGGATCGGGACGGCCGACTTGGATCGCTACCGGACCGAGGCACGGGAGACGCGGCGTCAGATCTTTACACTGAAGATCGAGCTGCGGACACTGGAGCGGACGGTCCGGATGATGGGCCGGGGACCGGAGCGGAGTGCCTCCCAGAGTGGGGTACATAGGAGTGCCGCCCCGAGCGGCTCAGTAGGAAATTTCCTTGTCAGCTCCTCCGCCCAGCGGAGGAATGAGAGGGCAGAGAGAGGACAGCAGGAGGAGAGTGCTTCCATAGCACCGCCACCCGTGAGGAGACCCGAGGATAGAGAGGATGAGGGCGGTCCGGCGGATAAGCCGACCGAATGATGTATTTTTATGTTTTTTTCTTATCTTTTGTATAGAACTTTTGGCAAAAATGGAATGAGATCCCTTCTTTTTAGTTTTCTGTTTTGTTTTAATTTTATGCGAGCGTGAATGAATGAATGTGAAAAAAGCAGGATGGACGAAATGTGAATGAATGAATGAGATGTATGTAGGAATGTGTGAAAATGGGAAGAGGACGGGGTGTACAATGTAAAAGACTGCCAAGTCTAGGCAAGGGCAGAAGGAATAGCCCGAACTCAGCAGCAGAGAAAGTGACGGTCTAAGATCTGACCGTCATAATCAAACGACGCTCTGGTGAGAGACCATTAATCATCAGAGGCCCACTCTGGCAGTGGGGCATCAGGATAAACGACGGCCAACCGAGGGTGCGTCAAAGACAAGTAACGGCCAAGGGTCAGACCGTTGATCATGGCAGAACGATAGTTGGTCAGGGCAACTAGCAGGAAATGCGACGGTCTGAAGGAGACGCGTCAGACTTAAGAGACGGTCATAAGTAAGACCGTCAGGAAGCGTTTAGCCCAGAAGAGAAGGAACTGAGTGCTGGGAAAATGACGGCTCAGGGTTTGTGCGTTACAGAAAGCGACGGTAGACCCGTAGACCGTCATTCTCTACAGAACATGATTCGGGGAATTGAAACCCACAGAAAATGCGACGGCCAAGGGCTGGCGCATCGGAATGAAGTAACGGCCGCACGATGGACCGTTAGAATCTGGGTTGTAATCCAAAACGAATTGAGCCGAGATAACTAAAACCCGAGGTTTAGCCACTTAGTCCATCATTAGAACTTATCCTGATTGAAGATAAAGCCTTCTAGTCTGAATCTTATCCTTCCAAAGTTAAATATAAGCCTTAGCAACTTGGAACCTTAATCAAAATCGCAGTTTTGCTGAAACCTCTATTCTAGGGTTTGAAGAGATCTTCCAAAGAGCAGAAAGCAAGATGAAGAGGAGCTTCGAGATGATGGCTATGGAGGAGAAGGTTTACACCGGCCCTAAGGCTGCTAGGAGGGAACATGGAGAGCTTCAACGGCTAACCTCAATTCCCAAACACCTAAGCTCCAACGTCCAAAGAGTGGTAAGTTCTCACAACTCATCCAAAGTTCAGAATTTTACTGCACTTATTCTTTTCATGACTTCCTTCTTTCTTCCTTTCCTTCTTCAAGCCCCTCCCTGGCCCAAGGTGTTATTCCAATCTGAAGTGGGTGGCTCCCATGGTAAAGGCACTCCCCATAGAGGTCACATCAATCCTTAAAGCATGGCACCTCCAACCTCTCTTGGTTTTAGGCAAGAATTTCCAGAAATTATCCTTTGATTGGCCAAGCCTTTCAGCACTTGTGGAATTATGGCATCCACAAACTCATACCTTCATCTTCCCTTCCTTCGAAGCAACCGTCCTATTGGAGGAGGTAGAAACCTACCTAGCCCTTCCTAAGACTAGGGTGGGGGATTAAGACCGGGTTTGCTACACAATCGAGCCTATCGACCCGTCCTTGATCTTGAGTGATTTCATTCACAATCCAAAGGACGTGAGGACCATGATCAGCCCACACCACATTCACTTGATACCCTTGGCGCAATGGATAGTGTCTCATTGTAAAAACAAGTGGGAGAGACATGAAGCAATAGCCAAGGCAGTGGCGGTTTGCTTGTGTGGAGTCTTTCTTTTTACTACTACCGACCACCTCTTAGACATCCAAAATCTTGGCATTATTAGCGGGCTGTGGCGGGGAATGTCTATCTCTCAAGCGGTCCTCTCATACCTTTACGAAGGACTAAGCTCGGCTTGCATAGGGGGCCCCTTGTTTGGTTCCATGATACTCCTTGAGTGCTAGATGGGAATAAGAATCAAATTCCTTTCTAAGGAAGACATAATTTCAGCAAGCCGGATCTTCGGGAGCCACCCTCTCTTCTTTATTGGAGGGGCATTTGGGTATTCTCCTCAGGTTGAATGCAAGACGGCGGATAAGAAAACTCGGGACGAATGGCGCCTCTTCCTTAACATTCTTCCAATGGACAAGTTCATCATGCGACCAAGAGTCCTCCGAAGCACTCTTCTCAAAATATCGCGGCGTCAAGGCCTGGACCTCCAGCTAGTAGGGAACACTACCATGGCGATCTACAACCCGCATCGATGCCATCTTCAGATCGGACTACCTCGAATCAGCGTTTCTGCACTATCACACTACCCTCCCCTTCTACCTAGGAAGATGGGGACCGAGGAAGATGAACGAGCAGTCCGGAACGCGCTGACCATGTGGGAGATCAGCAAGGTGCGTTCGTGGCAAGCAGAAGTTGAAGAGAACGACGAAGCACGCCGAGATTACATGAAAGAGTTGAGAAGAATCCGCCCTCTTGCGGATAAGAAAGTGAATGTATCTTGATTTTTCTTTTTGTTCATGAGAGATATCATGTAATTGACAATCGAAGTTGAATTTATCAAGAATTATATTTCATTAATCTTTGCTTGAATGAGATGAGATTGCCATATTTGAATGATCTTGAGTTCCATAGTTTGAAAAGGCTAGAATGAGGTGAGCAAACAGGGCTTCTGGAGTAAGAGACGGATATGCACTGGGCCGCCATAAAGAAATAATGGTCCTACGGCAGGCCGTCATAATGAGAATAACAAGAGCCCTGTCTCTGAAGGATATGACGGATGGGTCTTGAGCCGTTATATTCAAGTAACGGTAGATCTCAGACCGTCATAGTGATGGTTCAATGAAAAGGAAGAAGGCCCATGCCTGAAGGGAAATAACTGTCAAAGATGGGCCCGTTATATGACTGTAACGGTCTGATGCTGGCGCGTTACACACTTTGAACCTGCATAGTTGTGAGCTTTTGCTTTTGGACTTGTCCCTGTATTCTGCACATACTCAAACATGAAACAAGTTAGATCTGTTCTTAGACTCAACCCCTTGCCTTGAAGCAAGTTAGATAATGACCGTTTCTTGATGTTTGGTCAAGGGGTGGAGCCTTTATTAAATAGGCGAAAATATAATAAAGATGCGATGCATGCTATGCATATGATGGTATTTTTGGGAGTTTTGGAAAATATTTAATATTTTTGGATTTTTGAAAATATTTGTTTTGTTTTGGATTTTTGAAAATATTTGTTGTTTTTGGATTTTGAAAATATTTGATGTTTTTGGATTTTGAAAAATATTTGATGTTTTTGGATTTTGAAAAATATTTGATGTTTTTGGATTTTGAAAATATTTGATGTTTTTGGATTTTGAAAAACCAGTGCCTCTCTAGCAACGCGAGACCTTCCTCGTTTTAGGTTGAGTCTTGAGACCGGCGTGCGATAGTGTGACAACCCCTGTCCGAGACCTGATCATTGTGACGGTGTTTTTACCAATGCCATACCTAGGGTACTTATCTCAGTCCTAAAAGAAAAAAGGAACATGGGGGTAAGCTTTGGCCAGATGTAGAGTTTTAGAACTTGATTCCCTCACCGTACAACCCTATTAGAGATTTGGTCTGTTGTGCCGGGGCTTATATGTCCGTCATCGAACCTTTGTCCACTTAGGCATGCATGCGACCGGGCTCATAACGTCCCGCGGGGAACTGTACTGCCACTCTTGTCATGCCTAGTTTTCTTTTTTTCCTTTGGAGCTTTTGAAATTTCATTCACAGACTTTGAGATGATGCTTTTGATTTTGTTGGTAAAGAGTATTCCTTTTCTTTTCTTGTCCTTTTTTCCTTGTGGCGTCAGGTCATAACGGACTTGCCCCTATTTGAGACCTCTTCTCGTTAGGGAGCTTGGATTGGTGGTCTCCTCCTTATTTACTCCTTGCCCCTGGATTCAGCCGAAGAATGAAGCGGACAGGGACTTCAACTTTCCCCTAAAGCATGGCCGAGGAAAACGGTGTCTTATAAGCAAGGAACCCGACCAGGGATGTCGTGTAGTGTGTGATTGCCTTACTCGGGACCCTCTTTTCGAAGATAGGGAGGAAGTTCTTATTACCGGAGAAGCACATGGTTTAGATTTTTAAGGAAAGAAACGATTAAGATACAACCCATTCCACGGGTGAGAGAGCTCCTCACCTTCCGCGTTTACTAAACGATAAGTGGAGAGGGGGATTTCCGCAGCCCACCACAAAGGCAGCCCAACAAGACCCACAAGGTCCAACCAGGCGAGCCCACCCGGGTGATAGCCCACAGGGCCCACTTAGGGAGAAAAGCCCAATAAATAAGACTCGAGGAACTAACTCTCCCCGGCGGCCTTCTAGGCTCGGAGGGCCCGAGACAACGGTCAGGTCCCAAGGAAGGTCCGGCCTAAAGCCCTCTCCCCGTCCGAGAGAGATAGGCTCCAGTCGACCTATCCGACCCCACCCTCGCCGGGCCATGCCTATCGCTCGGACATGAGCTAGCATCCCCGAGGCTCGGTAAGGCCGGTTGATTATCTGCAGGTGCAGCCGTTCAGAGTCCTCCGCCAGCGAGAGAGTCAGGGGAGCCGCCGGACTCCAAGGGGATAACGTTCCCACGATCAGGCCATGAAAGCCCCCGTTAAAGACGTAACTCCCGCCGGGAACCCCTCAGCTTACAGGACTCCTGAAGGCGGCGCACTATTTAAGCAAAGGATACCCTCCGGAAGATGGTAAGATGAACTAAGCATTCACACACCCTAAGCTCCTGAGCACGATTCGCTTCACCCTTTGGTGGAGAGGATTCTCGCGCATCAGCTCTCTCCTCCCCCCATTATTGCTTCCACCATAGCTCTACTGACTTAGCCATCTGAGGGTTTTGCCCCAAGGAGATCCCCTGGGCCCTCTGATACGTTTCCCTATCTTGCAGATTCATCTTCTGGTGATCCATAGCCCGCTCAGGATCCAGCGCGAGATCTCGCCTCTTCATTTGGCGCCGTCTGTGGGAAACACACGAAAAGTCGAGATGGTGAGAAGAAGCTCAGGGAGAAGATCCGCCAGTGGGGCAGGTAAGGCTGTGGCGGCGGCGGGAGGCGCCCCCTCTAGGGTCTCGCAGAGCCCCCCCTCCAACGCCAGCATCCCCACCAACAGGCCACCACCCCCCCCCCGGCAGAGACAAGGGCACCCCTCGACGGTGGCGCCAACGCCTTCCAGGCCCTCAACGAAAAGATGGACATCCTCGTGGAGCTCATGAGGGCCCAGGCGGCCAGGGACGCAAGGTCCCGCGCCCCGTCAGGAAGTCCCCCTCGAAGGAGTGCAACGCAGCACACCGCCGGAGGCCGCTTCACCCTCCGCGGCCGACAGCTCCTCCGCAACGTTGTCGGAGGACCCTCGCATGCTCCGCCTGCGGAGCAAGAGGCTTCCTCCACGCCGAGGAGAGGGAAGCAGGGGGCGAGGCCGCCGCGCTCGGGCACTAGTGCCCCGGGAGATCGCCAAGACGCCCCCCCCAGCCCCACGGTGCGACTGCAGCCAGAGTTGTCCCTCCGGCTGCGAGATTTCGAGAGACGGTTCGCAGAGCAAGAGCGCGCCCTCCGTGCCCTGCAGAAGACCTCTCTCCCGGAGGACGAGGAGAAATCCCCTTTCTCCGAGTATATCTTGAAGGCAGAGGTCTCTCCCAGAGCCTCCATTCCAACCTTCAAGCTCTACGACGGCCAGGGCGACCAAGCCGACCACTACGATAGCTTCGATGCCCTGGTGACCCTTCATGGAACGCCGGATCCCATCAAATGCCGAGCCTTCGCGGCCACCCTGGTCCAAGGTGCTCTGGCATGGTTCCGGGCCCTCGCCCCTGGGTCCATTCGAGACTTCAGGCAATTCGGGTGAATTTTCAAGGAGAGTTTCACCGGTAGCGCCCCCTCAAGGTCAGTAGCGGGGCTCCTGGCTCTCAAACAGGCGCAAGGGGAGAGGCTCCAGACTTACATCCACCAATTTAAATCGGAAGCCCTCAGGATCCCCCGCCTAGATGTGGCCTCAGCCACAACCGCACTGACCGGGGGCACCCGGGATGAGAACCTCCGCCGCGAGCTTGTCCTCCACCCTCCCTCGACCCTTACCGAGCTAGTGACTCTGGCACTGCGCCACGCCGAGTGCGAAGAAGTACTCAGCGCCTGCCGAGACGCAACCAGCTCGGGTCGGGAGGGGGACAAGAAGCGGACCTCCGAGCCAAACCCTGGCTCGGGTAAGAAGCGCGATAGAGAAGGAGAGCGCAAAAGAAAGTACGAGCGGTACACCCCCTTGACCGCGCCAGTCTACGAGATCTATTAAGACATCAAAGACTCGGGACTTCTCCGCCAGCCCGAGCCAATGAGGTCGAAGAACCGCAAGCGGGACAGGCATTGCCTGTTCCACGGCGACCACGGGCACCACACCGGAGATTGCCATCAGCTCCAGGACGAGATCGAGCGCCTCATCCGTCTGGGGCACCTAGCCCGGTTCACGACCGGGCACAAAGAAGACTGAGACGCCACAGAGGAGATCGACAACGCCCCCCGAGGGGTCCACATCAACGTCATCTCCGGAGGAGCGGCATCGGGCGGCGACACCAGCCGAGGGAGGAAACGTCATGCCGAGCGAGCCAGCCGAGCCTTAGAGCCCCCCAGAGGCCCGCCGATGGAGCCCCAGGTCATAGTCTTCTCCGACCAAGACCTGGAAGGGCTGAGCACCCCGCATGACGATGCCCTCGTTATCTCGGCCATGATAAATCACTGTAATGTAGACAGGATTTTGGTTGATAATGGGAGCGCCCCCGATGTATTATCTTATGACTGTTTTCTCAAGATGGGGGAAGACCCATCCAAACTCCGCCCGATCCGAACGCCCCTTTGCGGGTTTAATGGCCTGGCCACCTACCCCGAGGGAGCCCTAAGCCTGCCGGTCACTATCGGCACCCCACCCAAAACCGTTACGGTCATAGTGGACTTCATAGTGATTAAAGGTATGATAGCGTACAACGCCATTTTCGGCCGAAAAATTCTCAGCCGAATAAAGGCCGTACCATCTACCTATCACCCAAAAATGAAGTTTCCCACTAAAAACGGGTTGGGGGAAGTCCGAGGTAACCAGGCCACGGCTAGAAGGTGCTACAACATCTCGGTGGAAGCCTCAAGGCCGGACGGGAAGGATAAGGGCCCCAGGGGAGTCGAAGGAAGAGCCGTGACCACCGAGCCCGGTGGCGAGTTATTAACGGTATTCCTGAACGATGACCCGGCCCTAGGAGTAAGGATCGGCACCGACCTACCATCAGAGGAACAGCAGCAATACAAGGAATTTCTTTCTGAGTATGTTCGGGTCTTCGCTTGGTCCGATGATCAACTCCCTGGTATACCAGAGGAAACTGTGATGCACAAGCTCAACCTCGATACCACCGTTAGACCCGTACAGCAGCGGAGAAGGAAGCATGCGCCCGAGAAACAGGCAATCATCAAGGCGCAGGTCACCAAGGGACAGGAAACTGGTCTTTTCAGACCGGTCCTGTACCCAACGTGGCTAGCCAACGTCGTCCTGGTGCCGAAGACTACAGGCAAGTGGCGAACGTGCGTAGACTTCACCGATCTGAACAAGGCCACCCCTAAGGACTGCTATCCGCTACCGAGCATCGACCAATTGGTTGACTCAACCTCGGGCAACGAGATACTCAGTTTCCTGGATGCCTATTCGGGTTATCATCAGATCCGAATGAGCCCTGAAGATGTCGAGAAGACCGCCTTCATCACCGACTACGGCGTGTACTACTACACCCGGATGCCCTTCAGATTGAAGAACGCTGGAGCCACATACCAGCGACTGGTCAACCACATGTTCGAGGGA
Source organism: Amorphophallus konjac (assembly GCA_022559845.1). Taxonomy (NCBI): domain Eukaryota; kingdom Viridiplantae; phylum Streptophyta; class Magnoliopsida; order Alismatales; family Araceae; genus Amorphophallus; species Amorphophallus konjac. The sequence goes on along the minus strand of CM040128.1, from coordinate 71,680,782 downwards.
CAGTTAGGTCGGAACGTCGAGGCCTACATCGACGACATGCTCGTCAAGACCCCGAGGGCCCAAGACCACTTCACCGACCTCGCAAAGACTTTCGGCACCGTCCTGAGGTACAGCATGAAGCTCAACCCCGCCAAGTGCGCCTTTGGAGTAAGATCCGGGAAGTTCCTGGGTTTCCTGGTCACTCAGCGAGGGATCGAAGCCAACCCCGACAAGGTCCAGGCCATCCTGGACATGCGCCCGCCCACATGCATTAAAGACGTCCAGCGTCTGACGGGGCGTGTCGCTGCTCTCAGTCGTTTCCTGTCCCGTGCGGCCGAACGATGCTTGCCCTTCTTCAAGCTGATGAGGGGGCCCAAGATAGCATCTGCTACGTTCGCATGGGATGGGGAATGCCAGACAGCGTTCGCCGAGCTCAAAGAGTTCCTGGCTTCGCCCCCGGTGCTTTCCAAACCCGTCCCGGGCGAGGTCTTGTTGCTCTATCTCTCGGCGACGCCATCAACGGTCAGCTCGGTCCTAGTCAGAAATGACTTGGGAGTCGAGAGGCCGGTCTACTACACCAGCAAGGTGCTCGGTGAGGCCGAGCGGAAGTACCCCGCAACCGAGAAACTCGTGCTAGCGTTGGTTACCTCCGCAAAGCGCCTCCGACCCTACTTCCAGGGGCATCCCATCACCGTGCTAACCGACGAGCCGCTGAAGAAGATTCTGGCCCATCCCGAAGCCTCGGGGCGACTCGTCAAATGGGCCATCATGCTCGGGGCCTACGACATCTCGTATCGACCGCGATCAGCTATCAAAGGACAAGCACTCACCGACTTCATCGCCGAGAGCACCGTTCCGGTCGAGGACAGGCCTCCGACGGCAACCGGGCCAACCTGGGAGCTGTTCGTCGATGGATCGTCCAACTCGGTCGGTAGCGGCGCAGGGATCCTCCTAAAGTCCCCCGAAGGAATAGAGTTGCAATATGCCCTAAAGTTCAACTTTCTGGCATCCAACAATGCTTCTGAGTACGAGGCCCTTATCTCGAGAGCCCGCATGGCCCGACGGTTGGGGGCCGAGCGAGTCAGGATCCACACCGACTCCCAGCTAGTTGCAAGCCAGGTCAGTGGCGAGTACGAAGCTCGGGAGGTACCTATGATCAAATACCTACAGTTGGTCCGGAGCCTGGCCCAGCAGTTCGAGGAGTTCGAGGTAGTCCGAATAGCTCGAGAGCAAAACTCTCGGGCGGACGCTCTCTCCCGACTGGCCTCCTCCCTAGACCCGGAAGGTACACGATCGGTCCTCCTAGAAGAGCTCGAGCGCCCGAGCATAGACTTGGAGCTCCTCGCCATTGACTCGGCCGCTCCCAGCGACTGGTGCTCCCCCTACCTGTCCTGGCTACGGGACTCCCGGGAGCCCTCCGACCCTCGGGAAGCCCGCCGAATGAAGTACCAAGCCCGTCGCTTCATCATCCTCGACAACGCTCTCTACCGAAGATCGTTCTCCGGGCCCCTTCTGAAGTGTCTCGGTCCCGACGAAGCAAGCCAAGCTGTTGAAGAAATTCATCAAGGCCTGTGCGGAGCACATTCAGGAGGTCGGTCCCTGGCCAGAATCCTGCTAAGACAGGGGTACTGGTGGCCGACCCTGCAGCGCGACTGCACGGCCTACGCACAACATTGCGACCGTTGCCAGCGGTTCGACCATTTGGTCCATCAGCCGGCCACGGAACTTATCACCCTTACCGAGCCCTACCCTTTCGCTCGGTGGGGGATCGACATCCTTAGGCCATTCCCAATGGCTCAATCCCAGAAGAAGTTCATCATCGTCGCCATCGACTACTTCACCAAGTGGATCGAGGCTGAAGCAACAGCTAGGATCACCGAGACAGTCGTATGGGGTTTCGTATGGAAATCGATCATCTGTCGCTTTGGCATCCCCCGAGTGATAGTGAGCGATAACGGGCGGCAATTTGACTCTCGGTACTTCCGAGACAGATGCGCCGACCTAAATATCCGCAACCACTTCACTTCGGTCGCCCACCCTCAGGCCAACGGGCTGGTTGAAAATGCCAACAAGACCATCTTGAAGGGCATAAAAACCAGACTCGGCAAGGCTAAGGGTAGCTGGCTCGAGGAACTGCCTAGCGTACTATGGTCGCACCGAACGACCCCCAGGACGGCAACCGGTGAGACCCCTTTTCAGCTGGTATATGGCACCAAAGCCGTCGTTCCGTTAGAGATCGCCAATCCGTCTCTCCGAGTGATCAGCTTTTCGCCCGAGGCAAACGAGCAGAAGTTGCTCGAGAACCTCAACCTGGCAGACGAACTCCGAGAGATCGCGAACGTCCGAGCTACGGAATACCAGCGCCGCCTCACTCGGTACTACAACACCAAGGTTCGAGGCAGAGAATTCCAACCAGGGGACTTCGTCCTCAGGAAAATCGAAGCCTCTCGACCACTGGAGGCGGCGGGCAAGCTATCCCCCAACTGGGAAGGCCCCTACCGAGTGATCGAGACGCTCGGGAAAGGTGCGTACAGGTTAGCCACAATGGAAGGGGAACCCATTCCCCGGACATGGAATGCAACCACACTACGCAGATTTTATTTCTGAAAACTGTATCGACAAATCGGGTAAAATAAACCCCCTTTTTTGCATTCATTCAAGATAACTGTTGGTACATCAGAAAGGCAACTGCCAGTACATTACATAGTGAAAAGCAAAAATCCATCTAGCACCGCGGCAAACGGCCATCGCCCGACCGACCCGGTCTTGACCTTCTCGCACCCAGCCATTGACTCTGCCTCGCGTAGAAACTGGCTCGGACAAGAGATGGTCGACCCAGTTGGCTCGGGTGGACCGTGACAAAGTTGACAGAGGGACAGCAAGGAGAAGGCCACCTTTCACGCGAGGAAGGCTACCTTCCAAGTTGGCAACAACCTGGAAAAAGGAGCGCCGTGAAGGTCTCCTCTCTGCCAAACTACCAACTCTTTGGAGGCGAACAGAAAGCAAGCAGCCCCCGAAGAGTGAAAGAAATGAAGAACAAAAGAGAGAGAAAGAGGCTGCGGACAGAGGTGAGGAAGGAACTGGAGCCGCCTCCTCCCCTCCCACGGAGGGGAATGGCGGCCGGCATCCCTAACTCCCCCATCCGCCCTGCATCTCGGCGTCCGCCCGGAAGCCTCGCCGAAGCCAAGAGGAGGCAAACGGCGTACCCCCGCACGTCGAAGCCCTCTCCAGATCCGCGCGGCGACCGTCGGACCCGTCTCATGCACGCGTGGCGACCGTGGGACCCGACCGATATTCCAGGACAGCTGGAACCGGCCGCTCCCCGTCGTCTGCGGCGTCATCTTCTGAAGGGTCCTCCATGCTCCGATCGCGGTGGCGCAACGCAGAGCAAAAACGAGGGAACAAGAGCAGACCGCCGGTGAGAGTCCTAAGTGTTAAGAGGGAAGGAGCACCCTTCGGTCCTTTTTATAGGCCAAGGGAGGCCACGCGCCTTAAATGACTCCCCCTCGAAAACACGCTATAGGACCTCCCTTGGAAGGTCACCTCCAATTCCTCGGCCCCCGCCTTAGCGGGATTCGCGAAGCGCCTCGACTTTCAAAGTATGGTGGAATGAAAGGACGCCCCGCCAGAAGTCTCCCGAATCGGCATGCGAGAACGGTGCAGAGAATATCGGCACCTTCCAACTGCCCCCGATACGCCAGCCAAATCACGGCAAAGATAACGATCAAACGAAGTAAGTCCTTTATTGCCTCCCATAAAGAAATCCTCTTACAAAAGGAAAAATAGACAAAAAGGGGAAAGGGCAAAATAAAGCATAATACATCAGGCCTCGGGCCCACTTTGAAGCTCGGGAACAGCAGTAGGGGACGCGTCACCCCCGGTGCCTTCGGTGACGGCCGGCCCGGACACTGACCTCGCTTGTGCGAGAACTGTCCCGATCGTGAGCCCTCCTGGAGCCTCCGGAGTTGGTGACCCCGCTGGAGATGACTCCTCCGGTTCTTCCCCGGCCGAGGATGAGGAGCTGGAAACTGACTCATCCGAGTCATAACTCTGGCCGTAAGGAAAATCACCCCCGACAAGGTGCTCATTGGCATAGCTCATCGCCTGGCGATAGCCCTGCCTGAATCCCTTTCGGGCACCCCGACGGAGCGCTACCTCGTAGTAGGGTAGGGCAGCTTCAATCAGGTCGGCCGAGTGAGCTTCTGAGCCTTCGTAGCGCTCGATCGCCTCCGCCTCGACCTACCCGTCCTGAGCCCGCTCCGCCTCGGCCGCACGCTCTTCCGCCCTCGCCAGACGCTCCTCTAGCTCGGTCATCCTCCGCTCGGCTTCGATCGTCCGACCCTCCGCCCGGGCTCGGTCTGCCTCGGCCTCAGCGCGAAGGCGCTCCGCGTCCTCCGCCCGATCCTGCAGCTCGCCGCGCTCAAGCTCCCAGAGGCCGTCCAGCTCGATGTGACGTTGACGCTCGTCTTCTAGACGTTTGCTCTTCCTCTCGAGCGATTCTTGGGCCCTTGCTAGCTGCTCGGCCAGCGCCTCGGCTTCCCGTCGGCTCGACCGCGCAAACTCCCTGAATGCGAGGAACTCCCGTCGGAGCCCCTCATGCTCCCCCTCGAGCCGGGATAGTTTCCCCTCGCACCCACCAAGGGTCCAGGCGAGCCTCGACCGCTCCGCCTCCGTCCGGGCGTGCGCCTCCGCCATCACGGCTGCTGTCCGAGCTATGACCAGGCCGCCCTCCATCAGGATATCAAGGACCCCGGCGGGAGTGCTGCGCCTTTCTCCCCCCCTCGTCCTCTCGGCGATCGACCGACAGAGCCGGTACAAGTCGCCCGAGATACCGAGCCTGACCAGAGGTTCGGCAAAGGGGACTGCTCCACCCTGGGCACCCCGCCAGAAGACCCTGTGCGGGCAGCGAAGCTGACCGCCCCGCGCGCCATGGTCGGTTGGGGTTGCAACGCCTCCCCGGGCGAACCCCCACCCTCGACCGGCGCCGCGGGATCAACCGCACCAACAACTGCCGGCACTTGGGGTTGCGACGCCCTCGCGGGCGAACCCCCATCCGCGCCGACCAATCCCTCGGTCCCAGCGCCGGCCACACCGGCACCGCCCCCCTCTACCCCCACAGAGGGGAGAGTCGACCCATCACCTCCCTCTGCGGGGCCCTTGGTCTCCTCGGCCCCCTCTCGCCCAGCGGATGGGAGAGCCAGCCCGGAGGGGTCGGCCCCATCCTGCCCCCGAGGGGGGAGTGCCGCCGAGCCGGATTGGCCCCAACGGCGGTAGGAAAACCGGCTTTCTTGGCCCTTTTCCTGGCCTTCGCGGCCTCCCGCAACTTCCCCGCCAGGGGATCCTTGCGCTTCAGGCCGGTCGATCGAGAAGTCCCCTCGGGGGCCGCCCCCTTGCCCTTATCTCGGGCATGGACGCGACCCACCGGGGCATCAGGCTCATCAGCTGCTGAGTCATCTCCCAGATCGATGACCTCGGCCGCCTCCTCCAGAGGCTCCCGCCTCACGTCTGCAACAAGAAGAAGCCCCGGTCAGGAGGAGGAAAAGAGCTACCACCCCCGAAAAAGAGCCTCAAGAGCTGTACCTGTCGACGTCAACCGCGAGAGAAGACACCGTTCGATGTTCTCCGGCGTCACCAGCTCCTCGGTCGATTGACGGTTCTCCAGCAGACGGGTAGCCTGCTGCTCCACGTGGTGGGGGAACTCCTCCTGGCGAGGGGGCAGATTCGGGTGAAAGTTGGGCGAAGTCCGGCATCTCCAGATCTCGTCCGTCGCCACCGCCTTCACCCAGAAGAATTGGCTCTTCCACCCCTTGTGCGAGGAGTCCTTCGCCGCAAGCGAGATGCAGCTCCTATTCCGCCGCGCCTGGATGAAGTAGAAGCCTTTCCCCGCCGACTGGTGCGCTTTCAACTCAAAAAAGAAGTGGAAGAGGTCCAAAGAAGGAAAAATGTCGTGCTGACGACAAAAAATCCAGAAGGCCGAGAGCAGCAGATATGAATTGGCCACCAACTGAATAGGCGCCAACCGGAAAAAATTAAGAAGCTGCAGCACGAAGGGATCGAAAGGGAGCCGAAATCCACTCTTCCAAGCCAGAAGGAAGGTGCAAATGAGCTCATCACGATCATCTAGACTCGTCTCGTACGGAGTGGCGGCAACAAAGCTGTATCTGAGAGGCAGGCGGAAACGATGCTCCAGCCTCCGCACCTCCGCTTCCCCCAACTCACTACAGTTGGGGACGGGTTCCCGCCTCATCGGCACAAGCTCCGGACTCTGATCCGCCATCGAGTCGGGAGTAGATCCCTCGTACGAGCTCGAAGACTCCGGGGGAGAAGGAAGTTGCCTGACCGCCTCTGCGGTTATCCTCGCCAACTCCTCGAACGCTGCCGCAAGGCTCCGTGTCTCCGCTGTGCTCTCACGGCGCATCAAGAAGCAAGGAAAGCCTAAAACCCTGGAAGCCTAGAACGATGAGCAGCGCCCCCTAAAAACCCCTGAGGGTGGCGGCGCGCCGTTCTGTGCTCCGAGAAAAAGGGGGGCCCCTTCGTTTCGAATCCGTCAGGATCATCATTACGGGCCTCGGCGACCGCTATAAGCGGCTCCATAACGCCAACGGAATTCCACCCACCTGAGCCACGCCGGTCCAAAGCCTCGAAAAAATACTCATCCGAGCCTCCTTGGCTCGGGAGTAGGAGGGGGACAAGTGGAGAGGGGGATTTCCGCAGCCCACCACAAAGGCAGCCCAACAAGACCCACAAGGTCCAACCAGGCGAGCCCACCCGAGTGATAGCCCACAGGGCCCACTTAGGGAGAAAAGCCCAATAAATAAGACTCGAGGAACTAACTCTCCCCGGCGGCCTTCTAGGCTCGGAGGGCCCGAGACAACGGTCAGGTCCCAAGGAAGGTCCGGCCTAAAGCCCTCTCCCCGTCCGAGAGAGATAGGCTCCAGCCGACCTATCCGACCCCACCCTCACCGGGCCATGCCTATCGCTCGGACATGAGCTAGCATCCCCGAGGCTCGGTAAGGCCGGTTGATTATCTGCAGGTGCAGCCGTTCAGAGTCCTCCGCCAGCGAGAGAGTCAGGGGAGCCGCCGGACTCCAAGGGGATAACGTTCCCACGATCAGGCCATGAAAGCCCCCGTTAAAGACGTAACTCCCGCCGGGAACCCCTCAGCTTACAGGACTCCTGAAGGCGGCGCACTATTTAAGCAAGGGATACCCTCCGGAAGATGGTAAGATGAACTAAGCATTCACACACCCTATGCTCCTGAGCACGATTCACTTCACCCTTTGGTGGAGAGGATTCTCACGCATCAGCTCTCTCCTCCCCCCATTATTGCTTCCACCATAGCTCTACTGACTTAGCCATCGGAGGGTTTTGCCCTAGGGAGATCCTCTGGGCCCTTTGATACGTTTCCCTATCTTGCAGATTCATCTTCTGGTGATCCATAGCCCGCTCAGGATCCAGCGCGAGATCTCGCCTCTTCAATAAGCATTCCCTGGATAAGCCTCCTTTACTACAAACGGCCCTTCCCAGTTAGGTTGCAACTTGGACCTAGGACCTGCAGACCGAATGAATTTGCGTTTCAAAACAATTTCACCCTTACAAAATTTTCGTTCGATTACCTTCTTTTGAAAATAACGCGAAACCCTCTTTTGATAAACGGAAACGTGATCAGCCGCATTCATCCTCTTCTCATCCAAGAGTTCCAACTGGACCAGCAATGCCTCCCGACGTTCATCGAGATTAAGTTCCTTATCGAGCTGCACTCTAAGGGAAGGAATTAAGATCTCGTATGGGAGCACCGCCTCCATCCCGTAAGTTAAAGAGTAGGGAGTTTGCCCCGTAGGGGTACGGACGGAGGTGCGGTAAGCCCACAGAGCTTCCACCAATCTTTCAGGCCAATCAGAAAATTTATGTGCTTCGCATGTTTTCTTAATGATTTTAAGAAGGGTTTTATTAGTGGCCTCGGCTTGACCGTTGCCTTGAGGGTAATATGGAGACGAATGATGCAGTGCAATATTGAACTTCTTACATAGGTCCTTAAGCTCTTGGGAGACGAACTGGGGTCCGTTGTCGGTGATGATGCTGCTTGGCACTCCGAACCACGAGATGATATTCTTCATGATAAAGCGGCACACCGTTGTAGCTTTGATCTCCGCGTACGCCTCGGCTTCGGCCCATTTGGTGAAGTACTCAGTAGCGGTGAGGATGAAGGATTTTTGCTTGATCTGAGAATTAGGATCACCGAGTGGGCCGACAACGTCGAAAGCCCACATAGAGAATGGCCAAGGAGCAGTCATAGGATGGAGGGACGAAGCTGGAGAGTGAATTTTATCAGCATGGAGTTGGTATTTAAGACACCTCCGGACATAGAGGGAGCAATCTTCCTCTAGAGTGGGCCAATAGTAGCCCTGCCTAAGGATCTTCTTCGCTAGAGCCTGGCCATTGACATGACCTCCACACTCGCTAGAATGGGCCGCTTCAGCCACTTTCCAAGCTTCTACATCATCCAAGCATCTCATGAGCATTCCATTAGTAGCGCGCCTATACAGCTCTCCTGCGATGATAGTGTACCTTGCGGCGGCTCTTCTTATTGACTTACGTTGCTCGGCCTTTGCCCCTTCTGGGAATGACCCTTCTTTGCAAAACAATTCGATTTCATGATACCAAGGCAATTCTTCTTCGTCCAGAATCTCCTCTAGTTCTGTTAATGAAACTTCCTTGAGATCTTCCTTCTCAACTCTCGCCTCTACAGATTTCCTGAGGTTGATGAACCAGGGATCTTGAATAGAGGGTGCGTCCAATCTCTGGACGACGATGGTCTCAGTACTACGACTGAGAGGGAAAGATAAGGAGGAAGCAAGGGATGCCAAAGCATCAGCTAGAATGTTCAGAGAACGGGGAGTATGAATATAGATCAGCTTACGGAATCGCTTAGCAATGAGCGTGACCAAATCTTGATAAGGCTTGAGCTTAGGATCACGAGTACGGTAAGTTGACAGAACTTGCCGTAGGATGAGCTGAGAGTCTCCTATGATGTTCAAATAGCGCGCGCCTAGGAGATAGGCGTGTTCCAAGCCGGCCAGGAGAGCCTCATACTCAGCGATGTTGTTGGTAGCAGGAAATCGAAGTTGATAAGCGAAGGGGATGGTTACTCCCTCTGGAGTAAGCAAGACAGCCCCGATCCCTTGGCCTTGGGAGTTGAGTGCACCATCGAAGTGCAGAGACCAAAAGGGATGATGAGAAAGGACAGAGAGATGCTCATCAGGGAAATCATCCTGAATAGAATCGGTATGAGGAATAGGGAGATGTGCAAGATGCTCAGCAATGGCATATCCTTTGACTGCCTTCTGAACGACAAAGGTGATGTCAAACTGAGAGAGGAAGCTCTGCCAGCGAGCTAACCTACTAGAAAGGACGGGTTTTTCTAAGAGATAACGGACCGGGTCCATTCTAGAGATCAACCTGAATGGGTGGGCGAGAGAGTAATGTTTAAGCTTCTGAGCCACCCACACTAAGGCGGCACAAGTCTTCTCCATAGCGGTGTACTTAGATTCAGCCGGATTAAATAGTCGAGAGAGGTAGTACGCAGCCCGCTCTTTCCTTCATCATCCACTTGTGCTAAGACCGCCCCTAGGGAGTCCTCAATAACCGAGATGTATAGGATTAGGGGTTTCCCAGGGACAGGAGGTTGCAAAACCGGGGGATTGGACAGATACTCTTTGAGGTCCTCATAGGCCTTCTGACAATCTTGATTCCATTCGAACTTGACCCCCGCCTTAAGCAATTCATAAAATGGACGACACCTCTGAGAATGCTGAGATATAAATCTTCTAATGAATTGCAGTCTACCAATCAATCCTCGAAGTTCCGTAATGTTCTTTGGCGGAGGCATGTCCATGACGGCCTGTGCTTTATTAGGATCAATCTGGATCCCCCGTTTGCTCACTATGAACCCTAACAACTTCCCTGAGGAGACTCCGAATACACACTTCTTCGGATTCATCTTAAGCTTGTACTCCCTGGCTCTCTGCAGCACCTTAGCCAGGATAGAGGGGTGTTCTTCTTTTGTTCTTGACTTCACCAAGATGTCATCCACGTAAGCTTCCATATATATGTGCATCATGTCGTGGAAAATGGCCATCATCGCCCTTTGATAGGTGGCACCTGCGTTCTTCAACCCAAATGGCATAACCACATAACAATACGTGCCCCAGGGCGTGGTGAAGGAAGTTTTCTCTTGATCTTCCGGAGCGAGACGGATTTGATTGTAGCCCGAGTACCCATCCATAAATGACAGAGCTTCGTACCCGACAGTGTTATCCACTAGGACGTCTATATGAGGTAGCGGGAAATCATCTTTGGGACATGCTTTGTTTAGATCCCTGAAATCAATGCATATGCGTACTTTTCCATCCTTCTTGAGAACATGGACTATGTTCGCCACCCACTGAGGATATAAAATCACTCTGACGAACCTGGCCTTATATAGCTTGTCGACCTCTTCTTTGATCCTTAAGGCCATGTGGGGGTGAAATCTTCTTGACCGTTGTTTCACAGGTGTTGCCCCTGGTTTAAGCACGAGTCGATGTTCCACTAAGGAGGGGTCAAGACCTGGCATGTCCTCATAAGACCAGGTGAAAGAATCGCTATACTCCCTTAATACCTTAATTAGATCTTCTTCTACCTGTGAAGGGAGATTAGCAGAAATAATGACGGGCCTTGGGTCTTCTTCTGTTCCCAAGTTGATTTCCTTTGTAGGTTCATCCACTGCCGTCGACGGCTGGTCGAATCTTTTTAGTCCTTGTGCATATAAGTCGGCAGTGTCATCTACATTGTTATCTTCATCTATTGGATCCTTCTCATCAAAAACCTCATAGACGCCTAATCCGTCGTCGCTCCATTCCCCTTCTATTTCCTCTTCATCCTCAATCACGATTGCTGTAGCGACGAATTCCGGACCCTTCAAAAGAGCATGACACCGCTGAGCTATATCTTGCAAGAACCTATCAGGAACAGATCGGGACGGATGCGCAAGCGAGCGCGGTTCAGAATGGGAAGGGTTGGACGACCCAGAACAAGACCCTACTTCTCTAGACCTAACTGACTCTACTTCTCTAGACTCGACGGACCCTAATCCTAACCTAGGGGACAGAAGACCTAGTGGAAGGGGAGGAGCAGGGGACTCGTGCCCTTGGGAGGATGGAGATAGGATAGCGTAATCTTCCACTGAAATCTCCGTTTCAAGTTTGATGTTTTTTTTTTGGAGATCAGCAAAGACTACACAGCAAGATGGAGGAGGTGGGAGCTGCATAGGGAACAGCTCGGGGAAGATGCAATCAAAGAAGGGATCAGAAGAAGAGAACCACATCTCGTGGAGCTGAGCGTTGAGAGGAGGAGGAGTAAACAGAGTGGATAGATCAATGCGTGGACACTTCCTGCCAGTACAAGGAATGAATAGAATCTCCGGTGGATCAATGAAAGATGAATTTACCATGACAGGAGGAAGGCGGGGTACGAATTCCTTTTGTTGAAAGATAGATTGGAAGCGTGAGAGAGACCAAGAACAGACAACTGGAGAGCTCTCCTCCTTCTGTAGATTAACAATAAGCTGCTTCCTCGGCCTCCACTGCATAAGCCGAACTTCTTGTCGCTTCCTCTGAGATTCTTCCTCATAAAAGAGCCCCTGCAAGGCCTGACTGTAGTCGAGCATGTCATCATCTGACCCTCTTGGCAAGGGAGGCGGACTGGCAATTGGACAAACTGTATTCCTCTCTTGTTGAACCGGCTTTGGAGCTAATGTGCCAGGCTTGAGAGGCCCTTTGACAAAATGCTGACGATAATCCCAGGTGAGCGGCCCAGAATCACTTATCATAGATAATGCTGTCTCCTTGTAGCCGAGACCTCTCCTACCCATTTTCCTTCCCTTAGGTATAGGCTTAGTCATCCCTTGCAGTTGCGCACCGAGGCCTCTCCCCGGTTGATAGCCCAGTTTCAATATAATGTTCCACCCCTTTGAATCCCGAATCTGCGGCTTCACTTTGACATTAACTGGAGTGGCGACGGGCTTAGGGGATGTATAAGCCCAAGGAAAGTTCAAATCCAGCACTGACAGAACGGGCCGGCTGGTTGGCCAAAGTGTGGGAAGAACTTGCTCTGAAATAGCCTTTACTGACTGTACTGTGGATAAGCTCTTAACTTTGACGACCCTCCCTTGAAAGGGGAACTTAATGCACTGGTGTGCGGTGGAGGGCACGGCGCCGAGTGTGTTAATCCAGGGACGACCCAAGATAGCCTTGAACATAGGGTCGATATCAAGAACATAGAATTCCACGGCCATAGTAAGGGGCCCGAGCTCTGCCTGAATGGTGACTACCCCGTGACATGCCCGCCTTGAGTTGTCATATGCCGCTATAGTGGTGGGGGTAGGCCGCAGTAACTCTTCAGATATGTTGCATGCCCGGAGGGTGCTGAGTGGGCAAACATTAATTGAGGCCCCTGTGTCAACCAGTGCCGCCTCAATGTCGACTCTGTTCAGAGTAATTGTTATGCAAAGCGGCATTTACCGAGCCCCCGGAGGTGCAAGCTCGATTTCAGAGAACGTGATTGCCGGCCCTTTGGAGATGGTTGCCAGTGCCGTCGGTAGGCTATCAACTGCCATGTCTTCGCTAACCATTACCTTCTGTAGAAAATCCCTCAGTGCATCTTGATGAAGGGTAGACCTTTTGATCAGCTCCAGCACAGATATTTTGGCGGGCACTCGATCCAGATGATGCAGCAAGTCATATTGAGTACCCGGCAAAGGTCCAGTTTCTTCTTGCTCGGCCACCGGCTGAGAGGACTAGGGATTAGAAGTAACGTAATTCTGATGGAACATCTTCCCGCTCCTCAAAGCACAGCTTGCTGCGGCATCTGAAGATAGTATGATGGGCCCTACGGGATGGGTGAATGGAACTGGTGGTGTGGGGGAGGCGGTTTGGTGGAGCGTAGGGTTGGTGAGTTTAATGGGCGGTGCGCGGATGATGGATGAAGGATTGGTGGAAGGCAGGGTGGTGATGGATGTAGATGCGGGTGGAGGGAAGGCTAGCGGATGTTTGAGAGTGGGCGAAGGATTAGGTGGTGGTGTGATGATGGCGAGGGTAGTAAGTGTTGGAGGGTATGATGGGATGGAGAGCGGTAGAGGGTTTGCTGGAGCGGGTGTAGATGGCAGGACGAGCGGAGGGGGTGTTGGTTGTGTAGGGAGGATGAAGGAAGGATTGCGGGGGTTGTGGTGGAAGGCCATTACTTGCGGTGTGGCGCCATCATCATCAAAAGACCACCCGGCGTTGGGGGCCGGTGGTTGAACCACGTTTACTTGCGCTGGTGCCGGCGGCTGCTACGGAGGAGCGGGTGGATGATTCGGCATCGGGTTCTGGTGGATGCCCAGGTCTTGTACTTGCTGTGGTTGCTGCTGTTGTGGCGGCTGTTGCGGCTGCGGTGCTTGATGCTGCTGCACTTGCTGCCCCTGCGGCTGCCTTCTCTTCTCTTTAATCTCCACAATGGCCCTATGCATTTCGGCCTAGTCGATTCTCTGCCCTTCATGAAGGTCATATACCAGATCTCGGAACTGAAAACATCCTTCTATGGTATGGCCTGGCTGCCTATGGAACATACAATATTTAGTCTGATCAACCGCCGGGTTCCAAACAGGCCGTTCCGGAGGAAGTTGGATTGCATTTACTGACATAAGTGCCGAGAAAATATCTGTAAGTGTCTCTGGTAATGGAGGATACTGGGCTCTCCTGGGAGCCGGGCGCTTGCTATTAGGGTTGTTGTTGTTGTAGCCGTTGGGTGGAGGGACGTTATGATATTGCGATGGTGGCGGTGGTTTTTGTGGTGCGGCGAAGGTGTTTTGTGGAATGGTGAAGGCGGGGGGAGGGTTTTGTGGAGTGGCCTGGAAGTTTTGTGGAGAGGGGTTTTGTGGATTGCGGGGGTTTTGGTTGTAGCGGAAGGGTGCGGCTTGAAAGGGAAAAGCAATGGCTTGTACTTGCTCGTTTGTTTGAACTCCTTCGGTAACCGGCCCTTGCGGTTTCTTATGGTACTTGGGCTTTTGGTTTTTGAAAAGAGAATGGATAGGGGAGTCCTTGAATTGAGTCTGTATGAAGCGCGTCCGGCTGTAGAGTTGATGCATATTAGCTATATCATTCATTGCCAGGATGTTGCGGAAGGTCGGGGTGGCATTAGAAATTAGCAGTTTGACCTTTTCTTCCTCCGGAATATGGCCGGGCACTCTAGCGGCCATTTGTCTCCACCTGTCTGCATAGGTGGCGAAGTCTTCCTCTGGCTTCATCTTCTCTGCTACTAGATCTGTAAAAGAATATTCTGGCCCGACCCTGTCCTGAAACCGCTGAATGAATTTGTCCTTAACTACCTTGAAACTCTCGGCCTCTTCCAGCGGCAGAGAATAGAACCATTCCAGAGCAACTCCATCTAAGGATCGGCGGAATAAATACGCCATGAGGCGATCATCATACTGGAACTGCGCCGATTCATATAGAAAATCCCTCATATGGATAAAGGGATTGCTGTTCCCATTGTACTTGCGATAGTTGGGGAGCTCTGATTGCGGAGGGAACCGAATGTTCTGGAAGCTCGGAATAGGAATATCGGCCAAGGATTGTGGGCCAACCCTTTTCTGGAGGAAGTCGAGTTGTTGCTGCATGGCGGCCCACTTGTTAAGCAAGTCCTGCTCTTGGGAGGGAGCAGGGGTAGTGAAGGACGCCGATTGTATTTGAGGAGCGGATGGAATGACTGTAGCAGAAGGGGGAGGCCCATAGACAGTGGAGACAGGGGGCCCGTAGGAAGGATATTGGGCCTGAGATATGCCCGGATGGGAGTGAGTTTGGGCCACCCCTTGCTGAGGGTGTAAGAAATCAGAAGGGTTCATGAGAAGCTGTGAAGCCACCAAACCAGAATTGTGATGATCCACCTGGACAAAAGCAGGGATAGGCGAATTCCCTTTATCAAAAGACTGATGGGCTGAATTGGAAGATTGGCCCATCTCCATGCCGGCGAAAGTGATGGTCCGAGGTTGGACCGGAGTGAGGTCAATCGGAGTGGGCTGAACGGACGGCCCGATAATGGAAGGATTAGATTGACCTTGAACAGCGGCGGAGGGAGAAGCGTTGGACCCTTGCATAGCTTGATATAGGACTTGAAGTTGGGTCGGGTCCAATTGGGCCATCATGTGAAGGACGGAGCCCGCGGAAGGAGTGGGAAGAGAAGGGGTACCTTGACTACCTCCCACAGATGTGGAGGACGGGAGAGGGGCAGTCCCTTCTCCGGAGGGAAAGGTGGCAACCCTAGGGGGGTTCTCAAGGAGCCCTTGAGGAAGAGAGTCCTCTTGGGAGCGCGGAGGATTGAAGGATGCCATGGTAGATTCGAAGAGGGGATTGGAATAGAACGTGAAGGAGGGAGTGACTCGAGGAGACGATTCAGACGAACGAAAATAACTCCACATGCAACAGACAACCTTGACAAAACGCAAAAACAACCAACACAAAACACACAATAAGCAATCAAACTTAGGTGATTCTGACAAGATGCAAGTGATAAAAGATGAAGACACTCAAAAATCAAGCAAGTTGTTTAAAATGATGCGACAAGATTCTTATGATTTCTCCTTCGGAACTTTAGTGAATTGATCGATATGTGCTCTCAACAATGGGTTCCTAATAGGAGATGGATATGGGACTTGGTTCGACTCTAAGTGTAACCACTCAATCACTTATGCAACCCTAGACACGGGGTGGGAAAGGTACAACCAGCCCGGCGTCCATGTGGGAATCCACGGCTCGCGGAGACTTATGGAGGTCCCTGCTGTGATTTCCTAGTCGGCCCCAAGGAATATGGAGACGAGAGGTCCTCACAACAAGGTAGGAAAATGCAAGCTAAGATATGACAAGATGAATGACCCTGTGTGCACCGGAGTGCATGCAAAGTCTAACCTAACAATCTAACAATCAATAGTGCACACCATGATATGCAGATATGAGCAAAGCAAGAGGAGGGTCAAGTGTCACCCAAGCAATAAATCATAGCAAAAACTACGGAAATAAATGCACCTCGGATGCGTACCTGCCAGGAGAGTAACGGTCGAAGGCCCCTGCGTCAGAGAACAATAACGGTCGAAGGCCAGACCGCCGGATAATATATAACGCGGGGGGATGAGACCGTCAGATGAGCCAGGGAACCAAAAACTGACCGAAGTAACCGGAAAGCCCGTGAAAGCTCACACAGCAGAACCAAAGCGGCGGCCTAATGCCCCTGCGTCAGACGACTGTGACGCGGGGACATAGGACCGTCAGAGGACTCAGAAAACCAGAATGAGCAATGAATACGAAGGAAACAAAAGACAATTTGAACAAACAGATGATGGCAGGTTTAGACAAGAATCAGAAGCACGATTGGCACAAGTTGTCCCACCGTGATCGCCAAAAAATTATCTGTTGATATTTATTTGCCTATCTTTTATCTTACTTTTGAGGTTTGTAAAGTAATATGGCAAGATGACAAACAAGCAATCAAAGATCTACTCAAACCTATGAACATGTGAACATGGACCTAGGCAATCATAGCTAGCTCTAGCATGGGCATGCTATCTCAATCAAATTACGCTAAGGAAAAGGAAAAAAACACACGCCGGGGCGTGGAGCAAGGAATAAATAAAAACACACCGCTAGGGGTGGAACAAGCAAGGGAAATAAAGATGTGATGAAGAAGACAGCTAATGCCCAATACCAAGGAAAGACGTGATCGCCACCAAAGTAAACACAAGTCAAAGACTCGAATGTACCATGGAAATAGGTGGATGAAACACCCGCCCACGGGAGAGAAAACCAAGGAAAGCCTGCAGATCAACTTGGAAGTAACGGCCAGAACCCCGTGCGTCGCTTAGAAGCGACGGCCGTACGATAGACCGCCGGAAGAGAGTGACGCGCCTGCACCAGATCGTTAGGTAACCTGCAGTAGTAAAGCTTGAATTCTTTTAACTCCAACTCTTCCAGCCGGCTAGAAGACTTGGGCCTCGTGCTAATGAACCTGAAACCTGCCAAAGATGTAGAAAGACAAGACAAGACAACCTCAATTAGCCCTCTTCACAAGCATAGCATCAATTCTTAAAGAGTTTAAGAACATCAAAAGGAGAGGGAATTACAGGGGAGTTTTTGGTTTTTTAACCCCTCTGGGTGTTTTTAAAAGTTTGGGAGGATGTTTGTATGCTTAAAGAACAGTAAAAAACGTGGAGGAAGAGGAGGGACAATGCTTTGTTTGAGAAAAACCAAGGAAGAACTCAAGCATGCAAGGATGAACTTGAAAGACAAAACTAAAGTACTCCCTTGATTAGAAGATGGATGGACGTGGGAAGCAGCTCCTCTTGGATGAAGATGGCTCCTGAGTTCGGCAGCACTTCGTCGCGAATTCAAATCTCCTCCTTTTGGCCATGAAGTCAAGGGTTCTATTTATAGACCCTCAAACTCTTAGGTCGAGCAGAGGATAATTCAGCAGGAAAGAGGGATAAATCTTAGCAAATCCTCGAAGATAATATCACCAAGAGTCCATAGAAACAAACGGGGGGTCCTGATGATCAGATTTGAAAGAGATAACGTCAATCCAATATCCTTATCTCGACCACGGAGTAGCAGAGAAAAGGCCTGAACTGCCAGGACTCTCGGAAGGAAGTAACGGCTGCACGACAGACCGCCACTTGGAAGTAACGCATCAAGGAACGACCGCCATTTTCAACCCTATCCCAAAGAGATAAGATCAACGGGAAGAAGATCCAAACAATAGGACTCTTCAAGGAAGCGACGGCCAAGGCATATGGCGTCATAGTGAAACAACGGCTGTACGACAGACCATTATTATCAACGTGTAATAAAAAAGGATAAGCTTTGAAAAATGAGGCCTTAAGCCTTAGGCTCTTCAAAAAGTAACGGCCCAGGTTCTATCCGTCAGAAGGAAGCAACGCGCCTGACTGAGACCGTTATTATCATTGAGGTTCCAAAAATAGAGTGAAGGGTTTTGCTAAGCTTCATCCAACGAAATGCCACCGGGAGCCACATCTTAATCTAGGAATTAAGACCCAAGAAACAGGCTTCAACTGATCAAGAGACTAATCAAAGAATGAACAACTCGGAGCATCATATAAAATGAAATAAGGAGATGACCCGACTTATTGGGTATAAAACGGGTGTCAACACAAAGGAGTAGAGAAAACCTACCTTTTTAGTGATTTGAAGGGATGAACAGTGAAGAACCGATGCTGTTACGGTACTCTGTTTTAAACAGAGCAATCGTAGAGGAAGAAGATGATGGAGGCTCTCCCTTCTCACGTCCGCCAACAGGATGAAGAAGAGCTAGATGCTCGCCCCTTCACGTTACAGTCAGTAGGAAGAAGAGGAAGAAGACGACGCAAGCAGGAGGATGAAAAATGGATGCAGAGGTGGGCTCCTTCACGTATCAGTGGCAGGAAGACGTAGAAGAAGAGTCCCTGTGCTCTTCTCGTTGTAGGCAGTCCGCAGGAGGGAGAAGGAAGACGTAGGCAGCACGGCAACAAATGGGGTTCTCTCGTTTGATGGGGTTGAGTTTTATAGAGAGGAGATCCTAAACTGGGTGATAAACTAACGAAAGCAAGGTTTTTAAACCTTACCTTACGTTGATGATTCCCTTACCGTTAATACAGCCGCCTGCCCTTTCTGGTTTCCAAAACCCTAAAAGCTAAACCCATGCAGCGTCGATCATGCATATATGCGTTGGTTTTGTGTGAGACACACGTGGGTTGGGTTATCCCGGGTGGTTATTTGGGTTGCATGTTGGCCCTTGAGGGAACTCACGTGGGTATGTGGGTCTGCTGTGGAGTTAAATATTGTTGGGCTTTTGGCATCCAACATGATGCGGGACGAGATACGGACACGACAAGCTCGCGATCGTCCCTTAACGAGGGAAGCGTCGGACGTGCGCGGTTGAGAAACCGGCAAGAGCTAGGGTGGTCGGCTCTCTCTTTCGTGCCCGGATCGGGTCACGGGACGGTAATGCTCACTCTCGCAGCAGCGGTGATACAAATAGAAA
Source organism: Amorphophallus konjac (assembly GCA_022559845.1). Taxonomy (NCBI): domain Eukaryota; kingdom Viridiplantae; phylum Streptophyta; class Magnoliopsida; order Alismatales; family Araceae; genus Amorphophallus; species Amorphophallus konjac. Next base: position 71,661,702 of record CM040128.1, on the reverse strand, counting down.
GCGAGCTAGTTACCCTATCATGCTCTCTAGCAGCGGCATAAACAAGTATATATGAAAATAAGCAAATGCCGAGTGTAGGGAGCGAGAACGATACCTCCACGCGCTCGGCGTGGGGATGACGGACCCGGCCGAAACTCGTACTCCCGGGGAACTTAACACATAATAATTGCAGCAATGGGAATATGCCCACTCCACGCAGGGAGGTAAAGGGCGACACAAATGGGCCCGGGAGGACCGAATTCGGGATGACGGGCAGCTTCGTGTGTTGATTCGGCTACACGCGTAATCACGACCGTGGGGCCCACGCGCTGTCCGGAGGGGCCGTGTGGGACCCGGTGTCACCGCTGTGGTGGGAACACTGGTAGAAGCGATCCCCGGGCTGGCGGCACGCCGGAACGGCGATCGGAGGCCGGGCGGCTCCGTTCGGTACCCGTCGGAATTGCTGCCCACGGGCTGGTTGCTGCTGTTTTGCAGCGCGCGCTCGGACGAAAATGGCCGCTGTGATCAGCCCCGTCGCCAGAATGCGACGAAACCAGTGCCGTTGGAAAGAGGACTCAAAATCCTCAAACGTAGGGCCAGTGGATTCCTCTGAACCTATGCGGACCAGGGCCTTAGATATTTTTCAATCTTCTGCTCCACTGCTCCAGAAATCTCAGATCAGCATATCAGATCCCTGTAAAAGGCCATTGACCGCTTACTTACAGTGGGATTCGGACTTTGAGCCCTTCTTAAAAGTTGTAGATAATCAAACCACGGAACTGGGACAATTTTGGAAATTGGAGTTGGAGGTGGGGGTGATTTGATATGATTTTTTGAGTGACTGGTGGTCAGATCTGGGAACAGATGGACAGAACTGTAGATGGGACTGAGAACGATTTTTAGAAAATATGAGATGGACGAACCAAAAATTAAGAAAAATTTTGGATGAAGGGGTGGATGGAAGGAAACGCTAGTAAACTTTGTGGGATGAACAAAAATCAAAAAGTGGGCCTAAGACCTAAAACTCAGGGCAGGTGAAAATGGAAATAGACAGCAGATAGAATAGAAGTGGTAGAGTGGACGAAAATCTAAAAATACTAAACGGGATCTGAATGACAAACAAAAATTTAGGGGATGTTCTTGACACCTATGGAACACCCAGTAAAATTCCCAGCTCGATCTGAGCTCATGGCTGAGGTGGGAATTTCGTGGAAGTTGCTGTGGTACTGCGCAGACAGAACTGCAGCGGCGGCTCGATGGCGGCACGAACGGCGGCGGCGGCGGCACCGATGATCACCGGAGGGTGGGGAAAGGAGATACCACTCTAGAATGGAGGCTTGGGAAGGGGAGAACCAGAGGAGAGAGGGCTGGGGGCGCAGCTAGCTCTTGCTCATTCAACAAAATTCTGATTTTCATTGATTTTCACATAAAAATACAATCTTTTATATGATTCCAACCAAATCAATTATCCACCCTTAGATCTAGGGATGGGGATTGAAGGGCTGAGATTGCATGCCACAAACACAAAAAAAAACATTAAAAAATGAAGGGGGGGGGGCGGCCTATTGACTATGGGTAGGTTTTGAATGGAAGGTTGAATGGGGGTAGGTGGGATGGGTGTAGAATGTTGACATTCTTAACCCTTTGTCTACCCATGTGGCATATGACTAGTCCACTCATCTAGAAGGCCACCTAGGCTGGTTGACCAGCCCCACATGGTCTAGGTGGACCAATGGGAAAGGGCTGAGGGCGCCCTTGCTGGTTCCATGGGCAAATTACATAGAAACCCGCATAATCTACGGGAGTGACGCATTGGCCGATAAAGTCGTACAATTACGCGTATACTTTCCCGTGGATATAAAAATAAACTAAAGGATATAAATGCAATATGAAAAGTACTAGCTCGGCGTCGATTCCCATCAACTCTCCCCGGGTAGGAGGAACTCGACCCCGTCGAGTAGGGGTAGGGATGCTCGAGTACTCCGGCGGATCTGTCTCCGTGCCAAGTAGCGCAGGTATGCTCCACTCCAAGTGATCGGTACCTGCTCATTCCATATATACGCGATATGCACAAACTGCTATGGGCTAAAGGTGGACACTCCGTGTGGGGCACTCTCAAAAGGGAAGGAAGTAGCTCGAAGACTCACTAGGAATCACCGCTGAGTCCTTGTAGGTGACTGATCCGGGTATAAAGTAGAACCGATCCCATACTCATCAAGTGAGTCCACTCGCCTCTTACTCATAAGAGACCGACAACGAGCTTGCACAAGACTCATGCAGACTAACAACACACAAACCATGCAAACAAACCACACAAAATAAACCACACAAGGAAAACACACCGACTCACATATGACCCTAGACATATCTAATGTTAGTCCGACCCGTACATGGGTGACGGCGGACCAGGACACCCGAATGTGTGCCATGCATGCATGTTATGTAACCGGAGATGGGTGATATGGGGAACACCTAAACATCCAAGTATGACCCAGTCATGCATGGACGGCCCTTTAGATTTAGGAGACTTGAGTGGGCTAGGAAAGCTGGGTGTGGAAGAGCCGGGTGTAGGTGTATCGTGGACGGGCTTGGTGGGTATGGAGAACCCAACCCGTAGGAAAGGGGTATGAAGGTGGACTTCCCCGAAGAAGTGAAGGGAATATGAAGGGTCTAGGGATCCACTAGGGAAGGGGTCAAAGGGATCAAAGAAGGTATGACCCCTTATGGTGGGTTCCAACATGACATGGAGGTGGAGGGAAGGTGATAGCTCGGGAGCTTCACTAGTGGAGGGGTCAAAAGGGTCAAAGAAGGTATGACCCAGGGAGATGGGTTCCTCCATGACACGGTCCCAATCGTGAAAATCTTGAAGGTATGAATGCTCACCTTCATTCATCATAGTGAACGGGACAATGGTCATGTGAAGAAAATAAACTTCCTCCCTCGGGCAAAAGGAAATGAAGTCGGACTCGGCCGGCATCGGGAGGAGTAGAAGAATCTCCGTGGTGACACACCCCACGGTGCACACGGAGGTAATGCATCCTAAGGCCGGATGGGTGAAGCTAAGACTAGCGGGTTGGTCAAAGCCTCGGGCCAAAAGATGCGTCAACTCCCATTGTGAATCTAATCCCATAATAAGGTCATCCAAAGTGTCGACATGGTGACTAGACTGAAAAGTTGTGTGGTAGGAGTTGACGGACACCAAAGGTAGGGTAGGGTCCATAGACGGGTAAGGGAGTGGGACCAAGTCATCCTTGAGCCAACTAAGAAGCGGCTCGGCTATGTATAATGTACCCGTTAGAAATACGGGTGGCTCGGGATGAGGTGGCTCCAAGCGCGAATCCGAAGGTGGAGTGGGCCGCTGGGGCTGGGTGGCTGGACATACGGGGTCCCTAAGGGTGATCTTACCGGGTAGGTATGGTGGGCATAAGGTGCAAGTCCTCTTGTCCCAGTCAAGATTGGCCCTTCTCTCTCCTAACCACTTTTGCCCTAAAATGATGCATGAACCAACAAGTGTGCCGATCCTGCACCATGCGCCATCGGTGTAGAGAACAGAGCCGATCCTCTTATAGAACTCAACACAAGCAAAATCACCATCGCGGATAATCTCACATGTCTTGGAGAGAGACTCCACGATATCAAGAGAAACCCAATTATCCGACTCCCTATCGGTGAAATGGAGTTCCGTTGTGGACCCGTTGGGTAGAGCGGCTTTCATAATGAGAGGGGCAAAACCAAAGGCTCGGTCCATGAGGACATTCATTTTGGCCACAAAAGTTGACCACTCGGACGTATGGTCTTGGGGATCGGCCATGGGTAGTGGACATGGACATGCATACACACGGTGACAAGACACTAGACCGACTATGCAAGTTTGGAATGCATGCACACTAAGGACCCTAGATGTAAACCAAGACTCGGTACGTGGCGGAGATAACCGGTCCGAAGATCACTCGCACAAGTGTGCGGCCTTCCCGATAGGCGTGGCCTAACGTTCGGACAACACCTTTTGATATACCGAGTAAAGGGGTGCAATGCAAAAAGACACTTTTTTTTTGTTTTAAAACAATGATGACTAATGACTAGACATAAATGACACACTCTTTTTTTTTTGACACCCTAGACTCAAACTCGCTCTGATACCAAATTGATGCGGGACGAGATACGGACACGACAAGCTCGCGATCGTCCCTTAACGAGGGAAGCGTCGGACGTGCGCGGTTGAGAAACCGACAAGAGCTAGGGTGGTCGGCTCTCTCTTTCGTGCCCGGATCGGGTCACGGGATGGTAATGCTCACTCTCGCAGCAGTGGTGATACAAATAGAAAGCGAGCTAGTTACCCTATCATGCTCTCTAGCAGCGGCATAAATAAGTATATATGAAAATAAGCAAATGCCGAGTGTAGGGAGCGAGAACGATACCTCCACGCGCTCGGCGTGGGGATGACGGACCCGGCCGAAACTCGTACTCCCGGGGAACTTAACACACAATAATTACAGCAATGGGAATATTCCCACTCCACGCAGGGAGGTAAAGGGCGACACAAATGGGCCCGGGAGGACCGAATTCGGGATGACGGGCAGCTTCGTGTGTTGATTCGGCTACACGCGTAATCACGACCGTGGGGCCCACGCGCTGTCTGGAGGGGCCGTGTGGGACCCGGTGTCACCGCTGTGGTGGGAACACTGGTAGAAGCGATCCCCGGGCTGGCGGCACGCCGAAACGGCGATCGGAGGCCGGGCGGCTCCGTTCGGTACCCGTAAGAATTGTTGCCCACGGGCTGGTTGCTGCTGTTTTACTGCGCGCGCTCGGACGAAAATGGCCGCTGTGATCAGCCCCGTCGCCGGAATGCGACGAAACCAGTGCCGTTGGAAAGAGGACTCAAAATCCTCAAACGTAGGGCCAGTGGATTCCTCTGAACCTATGCGGACCAGGGCCTTAGATATTTTTCAATCTTCTGCTCTACTGCTCCAGAAATCTCAGATCAGCATATCATATCCCTGTAAAATGCCGTTGACCGCCTACTTACAGTGAGATTCGGACTTTGAGCCCTTCTTCAAAGTTGTAGATAATCAAACCACGGAACTGGGACAATTTTGAAAATTGGAGTTGGAGGTGGGGGTGATTTGATATGAATTTTTGAGTGACTGGTGGTCGGATCTGGGAACAGGTGGACAGAACTGTAGATGGGACTGAGAACGATTTTTAGAAAATATGAGATGGACGAACCAAAAATTAAGAAAAATTTTAGATGAAGGGGTGGATGGAAGGAAACGCTAGTAAACTTTGTGGGATGAACAAAAATCAAAAAGTAGGCCTAAGACCTAAAACTCAGGGCAGGTGAAAATGGAAACAGACAGCAGATAGAACAGAAGTGGAAGAGTGGACGAAAATCTAAAAATACTAAACGGGATCTGAATGACAAACCAAAATTTAGGGGATGTTCTTGACACTTCTGGAACACCCAGTAAAATTCCCAGCTCGATCTGAGCTCATGGATGAGGTGGGAATTTCGTGGAAGTTGCTGTGGTACTGCGCGGACAGAACTGCAGCGGCGGCTCGATGGCGGCACGAACGGCGGCGGCGGCGGCACCGATGATCACCGGAGGGTGGGGAAAGGAGATACCACTCTAGAATGGAGGCTTGGGAAGGGGAGAACCAGAGGAGAGAGGGCTGGGGGCACAGCTAGCTCTTGCTCATTCAACAAAATTCTGATTTTCATTGATTTTCACATAAAAATATAATCTTTTATATGATTCCAACCAAATCAATTATCCACCCTTAGATCTAGGGATGGGGATTGAAGGGCTGGGATTGCATGCCACAAACACAAAAAAAAACATTAAAAAATGAAGGGGGGGTGGCCTATTGACTATGGGTAGGTTTTGAATGGAAGGTTGAATGGGGGTAGGTGGGATGGGTGTAGAATGTTGACATTCTTAACCCTTTGTCTACCCATGTGGCATATGACTAGTCCACTCATCTAGAAGGCCACCTAGGCTGGTTGACCAGCCCCACATGGTCTAGGTGGACCAATGGGAAAGGGCTGAGGGCCCCCTTGCTGGTTCCATGGGCAAATTACATAGAAACCCACATAATCTACGGGAGTGACGCATTGGCCGATAAAGTCGTACAATTACACGTATACTTTCCCGTGGATATAAAAATAAACTAAAGGATATAAATGCAATATGAAAAGTACTAGCTCGGCGTCGATTCCCATCACAACATATAGGGCGCCGTTAATAATTAGCGTCTCTCTAAGAGGGCGCAATTTCCTTTTCAAATATTTCAAATGGAGGAATAAATAGCGTTCTTTATGTCGGGCGCTATATTTGAATAGCGGTCATTACCGTGGATGCTAATTCAGTTGGGTTATTTATTTTTGGCTGTTAATATGTGTTGAGACCTTGTAAGTGTATAACTAATTATTCCTTTGTAAAAATTTAATTTATTTAAGAAATTTTACTCCTCTAATTGCCAGGGGTGTTACACCCTCCCCCACTTAGAAGAATTTGGTCCCTAAATTCAACTGCATGAATGGAGACATGGAGGGTATAGGGTACTTACAGTTCTAGAATAGCTCCGGATATCTCCTTCGTATAGATTCTTCAGTTTTCCATGTAGCTTATTACTCTAAGCATTTGTTTCATTGTATCTTCACCATGGGAATGGTCTTGTTTCTTAAGACCCGAATCTCTCGATCAAGAATCTTCATTGGCTTCTGCTCATATGTGAGGTCCTTTTGAATCACCAGGTCATTATGATTAATGACGTGAAAAGTGTCGTGCACATACTTCTTCAGCATGGAGACGTGAAACACGTTGTGCACTTCCGATAGTTGAGGAGGCAAAGCAATGCGATAAGCTACCTCGTCAACTCTTTCCAGTATTTCAAATGGACCAATAAATCTCGGTGTAAGCTTGCCTTTAACACCGAATCTTCTAATGCCACGACCAGGAGAAACCTTGAGGAAGACATGGTCCCCAATTTGGAACTCCAGGTCTCTTCTTCTGTTGTCAGCGTATGACTTCTGCCTGGACTGAGCTATCTTGAGTCTATCTCTAATGAGTTGGACCTTCTCATTTGTATCTCTAACCATATCTGGGCCTAGTATTTGTGTTTCACCAACTTCATCCCAGCAGATTGGAGATCGGCAACTCCTACCATACAGTGCTTCGAATGGAGCCATTTGAATACTGGCCTTGTAGCTGTTGTTGTAAGAAAACTCGGCCAGGAGCAAATAGTCATTTCAACTTCCACCGAAGTCAATAACACAAGCTCTCAACATATCTTCAACAATTTGGTTTGTCCTCTCTGTCTGACCATCTGTTTGGGGATGGAAGGCAGTATTGAAGTTGAGTCTAGTCCCCAAAGAGTGTTGTAGACCCTTCTAGAAGTGTGAGGTGAATCGCGGATCTCGGTTAGACACAATGGTTACAGGTACACCATGTAACCTGACAATCTATGTCACGTCCCGAGCGCGGAAGCTTACCCGTGGCGTGACAGTTTTATATAGAACCAAAGCGAGCTAGCTATTCGATGGAATTCTTCATTTTGATAGTTAATAGAGTGCGCAAATAACTAAGATTTAACTTGAAATTTATACAAATAATTCGAGATGACAATTGTTGCCACTAACCAAATGACAATTACACACATTTCTCGAGTCCGACTACTAGGCTTCAAGCCCTTATTACAGTTCTAATAAATTAGACTAATACAACTGACATCTGACATAATTGGATACCAATGACATAATTACTACACCATAATTAACAAGACAACATGATAATTCTATTTCTACACTCATCACTTAGACTCATTCCCTTCCGAGTTCTGGCTGATATCCGCACTACCTGAAAAGGTTAGAAAATAACTAGATGAGCGAATCGCTCAGTAGGATTTACATCTCAAGTTCTAACATGTTTTAAGTGAATTACCCATTTATTTAATGTAGGTAAACTATGCATGCAGACAGATAGATATCAAGGAATCATAAGATCGACAAGAGTAGAAAGTGAAAATATATAGATTTCACAATTTCAATAGTAAATGATAGTAAATGATATCAGGCCTGTGATAACTAAGAAGTGATAACTGGAATAGCAACATGTTAATCAAGCTAGCAATAGTAAGCAAAGTAGTTTCAAGCATGTATAACTGGAATTAGCTATTTATCAATGCATTCAAATAAACACTTTTACCCTTTTACGGGTCTCAAGTCAATCAATCAAGTAATATCACGAGATTGAGTGGAATGTCTAAAGTCTAGCAAGCAAGTACTCCGGTGCAATGCCAAACACCGTGGTCAATAAACTCCCATGGGCACAAGTACCTTCGGGTGCTCCTCCCAGGACCAGACCGGGCCCTATATGCACAGCATTGGTCATATTTATCGACATCCACTCTCATTTATAGCCAATATGGAATTTCAAAGATTGACCCAGTAGGATGTTTATAAGGGGGATTGTAGAATAGAGTCCAAGGCGTATCGTTATGTAGGGACGATCTAGGAGTAAAACCCGTAACGTTCGATACATGCTAATGACAATAGGAGTTTGAGACTAACTTGCTGGTATTGACACTATCCAATATGTATATGTATATATATATCCGATTATAGAATTCTGTCCAATATAATGGAGGTTATAGGTATGTATATCTTCTGTCCGATATACATATATGGGTTAGCCAAATTGGTGATTTATTATAAATAATCAGAAATTAATTATGAAAATAAGTTTTTTTTATGTTGAATATAGTTCTAACTTGCTAAAAATGATATTAATATGTTGAGAATGAGTTTCATATGTTACTTTACTGGTAAGATGATAAAAATAAATTTTTTTTCATGCTGGATTTAATTTTTACATGCTGAAAATTAATTATTAACATGCTAAAATTAACTATTAACATGTTAAAATTAATTAGCTTACTGATAGGATGATAAGATAAGGTTGCCATGCTGATTACAGAAATTTTCTGATAATAACATAATTTTATCATGCTAAAATTTATTTTTCTACATTTATTTGCTAATTATTTGATAGAAAAATAGAATTATCATGCTGAAAAATAGTTTTAATACACTGAAAATAACTATAACATGCCAAAAATAATTATAACATGCTGGAATAATTTTTACCATACTGGAAGAAATGTTATCATGTTGTAAGTAATTTTTATGCCTTAATTTACTACTTTATTTAATAGAAAAGTAAGTTTTATATGTACAAAATAACTTTAAATAGATTTTAACATGTTGAAAATAATTTTTTATATCTAAGTATGTATAAAATAATTCTATCATATTGGTAATCACTTTTAACATGCTGGAATTAGTTTTAACATGATAGAGATAATTTTTAGTATGTATAAACTAATGTGGTGAAAATTAGATTTTTACAAATATATATATATATATACATATATATATAATTTCAGTCTACAAATATATATATACTCTGTAAGAATGAAGGAGTCCATTTTATATTATATTACATTCTCTATATATATTTGGTGAGAATAGAGGTGTAGACATTAGTTATATATATATATATATATATTCTTGTCTAACAATATATAATGAAGGTGTTTTGTATATACAATTAATGGAAATATATATGAATTTATATACATATATAATGAAGGTGCTTGTATATATAATTAATGGAAGTATATATATATATATTTAAGGGGTTTTATGTTGTTTTTCATTAAGTTCACATCATGTGTCGACACTAGTGTCGACACTTACTGTTCATTTTTGGTCTCTGTTGTGCAGTTAGCATTAGAATGTTTTGTGTGTCGACACCGGTGTCGACACCTGAGTCGACACCTGGCTTAAATGCACATGGGTGGTGTTACGTTAATAGCATGTGTCGACACATGTGTCGACACTGGTGTCGACACCGACACCTGTGTCGACACATGGCTTATACAAACATGCATGCCGTTAAGTTAACAGCATGTGTCGACACATGTGTCGACACTGGTGTCGACACCTGTGTCGACACATGGTTTATACATGTAAGCTGTTAAGTTAACATCATGTGTCGGCACATGTGTCGACACATGGCTTATAAGGTTATGCAAGCGGTAAAGTTAACAGCATGTGTCGACACATGTGTCGACACCGGTGTCGACACCTGTGTCGACACATGAGTTTCTTCTACGGTTTTCAATTAACAGCATGTCTTAAATTCTGTGTCTATTGTTAATTAAGTCTTGTTTTGGTTTAATCATCTTGTTAATCAAGTGTTTAAGATTTTAATCCATGGTTTAATTTTGGTTTGTCAAAACTCTGGTATAAGTGTCGCGTATGTGTCGCGTAAGTGTTGACACCTCGCGTAGGTGTCGCGTAAGTGTCAACACTTGCACAACACTTGTGCAAGTGTTGCCCAGGTGTTGCGTAGGTGTCGCGTAAGTGTTGCGTAGGTGTCAACACTTGCGCAACACTTGTGCAACACCTGTGTCGATATACTGCAAGTGTCGACACATGTATAGAAGCGTTGATATTTAACATGCTGTGCTGTTAATAGATTAGTTAATAAATCTAATACATGTTAATTATCTAGAATATGAGACTAATACTTGCTAATTGTTCCAGATTGAAGCTATTGCATGCTAACTACGAGGCTAACACATGCTGTATAAACACGAATTCATCGCATGGAGATGTGCCTAGACTAATCATCATGGATTAGATACTAGTTTAGTTAAAATTGAGAACACCTACTAACACATATTAATTATAGCTAATACCTGCTAATTATTTCTAATATATGTTAATCCTTTCACTAATCTTTTTAGATTTAAGTGGGTACATGCTATTTACTAGGCTAACATATGCTATGCAACAATAAATCGCATGGAGATGCACTGCTTAGACACTAATTAACTAGTAGTTTAGTTAAAATTGAGAACACCTACCTGTTTGGATGGTAATTAGCGAAGGAAGAAGCTTCCCCAGCAACCTCCTCTCCTCCTAGTACGCAGCAGAGAACCTCCCAGCCTAGGCTCGTATCTCGAAGCTCTAACTAACACAATGGGAGAGCTAGGCCTAGATTTAATCCCCTCTACTAGACAGGCTTAGGGGGCAAGATCCGAAATTTCAGGATCTGGGATATGAGATAGTGACATGTGTTGGGGATAATGGAGGATAAGTGGCTTGGGAAATTTTGAATTTTCCCCTTTTTCTTGGTGTCTAAGATGGCCACGTCGCCCCCTTAAATTGGGTTAAATTGAGACTTGGCAAAAGAATGTTGATGGGGTGTATAGAACCCTAGTCTTTTGGGTTGAAGGCAAGACACTTAACCACTACACTAGGAGGTCATTTTGTTAAGTGGATTCCCTTTACATTTGATAACCCTGAGTTCCTATTTCTTTCATAAGTTTAATATATCATAAACTTAATCATAATTGTTATTATTATTATTATTATTTTATCATAAACATTATTGTTATTATTAGTATTTGAAAATATTATTTATTTAATGTCTTTATTTATTTATTTATTTATTTATTATTTTATTTTTTTTTTGTACACGGGTGCTACACCCTCCCCTACTTAAAGGAATTTGGTCCCCAAATTCAACGGTATAGGGGTAAATTCAACTACATAAGAGTACTGTGTAAAGGATAAGATACTTGCCAGCTAGAACAGTTCTGGGTATCTTCTCTTCATAGATTCCTCGGTTTCCCATGTTGCTTCTTGCTCCGAGCATCGATTCCATTGAACTTTAACCATAGGGATCGTCTTGTTCCTTAGAACTCGGGCTTCTCGATCGAGGATTCGCATCGCCTTTTGCTCATAGGTCAGATCCTTTTGAATCACCAAACTGGCGTGGTCGATGACGTGAGAAGGATCATGCACGTATTTCTTCAGCATAGAAACATGAAATACGTTGTGCACTTCCGAGAGTTGAGGAGGTAAGGCGATGCGGTAGGCTACCTCACCCACTCTTTCCAATACTTCAAATGGACCGATGAATCTTGGTGTAAGTTTACCTTTAACACCAAATCTTCGGATACCTCGACTGGGAGATACCTTGAGAAATACATGATCACCGTCTTGAAATTCCAAGTCCCTTCTTCTATTATCAGCATAAGATTTTTGCTTGCATTGAGCCACCTTGAGTCTCTCTCTGATAAGGAGAATCTTCTCAGTGGAATCTCTTACAATATCAGGACCTAGGAGTTGTCTTTCATCGACCTCCCCCCAACATACCGGAGATCTACAGCTTCTACCATAGAGTGCTTCGAAAGGTGCCATTTGAATGCTGGCTTGGTAGCTGTTATTGTAGGCAAATTCGGCTAATGGTAAGTGGTCATGCCAACTCCCGCTGAAATCTATAATACATGCTCGCAACATATCTTCAACAACCTGATTAGTCCTTTCCGTCTGACCATCTGTCTGGGGATGGAAAGCTGTGCTGAAATTAAGCTTCGTTCCCAGAGAGCGTTGTAGACCCTTCCAGAAGTGAGACGTGAAGCGAGGGTCTCGGTCAGATACTATAGACACAGGAATTCCATGGAGTCTAGTGACCTCCTTGATATATAGGGCAGCAAGAACATCAATCGACCACCGACTCTTGATAGGCAAGAAATGAGCCGATTTAGTAAGGCGATCGATGATTACCCAAATTCCATCATGTCCGCCCCTAGACCTGGGCAAACCCATGATGAAGTCCATGCCGATGTCTTCCCATTTCCACTTGGGGATATCTAGTGGATGCAATCTTCCAGCGGGCTTCTGATGTTCCGCCTTCACCTGTTGGCATGTCAAGCATCTAGACACAAAGTCTGCTATCTCCCTTTTCATATTGGGCCACCAAAAGGTTCTTTTTATGTCTTGGTACATCTTAGTGGCTCCAGGGTGGATCGTATACCTCGATCGGTGAGCTTCTTCAAGAATCCTCTTCTTCAGCTCAGGATTGTCTGGTACACATGTCCGTTCATGGTATAATAATCTGCCATCGAGTGCCGACTTGAAATCAGATTTCTCGTCTAGCTTTTCTTTTATTTCCACTAGGGTAGGATCTTCTTCTTGCAACCTCTTGATTTCAGCTAGCAAATCCGGATGTACACTTATGAGAGATAGAGTAATACACCTGTCATTCTCATCCATGCTTATATTGAGTTCAGAGAATTTTTCCAGCAGCTTCCATTCTTGAACCATACAGTTGGTTATTAGGGCTCTCGGCTTCCGACTAAGGGCATCTGCTACGGAATTACCCTTACCAGGATGATATTGTATAGTGAAGTCGAAATCCTTGAGATACTCGAGCCAACGCCTTTGTCGCATGTTCAGCTCTCTCTGAGAGAATAGATATTTAAGGCTTTTATGATCGGAGTATACGGTGAATTGCTCTCCGTAGAGATAGTGCCTCCAGACCTTTAAAGCCAATACCACTGCGGCCAGTTCCAAATCATGCACAGGGTAGTTTTCTTCATGCTTCTTTAATTGCCGGGAAGAGTAGGCAATGACTCTTCCATTCTGCATCAATACACATCCGAGGCCGATACCAGATGCATCAGTATATACCTCGTACTTCTCTCCTTCAATTGGTAGAGATAAGACCGGAGCAGTAGTCAAAAGATCCTTCAAAGTTAGGAAACTCTTCTCACAGTCTTCACTCCACTCATAAGGCACTTCCTTGCGAGTCAATTTGGTAAGAGGAACAGCAATCTTAGAGAAGTCCTTGATGAAACGCCGGTAATAACCAGCTAAGCCCAAGAAGCTACGAATTTCCGTTGCGTTCGTCGGTCGTCCCCAATTTTGCACGGCTTCGACCTTTACAGGATCAACAGAAATTCCATTCTTGGAGATAACATGTCCCAAGAAGGACACTTCCTCCAACCAGAACTGGCATTTGCTGAATTTTGTATACAACTTATTGTCCCGCAATACTTGTAATGCCTTCTTGAGATGCTCCTCATGATCTTCTTTAGTCTTTGAGTAGATCAATATATCATCAATGAAGACCACAATAAATTAGTCTAAATAAGGCCGATAAATGCTATTCATTAACTGCATGAAAGTTGCAGGCGCATTTGTTAGTCCGAAAGGCATAACAGTAAATTCGTAATGCCCGTACCTACTCCGAAATGCAGTTTTGTAAATATCCTCCTCCTTGATCCTCAATTGGTGATAACCCGACCGAAGATCTATTTTGGAGAAACACTTTGCTCCTGATAATTGATCGAACAGCTCATCAATTCTCGGCAGTGGGTACTTATTTTTGATTGTAAGATTGTTTAACTGCCGATAATCAATGCATAATCTCAATGTGCCATCCTTCTTTTTAACAAATAGCACGGGTGCTCCCCATGGGGAAGTACTCGGCCTAATAAACCCTTTCTTCAGTAAATCCATCAACTGCTCCTTCAGCTCTTTCAGTTCCGCAGGAGACATGCTGTAGGGTGCTTTAGAAACAGGACCGGTACCCGGAACAATATCTATTGTGAATGACACTTCCCTCACCGGGGGTAAACTAGGTAATTCGTCTGGAAATACATCGGAGAAGTCCTGAATCACTCGGATGTCTTCAATTTTCATCTTCTCGACTTCTGTGGTAGTTACAAAAGCCAGAAAAGCCATACATCCTTTCTTCACCAATTTACTCGCTCGGAGAGTTGAGATAAGCAGGGTTTTATTCCGAGATTTGTTAAAAACTAGCTCGGGATAATCCTCAAAAGCTATTTTGCCATGCCGACAATCTACCGTTGCTTGGTAGGTGGATAACCAGTCGGCTCCCAATATGACATCATAACATTCCATGTCAAGGCATATCAGGTCGACAGGTAGATTATTATCTTGAACCATCACCTCACAACTTGGGTAGTGATGCATGATATCCGATTTGTTTCCAAGAGGTGTAGATATAATTAAATCTATCCGTTCAGGTTCTTTGGAAAATGAAGCAGTAAACTTCTTGGAAACAAATGAATGAGTTGCTCCAGTATCAAATAAAACTCTAGCAGGTTTAGAGCAAACAGTCAATGTACCTTCCACGATTCCTCCTTCCACAGATTCCGTCCCTTGAAGAGCTTGCAGACGGCCTTGCTTTTTAACTGGACGCTTCTCGTCCTTGTTGGCTTGCTCCTTCATCAACGGACAGTCAGGAATTCGGTGCTCCCGACTACCACATCGGAGACACGCTCCCAGTTTCCTCCAGCACTCCTCGGTCTTATGACCAGCTTTATCACAATATTTGCAAATCTCCTTAGAAGGCGTAATATTGGAGAAGGGCTTGTTGCTGATAGTGAGGAACGGCTTGTGACTTTTCTGGAATCTCTTCTCCTTGGAAGACTCGCCTCCATTAAAGACTCGCTTCTTGCCAAATGGAGGTTTGAAGCTTCCCGAACTTGTAACATGTTCCTTCTTGTCCTTGCCCCGAATCCTTTCAGAAAATTCGGTGGCGTCTTCCAGCAGCTGAGCATGCCGAACCATTTCCGAGTAGACTTGGATGTCCATCGGTGCAAGCTGGGTAATATACTGGGGCCGTAGCCCGTTGAGAAATCTCCTCGCCTTCATCTTTTCCGTACACACCAAGTGAGGTGCATAACGGGAAAGTCTCGAGAACTGGGCCTCATATTCGGCCACCCTCCGGGTCCATTGCTTCAGTGCGGCAAATTCCGCGGCCTTCTTCTCCTGCACCCGGTCTGAGAAATATTTGCCGTTGAAGTGCTCGACGAATTCCGTCCACGTGACATAACCGTCGGGCAGTGTGGCTTCCACGGACTCCCACCAGCTTCGCGCATCCCGTTCCAATTGGAATGTAGCCAATAAGACCTTTTCTTCATCCGTGCATTGCATTACATAGAAGATCCTCTCGGTCTCCTTTAGCCAATGTTCGGCATCATCAGGGTCCACCGAACCCGCAAACTTGGGTGGGTTCATGTTACGGAAATCCCGGTGAAGGTCACCGGCTCCACGGTGAGCTCCGCGAGCACCGCCTTGTGCCACCTGCTGTAGCGCCTCAGTAAGCCCTTGCACGGTGCGCTGCATCTCGCGCCATTGTGCCCTCTCGGCGGCCATTTCCTACAAAAGAATTTTAAGATAAATGATATTGAGCTTTAAGGTTAAGGGGGACATTTATTATTATAACTTAACCCATGGCTCTACCCATCTCACGAGGTAAGATCTAACTAATTCTATCCTTAGACATTTCCAAAAATATCATATATATATTTTCCCAGATTATATATATATATACATTTTTTTCCTAGAAGTTTTCTATCCTATAATTAGAAATTTTTTTTTTATAGAAGTTTCTAGGTTTGCCTAAGAAGACATTTCTAGATTTATCTCCTAATTAGAACTTTCTAGGGTTTACCTAGATAGACATTTCTAGTTAGACTAAATACGTGTTTTACCTAGGAAAATTCTTAATCCTAGGCTCTGATACCAAGAAAAGCTGTCACGTCCCGAGCGCGGAAGCTTACCCGTGGCGCGACAGTTTTATATAGAACCAAAGCGAGCTAGCTATTCGATGGAATTCTTCATTTTGATAGTTAATAGAGTGCGCAAATAACTAAGATTTAACTTGAAATTTATACAAATAATTCGAGATGACAATTGTTACCACTAACCAAATGACAATTACACACATTTCTCGAGTCCGACTACTAGGCTTCAAGCCCTTATTACAGTTCTAATAAATTAGACTAATACAACTGACATCTGACATAATTGGATACCAATGACATAATTACTACACCATAATTAACAAGACAACATGATAATTCTATTTCTACACTCATCACTCAGACTCATTCCCTTCCGAGTTCTGGCTGATATCCGCACTACCTGAAAAGGTTAGAAAATAACTAGATGAGCGAATCGCTCAGTAGGATTTACATCTCAAGTTCTAACATGTTTTAAGTGAATTACCCATTTATTTAATGTAGGTAAACTATGCATGCAGACAGATAGATATCAAGGAATCATAAGATCGACAAGAGTAGAAAGTGAAAATATATAGATTTCACAATTTCAATAGTAAATGATAGTAAATGATATCAGGCCAGTGATAACTAAGAAGTGATAACTGGAATAGCAACATGTTAATCAAGCTAGCAATAGTAAGCAAAGTAGTTTCAAGCATGTATAACTGGAATTGGCTATTTATCAATGCATTCAAATAAACACTTTTACCCTTTTACGGGTCTCAAGTCAATCAATCAAGTAATATCACGAGATTGAGTGGAATGCCTAAAGTCTAGCAAGCAAGTACTCCGGTGCAATGCCAAACACCGTGGTCAATAAACTCCCATGGGCACAAGTACCTTCGGGTGCTCCTCCCAGGACCAGACCGGGCCCTATATGCACAGCATTGGTCATATTTGTCGACATCCACTCTCATTTATAGCCAATATGGAATTTCAAAGATTGACCCAGTAGGATGTTTATAAGGGGGATTGTAGAATAGAGTCCAAGGCGTATCGTTATGTAGGGACGATCTAGGAGTAAAACCCGTAACGTTCGATACATGCTAATGACAATAGGAGTTTGAGACTAACTTGCTGGTATTGACACTATCCAATATGTATATGTATATATATATCCGATTATAGAATTCTGTCCAATATAATGGAGGTTATAGGTATGTATATCTTCTGTCCGATATACATATATGGGTTAGCCAAATTGGTGATTTATTATAAATAATCAGAAATTAATTATGAAAATAAGTTTTTTTATGTTGAATATAGTTCTAACTTGCTAAAAATGATATTAATATGTTGAGAATGAGTTTCATATGTTACTTTACTGGTAAGATGATAAAAATAAATTTTTTTCATGCTGGATTTAATTTTTACATGCTGAAAATTAATTATTAACATGCTAAAATTAACTATTAACATGTTAAAATTAATTAGCTTACTGATAGGATGATAAGATAAGGTTGCCATGCTGATTACAGAAATTTTCTGATAATAACATAATTTTATCATGCTAAAATTTATTTTTCTACATTTATTTGCTAATTATTTGATAGAAAAATAGAATTATCATGCTGAAAAATAGTTTTAATACACTGAAAATAACTATAACATGCCAAAAATAATTATAACATGCTGGAATAATTTTTACCATACTGGAAGAAATGTTATCATGTTGTAAGTAATTTTTATGCCTTAATTTACTACTTTATTTAATAGAAAAGTAAGTTTTATATGTACAAAATAGCTTTAAATAGATTTTAACATGTTGAAAATAATTTTTATATCTAAGTATGTATAAAATAATTCTATCATATTGGTAATCACTTTTAACATGCTGGAATTAGTTTTAACATGATAGAGATAATTTTTAGTATGTATAAACTAATGTGGTGAAAATTAGATTTTTACAAATATATATATATATATATATACATATATATATAATTTCATTCTACAAATATATATATACTCTGTAAGAATGAAGGAGTCTATTTTATATTATATTACATTCTCTATATATATTTGGTGAGAATAGAGGTGTAGACATTAGTTATATATATACATATATATATATATATATATTCTTGTCTAACAATATATAATGAAGGTGTTTTGTATATACAATTAATGGAAATATATATGAATTTATATACATATATAATGAAGGTGCTTGTATATATAATTAATGGGAATATATATATATATATTTAAGGGGTTTTATGTTGTTTTTTATTAAGTTCACATCATGTGTCGACACTAGTGTCGACACTTACTGTTCATTTTGGGTCTCTGTTGTACAGTTAGCATTAGAATGTTTTGTGTGTCGACACCGGTGTCGACACCTGAGTCGACACCTGGCTTAAATGCACATGGGTGGTGTTACGTTAATAGCATGTGTCGACACTGGTGTCGACACCTGTGTCGACACATGGCTTATACAAACATGCAAGCCGTTAAGTTAACAGCATGTGTCGACACATGTGTCGACACTGGTGTCGACACCTGTGTCGACACATGGTTTATACATGTAAGCTGTTAAGTTAACATCATGTGTCGGCACATGTGTCGACACTGGTGTCGACACATGGCTTATAAGGTTATGCAAGCGGTAAAGTTAACAGCATGTGTCGACACATGTGTCGACACCGGTGTCGACACCTGTGTCGACACATGAGTTTCTTCTACGGTTTTCAATTAACAGCATGTCTTAAATTCTGTGTCTATTGTTAATTAAGTCTTGTTTTGGTTTAATCATCTTGTTAATCAAGTGTTTAAGATTTTAATCCATGGTTTAATTTTAGTTTGTCAAAACTCTGGTATAAGTGTCGCGTAGGTGTCGCGTAAGTGTTGACACCTCGCGTAGGTGTCGCGTAAGTGTCAACACTTGCACAACACTTGTGCAAGTGTTGCCCAGGTGTTGCGTAGGTGTCGCGTAAGTGTTGCGTAGGTGTCAACACTTGCGCAACACTTGTGCAACACCTGTGTCGATATACTGCAAGTGTCGACACATGTATAGAAGCGTTGATATTTAACATGCTGTGCTGTTAATAGATTAGTTAAAAAATCTAATACATGTTAATTATCTAGAATATGAGACTAATACTTGCTAATTGTTCCAGATTGAAGCTATTGCATGCTAACTACGAGGCTAACACATGCTGTATAAACACGAATTCATCGCATGGAGATGTGCCTAGACTAATCATCATGGATTAGATACTAGTTTAGTTAAAATTGAGAACACCTACTAACACATATTAATTATAGCTAATACCTGCTAATTATTTCTAATATATGTTAATCCTTTCACTAATCTTTTTAGATTTAAGTGGGTACAGGCTATTTACTAGGTTAACATATGCTATGCAACAATAAATCGCATGGAGATGCACTGCTTAGACACTAATTAACTAGTAGTTTAGTTAAAATTGAGAACACCTACCTGTTTGGATGGTAATTAGCGAAGGAAGAAGCTTCCCCAGCAACCTCCTCTCCTCCTAGTACGCAGCAGAGAACCTCCCAGCCTAGGCTCGTATCTCGAAGCTCTAACTAACACAATGGGAGAGCTAGGCCTAGATTTAATCCCCTCTACTAGACAGGCTTAGGGGGCAAGATCTGAAATTTCAGGATCTGGGATATGAGATAGTGACATGTGTTGGGGATAATGGAGGATAAGTGGCTTGGGAAATTTTGAATTTCCCCTTTTTCTTGGTGTCTAAGATGGCCACGTCGCCCCCTTAAATTGGGTTAAATTGAGACTTGGCAAAAGAATGTTGATGGGGTGTATAGAACCCTAGTCTTTTGGGTTGAAGGCAAGACACTTAACCACTACACTAGAAGGTCATTTTGTTAAGTGGATTCCCTTTACATTTGATAACCCTGAGTTCCTATTTCTTTCATAAGTTTAATATATCATAAACTTAATCATAATTGTTATTATTATTATTATTATTTTATCATAAACATTATTGTTATTATTAGTATTTGAAAATATTATTTATTTAATGTCTTTATTTATTTATTTATTTATTATTTTATTTTTTTTTTGTACACGGGTGCTACAATCTACTTGATGTAGAGTGCAGCTAGGACATCAATCGACCAACGGCTCTTAATAGGTAGATAGTGTGCCGATTTGGTTAGGCGGTCGATTATAACCCAGATACCATCATGTCCGCCTTGAGACTTAGGCAAGCCCATGATGAAATCCATACCGATATCTTCCCATTTCCACTTGGGAATGTCGAGAGGATGTAACTTCCCAGCATGTTTCTAGTGTTCAACCTTTACTTGCTGGCACGTGAGACAGCGAGATACAAAATCCGCTACCTCCCTTTTCATATTAGGCCACCAAAATATTCTTTTTAAGTCCTTGTACATCTTAGTCGCTCTAGGGTGAATAGTGTACCGAGAGCGGTGAGCTTCTTCTAGAATCTTCTTCTTTAACTCAAAACAGTCTGGTACACATCTCCTCTCATGGAATAACAGTCTGCCATCATCTATTGTCTTGAAGTCAGGCCTCTCGCCAAGCTTATCTTTTATCTCAACAAGCAGGGGGTCTTCTTCTTGTAGTCTCTTGATTTCTGAAAGTAGGTCCGGATGCAAACTCATATGTGCCAGAGTAATGCACCTTTCCTCATTGTTTAGGCTTATATCAAGTTCTGAAAATCTCTCCAATAACTTCCATTCCTAAATCATCAAACTGGCTAGCATCGCTCTTGGTTTCCGACTTAAGGCATCAGCCACAGAATTACCCTTGCCAGGGTGATATTGAATAGTAAAGTCGAAATCCTTGAGGTATTCCAGCCAACGCCTTTGCCTCATATTAAGTTCCTTCTGAAAAAATAGGTACTTGAGGCTTTTGTGATCGGAGTACACAGTAAATGATTCTCCGTAGAGATAGTGTCTCCACATCTTTAAGGCAAACACTACCGCAGCTAGTTCTAGGTCATGCACTGGATAGTTTTCTTCGTGTTTCTTTAATTGTCTAGAAGAGTATGCAATACCTCTTCCTTGTTGCATCAAAACACAACCGAGACCATTACCGGAAGCATCGGTATAAACCTCATACTTCTCTCCCTCAACAGGTAAGTCCAAGACCGGAGCAGTGGTCAATGGTCCTTTAAAGCTTGAAAACATCTTTCACAATCCTCATTCCATTCATATGGTATTTCCTTGCGAGTCAACCTGGTGAGTGGAACTGCAATCTTTGAGAAGTCCTTGATAAATCACCGGTAATAACCAGCAAGACCCAAGAAACTTTGTATTTCTGTTGCATTGGTAGGTCGTTCCCAGCTCTTCACAGATTCGACCTTTGCAGGATCCACAGAAATTCCATCCTTTGAAACTATATGGCCTAAGAAAGCCACTTCTTCTAGCCAGTACTCACCCTTGATAAATTTAGCATACAATTGATGATCCCTTAATATCTGCAACACTATCCTTAAGTGTACTTCATGCTCCTCTTTAGACTTTGAATATATTAGAATGTCATCAATAAATACCACAATAAATTTATCTAGATGTTGTCTAAAAATGCTATTCATAAGCTGCATAAAAGTTGCAGGGGCATTTGTTAATCCAAATGGCATAATAGTAAATTCATAATGCCCGTACCTGCTTTGGAATGCAATTTTGTGAATATCCTCGTCCTTGATCCTCAATTTGTGATAACCCGATCGAAGATCAATTTTTGAGAAATACTTTGCTCCAGAAATCTAATCGAAGAGTTCATCAATCCTCGGCAGTGGGTATTTATTCTTGATGGTGAGGTGGTTCAGCTGTTGATAATCGATGCACAGCCTCATCGATTCATCCTTCCTCTTGACGAATAGCACTGGTGCTCCCCATGGGGAAGTACTTGGTCTGCTGAAACCCTTCTTCAATAATTCCATCAGCTGCTCCTTTAATTCCTTTAATTATGCGGGGGACATTCTATAGGGTGCCTTGGATACAGGTCCGGCACCGGGAATAAGGTCTATGGTGAAAGAGACTTCCCTTTCTGGTGGCAAACCAGGTAAGTCTTCAGGGAACACATCGGGAAACTCCCGAGCTGCTTGAATGTCTTCTAATCTGGTCACATTAGCTTCCGTGTCAGTCACAAATGCTAGGAATGCCTCGCATCCCTTGTTGATGAGCTTGCTGGCTCAGAGAGTTGAGATAACTGGTGATCTCTTCCGTGGAGTAATGTAAGTTAACTCCGGGTAATCCACAAAGATTACTTTTCCATTTCGGCTGTCTACAGTTGCCCGATGGGTGGATAGCCAATCGGCACATGACATCATACCCTTGTAGGTCTAAACATATCAGGTCGGCAGGTAGATTGTGGCGTTTAACCTTGACTTTACAGTTTGGGTAATGGAAAGTGATATCAGACTCATTCCCTAACAAGGTAGAAATCACTAAGTCAATCCATTCAGGTTCCATAGAGAATGAAGCAGCAAACTTCTTTGAAAGAAAAGAATGGGTTGCACCGGTATCAAATAGAACTTGAGTAGACTTAGAACAAATAGTTAAATTACCTTCCACCAGTCCACCTTCAGTTGGTTCCGTCTCCCGTAGAGCTTGTAGACATCCTCGCTTCTTTGCCGGGCTCTTTTCTTCCTTAGTCACTTCAATCTATTCATTCAGTAGTGGACAATCAGGGATCCGGTGTTCCCGACTCCCACTACGGAGGCATGCTCCTAGTTTTCTCCAACATTCATCGACCTTGTGGCCAGGCTTGTCGCAGTACTTGCAATTTTCTTTAGGTACGGTGATGAAGAATGGCTTGTTGTTCGGCTTGGGCTTCTTATCCTTGGAGGACTCTCCTCCATTATTGGGCCGCTTCTTGTTAAAAGAAGGCTTAAAGTTGTTAGAAGTAGTAGCGTTCTCCTTCTTGTCCTTACCACGGATTTTATCAGACAGTTCCGTGGCATCCTCAAGCAGTTGGGCACGTCGGACAATCTCTGGATATACTTGGATATCCATTGGTGCTAGCTGAGTGATGAACTGGGGCCTAAGCCTATTCAAGAAGCATCAGGCTTTCATTTTCTCCCTGCCCACCAAATGAGGTGCGTACCTAGCCAACCTAGAGAACTGGGCCTCATACTCGGCCATGGTCAAAGTTCTTTGCTTAAGAGCTACAAATTCCATGGCCTTTTTCCCTTGGACATGGTCGGAGAAGTATTTGTTGTTGAAATGTTCAAAAAAATTTGCCCAGGTTATATTTTCTTCCAACAATGTAGCTTCTACTGATTCCCACAAGCTCCTAGCATCTCGTTCTAGTTGGAACGTCGCTAGCAGGACCTTCTCGTCGTCCGTGCACTGCATGACACGGAATATCCTTTCAATCTCTTTCAGCCAGTTTTCAACATCATCTGGGTTAGAAGAACCCGTGAACTTCAGAGGGTTCAGGTTTCTGAAACTCCTATGGAGATCTCTTGCTCCACGATGTGCTCCGCCCTGCACCATCTGTTGTAGCGCTTGGGTAAAGTTCTGAACGGTTTGTTGCATCTCACGCCATTGTGCGCGTTCCGCAGCCATAATCCTACAAGGTATTTAAATCTTAATTAGTTCATATCGATATTTATAAGGTTGGACATATTCGTATTTCAGATAGGATATCCTATTATGACTTAATCCTTTGGTTCTACCCAGTCTCACAGGTTTAAGAGTTGACCTATCCTTGGACTTGAGGTTACCTAGGAATTTGAAATCCTAGGCTCTGATACCACAAAAACTATCACGCCCCGAGCGTAGAAGGAACCCGGAGGACGTGATGAGTTTATATTCAATCATGTCACTCAGAGCAATAAGAATTTCAATAAAACGATAGAGTGCGCAATAAAGTAATTAATCTAATACCATCAATCCATAAACCAAAATGACAATATCCATAAACTGATACCAATAATCCATCATACTAAAAACGTTACTAACAGCGGAAGACTATCAAAATAATATCCATCATCCCGAGGACATAAGCCTCATACATCACGACTCAATTAAATAAGACGACATGACCATGACATCATAGGAAAAGACACGACGTAGTGGGACTTGGCACGAAGGTTGTTGACAATAAGATGATTCCCAGACATGCTGTGTCCAGGAAGTAAGATCTAGCATGACACTTGAAAGCTCTACGCTCATCACTCTTGATCATCCCCATCTGGTTGCGAGTCAGAATCCGAGTTACCTGAAAAATATTGGGAAAACACTTGATGAGCGAACGCTCAGTAGGAATTATATCTTTAGACCCAGACTAGCTTTAAGTGATTAATACATTATGCAATTGTAGCAAGTTCATGCATGAGAAAAATGTAAGTAAATAACGAGAGTGAAATATCAAGAACGCTAGCAAGATAGCATGTGTATCAAGTAAAATTTTCAAGTGGACCAAGCATGTAGTATCGAGTCATGTCACGAGATAGTGGCTACTTCTTTATTCAAGTACTTGCCCATTCTGGGCCACGCAAGTCAAGCAAGTCAAGTCAAGCACGAGAGAGAGATTGTGGAACGTCATAGTCAAGATATTCATGCACTCCGGTGCAATGCCACACCATAATCATTTAACTCCCATGGGCACAAGTACTTTCGGGTGCTCCTCTCAGGACCAGATTGGGCCCTATATGCGCAGACATTGGTTGTATGATTTGACATCCACTATAGTTTATAGTAGCCAAGAATTTCAAATGAATAGATCATTGTAGGATAATAAGGTGGATTCACAGAATTTGGAATTCAAGGAAGATACCGCGTGTAGAGATGACTTAGCAAAAATCCGAGACATTTCATAAAACTGGGTAAATGGCATCCTTCAGGGAAGCCGCAGAATAGAATTGGTGTCCATAGCAGTGGGCGCTCATTCTGGAAATAGATAAATAGGCACGAAAGTAAATAACGTCCTCCAAACATGTCGTTATTTGTAAATGGCGTCTGCTACACTGGGCACAGATTACCAGAAAGTGACAATTTTTCATAAAAGCCAGAAACGGCATTTCATGAGGGATGGGCGTCATGTTTCTTCAGAGGGACATGACTATGACACTATGTAAAGGGTTTTTAGGATACAACTTGCTCGGCTGCCTTGAGGGAATCCAATGCTAGCGGAGACTGACGGAGGTCTCTAAGATGAAATCGCAAGTCCGAAGGAACGGAATGTCCAACGGAGGGCTCAATCACCTCGGAGAGTTGAGGGTAATCGATAGAATCAAAACATGGACCTCATCCATGGAATGGGATGAGAGTGCCAAGCGGTGCCCCACGGTGGGGTTGGAAAACTCAGGAAACCAGTCGATCAGAAGCAAATAGCGTCCTGCCTTGCAGGCGCTATATCAAATAGCCTCTATTAGGACATCCGCTCATTAATTAATATTATTGCATGTTTTATGTAATCAGCGTCCTTCCAGGAAGGCACTGATTCCCAATTTCTAAAATTTCAGCTTACAGATTATAGGAAAACAATTCCAGGTCATGGATATATTAATCAAAACGTAAACAAAATAGCGTTCAAGATTTTAGGCATTAATATTAATTAACGTTCCATCTAGCAGGCGTAGATTAGTTACCGTTTACAGGAAATTATTAATCATGTCTATAACACTAACATGTATTTCAGGGTTTTAACATCCTGTCAAAAGGGGCGCTCATACGAAATAGCGTTTGTTTTAACAGGCGCTGATTCTTTTAAGTATACAGGAAACTAATTTATAAACATGTTGTGATCAATCATCAGTTTTTTAGCGTCCTGACCGTCAGGCACCGATAACAATTAGCGTTCCACATGGTGGGCGCAGATTATCAAAATACGAAAAACACGAAATAACAGGCAGGATCCAAGAACAAATAGCGTCCTCTATGTGAGGCGCTGTTTCAAATAGCGGCCACGGGTGTGGACGTGGATCACTTTAAAAATATGAACTACCAATAATGATTCCAGGAATATTTGACATGATAATGATGCATGCATTAATACGTTTTAACTGGCTTTAATCTTAGTTGGGTCAAAGGAGTAGAGAAAACATACCTTTTTAGTGATTTGAAGGGATGAACAGTGAAGAACCGATGTTGTTACGGTACTCTGTTTTAAACAGAGCAATCGTTGGAGGAAGAAGATGATGGAGGCTCTCCAGTCTCACGTCCGCCAATAGGATGAAGAAGAGCAAGATGCTCGCCCCTTCACGTTGCAGTCAGTAGGAAGAAGAGGAAGAAGACGACGCAAGCAGGAGGAAGAAAAATGGATGCAGAGGAGGGCACCTTCACGTATCAGTGGCCAGAAGACGAAGAAGAAGAGTCCCTGTGCTCTTCTCGTTGCAGGCAGTCCGCAGGAGGGAGAAGGAAGACGCAGGCAGCATGGCAACAAATGGGGTTCTCTCGTTTGATGGGGTTGAGTTTTATAGAGAGGAGATCCTAAACTTGGTGATAAACTAACGAAAGCAAGGTTTTTAAACCTTACCTTACGTTGATGATTCCCTTACCGTTAATACAGCCGCCTGCACTTTCAGGTTTCCAAAACCCTAAAAGCTAAACCCATGCAGCGTCGAGCATGCATATATGGGTTGGTTTTGTGTGAGACACACGTGGGTTGTTATTTGGGTTGCATGTTGGCCCTTGAGGGAACTCACGTGGGTATGTGGGTCTACTGTGGAGTTAAATATTGTCGGGCTTTTGGCGTCCAGCATATAGGGCGCCGTTAATAATTAGCGTCTCTCTAAGAGGGCGCAATTTCCTTTTTAAATATTGCAAATGGAGGAATAAATAACGTTCTTTATGTCGGGCGCTATATTTGAATAACGGTCATTACCGTGGACGCTAATTCAGTTGGGTTATTTATTTTTGGCTGTTAATATGTGTTGAGACCTTGTAAGTGTATAACTAATTATTCCTTTGTAAAAATTTAATTTATTTAAGAAATTTTACTCCTCTAATTGTCAGGGGTGCTACACCCTCCCCCACTTCAAAGAATTTGGTCCCTAAATTCAACTGCATGAATGGAGACATGGAGGGTATAGGGTACTTACAGTTCTAGAATAGCTCCGGATATCTCCTTCGCATAGATTCTTCAATTTCTCATGTAGCTTCTTGCTCTAAGCATTTGTTCCATTGTATCTTCACCATGGGAATGGTCTTGTTTCTTAAGACTCGAATCTCTCGATCAAGAATCTTCATTGGCTTCTGCTCATATGTGAGATCCTTTTGAATCACCAGGTCATTATGATCAATGACGTGGAAAGGGTCGTGCACATACTTCTTCAGCATGGAGACGTGGAACACGTTGTGCACTTCCGATAGTTGAGGAGGCAAAGCAATGTGATAAGCTACCTCGCCAACTCTTTCCAGTATTTCGAATGGACCAATAAATCTCGGTGTAAGCTTGCCTTTAACACCGAATCTTCTATTGCCACGACCAGGAGAAACCTTGAGGAAGACATGATCCCCAATTTGGAACTCCAGGTCTCTTCTTCTGTTGTCAGCGTATGACTTCTGCCTGGACGGAGCTATCTTGAGTCTATCTCTGATGAGTTGGACCTTCTCATTTGTATCTCCAACCATATCTGGGCCAAGTATTTATTTTTCACTAACTTCATCCCAGCAGATTGGAGATCGGCAACTCCTGCCATACAGTGCTTCGAATAGAGCCATTTGAATACTGGCCTGGTAGCTGTTGTTGTAAGCAAACTCGGCCAGGGCCAAATGGTCATGCCAACTTCCATTGAAGTCAATAACACAAGCTCTTAACATATGTTCAACAATTTGGTTTGTCCTCTCTGTCTGACCATATGTTTGGGGATGGAAGGCAGTACTGAAGTTGAGTCTAGTCCCCAAAGAGTGTTGTAGACCCTTCCAGAAGTGTGAGGTGAATCGCAGGTCTCAGTCTGACACAATGGTTACAGGTACACCATGTAACCTGACAATCTCCTTGATACAGCTAGGACATCAATCGACCAACGGCTCTTAATAGGTAGAAAGTGAGCCGATTTGGTGAGGCGATCGATTATAACCAAGATACCATCATGTCCGCCTTGAGACTTAGGGAAGCCCATGATGAAATCCATACCGATATCTTCCCATTTCCACTTGGGAATGTCGAGAAGATGTAACTTCCCAGCAGGTTTCTGGTGTTCAGCCTTTACTTGCTGGCACGTGAGACAGCGAGATACAAAATCCGCTACCTCCCTTTTCATATTAGGCCACCAAAATGTTCTTTTTAAGTCCTTGTACATCTTAGTCGCTCTAGGGTGAATAATGTACCTAGAGCAGTGAGCTTCTTCTAGAATCTTCTTCTTAAACTCAAAACAGTCTGGTACACATGTCCTCTCATGGAATAACAGTCTACCATCATCTGTTGTCTTGAAGTCAGGCCTCTCACCTAGCTTATCTTTTATGTCTACAAGAAGGGGGTCTTCTTCTTGCAGTCTCTTGATTTCTGAAAGTAGGTCCGGATGCAAACTCATATGTGCCAGAGTAATGCACCTTTCCTCCTTGTTCAAGCTTATATCAAGTTCTAAAAATCTCTCCAATAACTTCCATTCCTAAATCATCAAACTGGCTAGCATCGCTCTTGGTTTCCGACTTAAGGCATCAGCCACAGAATTACCCTTGCCAGGGTGGTATTGAATAGTAAAGTCAAAATCCTTGAGGTATTCCAGCCAACGCCTTTGCCTCATATTAAGTTCCTTCTGGGAAAATAGGTACTTAAGGCTTTTGTGGTCGGAGTACACAGTAAATGATTCTCTGTAGTGATAGTGTCTCCAGATCTTTAAGGTAAACACTACCGCAGCTAGTTCCAGGTCATGCACTGGGTAGTTTTCTTCGTGTTTCTTCAATTACCTAGAAGAGTATGCAATAACTCTTCCTTGTTGCATCAAAACACATCCTAGACCAATACCAAGAGCATCGGTATAAACCTCATACTTCTCTCCCTCAACAGGTAAGCCCAAGACCGGAGTAGTGGTCGAGTGGTCCTTTAAGGCATGAAAACTTCTTTCACAATCCTCATTCCATTCATATGGTATTTCCTTGCGAGTCAACCTGGTGAGTGGAACTGCAATCCTTGAGAAGTTCTTGATAAATCGCCGGTAATAACCAGCAATACCCAAGAAACTTCATATTTCTGTTGTATTGGTAGGTCGTTTCCAGCTCTTTACAGCTTCAACCTTTGGAGGATCCACAGAAATTCCATCCTTTGAAACTATATGGCCTAAGAAAGCCACTTCTTCTAGCCAGAACTCGCACTTGCTAAATTTAGCATACAATTGATGATCCCTCAATATCTACAATGCTATCCTCAAGTGTACTTCATGCTCCTCTTTAGACTTTGAATATATTAGAATGTCATCAATAAATACCATAACAAATTTGTCCATATGTGGTCTAAAAATGCTATTCATAAGCTGCATAAAAGTTGCATGGGCATTTGTTAATCCAAATGGCATAACAGTAAATTCATAATGCCCGTACCTGCTTCGGAATATAGTTTTGTGAATATCCTCGTCCTTGATCCTCAATTGGTGATAACCCGATCGAAGATCAATTTTTGAGAAATACTTTGCTCCAGAAATCTGATCGAAGAGTTCATCAATCCTCGGAAGTGGGTATTTATTCTTGATGGTGAGGTGGTTCAGCTGCCGATAATCGATGCACAGCCTCATCGATCCATCCTTCTTCTTCACGAATAGCACTGGTGCTCCCTTTGGGGAAGTACTTGGTTTGATGAAACCCTTCTTCAATAATTCAATCAGCTGCTCCTTTAATTCCTTTAATTCTGCAGGGGACATTCTATAGGGTGCCTTGGATACAGGTCCGGCACCAGGAATAAGGTCTATGGTGAAAGAGACTTCCCTTTCCGGTGGCAAACCAGGTAAGTCTTCAAGGAACACATCGGGAAACTCCCGAGCTACTTGAATGTCTTCTAATCTGGCCACCTTAGCTTCCGTGGCGGTCATAAATGCTAGGAATGCCTCGCATCCCTTGTTGATGAGCTTGCTGGCTCGGAGAGCTAAGATAACTAGTGATCTCTTCTGTGGAGTAATGTAAGTTAACTCTGGGTAATCCACAAATGTTACTTTCCCATTTCGGTAGTCTACAGTTGCCCGATGGGTGGATAGCCAATCGGCACCTAGAATGACATCATACCCTTGTAGGTCTAAACATATCAGGTCGGCAGGTAGATTGTGGCCTTTAACCATGACTTTACAGTTTGGGTAATGGAAAGTGATATCAGACTCATTCCCTAACGGGGTAGAAATCACTAAGTCTATCCATTCAGGTTCCATAGAGAATGAAGCAACAAACTTCTTTGAAACAAAAGAATGGGTTGTGCCGGTATCAAATAGAACTTGAGCAGACTTAGAACAAATAGTTAAAATACCTTCCACTAGTCCACCTTCAGTTGGTTCCGTCTCCTATAGAGCTTGGAGACATCCTTGCTTCTTTGCCGGGCACTTTTCTTCCTTAGTCACTTCTGTCTGTTAATTCAGCAGTGGACAATCAGGGATCCGATGTTCCCGACTCTCACAACGGAGGCATGCTCCTAGTTTCCTCCAACATTCATCGGCCTTGTGGCCAGGCTTGTCATAGTACTTGCAATTTTTTTTAGGTACGGTGATGGAGAATGGCTTGTTGTTCGGCTTGGGCTTCTTATCCTTGGAGGACTCACCTCCATTATTAGGCTGCTTCTTGTTAAAAGAAGGCTTGAAGTTGTTAGAAGTAGTAGCGTTCTCCTTCTTGTCCTTACCACGGATTTTATCAGACAGTTCCGTGGCATCCTCAAGCAGTTGGGAACGTCGGACAATCTCTGGATATACTTGGATATCCATTGGTGCTAGCTGAGTGATGAACTAGGGCCTAAGCCCATTCAAGAAGCGTCGGGCTTTCATTTTCTCCGTGCCCACCAAATGAGGTGCGTACCTAGCCAACCTAGAGAACTGGGCCTCATACTCGGCCACGGTCAAAGTTCTCTACTTAAGAGCTGCAAATTCCGCGGCCTTTTTCTCTTGGACGCGGTCGGAAAAGTATTTGTTGTTGAAATGTTCAACTAAATTTTCCCAGGTTATATTGTCTTCCAATAATGTAGCTTCTACTGATTCCCACCAGCTCCTAGCATCTCGTTCTAGTTGGAACGTCGCTAGCAGGACCTTCTCGTCGTCCATGCACTGCATGACACAGAATATCCTTTCAATCTCTTTCCGCCAGTTTTTAGCATCATCTGGGTTAGAAGAACCCGTGAACTTCGGAGGGTTCAGGTTTCTGAAACTCCTGTGGAGATCTCCTGCTCCACGGTGTGCTCCACCCTGCGCCATCTGTTGTAGTGCTTGGGTAAAGTTCTGGACGATTTGTTGCATCTCACGCCATTGTTCACGTTCCACAGCCATAATCCTACAAGGTATTTAAATCTTAATTAGTTCATATCGATATTTATAAGGTTGGACATATTCGTATTTCAGATAGGATATCCTATTATGACTTAATCCCTTAGTTCTACCCAGTCTCACAGGTTTAAGAGTTGACCTATCCTTGGACTTGAGGTTACCTAGGAATTTGAAATCCTAGGCTCCGATACCACAAAAACTCATGACGTCTTTCGGGTTCCTTCTGCGCTCGGGGCGTGACTCAATCAGTGCCCGGTCTGCATCTTTACATTATAAATCAAGCTACTTCCATGAGATATAAAAATAAAGTTCGGCCAATAATATACAATTCAACAACAAGCTCATGCTAACAATGTCAAGGTAAGAATGCACCAAGCTTAGAACATACGAGTTCAAGGAATGAATTAATGATAAGATCATGCTACGAGAGGAATCTGACAGCATAATGGCACATTCTTTAACTTTCATAATTCATTAATAACTTATTGAACAAGGTGTTGGGTTCTAGATAATCAATAGACCATCCAGGAACACAGGAAAATCAACCCTTGGGTCAAACCTCGTGTTAATCAATACTTAGACATAAAACGGTCATATCGGGGCCGTTTTTGGAAATAGCAGACGTGCCAGGACCATTTCTAAACAGTAGCGGTGATGGTAGGACCGTTTCTAGAATGAGTCGACGCCAAAACATGGAAATGTAGACACGCCAAAATTAACATTACTATGAGTGCATCTCATATTACTTACAATACCCCAATTTGACCCTCAAATCAACCTTATTTGAGTGATTTTCCCCACTTTTATTGGATTTTTGGCTTTTCCCTATTTTTCTGGATTTTTTGGATATTTTTCTCCATTTTTACGAATTTTAAATAATTACTGGCTACAATAGTTGATATGATTTCCTTTTTAAATAACAAATAAAAAAAGAATGAGCGCCAACACACTTGCACGCCCATTCTTGAGATTTTATTTTATTTTATTCATTCCATGCAACCGTTTTAGCCATTTTGAGTGGGTTTTTGGGTTCGAAAAAATGTGAAAAAATAGGAATTAGAGTCAGCTCACTTAGACGTACATTCATCGAAAAAATGAAAAAAAATAAAAAATGAAAAAAGAAATGGCGCCCACAGGGGTGTGCACCCATTCTTTGTTATTTTTGTTTTGTTTTCTGTTTATGCGTCTGAGCACTTTGTCACTCATTCTTGTTTTGTTCCGAGTCCGGCTAAAATACGAAATCTCTAATGAACGCCTAGAAAGCCAGACGCGCATTCTTTTCTGAATTTTGGCAAGTTTTGTAATGCCCCAAAATTTTATATATAGTATTTTAGAATCACTCTAGAATATTATTTGATTTTCTTAGATTTTTCTAGAAATAAATAGACTATTAAATGAATTTGGGTTAATTAAAGTAATATAATAAGACCCAATACTTATTGGTTGATCAAGCCCTTTTAAATAAGCTCAAATGACCCAAATCAAGCCGACAAGGTATGGCCCACATTCTAGAAGCCTAAAATAGGCTATTTACGAAATTTAGAGGATAAGTATACCAATTATCAGATAAGTCAACAGATAAATAACAAAGAGTTTGAATAATTTGAAATTTAACGCTAAAGGATATAAAAGGTCTATCGGGCGACCGCTTAAGGCAAGAAACGGTCCCAACTGGACCGTTACTCTCTGCAGATTCCGTGAATGGAGGAAGGCATGAAAAGATGGGAACTTTGGCATCCTAATCACCCAGGATCGATGCTATCCCTTAGTTAGAAGAGTCTAGAGTGCTTGAGGATCGAATTAGAACCCTAAATGGGACTCTAGGTTCGTTCCAATCCTCAAAACCCAAGCTAACCCTATAAATAGACCTAAGGTTTCATATGTGCGACCCTTACTTTTGGCTCGCGTGGAACTAAGGTAAGGAGATATTATTTCAGGTAGGTTCTTTAGAGTATTTTGTTCATAATAGTAACGGCTAACTACTCTCAAAATTTTGTCTTAGGAAGTCAAGCCATTAGGAAGATAGAAGCTTGTAAAGATGCTAGTTTGGTACAAGAAACTCAGGAGACTGTGTGACCGGGATAGGTTGATCAACGAAGTAGAAGCCCTAAAGGAGGTAATTAGATAGGGGTTCTTAAGAACTATTTGTTCCTTTTTGTACCCTCTTCTTACCGTCAAAGTTTAGTGGCCATAGGTGAAGAGGATCAGAAGTTAGAAGTCCACGAAGTTGCTGGTTCAATTCTGGACGAGCAGAAACTAGGGTTAACTTCCAGCCCTAAATTCGAAGTTTAGAGCTCTATCCAGAGGTAGGTTATCTCATGAACGGCTTAAACATGATGTTAAGAATAAAGGCCCTCAATTTCTAGTCGATTTCATGCATTGTACGTGGAGTATTTTATGTTTCATTGAGACTGCGCAGTACGTTCATATTCCATACATACACCTAGCCATAATGAAATAATAATAGAAATTTCTTGTCTATTTTTCACAACCAATGCATGTTCATGGCCTAAATACCTTCTAGCATACTTTACTACATATTTTACATTATTTCCATGCATGACATGCCCTAGGTTAGCGTTATATTTCACTATTTTACAACTTCTGTCTGACAGATAGAAATGGCTGATGAAGTGACCGCTTAGTACAACAAGCGGCCTATCGTAAGACCATTTTTTCACATATAGGCGGCCAGTCCATGACCGTTTTCAGGTTCTGTGGACCAGTCCGAGCCTAATTGAAATTGCATATTAGTAACTCTATAATTTTATTATTTATCATCAAAAATCATGTCTTATTTTCCTGTTAAATACCCTGTTTCAGCATGTGCATGATTTTAAACGTTATTTTCGTTATCATGTAATTTCATGCCTAAATGTTATAGTTTTGTAATTAAATATTTCCTCTTATGTTTATGAAACATGATTCATGGTGGTATTTAGAATGTTGTTTTGATCGCTATTTTCACACGATCCACTCTCATCTCTTGAGTCATTTTCATAAGTACATGGCATGTACTCCGGTATGTTACCATTAGTTACACTTTGCACTTATAGGCACACTCTTTTGTACTTATGAACCTCTCCGCCGGATATTCCTTCTATCGGATTAGGGGATTATGTTTCAAGGCCTCCGTAAGACTCCGCGAGCCTAGGATTTTCACTAGGACGCCGAGCTGATTGTACCATCAAAGCCAATTGTATAGAAAGCACTTTACCAGTGTTTTATGTGTTCTGGACCTTAGCGGCCCTATGGACGACTGCCAGATTCTGTTAGCGGCCATTCACCAGACTACTAAAAGATACCAAGCGGCCCTGCCACGACTGCAAGGCTTTAGAAGGTTTCACTGCGTCGACACTTCTTTTCCATCCGTCGACTCTATTCATGAAACGGTCTAGACTCTGACCACTTTCTGCATGAAACGGTTCAGTAAATGACCGCTTTATTCCTGATCCTATCCAACCTGAGGATTGACCTTTGGGTTGGGTTTTCCAAGTTCCTAGCTGGTCTGATGATTACTTGGAACTTAACACTTGTCAATTAAGATATTTTTAATTTATGAAAAGAAAAGAATATGTCGTGATGCTGCCGAATTTTCTTCATAGCATACCCTAGTTCTAACTCAAATCTTTGACTTTCCATATTCGTACTAGAAGCATTCTTACCTTGAAATTGTATCATGAAACTATCATTGAACTTGTTATATTATTGGCCGTACTTTATTGTTATATCTCGTGAAAGTAACTGGATTTATAACTTGAAGATGTAAGACCGGGCACGGATTGTGTCCAAGGGCTCCATGCTACCCCCCACAGCTGATGGTTAGAAACATGCTATAAACCATGCATACGATGATACTGGCGTCTCATTGCGCTGGGAGTACTTTCTCTTATAAATGAGTGAAATCCACGAGGCTCTTTTACATGCTTGTTAATGACTTTCTAGTACATAGCCTTTATAAGGTTGTGTAAGTACTTTCTAGTTACATGCTCGTACATTTTTATTCATGAAAGGCCAACTTACATCTACATGATTGAATTTTTCTTGTTCAAATACTCGATCATGTCTTGACTCTTTTACTTTGGGATTACATTGCTTATTTACCGCATCCTCATTGTTACCCAAATTCTAGAGCTAAAATATTAATCACTTAAATATTGCCTTCATGTTGATACGAAGATACCTACTGTGCAAGTGTGCTCATATGTATTTTCTTGTCTTATCAAGAAATACTAGTGGATCGGATTCGTATTATACTAGTAGCGGGTCCGAGAGTGATTGATGATCTATTTGAACGAGAGGAGCCATAGTTATCTAGTGTCTAGTTGAGTCAGATTGTAATTTCCTATTTTCTTGAGTCAAAGGATGTAAGGATGTTAAAAGTCATGATCTTATGTACATTTGGATCATTATTTTGAATAAAGCAAATTTTTAGATTAATTACTTGTGCAATTACTTTTATGTGATAGTCTTACGCTCTGATTTTTTTACTTGCGAGAGGCTTACCATGCCGGCTGTTCACGTTCCCGAAATTCCTTCATCTGTATTAAAAGCTCGGGGCATGACAGTTAAAGTGGTATCAGAGCCTAGGTCTAATAAAGTCCTAGGAAAATTACACGTTTGTTGTGCAGGTGGAATGGCGGTCTAGAGGGGGGTGAATAGATCCGTCCCTAAATTCAAAAACTATTGCAGACTTATGTGAACAATTAAAACTATGCGGCTTAAGCAAAAATTAAAGCGTATACTGTATGCATAACAAAGACGGACCTAGGCATGCATCTAGGGGAAGTCACAAGTGAATGCAAACAATCACACACAAAAGGATACAGGGATTTTTACGTGCTTCGGCCAGACATCCAGTCTGCCTACGTCCACCCCTCACCAAACTCGGTGAGGCTTCCTTCTGCTGACTCACAGCTTGAAAACTCCGCTGACTCACAGCTTGAACACTCTGTTGACTAACAGCTTGATTAACAGAACAAAAAGGAAAATGAAATATTGAATAAACGAATGAACACAGATCGAGTGTAGAATTCTCCTGATGATTGGGTATCTCGATCTGTGGATGGAGTTCATCGAGCTTCTTCTCTAATTCCAGATCTGGGCTGATCTGGTGCTGCTGCTGATGCTTCTCTTGCTACTGCTCTTTTGATGCTGCTAATCTTCTATTGTTGCCGATCTTCCACTTGTAGAGGTCGTGCTGCAACTCTGGATCTTCTGGCGCTTCTCTAGTTTTCTTCCTGTCCTTCTTCTTCTTGATCTAGGTCGCGCAGGCCCTTTCTCTCTTCTCCTTCCCACGAGATGCAGCTTCTTTCTCCAGCAGTCGCGCCCTTTTTAGTTCGTTGCTACCTATCTTTTTTCAGCCTTCCCGCCACCTATTTTTCAATTTTTGAAGAACACACAAAATATCTGCTAGTTTAGTTGGAGAACCAGTGGGAAAAACTCCTATTTTTCAGTAAAGAAGTTGAAGACTCAGTCTTCTCCTTATGCAACAACAAAATCTGATAAAACCCACGTTTCTTGGCCCATCTAGACCCTCTATGTGCGTGCCATAATGGATCCATACCTTGGGTATCGGATCTAGTATCAATTGGGTTCCTTTTAGGGTTTACAACTTGAATCTCCGGTGAGAGTCGACTCATAGGGCCTTCAGAGTCGACTTCTGGATGATCCCAGAAATACCTCGTTTCTGTCTGCTAGTCAGAGTCGACTCATGGGGGCCTCTGAGTCGACTTCTGCTTCAGTCCAGAACCTGGGTGGTTCTATCTGCAGTCTATGGTCGACTCTCAGGCAGTTTTGGTCGACTCCTGCACCCCATATGCATGATTTGACTAGTTTTGGAGATCTTGAAGGCTGAACTTCTATATTTAATTGGGTCCATTCTTCTTCTTTGGCTGGTCCATTTAGCCATCAAAATACCTGCATTTGGCATTTGGATATCAAACAATTGCAAATTAATTATTATGCCATATAGCTTCTTTATTGATGACCAGCTTAGGTTCAATTCAACATATTGCATGTACTTATGGTGAAGACAATGAGATACAGATTGTCATCATTAAAACAAGGGATGCACAACATTCTCCCCCTTTTTGATGATGGCAACTGTAGATCATTGTGAACTATGAATGAAAAGTGTTCATGATAGATAAGTCATTATGATGAATAAGTCATTGTGAATAGACAAATAAGCATATCAATCTCTCCTGACTTGACACTACATTACTCACAATGACTTGACACTCTCTCCCCCTTAAATCAATCTCTCCTAACTTGATGCTCTTTACACTCTCTCCCTCTTCATATCTCCCCCATACATCAAACTCTCCCCCTGTATGCAATACAGTGAGTTGTCACTCTCTCACAATGACTTGACACTCTCTCCCCCTTTGACATCATCAAAACAAGACTGGGGAGTTAAGAGAGTGAGAGACAGGATCAATGCCAAGTATTGAGAAAAAGAAATTAATGAAGCTGTTAGAGATGAGAGGGAACATTGGCATGAATGAAACTATTCATGATTTTCAACATGGTTCATAAGAGAAGTTTCATTTGAGGGTAGAAATTGAGAAACACTCATCAATTTTCTTAAAGGCTAAGGTAAATGACCTTATTGTTGCCAATGGTTCAAGACATATAAGTCTTAAATCTGAAGTTAAAAATCGAGAGCAATTTCATTCTAGCACATATAACAGTGTTAAAACAACCTCTTCAAACTAGTTCCCGTCCAAGCTCTTTTAATTGTCAAAATGATTTCATTGGACACCTCTGGGAAGCATTTTCACTAGTATTGAGGTTAAACTTGTGTAAATTTTGATATTTGCCTTGGGTCAACTATTTCACCATTATTCAAAAAAAAAGAATTTTTTTTAATTACACGGTCAAGTTCATCACATGCCTTTTTACACGAAGAAACATGTTTTTTACACGCGAGAGTCCTTGGTTACTCAGCATGCCTAACCATCCCGCCTATGTAATCTGGTCAGCTTTTTACGTGAGGATACACATTGATTAGACGCCAGTATCCCCAGTTACTCAGTGCACCCAACCACTCTCCCTTACTGTTGGGACAGAGTTAACTTGGCTCGTCATGCCACACTTGCCTCAATCGTTATTTTTTTTATATCAACTTTGTCATCTAGTGGATCAAAGGGAGAGTGCACCCCCATTCCAGCGGAAGGAAATGTTCTCACTCCACCTTTTAGCTACTAGATGCTTTTTTTATTGATATTCCAAAAGAGTGTAGCTGTACAGAGAGGCAATCCTCTAGGATACAATGAAAAGAGAAAAAAAGAAGAAAAGATCCTATACAAGTTTTCTACGAATGTTAGGTATGCCATTAGCATCAGCTAAGGCATAACCTTTGGCAAATAAAGGCAGCTCTCTAATAGAATAAAACTCCATGTTATTCCCCATGAAGACTGCATGATTGGCCAATGCATCAGCGAGCTGGTTAGCCTCTCTGTAAGAATGAACAATTGAACAATGAAAGTATAAAAATAATTGTTGTAAGGGCTGCCACCATGGATGTAATGACCATGGTGGATCTTTATTACTGTTCAGCAAGTCTATGAGTGCCTTTGAATCAGTGTATATAACATATAAAGGAATTTTGTGCATCTGAGCCAATCGGAGACCATCAAGGAGAGCACGCCCTTCAGCCACCATGTTAGAGCCAAGGCCATAGTAATAAGAAAAACCCAATATCAATTGCCCATAGGAATTTCTGAAGCACCCACCACCCCCTGAAGGCTCGGGGTTACCTTTACTAGCGCCATCAACATTCAATGAAAAGCCCACTACAGGAGCTATCCAGCGAACAATGATACAAACTGGGTGAATATTATTAATAATAATATCATGTCTCTACAGAATATCCAAGTAAGTAGAACTTTCCCCATATTTGAATTTGAATTGAGAGAATGTGTATTTTATCACTGCAAGAATCTGATCCAGAATTCTATAGAAATTTGAGCTATGGCCTTCATATCTTGCTCGGCATCTGAACTTCCATACTTCCCAAACTATCATAATAGAAGTGATTATAGATATGAAATCTTTAGGTTTGTAGATGACTGCTCTATTTGTGATCGAACTCAGCCTACTGGTGATAGTATTTTCATCTAGGCATGAACAAGATAAAAGAGGAGCACATCTGTTCCATAAAAATTTAGCCAGGTCACTGTGAACAAATAAATGGTCTTCATCTTCAATGTTATGGGAGGAATAACAACAGACACAACATGAATCCAAGTTAACCCCACAACTTTGAATTCGACAGTCAACTGGTATGGGGTGATTCATGACTTTCCAGCAGAATAAAACAGCCCGCGGGGGAAGTTTATGGTTCCACAGTTTGCTCATCATCATACCAGAGTTAGTAACCCCAGCCTGTCCTTTAACAAATTTGTAAGCGGATTGGGTAGTGAATTTACCTGAAGTAGTAGGGGTCCATATTTGTACATCATTCCCATTTTGTAGTTTAAAACTTTGAAAATCCACCTGCAACTGATGATTCTCCAAACTCTGCCAAATCGAATGTGAATGATTTGCCAAGGCAGCAGAGACATAACAGTCTTCAACCTGATTTCGACTAAGAAGATATCCAATTAAAGCCTTTTCCCTGAACCAGATGTCTCTGAGAAAATTAGTGTTTTCACCATTTAGCACTATCATTCTGGAGCCTGCCATTAAGATAGATCTAGCTTTCTTAAAGTCTAACCTTTTAATTCCGGCTGGGAAAGGGGTCTTGCAGGCAGAAATGTGCTGGCCATGACCGTATTTGCTTCTTACAAACTGAGCCTAAAAGAATTGCTGTGAATGGAGTTCCATAGTTGTTTAACATAAAAACACAATTGAGTATCTTTTAGACTACGAATGCCCAATCCTCCTTCTGAAACAGGATTGTAGATATTGTCCCAAGATACCCAATGTTTTCTATGAACAGTTTCAAACCCCTGCCAGAAAAAGTTAGCACAAATTTTTCCAATTTGCTTGAAAATAAAGTAGGGAATTGAAGCCGCACTAGCAGTATACAAAGAGACATCAGCTAGAACCGAGCGAATCAGAACAAATCTTCCGGCCTGGGATAATTTTTTACTTTTCCATCCAGCTAACTTGTTACTAACTCTGTCTAACAAATATTTGAAATGAGGTATTTTCATTCTTCTTTTAAAAGGAGGAATGCCCAGGTATTTCAGATAGCCAGTTTTGTGGTGATAGCCAGTTAACTGGCATATATGATCAATAGATCTGTGAGTCATTTGTTTACCCACTGCAAAACAGCTTTTGTGAGCATTAACTTTCTGACCGGATGATTGTTCATACCTTCCCAAAAATAATATGAGGTGCTTGATAGAAGATATACCACCATTCATAAAGATGATAGTGTTATCTGCATATAGAATGTGGGAGATAGATTGAACACCTCTAGGAAGATGATAGTATTTGCACATCCCAGACTGAAACAAACTACTAATGCCTCTGCTTAAAACTTCCTCAGCCAAGAGAAACAGAGCTGGAGCTAAGGGGTCCCCTTGGTGAACCCCTCTAGAAGATTTAAGAAAGCAAGATTTCGTCCATTAAAGGCTATGGAGAACCAGCAATTAACTAGCATTTGAGTAATCAGAGAAACAAATCTGTTGGAGAAACCAAATTTTTTAAGGACCATAAAGAGAAAGTCCCATTCTACACGGTCATAAGCTTTTTCCATGTCAAGCTTTAGAAGTATATTGTGTCCTCTAACCGGTCTATCTATTTCCATGAAAAGCTCCTTTGCCAACATAAAATTTTCTATAAGATGTCTGCCACTTATGAAGACACTCTGCTCCTTGGATATAATTAGGGGCAATATTGGACGCAGTCGGTCACAAATAATTTTGGACACAATTTTATATGTAAAGTTGCAGAGGCTGATTGGTCTAAAATCAACATAAAAGTTGGACTCTTTACCTTCGGAATCAAGCACAGAATAGTAGAAGTGACCCCCCGGGGTAAATCCCATCCTTGAAAGAAGCTTTGGACAGCATTTGTAACATCCTTGCCAATGATCTCCCAGCAGTGTGTAAAGAACCCTCTAGTAAATCCATCTGGCCCAGGAGAGCTATTTCCAGATAAAGGGAAAACTGAGTTCTTGACTTCTTCTTCTGAAGGAATAGAACATAAGCTACTGTTGTGATTATCATTAATCATCTGAGGTATAACATTCAACAGACTTTCATCGATTGAGTGGTCTTCTGAGGTTAGTAGATTTTTGAAGTATTCCACTGCACCATCAGATAATACCTCTTGGTCATCCTCCCAATGATCATTAATTTTCAGTCTCTGAATGTAATTCCTTTGCCTTTTGGCCTTCGTGAATTGATGGAAAAATTGGGTATTCCGATCTCCACAGGTGAGCCATTGCACTCAGGACTTTTGAAACCAAAAAAATTCATCTCGGGATAGAATAAAACGCCATTCAACATTGGCTTTATGTAACTTCATTCGATTCTCCTCTGTTGGATTATTATCATAACTATTTTGAGCTTGCTCAACTTGATTTTCTGCTTTAGATTTAGCCCAGTGAATATTCCCAAATATTTCCTTATTCCATTTGCTCAATGCAATCTTCAAATGTTTAAGTTTCCTTTGGAGCATTTGAAATGTATGGATATCCATCTTATTGCAAATAGAGCACTGATCTTTGACAAATTCCAAGTAGCTTTCATGTGTGTGCCACATATGCTGATATATAAATCTCCCGGGGAGGGACTGTTGTGGAGGATTCATTGACATAAGCAGGGGGGAATGATCAGAGGGACCTCTAATTAAATGCCTGACAGACAGGTTATTAGAAGAATGGATCCAATGGTAATTATATAGAACCCTGTCAAGACGAGCTCTAATGTGTGAAGAACCAGTCTGGTTATTAGTCCAAGTAAACTTTGAACCTGCGAACCCTGCATCAATGAGACCTATAGCTGATATAAAAGCTTGAAAGTCAAGCATAGCAGCTGTAGAGGTAAAGGAACCACCAAGCTTTTCATCAGGGGAGGCAATACAATTAAAGTCACATCCTATAATCCAGGGTATATCCACTCCTTGATTGAAATCCATCAATGAGTCAAACATATCCATGCGGGTATTCTTAGAACATGAAACATATATGGCTGTGAAATACATGACAGCCTGGTTATTTTCCATAAAAGCAACAGGCAAAAATTGTGAGTGACATTCTATAACATCAAGACAGATATTAGAATTATGCAGAATCCATATTTTTGAAGAATCACCATTATTGCCAATGACTGACTATAAATTGACCTGCCGAGCAACTTCCTTAGCTCGATTGAACTCAATACGTGGTTCAGAAATAGCAACCATACTTATATTATTGGCTTTAATATGCTGATTGAGGCTTCTGACTGTGGCTTTGTTGCCAATCACTCTAACATTCCATATCAGAATTGGGCTAAACATAATTAAGAGAAGGAGGTGGAGCTGCCAGAGCTTTAGCTTTAGCTCTTGTCAATCGAGCATCACTAAACAGAGCCCCAAGCAAAACAGAAACCACATCTGACCTCAATTCTTGAAAGTGTGTTGTAGAATTATCGCTAGCTTGGCATATCATCATGGAATTTTCAGAGGCAGACAAACTTGAAACAACATTTGAATTAGACGTTTTGAGCTCTTTCAAATGTGATCTTAAGGTATTTGATAATGGAGCAGAATTTGTATTCTGAAGTATCTCCGTGTTGCAATGGATTGAAGGTAGCTCTTCTATTTCAAGAATCTCGTCTATTCTAAATAGACCGGTTGTGGTAATTTTTATTGAGTCATTTAAGCAAACAACAGATGAGGACCCCGAATTTTCTTGTATCTCCGAATTTCCAGAAATAGGGGCAGTAATATGAGGGTGCTTAATGGCTTCCGAGGTTTCCTTATATCTAAGGACTTTTCCCTCCTGAACATTAGATTCTTCAATATCTGGCTCATCAGTTAACTGGCTAAGAACTGAAAATCTTTTTATGTCATCCCCTACCACCATTGAATTAGAAGCATGACTCATCCTTGACTTTTGCTCCTCATACCCTGATGTCTTAGAGTTAAGAAATTGAGCCAATATTGGCTTATATTCCTGACGAATCTGATTATGAGCTCCAAAGGGGACTTTGAACCGAACAAGGGACTTCCGTCTACCCTGCTTCTTTTTACAGTCCTTTTCCAAGTGACCGATCTTGTGACATTAAGGGCAGAACTGAGGAACTCTATGATAATTGATTATCTGCCAGAACCCACTGCCTGCAATCCCAATCCATATCCGCTCCTGTCTCTGCTTGTCCAAATCAAATTCGACAAAAACCAAGGCTTCTGAAGTCTCCGTTAAGGCAATTGTTGCATCATGAATTCTTAGGACAGGGCAACATTACCTGCTATTGAGCGAAGCATGTCTTCGTGACAGAAGTTAACCGGTAAAGATGGGAAGCCAATCCAGACTGGGACCACCGAAGGATCAGCATCGAAGTCAAAATCATGCGACCATCTGAAGAATATGAACAAAAACCCCTTGATGTATAAGTTCTTTTGAAGAATTAGCTTGAGAAAATCCGCTTCACAGCCAAGTCGAATCAGAATGTGCCTAGGGTTCATCCGACTGATAATAAATTCCGATCTAAGTTGCAAATGTTGCAGCAAGCAAGCTTTGATCTCTGGAATTGAAGGTCGCCCATACGAGCATTTAGCTATGACTGCATTCTGGAGATGAAGACAAGACGCCTGAATTTCCTCCGATGAGAAGAAAACGGCAGGCTCACCTTTGTCTGTGAATGCCGGAGTCTTCAACTGGAAGGAAGTTCGGGGCCGGGATTGGGATTCCATCAACATTTGAGCATAGGATTTCCGACGAGCCACAGGCGTCGAATCCGAGCAGCCAGCT
Organism: Amorphophallus konjac; assembly: GCA_022559845.1. Lineage (NCBI taxonomy): Eukaryota > Viridiplantae > Streptophyta > Magnoliopsida > Alismatales > Araceae > Amorphophallus > Amorphophallus konjac. The sequence goes on along the minus strand of CM040128.1, from coordinate 71,617,002 downwards.
TCAGTACTTCTTTGGAGCAACAAGTCCTCCCCCGCCGCCCCGGCCATGGCCGGCGAGGAGGAGGAAACCAGAGAACCGAAGAAACGAAGGTGAGAATCCTCAAGAAACCAGAGTTTCTCACTCTAGGAAATTCTAGAGAGAGACTGATACTCACTAACCTTTCTTTCTCGCCTCAATCGTTATTCAATATGATTTTTTTTTCGAAAGAGGCAGCAGTTTCTCGGAAGCCAAATCATTGCTCTGCTAAGTTTTTCATGACTATAGCGTATTCCCTTTTTGGCCTTTTCAAGATACAAGTTTAAAAATAATACTAAGTTAAAACCTTTTAACTATAGTGGCCTCATTACTATCAAAAATTCAATCTCAAGAGAAGGTGAGGACATAGTTCTCTTAGGCTGATTCAAAATAGTTATATGAACACATGCCGAGATTTTCATAGGCGTTTAATTTCAAATTTCAGAGGTTTATAGACCCCAAACCATTAACTTATTTCCTTGGGTCAATTTTAATAGCTCTCTAAGAAACTAAAAGAGTGTTTGCCCATAGCTCCCCCTGAAATTATGAACCTGTGTTGAAATCAGATGGGCCGGAAAGCATTCAGAATACAATGAGTGCAACAGAGATGTAAGAGTGATGATACCAATTGTTGATGATAGAATGAGGAGTTTTGCAAGGCTTCTTGACATGATGAGAATGGATGCACGAATGATGTTCAGAATAGTAGGGACACAAGGATTGGAAATGGGGCTCTAATCAATAAGTCAACTTTTAGAGAATAAAAATTGACTTTCAATTGAGAACAATGCAAAAAAAATGATGGTCTGAGCTCCCCCTCAATCAAATCAGGTGACTCTATATGCATCCATGACATGTAATGCCCCGACCTATCCAAAGTTTTTATTTACATGAATTTTGGACCTTTGGTACTTGGCGGAGGTAAGTCCTCTACGCATAGTGTGGCTTTCAAATAAACTTAACCTACCCTTCCACCAATCACCATTTGATATACCACAAGTGTCCATGGTATGAATGCATGACTACTGCACAAGTAAACTCAGATATGAAAATGGATGCATGACTCATGCAGAGTACCTATACCATATGTGCAGCTCCCCCTCACTGTGACATACATTTAACAATTAAAATCAAGATAGTTGCAGCAAGATCATGGAATCTGTCAATAGACAAATGCAGCAGTCTTCTAAATATCACAAAGCAATTCATCATGTAGATTTTATCAACTATTTTAGCAGCATTACAACTTCTTCAACCATGCAGTTTTCAACAGCAATATTAAAATTTCTAATAGTCCAATACAGTAGAATATAAGTTTCAATTTTGAAGGATTACTTGATTCCACGTGTTATGCAGGCTAGTTAAGAAGGCAAAAACATACTTTTCAATCATAAAAAGAGTTTTAATTTGTTCCTCCTTTGACATGCCTTGGACAGCCATTATCATGAAGCCATTTGATATGTATGGCTGCAAGGCTTAGTTGCAAGCAAATTAGACTGCCAATTTCGGAACCCAAGTAGCTTTGGGTCCCTTTTGAATGTTTAACTCTTCAAGACATGACAATGTCTTTTGGTATCCACAGCTACCTTGCTCGCATTGGATTCTCATTATTCATGCATGAAGATTTCTCAACAATAGAGGTAAAAGCATTAGAATGGTTCACAAATTTTTGCTTCTTTACAAAATTCTTGTTTCTATCTTTCCAGTAAGCAGAGGGTGATTTGGACTGACCATTTAGCTGGGTGACCTGGTCATTGCTGTAGCATTTATTACAGAAAAATCTCTTCAAAGCAAACAATTCATTATTTTGATTCACCAATTTTGAGCTTCTCTTAGAATTCTTACTTTCCTGCCCAAAGAGCCAATGATCTTGGTTCTCCCAGATGGATCTTATGGGCTGTGACTTCTTCCTTGACCTCCACTCTCTTTCTCTGTTCATTAAAGTATGGTATTTATTTCTGTCAGCTTTCTTGGTCGACTCAGAGGGGTGTGTGAGTCGACTCCTGAGTTCCCAGAATCCATCTGGGTTTTTGTTTCTGTTCCATGTCGACTCTTGAAGGGGTCTGAGTCGACTCTTGTTCTGCCAGGCTCCAGGGGAGCTTCTGGTTCTGCCCGTTGTCGACTCAGGATGGGGTCTGAGTCGACCCTTGAATTTCCAGAACTCTTATTTTCTCACTTGATGGTGGTTAGTTGACTTTGAACCCTGATTTGATAATTTGTTATTGGTTTTTGGGAGATTTTGAATAATTTGAACTTTGGATTTTATGTTTTGTGGGCCAGCTTGATTCATGGAATTTTCACATTGGCTTTTATCATTTGCTTTCACTGTTACTTGGTTTTTAGTAGAACCAGTTGCTTCATCTAATTTTTCTGACCCATACATATCAACAAGAGGTCTCTTTCCTTTTATGTCTTGCTCAGCCACGAAGGTGATTGTTTTCAATTGGAATTACTTTTTGGCTGTTGGGTTGAAGCCTAATCCTTCCTTTTGATAGTTTACTCTTGATCCTAACACTGCATTTAGGTTTTCTCTTCCTTTTACCAGTTTTTCCAAGGATTCTTGTTTGTCTTTCAGTTCTTCTTGAATCTTTTCAATTTCCTTCTGAAGTTGACTATTAACTTCCTTGATGGCAGTATGTTTCTCTTTTGTCAGCCTTGTCTCTTTCTCATAATCTTGCATTTTCAGCTTAAGTTCATCTATAGTTTTCTTCAAACTTTCATTTTCATCTTTCAAATCTTTTGACTCTAATTTTTGAATTCTCATTCTCAGTTCATCAATTTCATCTCTCAGATTTTCATTCTCATCTTCCAGTTCTCTTAGTTCAGATTTGGAAATCTCTAAGTCATGAACTTGTTTCTTCAGATTTGAAACTTCAATTTGCAAGCATGCATTCTTATCAGTTGACGTTGTATCATGGGTCATGGCAATCATTTTCTTTTCAAGGCTTTATTTTCCTATCTAACAATATCACATTTATCAACCAATTCACCATATGCTTCTTGCCAATCATCTATAGTGAAATGCTCAAATGGAGAAAAGTTTTCACTTATCTCATACTGACCTATTGCCATAAGACCTAAGTCTTCATTGGTTTCACTGGATGAATTCTTCCCTTCACTTTCCTCTTCGTCACTCCAGGTGCATATCATAGCTTTCTTCTTGTCTTTCCTCTTTGAGTACGTTTTCTTCTCATTTTGTGGACATTCAGTTTTGATATGTCTGGGCTTGCTGCAATTGTAACAAACAAGATTGTTAGATTTTTTTGTCAGATGATTCAGATTTGAACTTGGATGACTTTCTTACCTGATCCTTTGGATTCTTGAAGTTCTTACCTTCTTTCCTCAAGAATTTTCTAAACTTCTTTGTTATTAGGGAAAATTCATCTGGATCTATTTCAGAGCTGGATGGCTTACATTCCTCAGAAGATTCAGAGTTAGCCTTCAGTCCTAATGGCTTCTTCTTCTGCTCTTCTTCTTCTTCTGTTCTTTGCATATTAAGCTCATAAGTCATAAGAGAACCTATCAATTCATCAACAGTCAAGATAGATAAATCTTTGGAGTCCTATATGACTGTAACTTTAGTATGCCATGCAGGGGTTAATGACCTAAGGACTTTTCTTGCAAGTTCTTGCTCTGAATAACTTTCCCCTAGGCTTTTTAAACTATTTATCAGCTGAGATAGCCTGGCATACATGTCCGAAATAGATTCATGTGGTTTCATTTTGAATAGTTCATATTCTGAAATTAACATATTTGCTTTTGTTTCTCTCACCTGTGATGTGCATTCATAAATTACCTCAAGTCTGTCCCACATCTCTTTGGCACTGGCGCATGATGAAACTCTGGAAAATTCTGTAGGGTGGAGTGTGCACTGCACCATATTCATTGCTCCCCAATTCAGATTGGACTTTCTGATCTGCTCTCTTGTCCGTGTGTCTTCATCATCGGGAAGCTCAAACGGGCCTTTGCTCACCACTCTCCAGATTTCATGAATTTGTGCTCGGAGGAAAACCTGCATTCGATTATTCCAATAATAATAGTCAGAACCATCAACGTACGGTGGTCTGGTCACTGAGTGACCTTCGGCAACATTTCCCCAGGTAGCCATTCCACTATTGAGCTCTTGGTCGTTAGACCAATTGAATTGAGCACCCGCTCTGATACCACGTGTTGTGCAGGTGAAATGGTGGTCTAGAGGGGGGGTGAATAGATTTGCCCCCAAATTTAAAAACTATTGCAGACTTATGTGAACAATTAAAACTATGCGGCTTAAGCGGAAATTAAAGCGTATACTCTATGCATAACAAAGACGGACCTAGGCATGCATCTAGCAGAAGTCACAAGCGAATGCAAACAATCACACATAAAAGGAGACAGCGATTTTTAGGTGCTTCGGCCAGACATCCAGTCTGCCTACGTCCACCCCTCACAAAACCCAGTAAGGCTTCCTTCCGCTGACTCACAGCTTGAAAACTCCACTGACTCACAGCTTGAACACTCCGCTGACTCACAGCTTGATTAATAGAACAAAAAGGGAATGAAATATTGAATAAACGAATGAACACAGATCGAGTGTAGAATTCTCCTGATGGTTGGGTATCTCGATCTATGGATGGAGTTCATCGAGCTTCTTCTCTAATTCCAGATCTGGGCTGATCTGGTGCTGTTGCTGATGCTTCTCCTGCTGCTATCTTTTGATGCTGCTAATCTTCAATTGTTGCTGATCTTCCACTTGTAGAAGTCGTGCTGCAACTCTGGATCTCCTGGCGCTTCTCTAGTTTTCTTCCTCTCCTTCTTCTTCTTGATCTAGGTCGTACAGGCCCTTTCTCTCTTCTCCTTCCCATGAGATGCAGCTTCTTTCTCCAGCAGCCGCGCCCTTTTTAGTTTGCTGCTACCTATCTTTTTTCAGCCTTCCCGCCACCTATTTTTCAATTTTTGAAGAACACCCAGAATATTTGCTAGTTTAGTTGGAGAACCGGTGGAAAAAACTCCTATTTTTCAGCAAAGAAGTTGAAGACTCAGTCTTCTCCTTATGCAACAACAAAATCTGATAAAACCCACATTTCTTGGCCCATCTGGACCCTCTGTGTGCGTGCCATAATGGATCCATGTCTTAGGTATCGGATCTAGTAACAATTGGGTTCATTTTAGGGTTTACAACTCGTATCTCCGGTGAGAGTCGACTCATAGGGCCTTCAGAGTCGACTTCTGGATGATCCCAGAAATACCTCGTTTCTGTCTGCTAGTCAGAGTCGACTCATGGGGGCCTCTGAGTCGACTTCTGCTTCAGTCCAGAACCTGGGTGGTTCTGTCTGCAGTCTGTGGTTGACTCTCAGGCAGTCTTGGTCGACTCATGCACCCCATATGCATGATTTGACCAGTTTTGGAGATCTTGAAGGCTGAACTTCTGTATTTAATTGGGCCCATTCTTCTACTTTGGCTGGTCCATTTAGTCATCAAAATACCTGCATTGGGCATTTGGATATCAAACAATTGCAAATTAATTATTATGCCACATAGCTTCTTTATTGATGACCAGCTTAGGTTCAATTCAGCATATTGCATGTACTTATGGTAAAGATAATGAGATATAGATTGTCATCATCAAAACAAGGCATGCACAACAACGTCATAGGCTAAGTCCAAGGTTTAAGGACCCATACCTATGAGCTAGGAAAGAATTCCGAACCCATGTGAGAATTGGGTAGAAACCGGGGTGAGGTAGTTATATAGAAATTATCTTAGGGTAAATCTTCCCGATTCTAAGGAAAATAACTAAAGGTTCACTTTTTCAGGTACCTTGAATTCTCAATGGCTCATCGTGTGAACTGGGACGAGATGCAGCAAACTGTTGCGGGTCTTACCCAAGCCCTGCGACCGTGGCCCAAGCTGGTGCAATGGCTGGCGCGGGTAGCTTGCACGGTACTTTTTGGAGTTTAAATCCTCCACGATTTAATGGCTCTTCCAATCCAGATGAGACAGAGAATTGGATCGACGAGATGAACCAGATATTTGACGTTATGCAATGCACCAGTCAGGAAAAGGTTCATCTTGCTACATTCCAGCTTAACAAGGACGCCCGTACTTGGTGGAAGTCTATTCCGACACCGCCTTCGAATGCTCCACACACTTGGGAGGGATTACTCACTCTCTTCCGAGCCAAATACTTCTCCGAGCATGTCAAGGAGAGAAAGGCGGTAGAATTTGCATCGCTACGTCAAGGCATGATGGCGGTAGTAGAATATGAACTACAATTTTCTCGTTTAGCACCATATGCTCAACATCTAGTGAGCATTGATCTTCTGAAAGCAATTCGCTTCATGGACGAACTGTGACCCATCTTTATTCAACAACTTGGCCCACAAAATATTCTGACCTATGCATAAATGGTCCAATGGGCACACTTGTGTGAACGAACCTTGGAGAAGGTTGACAAACTCAAAGGCAAAGGGGAGGAGCCGAGCCGAAAGTCTGATCGGCGAGGAAGAAAAGAGGAAAATTTCAGTATCACCTACCACTCCTGGGATAACAAAAAAAAGAGATCTCGTAATAGTAACGGGCATGGCAACGGTAAGAACAAGAAAGTTAAAGAAGAAGAAAAGGTTCTCACAACTGCTTGCCCTTTCTGTGAAAAATTTGGCCATTCAACCGAGGAATGCTGGAAGCGTCTCGGCGCCTGCTTAAGATGTGGTAGTTGGAAGCACCGCATGCCGGATTGCCCCCTTATGAAGGATCAGTCTTCTAGCAGTGGACGTAAGCGACAGGCTCGTCTTAACGCTGTTCTAGACGATGATGAAGCACCCAAGGATGATGGGTTGATGGAAGGTACCATTCAAATTTATTCACATCCCGCATTCATGTTATTTGATACTGGTGCTTCTCATTACTTTATATCAACTACTTTTGCAAAGACTTTGCCAACTTCATCAGTTCCTTTACCAGCAGACCTAGCTATTACCACACCCTTAGGTCCTGGAACTAAACTTACAACTTATTTCCCTGATAGTGAGGTAATTGTAGAAGATCATAATCTTCCGAGAAACCTAGTATGCCTTGATATGGAGGGCTATGATGTTATACTAGGTGTAGATTGGCTTGTAGACCATGACGCCTATATAAATTTTCGCAATAGGATAATCTCTTTTCGAAAACCAGGTCTTCCAAGATTTTCTTTTCTTGGTATCAAATATCGAAAACATCCTACCATTATTTCATCCCTTCACGCTTACAAACTCATTTCACAAGGATGTAAAGTTTTTCTTGCCTCCGTGTTGTGCCCCTGGCCCCTGTGGTTTGTGGTTTTGATGATTGGCTTTAGGGGTTTATGATGATTGGTTTTAATGTGACTTAATCACTATGAGTCACCATGCATTGATGTTCTGTTTTGATGATTGATTTGGTTTTGATGATTGGTGTTTGATGTGAGTCACTCTGAGTCATCTTGCTGAAATGAGTCATTGTCCTTCATATGTTCAGTCAGTTTATCTGCTTACACTGTGAGTCATTGCAATTGAAGTTCTTACACTGTGAGTCATTGCAATTGAAGTTCAGACTGTTTTATCTGCTGCATAAAGCATTCATATGCATTTACAGAGTCTATACATTGATTGGCAGTAAGTCTGTACATTGAGCGTCTCTTGGAAGTCCATACAGTGCATTGCATTGGCTAAGTGTATACACTGTCAGTCTCATTTAGAGTCTAAGACAAAGTCTATACATCGGACTGTTACAGCAATTCTCTACAGACTTCACCATCTCTCTCAGCGTCTTAAGCATTTTAGGCTAAGTCTATACATTACTGCATTGCTTGTATATGTAGAGTCTATACACTACTACAGGCATCAAGTCTATACATTGGACCGTGGTTCTCCAAGTCTATACATTGTTGAACCATTCGACATGTCTGCACATTGGGCTTTCACGTGAAGTCTACACATCGGTCTCTACTTTGAAGTCTATACATTGGCTAAGGGTCTTCAAGTCCATACATAGTCGTCTGATGCATATTGATTAACAGGAAATCTGCTATGAGGTAGTACATTGTATGTCCGTACTGTTTCTGTCATACTTCGTGTTATTCTTGTGTTTATGTCCGTGTTATTTCTTTCGTACCTCGTGTTGTGTTAAGTTGTGTGCTGATTGACTTCATGCTGATTCTTCTGAAGCAGCTCGAATTGTTCTGATGAACTTCGAGTTGCTTCTGTATGAACCTCGTGTCGTTAGCACTTAGTTGCTCATCTCGAGTCAGTCCTCTATGTTTGTTCTCATGTCTTCGTGTCGTGTTTTCTAGACCTCGTGTCTTTGTCACTTTGTGACCTCATCTCGTGTCATCTTTTATGTCTGCTTGTTTAATTTCATGTCACTTACTGTTGTTCCTCGAGTCATTTTTTTACTAGTGTCACTGCTTCATCACGTGTCGTGATAGCCGTGTCACTCTTCTGTCTTCGTGCTGTTTTTCTCTTTAGACTTCGTGTCCTTCTCGCCTTGACCACACTCCATGTCAATTCCTGTGTTTCATCTTCGTGTTGTTTTCAACTCGTGTCAGTTTCTGTTTTCATTTTCGTGTTGTCTTCAACTCGTGACGGTTTCTGTTATTTGTCTTCGTGTCGTGGTCAGCCCGTGTCGCCTCGTCTTCGAGTCATTCATTCGAGCTATTTTGTGCTCGAGTTGTTTTTCTTATGTTTTCAAGTGTTGTTTCACTTCGTGTCATCTTTTGTTGCCGTTTGTTAGTTCGTGTTGTTTCGTTCTAACCTCGTCCAGGTCTCTTCTGATCGCATGTCTTTCTATTGCTTCACTCTGTGTTATCTTCTTCTCACCTCATGCTGTCTTCATCTGACTTCGTGTCGTCTTCGTTGTTGTGTTAATTGTGTATCTCGTGTTGTTCTCTTTTTTACCTCGTGTTGTTTTCATCTGACCTTGTGTCATTCTCCATTTATTTCGTACTGAAGTAATCTTGTGTATCTCGTGTCATTCTCAGTACAGTGCATCTTGTATTGCTTTCATATACCTCATGCAGTTTTAGTTATTGTGGCCCTGAGTGTTAATCGTGTTAATTCCTTGCAGGAGAAGAAGAAGGTGGTCCGAGGAAATATTCCCCAGTGACTGGGTAGCACGTGATCCGAGGTTGAAATGAAGCTGGCTGAGAGACTGCCACGTGGTCCGAATACTTAGGGCTGGAAATGTGGAGGTCACACGTCGGGGGTGATGATGATGCTGCTGCTATATATATGAGCCTTCTTCCACATAAGAAAAAAGATCGAAGCAGAAAGCCGGAAGAGTAGAAAGCCCTTCGATCCAGAAAAAGAAGAAAAGAAAGAAAAGAAGAGAGCAGAGAAGAGAGTGAGAGCAGAAAAAGAAAAAGAGAGAGAGATAGTGCTCGTGTGAAGAGAGAAGAAAGAGTGAAGAAGAAGAAGTGCAGAAGAGAGCAGAAGAGAAAGAAAGAGAGATAGAGAGTGAGCGAGAGAGCTCGTGGAGAAGAAGGAAGAAGCTGCTTGAAGATCTATCTTCACTGGACCGTGGATCAGATCCAGGCCAGTCAGCTCCGTTGAAAGCCACATTGTGCATTTTGTTTTTCAGCTTTCTGTTTGCTGAAGTTATTTTCATTTCGTGTTTTTATTTTTCCATTTTCATCTGGTTATCTTGTTCTTCCGATTGCCCTGTTGGGGATCGGGTTCCTCTTATTGGTTCAGGAGAAGGGAGATCTGATCTCCGGGTTGCAAGTGACAGGTTGTCACTTGTGGGTTCCCTCTGGTTAGAGGAAGGGAGGCTAGTCCTCCGGTTCTGGGCTTGTGGTTGCAAGTCCAGGTGTCCCTCCTGGTCTGGAGGAAGAGAGGTCTGCGACCTCTAGTTTCCAAGTGGCTGGGAGTCACTTGGGTGTCCCTCCGGTTGGGAGGAAGAGGGGAGGATGTTCCCCTAGTCAAGCTGTGTGGCAGCAACTGTTTGCAGACTGAGTCTGCTTGGTTCTAGCGTTTGCTAGTGAAGCCTCACTCCGGTTGGGAGTGAGGGGTGGATGTAGGTCTAGAGGACCGAACCACCTTAAAATCCTTGAGTAGTGATTTGCTTGTAGTGTGTTCTTCCATATCTCCTACCACCCTTCACAGATTGTCTTGAGATTTCTTATTCTCATTTGTGCTGCTTCCGCTAGTTGATTGTTTGTGGGCCAGTTACATATTTGCTCTTTTGTTTAAAAGGATTTTCAACTGGCTCATCAGATTGCTTGATTTACTTCTGCTGGATGCTTGGATAGGTTCGCTCCACCTGCTTGTTATTTTGTCTAATCGTATTAGCTTAACTCCGGAACTTGCTTAGCATCCTATTTTTTTTAAATTGGGCATATTTCGTAGCAGGATACATTCACCCCCCCCTCTGTATCCGGGCCTAGTACCCTAACAGTTGGTATCAGAGCAGGTTTCTGCATACAAGGTCCAGCGACCTACAGATCGATCTTGCAGTCTTAGGTGCTAATTTGCTTTTAGTGCGTCAATATTCCTGTTGCATTGAATTTATCTGCTATTTGCTTCAATGGCTTGTCCACCCGTCTTCAGTGGTTTTGATTTCAACCAGTGGCACAGTGCCTTACGTGCTTATGTTAAATCTGCTGATCCAGACCTGTGGAAAGTGATTTCACATGGTCCTCATAAATTGCCAAAGAAAAAGTCCAAATGGACTGACAGTCACGAAGCAATGCATGAGGAGAATCAGACAGCTATAAATCTGATGAAAGCAGCCACTGACAAAGCCTTTCACTCATGCTTCCTTGATTGCAGATCTGCAAGGGATATGTTGGAAATGATGAAGAGAGCCGGGAAAGGAAATCAAACAAGCTGCATGATGGCCAACAGAAGCGATCAAGGCAGCAATCAAACTGAAGAAGATGATGATGATGAGGTAAATCTCTTCGAGAATTTCTCTCTAGAAGATTGGGAGAATGCTTATGCTGAATTATTTGAATCTCATGAGCTGTTAAGAAAACAGTATAAGAAATTGAAGAAGGGTACTGGTTTAGATAGTTCAAGCTTTCCTTGTAGAAATTATGTTGAATTGAAAAATATTCATGATGCTTGTATGTCTGACTTTCAAATACTGAAGAAACAAGTTTCATTATTGAAAATTGAAAATCAAGAACATATAAATGTGATATCTGAACTCAAAGAAAAATTGAACTCAGATAATGATAATCAGACTGTTGTTAACTATCATGACCAGTATGAAAAATTGCTGAAAAACTTTGAAAGTGTAAACTCAGATTTAAACAAGCTGAGATCCGAAAATGATTCCCTGAGAACATCTGCTAATAAAAATGATAACAAATTTGAGAAACTCAAGCAGGAGAAAAACTTGCTTGCTGAAAAACTGGAAGCCATCAAATCTGTGAATGTGGAATTACAGAAAAACATTGAAAAGAAGGAAAAAGATTTGAAGGAATTCAAGGCTGAAAGAAAACTTGAAATTAACTCAGAAGATCAGACTCTAATAAATGAGTTAATTCAGAATGACAAGCTTAAGGAAGAAAATGAAAAATTAAAAATGTTAAATTCCACTATGTCAGAGAGACTTCTAGCTTTGGAAAGAGGAAAAAGTATTTGTGTTGAAGATTCTAATAAACTGAGCAATCTGGAACAGGAAATTGAAAAATACAAAATTGCTAACAATGTGTTAACTGAATGTGTGAATTACAGTGAACAAGAGATTGCCAGTTATGAGCTACATATTTCCTCTTTGGAAGATGAAATTCAGGATTTGAAAGTCTCTTTGTCAAAATTTGTTGATGGGCAAGAAAACCTAGACAAGCTGCTAGGTGTAAAAGTCAATGTCAAAAGGGAATGGTTGGGCTATAATAATCTAAATAAAAAGGCTTTGCAGAACAAAGTAATGACATCCTTTGTAAATGCCTCAAACGTAGCCACAACATCAAAAGACAAATAGCCCATTGTTCAGAAAATATTGGGAACAAAGATTAATTTTAAGAAAGAAGGACTGGGTTACAGTCCAGTCATGAGGAAGGCTGATGGAGCCAACCTGAAAACTGTCTTTGTTAAATCCTCTGAACAGGAGAAGCCTTCTACTTCATCTCCAACTCAGTACAAGGCTAAGAAAATAGGAAAACAGGATAAAAATCAGAAAAGGACTGTAAATCAGAAAATAAATGAAAAGGGTTCATCAGTGCATATTGATCACAGCCCTCATACACATTCACAAGCATCCAAAAAGAAAATGATCTGTCATTACTGTCATAAATTTGGACATCTGATGCATGAGTGTAAGCTGATGGAGAAGGATGATAAGAATGCTAGGAGATCTCATGATAAAAATCCTTCACCTCAGAAAAGGAGTGTCACATGTTCTAATTGTGGAAAATTAGGACACTCAATTGCTCATTGCTGGTTTGTTAGGGGTAAGAAAACATTTTATTCATATCATGCTAAATTCCCTGCAAACCAATATGTTCTTAATGAAAACAAATCTGTTTCCATGAACCAGCATATCATCTATTTTAACTGCAACAAAATGGGTCACAAGACCTCTGAATGCTGGTTAGGCTCTTTTAAAAGAAATTCTATTTCATGCTTTGAATGTGGAAAGCATGGCCACAGGGCCATTGACTGTTGGCATGCCCAAGGAGGCTATGGCAATAATGAACTCAATTTTAAAAAGAATGCCTCTTATTGCTCTCACTGTGGAAAGCATGGCCACATAGTCAAAGACTGTTGGCATGCTCAAGGGAAAATTTTCATTTCTGGAAAGTTTAAATTCCCTGCTAGTACAAATGCTCTCAGAAGGAACAAAGTAGTTTTCAAAAAGAAAAACTTTGAATGTGTTGATTATGGAAACCAGTTTGGTCATGCAAATAACAGAAATTTCCATGCTAATGCACATACAATTCATGTTCATAATGATGTGCATAAAAAGAACCTAAATTCTATTTTCTCATGCCATCATAGTGGGAAGCCAGGTCACAGGGCTGCAACCTGTTGGCTGGCAGGATATCAAAACCAAACCGGTTTTGGTAAACAGAATTTTTATTCTGTTAACAGAAAACCTCATGTATGTGCACATAGAACTCATACTAACAAGAATGTGCATAAATTAGATCTGAAAACTGCTGCTCCTTGCTATCAAGTTAAAAATGTGCTGAGAAAACCTACTAGAAGTAATACTGTCATGTCAGGACCCAAGACTTCTTGGGTACCTGTTTGTGCAAAATAACATTGCCTTACAGGTGTGCCTTGGAATGGAATAAAAAGGGGTATTAATCCAAGGCACTCAAGAATGAAAACCCCTTCTGAACTGTTCAGGTAAATTCTCTGTAATTCCTATTTTGAAACTCAGTACATATCTTGGTTGATGTGTCCATGCATAATTGCTATTTTTTTTTTGCATAGCATATTCACTCTTCATCTGCATTGTCTAAATTGAAGCTTCTGAACTCTCCACAACTGAAATTTATGCTTTGGACACTATGAGTATTCACATCTCTCAATGCTCATACTGTGTTGTCTGTTTAAATCTGAACTCCATTTGAATGCTGTTTGAAATCTGTCCATTGCATTCTGAAAAATCTGATTAGCTGAAATTTGATCCATGCATGCTGCCCATGTTGAATTATCATGGTTGACCACAATGGTATATAAATGGTAAGGTACCAAAAGGCAGGGAAGTCTGTCTGGAGGTTCTTACTATGTGTGAGGTGGTCTTTTAGACCAAGTGCTCCGCCTAGTACCATCGGTCACCTTGCTGGTTAGGACAGTCTGAATGTGCATGAATCAAAATCATATGTTCACTTTTCAGTGCAAACATTGCATATTTTCAGGGGGAGTAAGTTGCATATACTTGCATAGCATTCAATGTTGAGTCTTTGCATGTCTCTGCATACATATAGTGCATTGCATTTCCTTACATTGAAAATGCCAAAAAGGGAGTTTGAATGCATATTGTGAGGGGGAGTCATTGCATTGCATATAGGTTGTCAAATGCATATATGGGTCAGAACTCATTGCATATCCTCTCTTACTGATTTTGTTGACAAACCTTAATCATATTCTGAAAACTTTGAGCTTCACAATCTCTCTTAACAATTGGTATTTCTACTATCAATTTGGCATCATTTGGCTTCAGAATTCTATCAGTCTTTCATGAAGATTTCAATGGGCTATCTCGATCATAAATCTGAAAACTCTTGAACTAGAAATCTTCTATTATACGTTTTTATGAATGACTGAAATAACTCATGTGGTTTAAGTTTAATGTATTCAATGAGTTTGGCTTTAAAATCTCTTAAAAATATCTGAAGCATGTTTAATAAACCTTAACCATCTGTTTCATGCTATGTCTTGTAAAATCTTCTGAAATCTGCACTTTTGAATATATGACTTTAATTGGTTAAGTACATGAAACTATTATTGATTTGAAGTAAATGAATGTCTCTGAAATGTCTAAAGGGTTATTTCTGTCAGAGCAATGACATTGGTCACTGAGAAACACAAGTCCAAAGGACTGTGTCATGAGGTGCCTTAGTTAACTCTGATAAAATTCATTGAAAATCAGGCAGAGCAATGGCATGCACACTGAGAAATACAACTCACTCATTAAAAAAATGATTTTTAGTGTGTCATGATGTGTAAATGCTAACTCTGTTCATATATATAGCATGACAGTTAGTCACACTAAGTGCTTAGGGATATTGGCCTCTGATCAAGGTATATCCTCTAGTTACAAGGTGTGAACTGAACTAGAGTGCTCGTAAAATTTGTAGCATGGAAAATTGTTGAACAAATTGAAATATCTGAATATTGATTCTAAAATCAAATTGCTACAACCCTAGACAAAATCATACGACTTCATAATTGCTTGATTTCAATACATATGCATGTAATTGCGAAAGAAGTCAATAATTTTGATCGTGTAAGAGAAAGGGAGATTTATCAAGATAAATATGAGGGCTTGGTTCATTTTTATTAAACTATGGTTTTAGATATCAATACAGAATTTTATTGATAAACTCTGCATACATCATGTTTAAACCATACTGTTCAATAAATGTCATTCATAAGCCCTTATGATGGAAGACTTTAAAAACTTATGTTTTAGATTTATGAGATTGATATCTCTTTGAAAATCTGGCTGAATTTCTTGTGTTTGGAGCATCCTTAAAAAATCTGTTAACTGAATTTCTTCTGCTCATGTCCTTGGTTCATTGACCTGAACTTCTCCTTGGTTGCCCCTGTGGTCTCCCTCTCTTGCACCCTCTCATCTGTCTCATAAGATTCCACTGATTGAGGGGGAGCTTTCATGTCATGCATCACTTGCACAACAATTGGCATCTATTCAGGGGGAGCATTCCTTGTCATATGCATCATGCTGCATAGAAGGAGAAGAATTGTGCTCTTGCATTCATATTTCTGGTATCTGAATTTACATTCATACCCCTTCCTATGGTTTATTTTGTTTATATCAAAGGGGGAGATTGTTTGCCAAAAAGGGAGAATGTCATTCAATCAGTGCATGCAGGTTTCTCTTGATCTTCTCTAATTCATGCTTTTGCTGAAATTATTAAAGGGGGGAGAATCATGTTCTTACAAAGGGGAGAAATTGACTGTACTTTTATACATGCTTTAATTTCTCAAATTATTTTCTTTTTGATGAAGTCAAAGGGGGAGAATAATTTGAATCTTCAGAATGCCTCACATCATTAGAATGACTTTCATTAGAATGACTTACATCATCAGAATGACTCACTGAGTATTGTTGCCATCATCAAAAAGGGGGAGATTGTTATGCCCCTGGCCCCTGTGGTTTGTGGTTTTAATGATTGGCTTTAGGGGTTTATGATGATTGGTTTTAATGTGACTTAATCACTGTGAGTCACCATGCATTGATGTTCTGTTTTGATGATTGATTTGGTTTTGATGATTGGTGTTTGATGTGAGTCACTGTGAGTCATCTTGCTGAAATGAGTCATTGTCCTTCATATGTTCAGTTAATTTATCTGCTTACACTGTGAGTCATTGCAATTGAAGTTCTTACACTGTGAGTCATTGCAATTGAAGTTCAGACTGTTTTATCTGCTGCATAAAGCATTCATATGCATTTACAGAGTCTATACATTGATTGGCAGTAAGTCTGTACATTGAGCGTCTCTTGGAAGTCCATACAGTGCATTGCATTGGCTAAGTGTATACACTGTCAGTCTCATTTAGAGTCTAAGACAAAGTCTGTACATCGGACTGTTACAGCAATTCTCTACAGACTTCACCATCTCTCTCAGCGTCTTAAGCATTTTAGGCTAAGTCTATACATTGCTGCATTGCTTGTATATGTAGAGTCTATACACTACTACAGGCATCAAGTCTATACATTGGACCGTGGTTCTCCAAGTCTATACATTGCTGAACCATTCGACATGTCTGCACATTGGGCTTTCACGTGAAGTCTACACATCGGTCTCTACTTTGAAGTCTATACATTGGCTAAGGGTCTTCAATTCCATACACAGTCGTCTGATGCATATTGATTAACAGGAAATCTGCTATGAGGTAGTACATTGTATGTCCGTACTGTTTCTGTCATACTTCGTGTTATTCTTGTGTTTATGTCCGTGTTATTTCTTTCGTACCTCGTGTTGTGTTAAGTTGTGTGCTGATTGACTTCGTGCTGATTCTTCTGAAGCAGCTCGAATTGTTCTGATGAACTTCGAGTTGCTTCTGTATGAACCTCGTGTCGTTAGCACTTAGTTGCTCATCTCGAGTTAGTCCTCTATGTTTGTTCTCATGTCTTCGTGTCGTGTTTTCTAGACCTCGTGTCTTTGTCACTTTGTGACCTCATCTCGTGTCATCTTTTATGTCTGCTTGTTTAATTTCGTGTCACTTACTGTTATTCCTCGAGTCATTTTTTTACTAGTGTCACTGCTTCATCACGTGTCGTGATAGCCGTGTCACTCTTCTGTCTTCGTTCTATTTTTCTCTTTAGACTTCGTGTCCTTCTCGCCTTGACCACACTCCGTGTCAATTCCTGTGTTTCGTCTTCGTGTTGTTTTCAACTCGTGTCGGTTTCTGTTTTCATCTTCGTGTTGTCTTCAACTCGTGACGGTTTCTGTTATTTGTCTTCGTGTCGTGGTCAGCCCGTGTCGCCTCATCTTCGAGTCATTCATTCGAGCTATTTTGTGCTCGAGTTATTTTTCTTATGTTTTCAAGTGTTGTTTCACTTCGTGTCGTCTTTTGTTGCCGTTTGTTAGTTCGTGTTGTTTCGTTCTAACCTCGTCCAGGTCTCTTCTGATCGCGTGTCTTTCTATTGCTTCACTCTGTGTTATCTTCTTCTCACCTCATGCTGTCTTCATCTGACTTCGTGTCGTCTTCGTTGTTGTGTTAATTGTGTATCTCGTGTTGTTCTCTTTTTTACCTCGTGCTGTTTTCATCTGACCTCGTGTCATTCTCCATTTATTTCGTACTGAAGTAATCTTGTGTATCTCGTGTCATTCTCAGTACAGTGCATCTTGTATTGCTTTCATATACCTCATGCAGTTTTAGTTATTGTGGCCCTGAGTGTTAATCGTGTTAATTCCTTGCAGGAGAAGAAGAAGGTGGTCCGAGGAAATATTCCCCAGTGACTGGGCAGCACGTGATCCGAGGCTGAAATGAAGCTGGCTGAGAGACTGCCACGTGGTCCGAATACTTAGGGCTGGAAATGTGGAGGTCACACGTCGGGGGTGATGATGATGCTGCTGCTATATATATGAGCCTTCTTCCACATAAGAAAAAAGATCGAAGCAGAAAGCCGGAAGAGTAGAAAGCCCTTCGATCCAGAAAAAGAAGAAAAGAAAGAAAAGAAGAGAGCAGAGAAGAGAGTGAGAGCAGAAAAAGAAAAAGAGAGAGAGATAGTGCTCGTGTGAAGAGAGAAGAAAGAGTGAAGAAGAAGAAGTGCAGAAGAGAGCAGAAGAGAAAGAATGAGAGATAGAGAGTGAGTGAGAGAGCTCGTGGAGAAGAAGGAAGAAGCTGCTTGAAGATCTATCTTCACTGGACCGTGGATCAGATCCAGGCCAGTCAGCTCCGTTGAGAGCCACATTGTGCATTTCATTTTTCAGCTTTCTGTTTGCTGAAGTTATTTTCATTTCGTGTTTTTGTTTTTCCATTTTCATCTGGTTATCTTGTTCTTCCGATTGCCCTGTTGGGGATCGGGTTCCTCCTGTTGGTTCAGGAGAAGGGAGATCTGATCTCCGGGTTGCAAGTGACAGGTTGTCACTTGTGGGTTCCCTCTGGTTAGAGGAAGGGAGTCTAGTCCTCCGGTTCTGGGCTTGTGGTTGCAAGTCCAGGTGTCCCTCCTGGTCTGGAGGAAGAGAGGTCTGCGACCTCTAGTTTCCAAGTGACTGGGAGTCACTTGGGTGTCCCTCCGGTTGGGAGGAAGAGGGGAGGCTGTTCCCCTAGTCAAGCTGTGTGGCAGCAACTGTTTGCAGACTGAGTCTGCTTGGTTCTAGCGTTTGCTAGTGAAGCCTCACTCCGGTTGGGAGTGAGGGGTGGATGTAGGTCTGGAGGACCGAACCACCTTAAAATCCTTGAGCAGTGGTTTGCTTGTAGTGTGTTCTTCCATATCTCCTACCACCCTTCACAGATTGTCTTGAGATTTCTTATTCTCATTTGTGCTGCTTCCGCTAGTTGATTGTTTGGGGACCAGTTACATATTTGCTCTTTTGTTTAAAAGGATTTTCAACTGGCTCATCAGATTGCTTGATTTACTTCTGCTGGATGCTTGGATAGGTTCGCTCCACCTGCTTGTTATTTTATCTAATCGTATTAGCTTAACTACGGAACTTGCTTAGCATCCTAGTTTTTTAAATTGGGCATATTTCGTAGCAGGATACATTCACCCCCCCTCTGTATCCGGGCCTAGCACCCTAACACTCCGTAGTAGTTACCGAGTCTAAGGAAATTCAGATAGATGAAATCCCCGTAGTGCAGAAATTTCTTGATGTTTATTCTTTCCGAGTTGCCTGGTTTACTGCCCGAAAGTGAGGTTAACTTCACCATTGAACTCGTACCCGGAGCAGCACCTGTGTTAATAGCTCTTTACAGGATGTCCCCCACGGAGTTGAAGGAATTAAAGAAGCAACTACAAGAGCTGCTAGAAAAAGGTTTCATTCGACCTAGCACATCCCCTTGGGGTGCACCAGTCTTATTTGTCAAGAAGAAGGACGGTTCCCTCAGGTTATGCATCGACTACCGGCAACTGAATCAACTCACCATCAAGAATAAATACCCACTGTCGCATATTGATGAACTATTTGATCAACTTTCTGGCACAGAGTATTTCTCCAAGATTGACCTCAGATCGGGCTATCATCAACTGAGGATCAAGGAGGAAGATATTTACAAGACTACTTTCTGAAGCAGATATGGACACTATGAATTTGTGGTAATGCCATTCGGGTTAATTAATGCCCCGGCATCATTTATGCAACTAATGAACAATGTGTTCCGGCCTTATCTTGATCAATTCGTGGTTGTGTTTATTGATAATATCCTTATCTATTCTAAGACAAAGGAGGAACACAAGGAACATCTAGGGATTATTTTGTGAACCTTACGAGAACACCAACTCTATGCTAAGTTGAACAAATGTGAATTTTGGCTTAAGGAGGTTTCTTTTCTTGGCCACATTATTTCTAAAGAAGGCATTACAGTAGACCCTTCTAAAGTTGAAGCGGTTAAGAATTGTAGCCGACCGAACACCGTATCTGAAGTTCGGAGTTTTATTGGGCTGGTTGGTTACTATAGGTGATTTATCAAAGATTTCTCCAAAATCACCGCTCCTTTGACAAGACTCACTAGAAAGGAAAATCCTTTCGAGTGGACACAGGAATGCAAAGAAAATTTCTTGGCCCTTAAGGAACATCTCACCACGGCACCTGTACTAGCTTTGCCTGTTGAAGGTGGTGGATTTGAAGTTTATACAGATGCATCCGGTATTGGCCTAGGGTGCGTACTCATGTAAAATGGCAAGGTAATTTGCTACGCTTCAAGACAATTAAAGCGACATGAGGAGAATTACCTTGTTCATGATCTGGAGTTGGCTGCTGTCATATTCACCTTAAAAATTTGGCGTCATTATCTTTATGGGGAGAAATTTACTGTATATACAGATAACAAGAGCCTAAAGTATGTCTTTTCTCAAAAGGAGTTGAATATGAGGCAGAGACGATGGATGGAATATCTCAAAGACTTTGATTTTGATATTCAATATCATCCAGGCAAAGCGAATGCTGTTGCCGATGTGCTCAGCCGGAAACCAATGGGGAAGCTATCAAGTTTGAAAGGTATGACAAACCTTATTTCTAAATTTGCTCAGTTGAATTTAAATGTTGATATGAAGAAAGAAGATTATTTTATAGCCAATATACGGACACAACCTACATTGATTGAAGATCTAGTAAAGTTACAAGAGAATGACTCTGTACTAGTGGAGATTAAGGCTGATATGGAACAACGACCGAATTTCTCGATTACAAATGACGGGAGGTTATTGTTTCGAGGTCGTATTTGTATTCCGGATCATGCTGATACTAAGAAGATGATCTTAGAAGAAGCTCACAAATCTAAGTATACTGTTCATCCTGGTGCTACCAAGATGTATCAAGATCTTAAAAGAAATTATTGGTGGCCTAATATGAAGAGAGAGATAGCAGACTACGTATCACGTTGTCTTACTTGTCAACAAATTAAGGCAGAACATCAAAAGCCTGCTGAAAAATTACATCCTTTGAAAATCTCGGAATGGAAATGGGAGAGTATAGGAATAAATTTTATCATGGGACTGCCTAAATCCAGAGGCCGACATGATGGAATATGGGTGATCATAGACTGTCTAATAAAATCGGCTCATTTTTTACCTATTACAAGCCGATGGTATGTGGATATCTTGGTCGCTTTATACATAAAAGAGATTGTTAAATTACATGGTGTCCCTGTCACCATTATTTCTGATCTAGTCCTGCGATTTACTTTCACAATTCTAGAAGGGGCTACAATATTCTTTGGGAACCAGGTTGAATTTTAGCACCGCGTTTCATCCACAAATTGATAGACAAACCGAAAGGACCAATTAAGTAGTGGAAGATATGCTAAGGGCATGTGTCATAGATTTCTGTGGAAGCTGGCACGATCATTTACCTCTTGTGGAATTTTCCTACAATAACGGCTACCAAGCTAGCATTCAAATGGCACCGTTTGAGGCTTTATATGGAAGAAGTTGCCGAACACCAATATGCCGGGATGAGGTCGGTGAAAGATAAATTCTAAGCCCTGATCTTATTCGAGATACAACCGACAAGGTGAAAGTGATAAGAGAAAGACTCAAGATGGCCCAAGATAGACAAAAGTCCTATGCTGATAATCGAAGATGAGACTTGGAATTTCAAGTGGGAGATCATGTATTTCTCAAGGTTTCCCCTGGTCGTGGTATTCGTAGGTTTGGTATTAAAGGTAAGCTTACACTAAGATTCATTGGCCCTTTTGAAATTCTTGAAAGAGTGGGAGAAGTGGCATATTGTCTGGCATTGCCTCCACAGCTAGCAGGAGTTCATGATGTATTCCATGTCTCTATGATAAAGAAATATGTTTATGATCTATTCCACGTTATCACTTATGATAATATGGAAATTCAAAAATATTTGACGTACGAGCAAAAGCCAATCAGAATAGTTGAACGAGAAGTACGTCAACTTTGGAATAAAACCATTCCCATGGTTAAAGTCCAGTGGACCAAATTATGTCCACATGAAGCAACATGGGAGACGGAAGAAGTTATGCGCAAGAGATTTCCTGATTTATTCAACTGTAAGTACACTCTCCATAAAATCCATACATTGAATTTGGGGACCAAATTCTCTTAAGTGGGGGAGGGTGTAATGCCCCAAAATTTTATATATAGTATTTTAGAATCTTTCTAGAATATTATTTGATTTTCTTAGATTTTTCTAGAAATAAATAGACTATTAAATGAATTTGGGTTAATTAAAGTAATATAATAAGACCCAATACTTATTGGTTGATCAAGCCCTTTTAAATAAGCTCAAATGACCTAAAACCAAGCCCACAAGGTTTGGCCCACATTCTAGAAGCCTAAAATAGGCTACTTACGAAATTTAGAGGATAAATATACCAATTATCAGATAAATCAACGGATATATAACAAAGAGTTTGAATAATTTGAAATTTGATGCTAAATGATATAAACAGTCTATCGGGCGACCGCTTAAGGCAAGAAACGGTCCCAACTGGACCGCTACTCTCTGCAGATTCCGTGAATGGAGGAAGGCATGAAAAGATGGGAACTTTGACATCCTAATCACCTAGGATCGATGCTATCCCTTAGTTAGAAGAGTCTAAAGTGCTTGAAGATCGAATTAGAACCCTAAATAGGACTCTAGGTTCGTTCCAATCCTCAAAACCCTAGCTAACCCTATAAATAGACCTAAGGTTTCACATGTGCGACCCTTACTTTTGGCTCACGTGGAATTAAGGTAAGGAGACATTATTTCAGGTAGGTTCTTTAGAGTATGTTGTTCATAATAGTAACGACTAACTACTCTCAAAATTTCATCTTAGGAGGTCAAGCCATTAGGAAGATAGAAGCTTGTAAAGACGTTGGTTTGGTACAAGAAACTTAGGAGACTGTGCGACCGGGCCAGTTTGATCAGCGAAGTAGAAGCCCTGAAGGAGGTAATTAGATAAGGGTTCTTTAGAACTATTTGTTCCTTTTTGTACCCTCTTCTGACCCTCAAAGTTTCATGGTCATAGGTGAAGAGGATCAGAAGTTAGAAGCCCACGGAGTTGCTGGTTCGGTTCTGAACCAGTAGAAACTAGGGTTAACTTCCAGTCATAAATTCGAAGTTTAGAGCTCTGTCTAGAGGTAGGTTATCTCATGAATGGCTTAAACATGATGTTAGGAATAAAAGTCCTCAATTTCCAGTCGATTTCATGCATTGTACGTGGAGTATTTTATCTTTCATTGAGACTGCGCAGTAAGTTCATATTCCATACATACACCTAGCCCCAATTAAATAATAATAGAAATTTCTTGTCTATTTTTCACAACCAATGCATGTTCATGGGCTAAAAACCTTCTAGCATACTTTACTACATGTTTTACATCATTTCCATGCATGACATGCCCTAGGTTAGTGTTATATTTCACTATTTTACAACTTCTGTCCGTCAGACAGAAATGGCCCATGAAGTGACCACTTAGTACAACAAGCGGCCTATCGTAAGACCATTTTTTCACATATAGGCGGCCAGTCCATGACCGTTTTCAGGTTCTGTGGACCAGTCCGAGCCTAATTGAAATCGCATATTAGTAACTCTATAATTTTATTATTTATCATCAAAAATCATGTCTTATTTTCATGTTAAATACCCTGTTTCAGCATGTGCATGATTTTAAACATTATTTTCGTTATCATGTAATTTTATGCCTAAATGTTATAGTTTTGTAATTAAATATTTCCTCTTATGTTTATGAAACATGATTCATGGTGGTATTTAGAATGTTGTTTTAATCGTTGTTTTCACACGATCCACTCTCATCTCTTGAGTCATTTTCATAAGTACATGACATGTACTCCGATATGTGACCATTAGTTACACTTTGCACTTATGGGCACACTCTCTTGGACTTATGAACCTCTCCGCTGGATATTCCTTCTATCGGACTAGGGGATTATGTACCATCAAATCCGTAAGACTCCGCGAGCCTAGGATTCTCACTAGGACGCCAAGCTGGTTGTACCATCAAAGTCAATTGTCTAGAAAGCACTTTACCAGTGTTTTATGTGTTCTGGACCTTAGCGGCCCTATGGACGACCGTCAGATTTTGTTAGCGGCCATTCACCAGACCGCTAAAAGATACCAAGCGGCCCTACCACGACCGCAAGGCTCCAGAAGGTTTCACTACGTCGACACTTCTTTTCCATGCGTCGACTCTATTCATGAAACTATCTAGACTCTGACCGCTTTCTGCAAGAAACGGTTCAGTAAACGACCGCTTTATTCCTGATCCTGTCTAACCCGAGGTTTGACGTTTAGGTTGGGTTTTCCAAGTTCCTAGCTAGTCTGATGATTACTTGGAACTTAACACTTGTCAATTAATATATTTATAATTTATGAAAAGAAAAGAATATGTCGTTATGCTGTCGAATTTTCTTCATAGCATAACATAGTTCTAACTCAAATCTTTGAGCTTCCATATTCTTATTAGAAGCATTCTTACCTTGAAATTGTATCATGAAACGATTATTGAACTTGTTACATTATTGGCCGTACTTTATTGTTATATCTCGTGGAAGTAGTTGGATTTATAACTTGAAGATGCAAGACCGAGCACGGATTGTGTCCAAGGGCTCCATGCTAGCCCCCACGGCCGATGGTTGGAAATGTGCTATAAACCATGGGATACGATGATACTGGCGTCACATTGCGTTGGGAGTACTTTCTCTTATAAATGAGTGAAATCCACGAGACTCTTTTACATGCTTGTTAATGACTTTCTAGTACATATCCTTTAGAAGGTTGTATAAGTACTTTCTAGTTATATGCTCGTACATTCTTCTTCATGAAAGGCCAACTTACATCTACATGATTGAATCTTACTTTTTCATATACTCGATCATGTCTTGACTCTATTAGTTTGGGATTACATTGCTTATTTACCACATTCTCATTGTTACCCAAATTCTAGAGCTAAAATATTAATCACTTAAATATTACCTTTTTGTTAATACGAAGATACATGCTGGGCAAGTGTGCTCATACGTATTTTCTTATCTTTTTAGGAAATAATAGTGGATCGGATTCAGATTATGCTAGTGGCGGGTCCGAGAGCGATTGATGATCTATTTGAACGAGAGGAGCTATAGTTATCTAGTGTCTAGTTGAGTCAGATTGTAATTTCCTATTTTCTTGAGTCAAAGGATGTAACGATGTTAAAAGTCATGATCTTATGTACATTTGGATCATTATTATGAATAAAGCAGATTTTTGGATTAATTACTTGTGCAATTACTTTTATGTGATTATCTTGCGCTCTGATTTTCTTGTTTGCGAGAGGCTTACCATGTCGACTGTTCACGTTCTCGAAATTCCTTCCGCTGTATTAAAAGCTCGGGGCGTGACAAGTTTACTAATGACGTCTGTTGTGGTTGACATTTATTTTATAAATGTCAGCTACATATGACGCCATTTTCTTTAAGGCTTCCATGGCTATTCCTTCCTCCTTTTGAGGCCCGTTTCAACTGGGGAAGGGTTCCTGTGACTTTCTGGAACTGGGTAGGACTCTTTCCAAGATTTATCCCATTATAAAATATTTTTCCTAATTATTGTTATAATTAAAATCATGCTCCCTCTATAAATAGAGCCCTGCGGTTCTT
This sequence comes from Amorphophallus konjac, assembly GCA_022559845.1. NCBI lineage: Eukaryota > Viridiplantae > Streptophyta > Magnoliopsida > Alismatales > Araceae > Amorphophallus > Amorphophallus konjac. The sequence goes on along the minus strand of CM040128.1, from coordinate 71,591,576 downwards.
TGCCAAGGGGGGATTTTTCAAGAAAAAAGGGGGAGGTGCTGCCCGACTGTTGGGTGGGGAGGAAGCTCTCTGCGATCAAGGCTTCATCTGTTCGAGTCTTCCTCCTGAGTGCTCATCCAAAACTAAAGCCAAAGGAGAACAGCCCATGCTCTTTATCTTGCTCTATTTTCTTTTATTGCATATAGCGCACGCATGCATCATTTTCATTTTGTTATTTCTCCACATCTTTCTCAACCACGTTGAGCCTTCATCCGTGCAACGCTTGCACGCTTTATCTCTTATTTCCTCATTCATTCATCATTTTATCTCTGCCTTTTGCATAAGGGGTTTCAAAGGGTAACACCCAACAGGTGTGTTCCATTCCACGTTTCTTTTCATGTTCATATTTCACTTGGGATTTGATACTACACTTGGATTCTAATTCCATATTTTTTGTTGGTGTTGTCTCTTTATTTGCATGGGTAATCTTAAGAGAAAGACTCTCTCCATTGGCCGGCCGATAGGAGGAGAAGGAAGTCGCTCACATCTCCCTGCTTTTAAGGTATTCCGCGATCCCTCCTCTTATTATTGTTTATATTCATTGAGGCCCGCGACCTCTGGTGATCACATCCTCTCATTAGCATCCTACGTATGCTCCCATCTCCTTTTCCCCCATTCTTAGCTTATCTTTTCTTTATTTCTTTTTAGTGGATTTTAAATAGAATCTATAGATTGGTGATCACGGTGGGACTTCCTTGTGTTTCTCTTGGTTACCCCCTCCTTTGGCACTCATTGTGCCCCTCCTATTTTGCACCCACGGTGCATATCCTCACCTTTTCTATTTATTCTTCCCAAGTGATGGTTGATTTATAGGTTTATTTAAAAATTCCACTTTTGTTAAAAAAAAATATAGTGTCCAGTGCTGTGGGCGCCCATTGAATGAGCGCCCACTCCCGCTGATGCCCATTCTGGCATGCTGTGATTTATTTCTTAATTATTGCCATGGGTCTGTGGGTGTGACCCTTTTATCTTCCATTGGTTTTGTGTGCATCTTCCATAAATTTTGGCCACCAGTGAAGTTTTGTTGGTAAAAAAAAAATGGCGTCCAGTGCCTTGGGCGCCCATTGAATGAGCGCCCAGATTGGCAGACACTCATTTCTCTTCTGAAGTCGTTCTGTATCTGTTGCATTTGCTGCATGTGCACTCTCTATCGCACGTCCATTTGCATTCTCTGTGCATATCATATTAATTTCCTGTGTGCATTTATTAGGTATCATAGTCATATTCTGTTGCTTTGTTGAGATTTTATAGAATTGTTGCATACATTATTCTGCTGTCCATTTTTTTGTCTTATCATTATTTTGTGCAGCATCATTTATTTGGTGGGTGTGTCATCATTCTTTTTTACCCTGTGCATCAATATTTTGTCACCTTTTGCATTAGCATCCATTCTGGTGTTCTATCTCTCCTTTTTGCATTAGCATCTGCATTAGCTTGCATCCAGCGGCATGTCGGTTTGGGAGACCTCCTCTCCCCACACTTCTAGGAGCCCATACCCCTCTCTTGGTTAAGGAAGGACCCTCCATTGAGCACTCCGTCTCTTTGGACCGGAATCTCCTAAACTAAGGCCTCCATAAGTCTCCGCACCCATGGATTCCCTCACGGACGCTGGGCAGGTTGTACCTTTTGAAGTCCCTGGGTTTTAGTTGGCCTAAACATGGTGAGAATCAACCTAGTTGGCATTGAAAAAAATCTTATTGAAACTAGGTTCATGACCTTGAGTTGATCACATCTACTTTGTTAAAATTATTTAATTCACCAAGGTTCAACATAAAAAAAAAATCATGCGTAAACATCCACTTGCTTGACATCTTTGCAATTGTGCTTTGATTGGACTCCAATTGATTTTTTTTGCATACTATTTCGCTTGGATAACATGTCTAATAATTTTTACAATCATGAAGATGCACAACCTAGCACATCTTACAATCCTCAATTTCATAGTTCTCACAATCCTTTCAAAGGACCATGTCCTCATTCTTATGGTCTTGCCCGACCCATGGGAAATTTCTGATCTCATGGTCCCTTGCCTCAATCGCGAGCCACTATTCCCTCGGGACCGTCTCCTCCCGATGACGAGAAGGTCTCCCAGATCTTGCATGCTATAGATCATCTCATCCCTCAACAAATCCAAGCCCTTCAGGCCATTGTTGAGGGTGCATCTCCTTCTACTCATCCTCCTTCCACTCTCGTTCGGGTGGCCCATCACCCGCCTCCCTCTCTGTCCACTCCCATTCGGGTGGCCCATCACCCACCTCCCTCAAGTGTTCATACTCCCATTCGGGTGGCCCATCACCCGCCTCCTTCCATATATACTCCTCTTCAGGTGGCCCGTCACCCGCCTCCTTCTATTCCTCCTCTTTCACGGCCCCAATGCCCTTTTATTCCTTGCAACCCGGCCCGACCCGGTCCCTTTTCAGGTCAGCCCGTTATCCCCCCTCCACGGCCATCTTATGCGGCCCCTCCTTCAAGGCCTTGCCAACCCTCTACTTCTCCTGTTATGCCCCTCCAAGTTCTCGTTGATAAAGTCGCTTCGATGCAGGAACAACTAAAGAGGGTTGCGAGCCCGCGGCCTCCTCCTCCTTCTCTATTCAATCCTCTTCACGCCTTCCTGAACAACATTACGAAGATGGAAAGAGATTGGATGGAGAGGAGAGACGACTATGGCATCAATAGTTCAAGTGAGCAAGAGCTGGTAGGTTTCAACGATCAAGTGGACGCCGTCCGCCCTCCACCTATCCACTTCATTCATCAATATGACTCTCCACTTCCGCATCCATGTATACAAAATCCCCCACATTACATTCCATCACTCATCAATACGCCTCCATTATGACGTCCACTTGAGCCCGATAATGAAGAGCCGGCAGATGAAGAATTGAAGATGGCACGTGATAATGAAGTTCCGAAGGCACCCGTCCCGAGTTTCCTTCGTTTTCCTCTCCCTCCACTACCAACAGATGGACCTCCTGCTCAGGACGATGTCACCGTCCCCAATCCAACCTCCATTTTTGAGACTTATTGGTGTTACGGCGATGGGTTGATACTCCAATCACCTACGCCGGCGCATCATGAGTCTTCTCCTACCACCAACACCTCTCTCCCCATCCGGCATTTCATACGCACCAAACCTCCTTCTTTTACACCTCCCATTATACCTCCGTTAAGCCCTACACCATCGACCTCCACAACACCGGCCTCCGCCGAACCTCCCACTAAGCCTCCACCGGTTATACCTCCATCAACCTCCACTCCACCGGCCTCCGCTGAGCCCACCACTAAACCCTCTCCAGCTAATCCTCTTTTGTCACCACGTTGGCCCTCCACTATCCCTATAACCCCAAAACCAAAAATGCCTATCCCTTCACCTATCTCTTCACCTTTACCCGTGACTAATCCTGAGCAGGGTCCACCTCTTTTTTCACTCGAGCCAATTTCATCTGCTTCCGAGCAAAAAGAGAGGCTCGACGTGTTCCCTCCAATACCTTCCATTACGCCTCTACCATCCATGGAGTCTCTCGCCTCCGCTTCACCTCCTATTACCACTCGGAATGGGTGTCCTGTTGCAAGTACTTGTGCTGAAGATGATCGAGAGCTGAGCAAGAAAGAGTTGGCCACGGCTATGCTTTTCAAGATGCAAGACTTTAGTTGCCGGATGTCAATCCATGTTTTTGTGCCGAGCATGGTTGAAGAGGCCAAGTCCCCGCCGCTACTCACCAGAAGAGAATGTCAAGATTTGATGTCGTATAAGTCCACGCCCAAGGGCCGGGTAGGACACCCCTTGTCCCAACTTTCCAGTCTTGAACCCATTCATCTGTTCAAGGGGCGAATGCCCATTTTATTCAGCACTCTTTATATGCCACAATCCCTGGGTGAGACGATGCTTCCCATTCCAACTTTTCAACTCCCTCACATTATTGCTCTTTGCCCTCCAACGGAGTTGGCATTTATTATTGAAGCCTCGTCATGGGCTTTAATTTTATCCGTCAGGCCGATTAGTTGTATACTTTCGTTGCTGTGGAGGGGAGGGCATTCTTCCGTTAAAGGGCCTTCCACCTTCTATTCAACTTCACCCATGCTCATGTCTATCACCAATTTTTCATGGGCCACTCTATGGGTGAGGAGGAGGATCTCATCCTCTCATTCCATGCATTCTTTGCATTTCATGCATTTCATGCATCTTCTACATCCATTGCATTGCATTCACATGCATCTGCATTTCTTCTTTCCTGGGTTTCCAGACCCATATCTTCCCCGCCTTCCGGAACCTCTGGATCCTCCGCATTCCCCATCTCATTCATCTCTATCCTTGGGATCTCTAGGTCCCCTTACACTTTCCGGGCATCGCGCCCCTCCAATCTTCTCTCAGGGCATCACACCCCTTCCCAACTCTTGCATCCGGACCCTCCGGATTTCTCTCTCATCTTCACGGGGCATCGCGCCCCATGGTGTCTTATTCTTCCAGAACCTCCGTACCTCACTCTTTAGGCATCGCGCCCCATGGTGTCTTATTCTTCCGGAACCTCCAGACCTCACTCTTTAGGCATCGCACCCCATTGTGTCTTATTCTTCCGGAACCTCTGGACCTCACTCTTTAGGCATCGCGCCCCTCTACACCCTCACGTCCGGGTTCTCCGGGCTTCTCACTGATTCTCCCTGGGCATCACGTCCCTTCCTTCTCTATTCCTCCGGAACCTTCGAACATCCTTTCTGGGCATCACGCCCCTTTCTATTTCCTTCCTTCGGAACCTCCGGATCTCTCAGGGCATTACGCCCCTTTACATCTTCCTCCTCTGGAACCTCCAGAACCTCCGGACTTCCTCCCAGGGCATCACGCCCCTTTCCATCTTCCTCCGGATTCTCTTTCTCATCCCTTATCTCCTCTTTTCGGGCATCACGCCCCTTCTGATTCTATTCCTTCGGAACCTCCGGATCTCTGCTCTTTCTTCCAATTCCTCCTCCTGCTCCTTCGGGACATCGTGTCCTTTATTCTCTTCTTCCTTTTAAATCATCTCTTCCCCTCTCTTTTTTTAGGGCATCGCGTCCCTTGATATTTTCTCCCTCCGGAATCTCCAGATTCTTCTTCCCGTCATGATTTTCCTCCCTTGCCTCCGGACCCTCTAGATTCCCCGCTTTCCATCTACCAATTTCTCCTCTTAATCCCTCCTGATCCCGAGTCTGACCCAACTTCTTCCGCATCCACCGCTCTAGGCATTTACCAGTTCTCCCACTGCTTTCGAGGCTTTAGTCCTCACTCCTCCCCTTAATTTTATGCTTCTTCTATAGACCGTTCCTTGTGATCAGGGTCTCAACACCTTAGCGAGGGAGTTCTAGCCCTCGCCTCTTTTCCTTTTACCCTTATTCGTCTGAGTCTGGTCTTGGTACCACTCCTTCTTGTTAAGCCGCTTCAAACCTTGGCTTCCAGTCTTTTTATCTGCCACTTGAGGACAAATCTCTTGATGATCAAGATTGCCTCCAGCGGCTACTGCTTCATAAGGTTGCAAGGTAACATTTTTTGCATAATATTTCATCATTCTTTACGCACGATTTTCAAAATGAAGTGCTTCTTAACATGATTAAGAGTGGTATTTTTAAGGCAATTATCCTAGGTCTTTATCTTCATTGAATTCCATTCCCTAAAAAAAAAATCAGAAAGAGTCTTAGGCTTGCTTTTGCAGCACCTTTGGCTATAAGAACCCCGTGTTGGGAGTTCAGCATTCCCTCCCCGCTTGTTAAGGGTAACCCTTAGCTGGACACTCCACACACTTCACGGCATCCTTAGCCGCCTCTTCTGGTAAAACATCGTTGCTACTTTGGCCATGCCATGGGTATACAAAAAAGTTTTTTCTCTTCTTCACTCGGTCAAGTGCAGGGGCAAGAGGTTGAAGGATAAGATGACCAACCTAGGTACTCCCCAATACGGGAGAAGTCTCAAATAGGGGCAGTCTTGACCCAAACAAAATGAGCTTTTCGTGATAAATCTAGCCAAAAAAAAGAGGCCATTATGATTATCAAAGTTAAATTCAATAGATTCAAAATTATGAGATAAAGGCAATTTTGAGATAAAGGCATGTCAAGAGAGGTAAAGTCCCCGCAGGGAAAACCCTTGTCGTATGCATGTCAAGGGTCCAAATATCAAAGACACAAAGTCCCGGCGTAACAGTTCATCTCTTTGAGGGGTAGTACTTTGGAAGGAATTCAAATCATGATGTCTCCCACCATGTATCAATGCTTATCTCTAATTTTTCTTCTCTTCTCTCTCTAAAGCTGAGTGGTTCTCAGGTATGGCCTTGGTAGGGGCACCGTTAGCCAAGGGCAGCCGATTATAGGGCGCCACCCCTTAATGCACGCCCGGCTCTATGCAGTTCTTTAGCAAAAGGGGAAGAAACGAGGACCCCTAGCCAGTGGTTTAAACATCATTTGATGCTGCATTAGCAAAGTCGCCTACCAAAATTCCAAAAAAAAATCAAATATTTTCTTAAAATGCTAAAAAAAATTCAAATATCTTCAAAAATTCCAGAAAAAAAATCAAATATTCTTTAAAAAATCCATAAAAATTAAATAGTTTCAAAACCCATAAAAATCTGCATATTCCAAAAAAAATTGCATTACATTGTATTTTTCTGATGGTGTTTCTTTGCAGGGGTCACTTCTTTTACAAGGACCAAGAACTTGGGATGAGTCCTCTTCTCACTTAAATCAATCTTCATGATTTGCCATTCTGGACACTCTCGATTATCATCTCTCTATCCTTCAGAGTGATTCTTGCTGATTTATGTCGAGCTTGATTATTCCTAGCAATTCACTGCTAAATCTCCCGATTACTTTTGCCGCCCTACACATCATTCTCCTACCGGGCATTCCTGGGTATTTACTCTAAGCATTCACTCTGGGCATTTACTCCGAGCATTCACTCTGGGCATTCAAGAATAAATCCCAGCCAAGCTTGATCTTTCAACTCCAAATCTATCAACTGATTAGCCAAGTTGGTCCTCCTCGTGATTTAAAACAAACAATGCTAAAAGCTCTTATGATACACATGCTTTGCACGCTTTGATGCTATGCCTTCAAGCTATAATAGCCGTGCTTTGATTATGTCATGCTTTACATGCTTTAATGATTGCTATTCATGTTATGGCTACTATACTTACACTGCTTGTTATGCTTCAAGATATCTTGGCTGACAAATCTTTGAGCGCAGGAAGAAGCTCTTGGTCCCACCGTCTGGGCGTCATCATCAGCCCCACGGTGTTTGCATTTCTCAGTCCCCCTCATGCTCATTGCTATCCCCATCTCCTCCCTGTATGCATTCCTACTATATGTTATCTACGCTATTAGATTATATCAAGGACCTTGTGACTTTGGTAAATCTGGAATTTGAGTTTCCCTTCATCAAAAATAATAATGATTCCAGAGGAATCTTGGTCGCACGGATAGGCCGTTGAGCCATTCAAGACTGGGGACGATAGTTCTCTTTTATGAATTGGTGCATGGATAAATAGGCTTCGGCTTAGTATCAGCTCACAAATTGGTATCTTGACTCAGTCTGGATAGTTTAACAATATTATCCTTGATTATCTTCTATTTTAATTTATTTTAATTTCCCTTTTAAACCCAGCATGCATTCATGTAGAAATTTGAATTAACTTTGGAAAATCATTCTGATAACTCGATTTTGAGAGTCAATTAACCCTAATTTTTTAAGATATGAGATATTCATTGCCGAATTGAGTCCTCAGTTCGTCTTGTCGCCGTTTTTGGCTATTTTCTCGAAAATTACTTTGTTTGAATTTATATCTCTTATTTATTCTTCTTTTTTCTTAGATTCACCTTAGCTGCAGCACGTCCACATTGGTTGGTAACTGCTCTCCAATGGTGAAACTCACAGGTTTGTGACTTGGGGTACTTCCGCCGTGCTGGGAGTTGATCGCTCTTTTTGTCTCCTTCGTGCCCGCGCGCACACTCCCTCCTTTATCCAAACATTGCTAATTTCATTGAACCTCCCGAGATTGTTTCACCTCAAGTTTTTGATTCAATTCTCCTCAGGTAATGTTGATCGCGTGTCTCATCACACCTTGGCATCTACTTTTTAGTTCACTCTGTTCCCTTACAAAGCAGAAGCCAAGGTGTGGCAGTTGTAGACACGTCAAAATTGACATTACTATGAGTGCATCTCATATTGCTTATAATACCCTAATTTGACCCTCAAATCGACCTTATTTGAGTGATTTTCTCCACTTTTCTTGGATTTTTGACTTTTCCCTATTTTTCTAGATTTTCTGGGTATTTTTATCCATTTTTACAGATTTTAAAAAATTAGTGGCTACAATAGTTGACGCCATTTCCGTTTTAAAAAACAATAAAAAAATGAGCGCCAACACACTTGGTTTCTTGAGATTTTATTTTATTTTATTCATTCCATGCAACCGTTTTTAGCCATTTTGAGTGGATTTTTGGGTTCGAAAAATATGAAAAAATAGGAATTGGAGTCAGCTCACTTCGACGCACATTCACCGAAAAAATTAAAAAAAAATAAAAATGAAAAAATAAATGGCGCCCACCGGGGTGGGCGCCCATTCTTTGTTATTTTTGTTTTGTTTTCTGTTTGTGCGTCTGAGCACATTGTCGCTCATTCTTGTTTTTTTCCGAGTTCGACTGAAATACGAATTCTCTAATGAACGCCTAGAAAGCCAGACGTGCATTCTTTACTGAAATTTGGCAAGTTTGCTAATGACGTCTGTTATAGTTGACGTTTATTTTATAAACGCCAGCTACATATGACGCCATTTTCTTTAAGGCTTTCGTGGCTATTCCTTCATCCTTTTGAGGCCCGTTTCAACTGGGGAAGGGTTCCTGTGACTTTCCGGAACTTGCTCTTTCCAAGATTTATCCCATTCTAAAATAATTTTCCTAATTATTCTTGGAATTAAAATCATGCTCCCTCTATAAATAGAGCCCTGTGGTTCTTTGCTAAGAGGGAATTTTTCAAGAAAACAGGGGGAGGTGCTGCCCGACTGCTGGCTGGGGAGGAAGCTCTCTGCGATCAAGGCTTCATCCATTCGAGTCTTCCTCCCGAGTGCTCATCCAAAACTAAAGCCAAAGGAGAACAGCCCAAGCTCTTTATCTTGCTCTGTTTTCTTTTATTGCATATAGCGCACACATGCATCATTTTCATTCTGTTATTTCTCCACATCAGCCTCCATCTGTGCAACGCTTGCACGCTTTATCTCTTATTTCCTCATTCATTCATCATTTCATCTCTCCCTTTTGCATAAGGGGTTTAAAAGGGTAACACCCAATAGGTGTGTTCCATTCCACGTTTCTTTTCATGTTCATATTTCACTTGGGATTTGATACTACACTTGGATTCTAATTCCATATTCTCTGTTGGTGTTGTCTCTTTATTTGCAAGGGTAATCTTAAGAGAAAGACTCTCTCCATCGGTCGGTCGATAGGACGAGAAGGTAGACGCTCACATCTCCCTGCTTTTAAGGTATTCCGCGATCCCTCCTCTTATTATTGTTTATATTCATTGAGGCCCGCAGCCTCTGGCGATCACATCCTCCCATTAGCATCCTACATATGCTCCCATCTCCTTTTCCCCCATTCTTAACTTATCTTTTCTTTATTTTTTTTAGTGGATTTTAAATAGAATCTACAGGAAAGAGTCGACGCAACAAAACTCTGGACAGACGTGGTCATGGGCTGGCCGCTATTGGACAGTAGCGGTTGTCTGATGGCTGCCTCTAGCCAGAACTCAGAAAACCAGTAGTATGATATGTGCAATCTATTTTATTAGATTTTGATGGTACAACCAGCTTGGCGTCCTAGTGGGAATCCCAGGCTCACGGAGACTTACGGAGGCCTTGAAACAAGATCACCTAGTCCGGTGGAAGGAATATCTAACGAGATGATCACAAGTCCAAGATTGTGCGCCTATGAGTGTAAAGTGTAACTAATAGCCACGCACCGGAGTACGCACTATGTACTTATGAAGGACTCAAGGTGAGAGTGAGTGACGACCCAGACTCCGGATACCGGGTAAACCTGATACCACTTGGATTCCGAGAGGCCTCCCAAGAGCGAAAAAGCTTCGAAGGGATAGAAAGGTATGTGTGAGTACATTGAACTTCCAGATAAAGTAGTAAGCAATTAAATTTCTATGATGAGGATTGCTAAAATAGTAGAAAATAAAATTACATTTTCTATAACAATTAAAACTAATAGAGCTAGCAGAGTCCAGTCAAACTAAAGTACAGTACAACAGGAAAGAGAATGTACTCTCAAGTCGGGGGAAGCCTGACACTGGCAAACGCTGGCAACTAAGAGCCACCGCACTACACCTCAAAAGCATGAGGAAGAATAGCTACACCAGAAAAATCAAGGGTGAGCCTCGTCTCATTGGCTCAGTAAGGGACCCACAGAACCCTACCACAAAACAACGTAGTAATAGCCGTGCTAACAAGAAAAGCAAAGCAGTAACAGTAGGAGCAGGAATAATAGTAAAGTGGAAAATAGCCGTACCACGAAACAAGACAGCCAAAGGAACCTCGATTTTCTAAACTACACCTAACAGCAACAGAAAGGTGAATCCCGATCTCACGATGTCGGGGATTACCAATCCATTGACAAACCACAAAATCCATATCGCGAAGGCCTATAGAAATAGACGAAGGCTCTACAAAATACCTACACGATCAAAGGCACGGTCACGACTCTACTATCGTGCAGGCTCATCTATCAAGACAAAAGCCCAACTCAAGACCTCTCGGTCTAAAAGCACCAACACATACATGATCTCACCATCGTGTACGCTACAGTAACCATAATCTGGGGTGAAGCCAAGTACAGGCTACCCGGGCAAGTCACAAAAGCACAAGTCATGTGTCAAGTGACAGAAGCACCTCCTCACTAGAAGAATAGCCAGATGCGTCCACTGACGTCTTACACTGTGCCACAAGTATCTCCCACTCGCCTGGAACGGCGGTAACTGAGACACTCAATGGGAACCAAGTACCAAGTAACGAGTGACTAGTAAGGGTCATTCCCGTCGGCGCTCATCCAACGCCCCTGACCATGTGTGGACGCATATGCTCAATGTCTTGAGCCAAGCCTCTAGCCAGTTTTCCCCTCCCGTAGGACTCTCACGGCAAGACAAAGGGGCCCACAACAACCAGCCTACAAACCGTCTCAACCGGGAACACGTCCCGCCACCACTCCTAGGTGGGTCGACACACAGGAAAGTGTCGTCAGGCTACGACTAGTGGAGGCTCACTAGACACAGAGACTTTCGAACAGAAACACCAAAGTAAGGATAGGCTAAGCATGCACCTATCGCACGTACTACGAAGCACAAGATAGCACACCAGACTATCGTCAGACTCAGGATAGTCAACTAGACCTGCTCACAACAATCCTTGAGTCACAAGACTCCGGTCAAGATCGTCGCACATCACAGCAACACGCCATAAATCAACCTAGTCCTTAAGCCAAAATCACGGGAAACACATTATGAAAGACGGCATAGAATAGTCGGATCCATAATAGCAATAATGATGATAATAATGAGTCATCGTCGGAGCCATACAATGAACTCACAATTCCGCATAACACAAAACATGGAATAGGAGGGATCACCCGAGCCCTCAAACCATATAGGCACACAAACTGAGGTAAGTTGATACCTCCAAGCGTCCAAAACTATGTCTCAATCCATACAAGATAGACGAGACACTCACGAGGTCACGTGTCAACCACTGGTCACAACCGGGTTGACCAACGACCACAACAATCCTCGAAGTAACACGGCACACTACTCAATATTACAGCTCTTTCGGACACCCAAAAATATGGTCACAGCCCTCACAGAACGTCCATGACATCCTCTTAACGAAGGCCTAACCTTGGAGTCCAAGCCAAACCAATCGAAAACCAAACCGACGCTGAAACAGCACTCTGGGCAGGTGGCGGTCTTACCCCTGGCCGCTAAGCCAAAATGGCGGTCATCTAAAGGGCCGTTACCATCAACGTCGAGCAATAGGCAAATGACGGTCTCACCAGGGCCCCACCTTGCCAATGGCGGTCCTCAGAGGGCCGCCTCCTGGAGGTGGTGGTCATATCCATGGCCGCTACAATCAGGAAACCCCAGACACAAAATCCATAGAAAATAGGTGGGTTGCGGTCTGCCTGAGGCCGCTACTTGTACAAGGCGGCCTCCTCAGGGCTACAAGCTGGATATAGCGGTCATGGCCTGGCCACTATCTCCAGTCAACCCCAAACCGGTCAAACCAACTTAAACATCAGGTAGCAGTCACCCCTAGGGCTGCTACCACCAAATGGCAGTCAGTCCCATGGCCGCTACCAGCGAACCGACTTAGCCGACATAAAGCACCAAGTAGCGGTCACCCATAGGGCCGCTACTTCCAAATAACGGTCCTCCTTGGACCACCACTTCATATAGCGATTTCTGAAACGACTGCTACTTCACTACCAGTCCGAAAATCGTAAAATACAGAAAAACCCATTTTCCATGCCCCAATCGCTTCTAAATCTAGGGGAAACAATCCTAGACTCGATATCCACCTTCCATAAGCCGGAAGGGATCAAACCAACCTCAAAATAGTTGAAAGCGGGCGATTCCAAAGAATCGACCCAAACCGAGTCACATGGACAAATGGGCTCATTCCGGCCCCAATTCACAATTGAATGGAGTAAAACTGGCAGTAAATGATTCCCAACATGTCAGGGGTTCATATTGTACCATTTAATGTGAAAACCATCGCCTGGAACGGCGAACACGGATCACACCCCCCGAATATGCATTTCACCCAAACATGGCAAAACCCACTCAAACTCACACCGTTCGGCTCCAAACCGCGAGAGGATGTAGGAAAAGAGTAGGGTACCCATCCCCCTACCTCCACCGAAGACCTCGCGCCCCGAAATGGCCACACCACGCCGAAAACGATCAAACGAACCCGCCGTCACGCTTTGAAACCACCGAGGGATCGCCCCATGCCACACTCCATTCCTCGTGCCATCACGCCTCAAGTCAACTCCACGGCACCTCCACGACATCCCCGGGCCTCCTCCATCTGCAGTCGGAGCAGAGGGGCTGAAAGGAGAGAGAACACAGGGATAGAGGGTGACAACGGCGGTGAGGAGAGAGGAAGGAGAGAGAAGGGGTTAAAAGGAAAAGGAAAATAAGAAATTAGCAATTTTTTTAAAATTTGATTTTCTGCATGAAATTTCATAAATTCAAAAAATACAGAAAAATAGTCTCCGCGATTCTCGGAACGAGCACAATGCATTTGTAGCGTCCCGGAGTCTCAGAACTCAACTGTTAACTCTCCATGGGGTTCCACAAGTTATACAAGGGAAAAATCTGAGTGTATCATAAAACACGTTTCAAGACCCACGAAAGCGCTCTGAAAGCTCTCTGACTCTGATCCGAAGAATCCATGGTATTATAGTCCTCCCCTCCTTTTAGGAATTTCATCCTCGAAATTCAAGGAGTCAATAGAAGAACAGGGAAGAACAACCCAAAACAGCTGGCTACGCTCTCCCAGCACCAGCCAAGCCTCGAACAGAAAACACGATAACACAATTCTTGAAAAACACAGTTCAGAGGGACACTGCCATGCTATAATCACAGGCACACGCTCCAGATCTCAAGGCACATCGATCCACAGAACGAGCATGGGACATAAAGGAACACAAATCTGGCATCTCTGAAACATCATGGCATCATCGCTATCGTCTCACAGAGGAAGGAGACACGACCCATGCCACGAAATAGCCACCGATAACAACACACTCGGCAGACACACAAGCATCAGCTTAGACAAGGAAATACAGTCCTCTCAGCTGACTGTGCCAACCATTGGCTTCTGCGCCATGAACAATGATTGAAATTGGCACGCAGAACGCGAGTGACAGCACTGGACTAGAAACATAATCAAGTCAGTCCTCACTCAGACATTACATCTGATTCGAGCTACATGCCAACTCTACCACGACAGAAGAGTACAGTAGAACCAACTTACAAGACCTCGGTCCACATAAATTCAACATGTAACAACACCTGCAGATCCCGGCTCCGTTCTTTACATCGAACCACGGGACAACTGCAAGCTGGGTCACATCAAGGCACAACTACAGCTGAACACACGACTAAAATGTACTAGCCGCTCGCATCATACCAACAAGGACCCACAACGAATTTCGGAGAATGCATCTCTAGGACCACGATCCGTCCCGAGAGCACAACTCCCAAGAAATGCAGAAAGGAAAGGGTACTCAACCAGCATATACATCGACATATTCCCCCAATCCTTAAACCTACCAGTGCCAACAACCACAAAGCCTCAAGCAATGGCACATCAACCCATAACATCAAGGCACGCATAGTCAAGATGATGTCACATCGAGGAAAAAACCTCTCGGCTGGTTAGAATCTTCCAACCAAACGATCCTCGACCCGTGGGTTATGAGCCCACACGCTTTCGCTATGCACTCAACACAATGCACACAAGCATCACAGATAACTCGGCATTCGCATCTCAGCACACCTCTTGGTGCCATCGCAATTCACGAACAGCAATATATCACGCCTCGAGTACCGATCCTGCTAACAATCGATCACAAATCGCCATAGTGCAAACCAACGTGCCAAGAGCCACAGCACAAGCCACAAAGAACGCTAATCTCAACTTATCCTCACGTCCTGAAATAATTATTGAACCTTCACATCACAACAGCCGCCAAACACGGCACGTCAAACACGGTGCACAATGGCCCCCAATTCCAAAAAATGGGTCCAAAACTAAGCTACCGCCGAACAAGAGCAGATCCGGTTAAGAACTAACACAGTCCGCACATAAGAAGACACGCAGGACAAGGCTTCACTGAGACAACACTTCTAAGCTTACCTCGAAAAGACGCCACAAGACAAGATGAGAAGAGTCAAGCTCGACTAACAGTAGCTCACCAGGAAAGAAATCATAGGTTTGCCTGAGCGCTCTCTCAATCTAAGTCCAAGATGAAGCATGAAGGACATCTCAAGAAAGCCCTTCAATTATTAAGAGATCACAAGCTTTATGCTAAGCTTAGTAAATATGATTTCTGGTTAGAAGAAGTTTCTTTTCTAGGTCACATAATCTCCCAGGAGGGTATTGCGGGCGATCCTTCAAAGGTCAAGGCTGTGAAGAACTGGGAGAGACCTACTAGTATGACCGAAATTCAAAGTTTTTTGGGATTGGCATGATATTATAGAAGATTTATTAAGGATTTCTCCAAGATCGTTGTATCATTGATAAGATTGATGAGAAAGAAGATTCCTTATATATGGTCCAAGGAATGTGAGAAAAGCTTCCAGACTTTGAAAGATTGTTTGACTACTGCCCCTATACTCACATTGCCTACTGAAGGAGGAGGATTCGAAGTTTATGCCGATGCATCCGGAATTGGCCTAGGCTGTGTCTTGATGCAACATAGCAAGGTGATCGTTTATTCCTCAAGGCAATTGAAAAAGCACGATGAGAATTATTCCGTGCATGACTTAGAGCTAGCGGCTGTAGTCTTCGCCCTGAAGATTTGACGGCATCATCTCTATGGTAAGGCATATATTGTATATTCCGACCACAAGAGTCTCAAGTACTTATTCTCTCAAAAAGAACTCAATATGAGACAAAGACGGTGGCTGGAATACTTGAAGGATTTTGATTTCTCTATACAATATCATCTCGAAAAAGGCAATGTCGTAGCTGATACTCGTAGCCGGAAGTCGATGGCAGTATTATCAAGCTTAATGATTAAAGAGTGGCATTTGTTATAGCAAATGATAAACTTAGACCTCAGTATGGAGGATAAGGAAGAAGGAGTCTTAATTGCAAATATTAGACTCCAACCTATGTTACTCTATGAAATTAAAGAGCTGCAAGATGATCATCGGGTGATTGTTGAAATTAAAGGGAAATTAGATCAACGACCGGATTTTCTTTTGGCAGATGATGGAAGGTTACTTTTCCAAGGAAGAACCTGTGTCCCCAATTGTTCTACCATCAAGGACAAAATCATAGAGGAGGCACATCGATCGAGGTATACTATTCATCTTGGTACTAAAAAAATGTACCAAGATCTTAAAAGAACATTTTGGTGGCCTAACATGAAAAAAGAGGTAGCTGAGATCGTGAGCCGATGTTTGGTCTGCCAACAAGTTAAAGCCAAACATCCCAAACCGGCTGGTAAGCTAAAACCTCTCGAGATACCGGAATGAAATGGGATAGTATCAGCCTGGGTTTTATAATTGGATTGCTAAAGACCCGAAGTGGATTTGATGCTATATGGGTGATTGTGAACCGACTAACTGTCCGCTCACTTCTTGCCCATCAAAACCAAATGTACCGTGGATGTTCTAGCTGCCTTATATATCAAGGAGGTTGTAAGGCTGCACGGTAGTCCAACTTCTATTATTTCGGATAGAGATCCGAGATTCACCTCTCACTTATGGAAAGGTTTGCAATCATCTTTGGGTACTAGGATGAATTTTAGTACGGCTTTCCACCCTCAGATAGATGGACAAACCGAGAGGATGAATCAGATTATCGAAGATATGTTGAGGGCTTGTATGATAGATTTTGACGGAAGTTGGCATGAACACTTGTCCTTGACTGAATTTACATATAACAATAGCTATCAGTCAAGCATATAAATAGTGCGTTTTGAAGCACTGTATGGCAGGAGTTGTAGATCACCTTTATGCTGGAGTGAAGTTGGAGAGAAAGAATTTATTGGTCTCGATATTGTTCAAGATACAACTCACAATATTCAGTTGATCCGTGAAAGGCTGAAAATTGCTCAATCACGGCAAAAGAGTTACGCCGATAATCGAAGAAGAGACCTTGAATTTCAAGTGGGGGAGCATGTCTTCTTGAAAATTTCACCCACGTGAGGAATTAAAAGGTTTGGTATCAAAGGAAAACTAAGTCCAATATTTATTGGCCCTTTTGAGATTCTAGAAAGAATTGGGGAAGTGGCATACAAGCTGGCTTTGCATCCACAATTAGCTATTGTCCATGATATATTTCATATATCGATGTTGAGGAAATATGTGTATGATCCTTCGTATGTAATTCAATTCGATGACTTGAAGCTACAAAAGAATTTATCTTATGAAGAAAGACCGATCAAGATATTAGTTCGGAAGTTACACTAGCTAAGGAATAGGGCTATACTTATGGTAAAAGTCCAATGGAGCAAGCGTGTATTCGAGGAAGCTTCCTGGGAATTGGAGGAGTCAATCAAGAAGAATTATCTGGATTTGATCTCAGGGTAGAATTTTGACCCCCACTATTTGAAATTTTAAATTACAATTGTATGAGTCATGTGAATTTGGAGGACCAAATTCTTTTTAAGTGGGGGATGATGTAGCAACTCTAAATTTTATATATACATTTATATGCAAAAAAATAATAATGAAAGATGAAAATAAAATAAATGATAAATAATGTTTTTATGTCTTTAAAGTGTAGAATATATAAACGTGAACCCTATCCCACGCGTTAACACGAACGGCGAGATTCGCGGCATGATTCGGAGAAGGCGAAGACGTCAGTACTGTAGCATCCGATTTAAGGGAGAATTATTAACTCTAATTAAATCCTAATTAGTGGATGATGTCATTTCTTACATCATTAAATAAATGAGGTCATTGGTTATGTCATAAAGGGAGATTTATTTCAATATTCTTATGTTAGAATTTATTAGCCACATAAGTGGGTGTAATAGTAACATGAGTTGGTGAAATAGAAAAATTAGGTGAAAAATTGACTTAGAATTAAATTAGTAATAAAATAATATTAAATAAATGAAATCATTATGTCATAGAGGGGGATTTATTTCAACATTCACATGTTAGAATTTATTGGCAACGTAAGTGGGTGTAATAGTAACATGGGTAAATGAAATGGGAAATTAGGTAAAAAATTGAATTAAATTAGCAATAAAATAATCATAGAACTTGGCCTATAAATAGGGCTGGGATCTTCCCTACTCAAAGCACAAATCTATTGGAGAAGTGTTAGTTGTAGAGAGGAGGAAATCTTGAAGTTGGAGGAGTGTTTGAAGTGTTCTTCGTTCTTGTTCTTCTTCCTCTTCAATCTTCCACTAGGTAGGTTTTCTCTCAGGCAAAACATAATTAAATCTTCATATATATTTCTTTGCATGAATATTTTGATTCTATGCAAATTTTTATTATCATGTATTTGTGGCTTATTTTGAGATTTAAAATCCAAAAAAATTGGAGTTTTCATTGTAAGAACAAGTTTCAAATTTTTATATAAGAACACGGATCACATATGGACCGTGAATTGAACGCAGTAACCACGTCCGATTTGCTTCGTTTATGTGCATTATTTCAAAACTTTAATTTTGAATTTTAAAATCATGTTCTTGCCTTAAAAAGACTATCAAGAAAGAAATGACTACATAAATGAACTCGTAAGGCTATCACCAAAGGTTTAAACAACAATGCTCAGATTTTCATAAAATTCCTATACATGATTGACCCTATTCATTTTGATCTAAGCTCTATCTGAAAGCTTGACATCCCTTTTCAATGTCTTTTTCTTCATTGAAATCCTTTTACAAATGAACATGTTAGAATATGCAAGTATGATTTTCGTTCGATTTATGTGTTTCTGTGTTTCCGACAAGTCATGTAATTCGCCAGATTTTCAAGGAAGAACGGTGTCTAAGGAAAGAGGTCCACAGGCAAACGCTTTAAGTGGATAAGTGGTTACTTAATTAGGACCTCGTGAATACGAGGGGAGCCTCCCACTGTCCCACCTCTTACCTAGTCGTGATTCTTCGATTTTCTAGTTAAGCTCGGACTACGAAAAATAGGATAGAATGTCTGTTAGAATTGTTCCTCATTTCTAACAAGTCGTGTAATTAGCAAGATTCTGAAGAAAAAATGTCGTCTAAGGAAAGAGGTCCACGAGCAAACGCTTTAAGTGGATAAGTGATTTCTTAATTAAGACCTCACGAATGCGAGGGGAGCCTCCCACCGTTCCACCTCTAACTTGGCCGTGATTCCTCGATTTTCTAGCTAAACACTCGACTATGAAAAACTTGATCTAAACCTGTTTTACGAGATTTTTCGCAAGGGCTAATTATGCCTTATCCGGCAATCCAATCTTTTATCGACTTAATGTCGTTAAACATGATGCCTTGAATCCTTTTCGAACTTCTCTTTCCACTACATATAATCTTGTACAACTCATACCTCGAATGATAATTTTGGCTAGATTTGTACTTTATTTAGTAAGCTTTACCTTGAAATTCTTTGGCCATACATATTATGTGGATGTCTAAATATACTTGGGATCTATGATCGATAACCCCAATTCCTGGCGTTAGTGGGGTCCGGTCTGGTCTTAGAGGGAGCGCCCGAAAGTACTTGTGCCCATGGAAGTTGAATGACCTGGTGTGACATTGCACCGAAGTGCTTGACTTGCTAGATGGATTTATGACATTCCACAGTTCGTGAATTACTTGACTTGCTTGAATATATGAAGTACTTGAATTACGTGAAATACTTGACGTGTACATACTTGCGTGAAATGGTCAATTCCATGATAATACTTACTACATGATCATTCTCTACTTGAACTTTACTCTTGATATTTTATCTACTTGTGATTCCTATTACTTGGATTACTTTACTCTCTCTCCTATTCTTGTTCCATATTTTATTTACGTTTCTCGGCATAGCACATATCTTTATTCAAAAATGTTAATTACTTTAAGTTGCCTGGTGTAGAGATATAAATCCTATTGAGCGTTTCGCTCACCCTACGTTTTCGGTTAACATTGTAGGTTGTTCCGACGATGAACCCCAAACACATGGGGATTGGCAAGAGTGAAACGAGGGATCAAGTTCATCTTAGTAACTTAGGTTTATGAGTGTTGCACTTGCTAGAATTATGTACTTGGTGTGAACGTGTCACATAGACATTTTAAAGAGGAATAACAATGATTAAGGATGAATGATTATGCTAAAATAAGTGGGACAAGAAGGAAAAGAGGATGAGCATGAGATGCTCTATGGAGGGTGATCGCCAGAGGGGTTACCTCAAAAGAAGAAGGATGATCGCATGTACCTTGTATTGAGCGGGTGAGATTAGGAGTTCTTCCTTCCTCCTTCTACCGGCCGGCCGATGAAGGGGGTTTATAGCTTGATTACCCTTGCAAACACACAAAATAAACAAAGATATAGATTAGCCAAGTGTGTAGTATCAATGCTCTAAAGATATGAAATTAAACAAATTGGGCATGAACACACCTTGTGTGTTTAGGTTTTAAACCCCTAAGAGGAGTAACAAGGTTGGGAATATGTGAATGCTATGATATGTAAGGCAAGATTATAGTATGTGCAAAGATCGTGACTTTCTCTAGCAAGATAGCTAGAAGAAAGGGATACGTGAAATACTAATACTGACAATAAAAATACTAAGGGAGGGAATCCTTCTGCTGTGTTTGCAGTAGTAAAGGGAAAACAACAAGGTTGCAACAGTTGTTAGGGATGAAGAACGCCGGATGAAGAAAATGCCTCCCAATGAAAGAAGAAACTGCAAAATAACAAACTCTCTTCTCGGCTCTGTTAACTCTGTTGCTCTTCGTTTCTTTTTTCTGTTATTGCCTTCTTTTTTTTTTACGCGAGAAGCAGATGTTAAGGTATTTATAGGCCAAAAATCCTTACATTAATAGGATTAAAACAAGGTAATGAATCATCAATAAGGAACCCTCTTCCCAATCAAACACAAGGTGCAAAATGGGGAAAGGATCACTACTGGAAAGAAGTAGGCGGAAGGGACACGGAACAGAAATGACGACCTAACTAGGGGCGTCAATTGAAATGACGACATTCACACAGTCGTTAATTCCTGAATTTAATTATAGAAATAAAGGACTTTCCTTATTTAAAATTGTTAAATGACGCATGTTTGAACGAGCGTTAAATAATCAACGCCCCTCATTAGGTCGTCAATTAAATGGCGCCCTCCCTCCTGGCGTTAATTTCAATTATTAAAGGAAAAAAACCAAGAAATTACAATAAATATGGAGAAATTAGAAAAACTTCATATTAAGCCAATATTGAAGTGCACTTTGGGGCGTCACATGGTGACATGAGATTTACTCAATGTAGCATCGATTTTGGCGTGTCTACAGCTGCCCCGCCTTGGCGTCTGCTTTGCAAGGGAGTGAAACGAAATGAAGCGAAAGTATAACGAGCGGAATGAAGTGAAAATGAACTGATAAGTAAATGCCAAGGTGTGATGTGACACGCCTTCGACACTAAGCGTTGGAAATCTTTCCAGGATTCTAAATGAAACAACTTCGGATGATTACAAGAAAGTAATGATCAGCTGGATGAAGGGACTAATCTTAAAGAACAAAATATGCGCGAGGGCACGAAAGGAAAGACACCATTGGAGAGCGATTACCAGCTAATGTGGACGTGCTACAACCAAGGTGGATTTGCAGAAAATAAAGTGAATTGAGATAAAGACCCAGCAAATGAATGCTTTTCAAGGAACCAGCCTGAGCAACTTCAAGGGGAATAAAGTACTTGATTTGGAATGGAATATCTCATGTCAACTCCATTAAGAGCGGGTGGCCCTCATTATTGGCATAATATGATGATTTTCATCATTAGAGCTCAAAGTCCTACATGATGCATGCTGGGCTAAAAGAAAAGTTAAAACAAACTTAAAAATAGAAGATAATCAAGGATAATATTGCTAAACCATCGAGATTTGATCAGGAATCCAGATCTCTAAGCTGACACTAAGCCGAAGCCCGTTATCCACGTATCAACTCAGAAAGTGGAACCGTCGTCCTAAACCTTAGATGACTCAACGGCCTATCCGTGTAATCAAAACTCCCCTGGAATTATCACTGTTTTTGATGGAGGGGAACTCAAATTCCAGGTTCATCAGAACCACAAGGTCCTTGATATGCTATAATAGCGTAGATATCATATAGTAACAATGCATACAGGAGAAAATACAAAGATGGAATGATGTTACCAGCGGAAGAAATCCAATCGTCTCAAGACCTGCATAACCTGCGCTTTTCTATGCTCAAAAATTATTAGCTTAGTAAAAAAATCATCAGCTCAATAAAGCTCAAACTATGATCATAAGTGCGTGACATAAATGATCTAATCAAGAAATAAAGCACTTAAGTTCATCATCATGCTGTAAAGCAATTCAAAAGACGTAAACCCAGGAAATGACGACCCTATGCAGCAGCGTCAAAAGCATAAATGACGGCAGTTATTGGGGCGTTAATCATGATCACTATTCAACTTGGAATCGGATAAAAAGGACGCCTGGCATAGAGACGTTAAATAAAAGATGACACTGACAATGTCACTATTCAATGAAATGACGCCATTGTTAACGCCGTCAATTAAATGACGGCGGTTATTGGGGCGTTAATCATGATCACTATTCAACTTGGAATCGGATAAAAAGGACGCCTGGCATAGAGACGTTAAATAAAAGATGACACTGACAATGTCACTATTCAATGAAATGACGCCATTGTTAACGCCGTCAATTAACCATAAACAACTGTGCTCCGTTTCCTGCTCGGAAACAGAATCCTAGTGGCTCGTTCGAATTATACTCAAACCGCGATTCCCCTGAATGGCTAGCCAAAGCGTTCGAATATTATAAAAGGAACTCAACTTCTGCTGCATATCAAACGCCTGAGAGCTGCAACCGAGAGTACCGAAGATCAACAAAGAAGAACAACAGCCACTTGCTTTCAAAAGAAACGATGAACAAGATGTTACAGAACCCTTCAAAGAAGCCTAGGATGAGCTTTCCTAGGATATCTGAAGTTGCTGGGCACATTAGCGAGAGGATTGCTAAGGGCCAGGTAAGTTTTTATTTTATTTAAAAGCTTTTATTTCATTCTTCCTCTTCTCTTTTTTCAAAAACTCTGATTGCATTCTCTTCTCTTCTTCTCTTCTTTTTATGCTTTTCAGGACTACCCAAATATACCGGGACCAAGGAGGTTCTTAAAGATCAAATGGCTCCCCTTACTCCTCTCTAAACTCTCTTTAGATATGAGGTCTTTTCTTAGTAGATGGCACTTACTTGGCCTTGTAACCCATGCTACCCACTATGAGGATATCCACCTAGATTGGGCCTCCATAGGAGCACTAATAGAATTATGGCATCCAAACACTCATACCTTCCTCTTTCCCACTTTCGAAGCCACCATTCTTCTAGAGGAAGTAGAGATGCTCCTTGGATTAAGAAAGATGAAATAAGGGGAAGAATCAAAGATGGCTAGCTTGACTAGACCAATGAGTGCCCATGATATGCTTACTAGCCTTGTACAAAGCCCAAACTTAGTGAACCAAATCAAAGCCCACAAAGGAATCAATCTCCTAAAACTAGCCTCATGGGTATACAAGAACATGGACAAAGCCCAAGAGGAGGAAGACTTGTTGGAGAGAGTGATGAAGGGATTTGTTGTATGCATGGTTGGAGCTCTCCTCTTCCCTTCAATAGAAGACCACCTAGAAGAATGCCACTTAAGCACCATAGCTAGCATATGGGAAGGCAAAAGAATCGGACCGGCGATACTAGCCAACCTATATAATGGACTCACTTCGGCTTCCTTGGGGCGGCCTCTCTATGGGTTAATGCTACTCTTTCTTGTTGGGTGGACCCCCACCTAAAATTTGACCCATGCCAAGAAACACAACCGGCCTCAAAAATCTTCTCTAAAAGCCCTCTTCAGTATATGACGGATTCTTTAGGCCTATGTGAGAGGGTGACTAATCGGATGCCAAAGCTCAAGAAAAGAGGTGAATGGAGGAACTACTTCAAGACCATGCCCAAGAGCGGCTTCACTTGCACACCGGGATTTCTGAAGACCCAAGAGCTTTGCACAAGACTTTCCTCCAACTTAGAGCTTCGATTGATCGGCTGGAGCGACTTCATCCTCTATAATGCTCACCGGTGCCTCCCACAACTTGGATTACCTCGGCACACTTTTGAAGAACCTTCTCATCTTCCACCACTTAAGAGGAGAGAATTAGGCTCAAGTGGAGATCAAGAAGAAGTCAAAACAATCATGGCTCAATGGAAGGTTGGACTTCTCCATAGGTCCAAGACACATGTTGAAGAAGAAGAGAACAAATGCAAATCTTATGTAATAGCACTTAGGAAAATAAGGCCCATGGTGGCTCATTGAATGTAACAATGATTTTCTTAATAAAATAAAAGGATTTTTCCTTTAATTGAGCCAAAATAACATGCGATCTTGTCTTCCAATTCAATGATTCTGTCTGACAAAACTAAGCCTCGGGTTCTCTGTTGTGAGACGCGCGTCCAGGCATGGCGTCAATTCCTCAACCAGCGCCTTACCACATGTCGTCCATTTCCTTTTATCAATTTTCTTAAAAATAAATAAACCATGATTGACGCTTATTCAGACAAGCGTCTATTAATTCGCGCCCCAAGTTAAGGCGTTAATTGCTTTAAATTCCTTAAAATATTTTCAAAATAATTCCTCAATTTCATAGAAATAACGCCTTCATTCATGTCGTGCCTTAACAAACCGACGCCTGCTCGCGATGCCGTCAATTCTCAAACAGTAATCATAACTTCCAATCACGTCAATCAACTTCCCATTAATGTGCCTGACGACGGTTATGAGTTCCCATGCAAACGTAAATGACGCCTAGCCTCAGGTTGTCAAATCATGAAACCACGCCTCAGCCCAGACCTTCAATTAATATAACGATGACAGACCTAAGGGCGTCAATTCTTTTCGAATGTTAAACCATATTTCCCTCCTCTCTTCTCCTTCCTTCGTCTACTTTCTTTCTTTCTCCCCCCTTTCCTCTGTAACCGAACCCTAACCGAGCCCCCATCTCTCTCTCTCCCCCCATCTCTACTCTCTCTCTACACGAACCCATGGCGAGCGGCGCACACAAGTGGCAGAGGGTCACCGCCCCCTGACGTGGTAGACCTCGATGAGCACGCCGTGGAGGAGGAGGCTATCACGGCGGCCGAGGGTGCTCCGGCGGCGGAGCACGGCAAAGAAGAAGAAGCGGCCAATGAAGAAGAAAGAGGAGATGACAGGAACGATGGTGAAGAAGAAGATGAAGATGATGGCGAGGATGAAGAAGATGACGAGGAAGACGACGATGGTGAGGAAGAAGAAGAAGGAGGAGGAGGAGGAGATGAAGACGAACAATCGGTGGTGGCGGTGGCAACTCAACCTCGCCAACCACGGCGGCCACGGCAACCCCGGCAGCCACTTCGGGGAGGGCTTCTAACACCCGAACGAATCAAGGTAGAGGCCCTGACCCTCTATTTCAATTAATTTTTATTTTTTTCTCAATTTTCCATAGCCCTCGGTGAAGGGAGGTGTGTTGAACCAGTGACACACAGTCAAATGACGCCCCAGTGGGTGCCGTCAATTGAAACAACGACCCTCCCTGGGTCGCCAATTAACATTGTTTTTATCTTCTGAAAAATGATAATTTATGAAACCATGCCCTACAGCATGTTGTCATTTAAAATATCATGTTTATTTATCATTTGCTGTTAATTTCCATGCCATTTCTTTTATTTTGTGATATATGTCTCTACTGTATTTTTATTCCGCGCACTGCTATTTTTTTTAAACACCTCAGAAAACAACTCCCCCCAACGGAGCGTTAATTCATTAAACAACGACCAAGGGGTGGTCGTCAATTAAAAATCAGAATTATCTTTTTTTTAGTACAGAAAATTACCTTCAAAACAGCGCCCCCCACAGGGGCATCACTTAAAAAAAAAATGACCCATGATTGGCCGTCAATTCAAAATACGCGTAAAATCACTAGAAACACATTTTGAAATAACGCCTCCCACAGGGGCGTCAATTGAATAAG
Organism: Amorphophallus konjac; assembly: GCA_022559845.1. NCBI lineage: Eukaryota > Viridiplantae > Streptophyta > Magnoliopsida > Alismatales > Araceae > Amorphophallus > Amorphophallus konjac. Next base: position 71,565,568 of record CM040128.1, on the reverse strand, counting down.
TCACGACCTAGGATATGTCGTCAATTCAAACAGAGAACAAAATGTAACAACAAATGACTACCCTCATAAGAAACTTACATATACTCAAGTGAAAATGTTCTTTCGTTGTTTGTAGGGATTGATGAGGACTCGGATTTCCTGGGTCCAAGTTTGAGCAGCTTACTATGGGCTTCCAGATGTAGACACGCTAAAATTGACATTATTTTGAGTATATTTCATATTACCGTGTAATGCCCAATTTGACCCTCAAATTAGCTTGTTTGAAGTGGTTTTTCCCATTTTTATTAAATTTCTCCTTTTTTTCCCATTTATCTCCTTTTTCCTATTTTTTTGAATTTTCTGGGCATTTATCTCATTTTTGAAATTCACGACCTGGGGAAGGGCGTGTTTTTATGAAACACGACCTGATCTAGGGCGTTTCTTTGAGAAAGGACGCCCACCCATGAGGGCGTCAATTATTTTGGTTTGACCAACTTCCCCATTTGAGCTCTTGAAATTAACGCCCTTCCCAGGGGCGCGTTTTTTAAAAGTGGCTTTGACTGAGGCGTGTTTTACATTTTTTAAATATGGGGAGTTTTTATTTCTAAAAATTGGTTTTGAAAGAAACGCCCTTGTGCAGGGCGTGTTTTTAAGAAACGCCCTCTGGGTAGGTCGTCAATTAAACAATTGACGCCCTGAACCAAGTTGTGTTTCACTTTTGTGCTCCGAACGAACGCAGCCTTTCCCAGAGAGACTCCTGCTTCGTTTGGGCTCTTGCCCAGCTTAATCCTTTCCCTTGTTGGACTCTTGCTATTCTTATCCTTTTATCTGTTTGATCTAATCCTTTTTATAGAGCTTCTGCGGCTCTGTTAAAAAAGGTTCGGATTCCTCTTCTTCCCCTTCTCTCGGACATTCTTCTTCTGTTTATTTTTTTTGTTTTGTTTTCCTTTTCTTTCTTCACGCAGGGCGCTGCTGTGTGGCTGAAGGAGAAGCTGCACATCAAGCATCTATCTTCATCCGTCAAAGCTTCTCCCCCTTGAATATCAAAGCCAACGCACAAGCTTCTTCTTTTATTCTTATTTCTTTTGTTCATTGCATCGTTCATGCATACATATATCATTATTATGTTGATTTTCCTCTCAACCATCGTTGAGAAATCTCCCATAGTGCACACTTGCACTCTTTCCACTATATTCATATTTTTGCATCTTCATGCATCATATTTCTCCACACCCTTTTTGCATAGGGGTTTAAGGGCAACCACCCTTAAGGTGTGTTCTTCACCATGATTTCATGCTCATATTTTTATTAAGGATTTGATGCTACACTCACCATGTTCTAATTCCTATCTTTATTTGGTGTTTGTCTTTTTTGCAAGGGTAATCAATTGAAGAACTCTCTTCATCGGCCGGCCGATTTGAAGAGAAAGGAAAGCACTCACAATCACCCGCGTTTCAAGGTATTTTTTGCGATACCTCCTCCATTTATTATTATTATAGTTTGAGGCCTCGTGTCTCTGGCGATCACACACACACTCCCCTTAGCACCTCGTGCTCATGCTTATTATTGTTATCATTTTTTATTGATATTTCCCTTAAGTGGATTTTAAAGGAATCTACAAATTGGCGATCACGGTGGGACCCTTTGTGTTCTTCTTTCATTACCCCTTTCCCCTTGGGCACCCGCGTGTGCCATCTCCCCTATTGCACCCTCGGTGCGTCTCCCTTTTTGTGCCCCTCGGGCACCCTCCATTGGTTTTACACCCTCCCCTAAGTGATTGGTCAGTTTGTTGATTTTTCTTTAAAATTTCCACTTATTTAAAATTCTTGATGAGCATGCTTATTCTATTGATTGCCATGATTGTGTGATTGAGTGTTAATACTGCTGGCCGTGAAGTTTTCCTGGAGAAAGTGAATTCACGCCTCTGGAAGAGGCGTTTTTCTTGATTTAACGCCCTAACACAGGGCGTCTTCGTCATATTTTACGCCCTCTGACAGGGCGTTTTCCAGCATATTTCCGGGTTTTCCTGCTTTATATTGCTGCCTGTGAATTCACGCCCTTCCCAAGGGCGTTTATTTGTTGATTAGCGCCCCACATCAGGGCGTCCCTTTATTGATAGCGCCTCACCCTAAGGCGCGTTTTACCCGGCCCTGGGCCCCTCACGTTGATTCACGACAGTCACACTGTCGTGTCTTTGGTTAGTAGCGCCCCCTGCCAGGGCGTGTTTTTACTGTGGGTTTCCAGAACCCTTCCCGTGGGTGAGTTTTCATGATATTTCATGCTTATCTTTGTTGATTGATCATATTATTGTGGTTGGCCTGTTTACCCTACTGCATTCATTCTTTGCATTGGTTTGGGAGCCCCCTCCTCTTCATTAGGATCCACACACTCTCTTGGAATCGGGACGACCCTCCATTGAGCATTCCGTCTCTTTGGACTGGAAATCCCTTTTCCAAGCCTCCATAAGTCCCCGCACCCGTGGATTCCCTCACGGACGCCGGGCAGGTTGTACCCTTTTGAGGTCCCGAGTTAGTTGGCCTATACGTGGTGAGAGAGGGTTCCTAGTTGGCATTGGAGTTCAAACCATATTGAAACTAGGTTTCCCCCCCTTGTGTGAATCATTCAAAACTTTGATAAAATCCTTAATTCACCAAGGTTCAAACAAATCAAATCAAGATAACCATCTCTTTTGTGTGCTTCTTTGCATATTATTTTGAACTTTGATTGCATGATGGCTTACTATAAACAAGATAACATGTTTAATTCAATCCATGAGGATGCACAACCTAGTACTTCTTATAATCCTCACTTTCAACATGTTCAAAATTCTCACCATACTTTCAAAGGACAACGTCCTCACTCTTATGGTGTTGCCCGACCCTTGGGCAATGTCCAATCCAATGGTCCTTCAACTCAATTTCGAGCCACTATTCCTACAGGACCGCCTCGTCCCAATGATGAGAAAGTCTCCCAAATCATCCATGTATTAGATCATCTCACCCCTCAATAGATCCAAGCCCTTAAGGCTGCCGTTGAGGGTGCATCTCATGCATCTCTCCCTCCTTCCAACTCTATATGGGTGGCCCATCACCCACCTCCTTCCAATTCTATTCGGGTGGCCCATCACCCATCTCCCTCCAATTCTACACGGGTGGCCCATCACCCACCTCCTCCTTCCAATCCTGATCGGGTAGCCCATTACCCATCTCCTCCTGTTCATTCTACTCGGGTGGCCCATCACCCGCCTCCTTCTATTCCTCCTCCCTCACGGCCCCAAGGCCCATTTATTCATTGCAATCCGGCCCATCCGGGTTCTTCTACGGGTTGGCCCATTAATCAACCTCCACGGCCTTTTTATGCGGCTCCTCCTCCTTCAAAGCCCTGCCAGCCCTCGGTTGATCAAGTCACACCCCTCCAACAATCTCTGCTTGATAAGATTACTTTGATGGAGGAACAAATAAAGAGGGTCACGACTCCTCCTACTCCAGTCAATCCTCTCCATGCCGCTTTGGACGATATTACTAAGATGGAGAAAGAATGGAAGGATAGGAGAGATGATTATGGTATCGGCAGCTCAAGCAAGCAACAGCCGGCAGATTTCGACGATCAAGTGGACACCGTCCACCCTCCACCCATCCGCACACTTCATTCATATGGCCTTCCACCTCCACATACGCAACATCATTACATTCCTCCATCCACATATACGCCTCCACTACGGTGTCCACTTGAATTTGATGATGAAGAACCGGCAATTGAAGAATTTGAGCCAGTATATGACGATGAAGCTCCGCAGGCACCCCTTCCGAGTTTCCTTCGCTTCCCACTTCCCCCACTATCATTTGATGAACCCCCTGCTCAGGATGAAGCCACAGTCCCCAATTCACCCCCTATTTCTGAGACTTCTTGGTGTTACGACGATGGGTCGATACTCCAATCACCCGCACCGGCGCATCTTGCGTCTCCTCCTCCTAACACCGTTCGCCCTGTTCGGCATTTTCTCCGCACCAAACCTCCCCCAATTAAACCTTCACCAATTAAACCCCCACCAATTACACCTCCACCCACTATGCCATCAACCTTCATAACACTAGCCTCCGTTGAGCCTTCCATTATAAAACCTCCACATATTAAGCCATTAACCTCCACAACACCAGCCTCCACCGAGCCTATCATCGAACCTTCCCCAAATAACCTCCCATTACCACCACCTCAGCCAACCACCCCTATTCCTCCATATAACCCTTCACCTTTACCCATGGTTAATCCTGAGCAGGGTCCACCACTTTTTGCACTCGAGCCAACCCTGACTGCTTCCGAGCAAAGGGAGAAACTCGACGTGTTTGAACCTCCGCTTCCACTCACCCATTTGCCAACATTTTCCATTATACCTCCACCATCCACAAAGCCTTCCGCCTCCGCCTCAAGTACTTGTGCCGAAGATAAGCAAAAGCCGGGCAAGAAGAATTTGGCCACTACCGTGCTGTTCAAGATACAAGAATTTATTTACCGGATGCCAATCCGGGTTGTTGTGCCAAGCACGGTCGAAGAAGCCAATTCGCCGCCATGCCGAGCATTGATGCTGTGTAAGGGCCGGGCAGGGCACCCCTTGTTCCAATTTCCGAATTCCGAATTCATTATTCCTTACAAGGGGCGAATGCCCATTTTGCTCAACTTTCCATATATACCACATTCAATGGGCAACACGATGCTTCCCGTTCCAACTCTCCAACTCTCTCACATTGTTGATCTTTGCCTTCCAAGGGGGTTGCCACTTATTGAAGCTCCTTTTATTGGGCCAATTGACTATACACTTTCACTGCCGTGGAGGGGCAGTTATCTTGATGCTAAGGGGCCTTCCACTCCTTTACCCACCTCCCATTCAACTTCATCCCTATTCTCATCTTTCGCTTCATGGGCCATTCCAAGGGTAAAGAGGAGGATCTCATTCTCTCGCCCTTCATGTTCTTCACGTTCTTTGCATTCCATGCATTCTGTCGCGTTTGGGCATTCATCACATCCGTTCTACTGCATTCGCATGCATTTGCACCTTCTTCTTCCCGGGTTTCCAAACCCGTATCTTCCCCGCCTCCCGGCACCTCCGGATATTCCGCACTTCCCATCTTATTCATCTTCATCTTTTTATCAACTATCCCTGGGGCATCGCGTCCCTTTTCCTGCTATCTCCCTGGAACCTCCAGGAATTTTATCCCTCCTCTTTGGGCATCTCGCCCTTTCTAATTCTATCCCTTCAGAACCTCCGGACTTTCCCCTCGGGCATCGCGCCCCTTTCCATTCTCCGGAACCTCCGGACCTTTCTCTCGGGCATCGCGCCCCTTTCCACCTTCCTCCTCCGGAACCTCCGTATTTTCCCCTTGGGCATCGCGCCCCTTTCCATTTGCTTCCTCCGGAACCTCCGGACTTTTCCCTCGGGCACGACGCCCCTTTCCATCTTCTCCTTCATGATTTCATTCCTCCGGAACCTCCGGATTTTTCTCTCCTCCCTGGGCATCGCGTCCCTCGGTATTTGCTTCCTCCGGAACCTCCGGACCCTCCATCTTTCTTCCAATTCATCTTTCTAATCTTCCAGAATATCACATCATTCGTTTTCCTCTTCCTTTTCCATCATTTTTTTCCCTATTTCGTCTCAGGGCATCGCGTCCCTTCTTTTGTCATCCCTCCGGAGCCTCCGGATGATTTCTCCTCTCACGATTCTCCTCTGCCTCCAGATCCTCCGGATCCGCCTCTTTCTATCTACCAATTTCTTCTTCTAATTCCTCCTGATTCTGGGTCCGACCCAACTTCTTCCACATCCACTGCCTTGGGCATCTGCCCATTCTCCCATTGCTTTCGAGGCTTTAGTCCTCATTCCTCCTTCTAATTCTTCACTTCTTCTGTAGACTGTTCCATGTGATCAGGGTCTCCGCGCCTTAGTGAGGGAGTTCTAGCCCTCGCCTCTCTTCCCTTTTCTCCTTATTCGTCTGAGTCTGGTCTTGGCACCGCTCCTTCTTGTTAAGCCACTTTCAATCCTTTGCTTCTAATCCTTTATCTGCCTAAGAGGACTATCCCACGATGATCAACCTCTCGCAGCAGCTGCTTTAACAAAGGTTGCAAGGTAATATATTGACGTAAGTATGCATTTATATGATATCATTACCTCATTACTTCACGCATGATTTTCAAAATGAAGTGCTTCTTAATGAGATTAAGAGTGGTGTTTTAAACCTTTATCTTAAGCTTTTGTTTAATTGAAATCATTCTCAAAAGAGTCCTTTAGGCTTGTTTTTTTTTTTTGCAGCACCTCTGGTTAATAAGAACCCGCGCTGGGAATTCAACATTCTCTCCCCGCTTGTTAAGAGCAACCCTTAGTTGGGCACCGCACACACTTCACGGCGTCCTTAGCTGGCTCCTTTGATAAAAACACCGTTGCTATCTTGGCCATGCCATGAGAATATCTGAAAGTCTTTTCTCTTCTTTATTCGGCCACATGCGGGGGCAAGAGGTTGACGGATGAGATGACCAATCTAGGTAATCCCCAATACGAGAGGAGTCTCAAATAGGGGCAGTCTTGACCCAAAATCAACATCAATATGAGTTTTCATATGAGTTTTCATGATATACATCTAGCCAAAAGGGGTGTTATGAACATCAAGTCAGAATTTTGATAAAAGCAAAATTGTGAATTATGGCATGACAAGAGTGGCAAAGTCCCCGCAGGGAAAATCCTGGTCGTATGCATGTCAAGGGTTTAAAAATTAAAGGCACAAAGCCCCGGCACAACAGACTACCTCTTTGAAGGGAACACCTTGGAAGAAATTCAAGTCCCGATATCTCCCATCCTGCACAAAGCTTGTCACGATTGTTCTTCTCTTCTCCCTCCAAGATCGAATGTTTCTCGGGTATGGCCTTGGTAGGGGCACCGTTGATCAAAGACGGTCGGTTATAGGATGCCACTTTCAATGCACGTCCAGCTTTGGGCAGTTTTAGCGAAAAGGGAAGGAACTAGGACCCCTAGCCAGTGGTTCAAAAATAACCCTTTGATGCTGCATTAACAATGTCTAAACAAAAATCCACAAAAAAAATTGAATATTTCCCGATCAAAATCCCAACAAAAATTCAAAATATTTTCCAAAAATCTCCATAAAAATTCAAATATTTTCAAAACTCATAAAAATTTGCATATTCCAAAACTCATAAAAATTTGCATATTTCCAAAATCCAAAAATTTGCATTGTATTTTTTTGATGGTGTTTTGCAGGAACAGCTTTGCAGAGATCAAAAGCACGGGATGGGTCCTCTCTCCACTTATTGCTATCAATCTATTGATTCTTCTCAATATTCTCATGACATGCCACCCAGGGGCATGATCTCCCTATATCATTCTGATTATCATATTTCATGATTATTCATCTCCAAATCTTTCAATCAACTCCTGCTCGTTTCATCTGATTACTCCGCCGATGGGCATTATCAGATCTTGATCATTCAACTCCAACTTGATTAGCCAGATTGTCATCCTCATGACAAACAACAAATAATGATGCTTTGCTATGCCATGATTTGACTTATGCTGTTCATGATATATGCTATGATTGGTTGCTTCCATTCATGCTATGCATGCTATGCTTAAATGCCTTATTCATTGCTTGTTATCTTTTATATCTTGGCTGATGAATTTTTGAGCGCAGGAAGAGGCTCTTGGTCCCGCCGACTGGGCATCATCATCCAAGCCCCACGGTGCTTGCAGCTCATTTCTCAGTTCCCATGCTTATTGATACCACCATCTCTTGTATGCATTTTACTATATGTTATATATGTTACTAGATTATATCAAGGACCTTGTGGCTTTGGTAAATCTGGGATTTGAGTTCCCCTTCATCAAAAAAATAATGATGATTCCAGAGAAGTCTTAGTCACACGGATAGGCCGTTGAGCCGTCCAAGGCTGGGGACGATGGTTCCCTTTTTATGAGTTGGTGCGTGGATAAACGGGCTTCGGCTTAGTATCAGCTCGTGAAATTGGTTTCTTGACCCAGTCTTGACAGTTTAACAATATTATCCTTGATTACATTATATTTTTATTTGTTTTATTTTCCTTTTAGCCCAGCATGCATTCATGTAGGACTTTGAATCAATTGCTGAAAAATCATTCTGATAAGCTTCTTTTGAGGGTTGAATTGATCTTAATCTTTCCAAATATAAGATATTCCATGCCGAATTGTGTCTTCAGTGCGTTTTGTCGCTGTTTTGGGTCATTTTCTCGAAAGCTCCTTGTTTAGATTTTTATCATCTTATTTTTATCATTTCCCTTTGATCCACCTTGGCTGCAGCACGTCCACTGGCTGGTAACCGCTCCCCAATGGTGAAATCTACAGGTTTGTGACCTGGGGTACTTCCACCGCGCTGGAAGTTGATCATTTTTTATCTCCTTCGTGCACCGCGTGCACATCTCCCCATTTTATCCAAACATTGTTGATTTCGTTGGATTTCCCGAGATTTACTTCATCTCGTGCTTTTGATTTGATTCTCATCAAGTGATGTTCATTGTGTGTCTCATCACACCTTGGCATCTACTTTTCAGTTTGCTACGCTCCCTTGCAAAGCAGACGCCAAGGCGGGGCAGCTGTAGACACGCTAAAATTGACATTATTTTGAGTATATTTCATATTGCCGTGTAATGCCCCATTTGACCCTCAAATTAGCTTGTTTGAAGTGGTTTTTCCCATTTTTATTGAATTTCTCCTTTTTTCCCATTTATCTCCTTTTTCCTATTTTTCTGGATTTTCTGAGCATTTATCTCATTTTTGAAATTCACGACCTGGGGAAGGGCGTGTTTTTATGAAACACGACCTGATCTAGGGCGTTTCTTTGAGAAAGGACGCCCACCCATGAGGGCGTCAATTATTTTGGTTTGACCGACTTCCCCATTTAAGCTCTTGAAATTAACGCCCTTCCCAGGGGCCCGTTTTTTAAAAGTGGCTTTGACTGATGCGTGTTTTACATTTTTTAAATATGGGGAGTTTTTATTTCTAAAAATTGGTTTTGAAAGAAACGCCCTTGTGCAGGGCGTGTTTTTAAGAAACGCCCTCTGGGTAGGTCGTCAATTAAACAATTGACGCCCTGAACCAAGTCGTGTTTCACTTTTGTGCTCCGAACGAACGCAGCCTTTCCCAGAGAGACTCCTGCTTCGTTTGGGCTCTTGCCCAGCTTAATCCTTTCCCTTGTTGGACTCTTGCTATTCTTATCCTTTTATCTGTTTGATCTAATCCTTTTTATAGAGCTTCTGCGGCTCTGTTAAAAAAGGTTCGGATTCCTCTTCTTCCCCTTCTCTCGGACATTCTTCTTCTGTTTGTTTTTTTTGTTTTGTTTTCCTTTTCTTTCTTCACGCAGGGCGCTGCTGTGTGGCTGAAGGAGAAGCTGCACATCAAGCATCTATCTTCATCCGTCAAAGCTTCTCCCCCTTGAATATCAAAGCCAACGCACAGGCTTCTTCTTTTATTCTTATTTCTTTTGTTCATTGCATCGTTCATGCATGCATATATCATTATTATGTTGATTTTCCTCTCAACCATCGTTGAGAAATCTCCCATAGTGCACACTTGCACTCTTTCCACTATATTCATATTTTTGCATCTTCATGCATCATATTTCTCCACACCCTTTTTGCATAGGGGTTTAAGGGCAACCACCCTTAAGGTGTGTTCTTCACCATGATTTCATGCTCATATTTTTATTAAGGATTTGATGCTACACTCACCATGTTCTAATTCCTATCTTTATTTGGTGTTTGTCTTTTTTGCAAGGGTAATCAATTGAAGAACTCTCTTCATCAGCCGTCCGATTTGAAGAGAAAGGAAAGCACTCACAATCACCCGCGTTTCAAGGTATTTTTCGCGATCCCTCCTCCATTTATTATTATTATATTTTGAGGCCTCGTGTCTCTGGCGATCACACACACACTCCCCTTAGCACCTCGTGCTCATGCTTATTATTGTTATCATTTTTTATTGATATTTCCCTTAAGTGGATTTTAAAGGAATCTACACCAGACTTTCAGAGGGATAGGGTAGATGCCATGGGGTTCGGACCCTTCCTTAGCATAGAGCCTATGAGACCTGACCTACCCCTGATCCAGGTGCTCAGGGAGAGATGGGATAGGACTAGCCGGGCATTCCTGATGCCATGGGGTCACATGGTTCCTAGCCTAGAGGATGTTGCTAGGATCACCGGGTTGAGGGTGGACGGCGAGGCTGTGAGCGGGATCACCCTACCTGACTATAGCGAGTTGACACAGAGGTTGCTAGGGTTAGAGACAGTCTACGAGACGCCGAGTGAGTGTAGGACCATCTACCGCACCGACCTTACCATCGCTATGGGGTTGGGTGATTCTAGGCAGAGGTCGAGGGAGTCTCTAGAGCAGTTCTCATAGAGGCTGATTGATGAGGCTAGGGCCGCCTATTGCCAGGACCCGGCAGAGAGAGAGAGAGAGAGAGCAGATCGAGATTTGAGAAGGTTTCTATTCCTGATGCTCGAGAGGTTATTACTCGGTACGAAGGGCAACATCATCAACTGTCGATTCTTAGGGATCCTCGAGGACTTAGAGGGTGTCGGCAGATACGCTTGGGGAGCAGCGTTGCTGGCGCACTTGATGGCTGACTTGTCGACAGGGACAGGTCGAGAGACGACTGTCAGCGGATTCTCACCTTTTCTTCAGGTATGCATTTTTTTCTTTCTTTTTCCTCTCTTTTCTTTAATGTATGTGAATGCTTTACTAATGCAATGCATTGATGCAGATATGGAGCCACCTATACATGCCGATGGGGCCTGTCGACCCTCGACCCGGAGATGAGGGATCCTTTCCTATAGCATGGCGTTGGCTGATTGTCGTGACAGGAGTGCCACTCGCCTACGAGTTGCGAGTTTTACGGAGGGAGTTCCGTGACTACCCTACCTCACTGGTATGCATGCTAAATATGATGCAAAAATTTTTTTACTTTATGAAATGATGATATGATGATGGGATATGATGATGCATGTTTGTGAATGCAGGTGGTGTTGAGACCCTACGAGGGGATGACCGATGAGGGCTAGCCCTGGGTCGTAGCGGGCCGACCTCACTTTGGGCATGAGCTTTGGGTTCATTGCCTAAACGAGATTGAGCCGTTACGGCTTAGGCTGGTGATGAGGACCCTTGGCCTACACCAGGAGTGGGTCGAGGTAGGAGAGCCCCAGGGGATAGGCAAGAAGACACGCGGTCGCATGAAGGTGATCGACTGGAGAGTCTGGTATCCTGACCAGTATGCTGACTGGCAGCGTGGCGGGACCCGAGTTACTTCCCAGGCGGTCGACAGCTCTGAGTACCTCCGACGCTACTGGGAGGTTTACGTCGGCCGACCCCAGATGAGGGTCTTAGGGGTATGTATGCATGCACTTTCTTTTTGCAAATGTTATATATCTATTGTGTGACTGATGTGTATGATGAATGCAGGATGCACGGGACATAGCGGCGATGGACATGCAAGCCCATCTTCACAGCTTAGAGGCCCAGCTGGCTACCACACGGGCAGACCTACAGACCCTGGTGAGTGTTTAAATTATCTATATGAAAATGATTTCCTGAATTATTGATGATTAGCCACTGACAATCTTAATGAATACAGCGTGCCCAGTAGGGAGCGGCGATGAGAGAGACGGGAGGAGCCTCCAACTCGAGGGGGCCTAGTGCAGAGACGACTACATTAGCAGAGCAGCTGACTGGAGCGGTGGCACGGGCCGAGGCAGCAGAGCGCGACCTCACCACACGAATAAACTCAAACTCAGATTTGGATTTGATTACATGTTATTATGTGTTAATGAAAATTTGTGTTTTTACAGACTGAGGAGCTCCAAGCCTCGCTTACCTGCATCGAGGCTGGACAGCAGGCGATGGCTACCCAGGTGAGTTAACAAAGATTTTATTTCAGTCGCTTATTTCATGAATTATTGAATTAAATGTGGACTTTGCATAATCTCTCTTCCATTTTCTTGTGAGAGAAACTCTAGTTTTCTCGCCGATTTTTCCTTGCGTGTCTCCCTCCTTGCCGGCCATGGTCGGCGTGGCGGGAGGTCCTCCGCTTCCTCTGGTGCCTTCGCCGGAGACTGCTCCATCTGTTTCTCAAGTGGTCCCTCGTGGGACTTTTGCGCAGGCGCTAATGAAATCCAAATATAGGCCTTCAATTCCAATTCCGGTGAAGGAACCTGCATTCACCGATCGTGGAGAGCCTGCGGTGTTCTTCACAAAGGCAGATGTCCAAGCGTCCCTTCAAATCCTCTCTTTCTCCATAGTTGCTAAATGTTCTTATGGATGGCCTAATTTCTCCGACATCAAAAGTTGTTTGATGCAGCGGCTGGGTTTAGCTTCTGACTTTGTCATTAGTAAATTGAATCCGCGACACCTGCTTTTCTGATTTTCCTGTGAACCGGACTTCTTGAAGTTGATGTTACAGAAGAATCTCTATATTAAGGGCTTCTTGTTTCGCTTCTTTCGCTGGACACCAGATTTCAACTTTAATGCAGATCCGCCGACGGTGCCTGTATGGATTGGCTTTCCAGCATTGCCTGCTAACCTGTATCATGCCGATTGCCTGCGATCTATAGCTAGAAATTTTGGGAATGTGCTGCGCATTCATGAAAGAACTCTGGCCATGACCGATACATCGGAGGCCTTGATCTGTGTTGAGATGGACTTATCTGCTTTACGCAAGGAACGATTATGGATAGATTTGGATGGAAATGGTTATTGGCAACCAGTAAACTACAACCGTGCTCCGCTGCTATGTTCCTTTTGTCATAAACTAGGACATGCAGTTGATGGTTGCAAGAAGAAGCAGGGAAAGATGGCCAAAGCCCGATCAACAATAGCACCAGACCCCTCGATCCCCAAATAGGCCTTCAGGCCCCGGCAGACTGATCCTCCGGCTGTTCGGCATAATGTGGCTGTGGAAAACAAGTTCGAGATCTTACAACAGGATGCGGAGCTACTGGAACAGGAACACATTAACTCCGACTCTAGCATCAATGTTGGGCCTGTTCAGGTCGAGGAGCACCAAGAGGGGGTGCCTCCAGGCCCTGTTCTTCAGCCCCTTTTAATATCTGACAATGGAGAAGTTGGTGAGCTACTACAGTTAGCCAACCAGGCAGTTGAAATCTCTTTATCTAAAGAGGAGTTTTTACTATCAGAATTGGAGATTCAAAAGGCCAGTACGCTAATAGCGAATACCGCCAGTCTGGACAATGACATTCTACAGTTTCAGTTAATGGAAAAGGGTGGTGAGAATGTTAGAAGAAAACATAATGGTAGGATAGTTACTAGATCTAAAGCTAGATCGATGGAGGAAATTTTCCTTAATCCTCCATGATTGTACCAATTCTTATTTGGAATATTCGTGGGGTAGGGAACTCTGCTTCCCGTAGAGGTCTAAAACACTTAAATCAGTCTCATAAGGTCAATCTGGTGGCCATCAGTGAACCAACGCTAAGTATTAATAAAGCTCCTCAATTGGGAAGATACCTTAAGTTGGGAAGGTTTGCAGGAAACAACTCTCTTGATTCAAAGATTTGGATTTTCTGGCATGACAGATATGATATGGAGGTTATTGCCTCCTCTTCTCAATATATCACTCTTGGTTTGAGAGTGAATAATTATTTCTGTACATACTACTCATTTGTATATGCTTCTTGTGCTCTTCACCTTCGACAGTCCCTATTTAGTGATTTAGCTCTCTTTGCTGCTTCTATCACAATCCCCTGGATGGTGGGAGGTGATTTTAACTGTGTCTTAAGGCCCTCAGAGAAGATAGGAGGCGGCCAGCTCTAGCTTCTATGTCAGAGTTTAATAATTTCCTTTGTTCTGCTGGCCTGATTGATGCTGGATTTAAAGGGCCAGCTATGACCTGGACAAATAATAGAGCTGGTTTAGCTAACATACGGGCAAGGCTTGATCGTGTATTAGTGAATAGCTCTTGCCACTCTGTTAACCCATTATTGACAATCAAACACTTATCAAGAGGTCCCTCTAACCATGCTCCCTTGCTCCTTAATATTAACAGTTTGTCTAACTGCCCTGGCCGCTTCATTTTTCAAAGGATGTGGTGTACACACAAATCCTTTAAACAGTGTGTCTCTGATGCTTGGCAGCAAACCAACACTAGTCACCCCAATGCCGTGGTTCGGCTTTTTGCTAAATTGAAGACTGTTAAAGATTCTCTGTGAAAATGGAATAAAGAAGTCTTTGGGGATGTATTCTGCAATGTAAGTGTTGCTGAAGATGAAGTGGCACTCAAACAGGACACTTTTGACTCAGACCCTTCTCCAGTTCATAGAGAGGGGCTAAATGCTGCAAATGCTAGTCTCCGCCAAGCTATACTTAGAGAAGAAATATTCTGGAACCAAAAGTCCAGAGTAGATTGGATAGAATGTGGGGACAGAAATACCTCCTTTTATCATGCTGTTGCCCAATGCAAGAGAAGGAGAATGCCATCAGACGATTGAGAGTAGGTGACCCTGAAGAATGGTGTGATAATCAGGAAACTCTGAGAAGTCATGCAGAGGCTTTCTTCAAGAACCTTTTCTCTACTGAGGAACACTCCATAAATTCTAACTTGTTGGAATGCATTCCACAGGTTATAACTGAAGCTCAGAATTCTACTTTATGTGCCAAACCAGATGATTCAGAAGTCCGGAAAGCGGTGTGGTCTCTAAAGGGTTCCAGTTCTCCTGGCCCAGATGGTTTTTCTGGTGAATTCTATGCAGCAGTGTGGGATATAATAGGGCAGGATGTCACTGAAGCTGTTGGTTCATTCTTTGAAGGCTTCCCTCTTCCAAGAGGTATATCCTCCTCTCTCATCACTCTAATCCCTAAGGTGCCAGAGCCCAGGTCCTTTAGTGATTTCAGGCCTATAAGCTTGTGCAACTTTTCCTATAAAATCATTTCCCATATTATCTCTGAAAGATTGGCTCCCTTATTGCCAAGTATTATATCAGTGGAGCAAGGGGCTTTTGTTAAGGGGAGATTCATTTTAGACAATGTGGCTCTTGCTCGGCAGTTAATGATGGATATAAACAAAAAGGTATGCGGTCATAATATGATCGTTAAGCTTGATATGGCAAAGGCCTATGATAGGATGGAATGGGATTTTATCTTGACTGTCATGAGGAAGTTTGGTTTCAATACCAGATTTACCTCGTACATTGGAATGCTTCTCTATAACTGTTGGTTTTCGGTCAATTTTAATGGAGTGGCATCAAGATTTTTTAAGTCCAGAAGGGGCATTAGGCAAGGGGACCCCATAGCCCCATACCTGTTCATAATTGCTTCTGAAGTTCTCAATAGAGGCCTCTCTGCCCAATTTCAATCTGGAAGCTTACAAGGTTACAAAGGACCAAGGCAGTCCATGCAGATTACACACTTACTATATGCAGATGATTCTCTGGTTTTCCTTAATGCTATCAGACAAAATGTTGTGGCATTCCAACAATTCATTTGCAGATATGAGCAATGCTCATGGAAGAAAGTGAATGTTAATAAAAGCTTCTTTATTCTTTCAGAGAAAGCACCTTCCTCCCTTAAACAATCAATTCATGTTCTTACTGGTTTTAAATATCAGACTGCTGGAATCAACTATTTGGGCATTCCAGAGAAAAAGGGCAGGTACCTTTGCTCTGACTTCAAATCCCTGATTGAAAGGGTTCAGATCAAGTTGGAAGGCTGGAAATCCAAGCTTCTATCCCAAGCTGGCAGAGTAGTTCTAATAGATTCTGTTCTGCATAGCATGCCAATCTACCTTGCTTCTGCTTGTTTTATCCCAAAGAAGGTTGTCAGATTCATTGACAGTCAATGTGCAAAATTTTTCTGGCAAGGCAGTGATGGCAATAACCGAAGACACTTGATAGCTTGGTCAGTAATTCAGAGGCCACGCTCAGAAGGAGGACTGGGAATAAGAGATCTAAAATGGGTTCAAATCTCATTGGCAATTAAGAGTTTATAGAACATTCTTCATGGGTCTTCCCTCTGGTCTCGATATGCTAGGCAACGGTTCATTAAATTTCATTTTGCCAACTGTACTAAGCCTTTCCCTGCAGGTATGCCTTTGGCAGTCTTTAGGCAAGCCCAAGATTTTCTAATAAAAACTAGCAGGTGGCTTGTTGGAAATGGGGCAGAAATTAACTTTCTGAGAGATAATTGGACTAGGCAAGGCCCTGCCATTAATGTAGTTTAGGCTGATGGTAGAAATAGAGGTGTAGATTTCCCTCTGGCTTCAGTCCGAGAAGTGCTTCAGGATTCTCAGCATATCGCCAGGGGTTCTCTCAGTAACACCTTTCATTTTCCACACATCCAGTTCAGCAATGAGGCTGACATCTGTATCTGGACAGGCACTTTAAAGGGTGATTTCTTTGTAAAGGCAACATGTAACTTGGTCCGAACTAAAGGTATTCGGAGGCCAGCTTGGGCCAAGTTATGGCACTCAGCAATTGCTCCGAGAGCAGCTCTTTTCACATGGAAAATTCTCCATCGAGCAGTGCCGGTTGATAGCAGGGTTGCTGAATGTGGAATTCAATTGGCTTCTAGGTGCAACTGTTGTTCATCTCCTTCCCAAGAAGACTTGAACCATGTTTTCATCTCCAGTGAATTGGCTTCTGACTTATGGGGCTGGGTGCACCCTCTTGTCAGCAACAAGATTGCTCTTTATGAGCAGATTACAACCCGAAGCTGGAATTTAATTTCTGAAACCAACATGTCATCTGCAATACAGTTTATTGGTATGTATGCTCTAATTTTGATGATATTGGAAATATGGAAACATAGATGTGCTCTAAGATTTGAAGGAGTGACCCTCAGCAGTGCATCTATCAAAAGGAAAATAATCTCTTCAATAGCTTTGGTGTTGGACAAGCTAAATTTTCACAAGCCTTTATCTCCAGCCCAATCCTACTGCTTAGCCTCCTTCCATTTACATCCCCGAGTGGAAATCAAACAGCCACTCTTGGTCTTTTGTCGTTTGGCTGCCCAAGATTTTTCACTGCATGTAGATGGAGCCTCGAAGGGCAACCCCGGCATAAGTGGAGGTGGAGGATGTATCAGGGACCATGCAGGCAAACTCATAGTTGGTTTTGCATTTCACTATAGTAGAGGCAATAGTATCTTAGCAGAGACAAGGGCTCTTCATGATGGTTTAGCCATAGCAAAGCAATGTCATATTAATCTGGCAGCAGTGTACTCGGACTGTGCCCTCCTAGTAGAGGCAATTCGGAATGGAATGGCTCCAACCTGGATGGTCCTTCCCTGGTGGAAAAGGACCTCGGATCTCCTCCAGGAGAATGGGTGTCCGGTCTGGCATGTTTTCAGAGAAGGGAATCAAGTTGCTGATTCCCTTGCCTCGTATGCATGCACCATTACTGAAAACACAATCTTCACTCAAGTAAGGGACCTCCCACGAATGGCCAAGGGAGCGTTAAGAATTGACAAAGTTGGAATTCCAGCCATCCGTCTCTGTTAGCCTCTATTGGGGAATGCCCTGAAGCCAATGTACAGACTTCAGAAGCTGGAATTCACAATGTACAGATGTACAAAGCTGCAGTCTCTGAATGTACGGACATTTCCCAATGTACAGACTTTAGGAGCGAAAGGGAGCAATGTTGATGTGGGACAATATGCTCTGATACCAATTTGATGCGGGACGGGGCTGAAATGGCTAGGACCTACGACTACAATGAAGTGCGGCCAGCACTCGCACGCCAAAGGCAAGCCGGGCGGCTGACCTCCGTAGCGTTCCTCCGGGTGGAGGCGTCTATCAACAAGAAATCCAAGCCCAACGACCGTCCCTATGAGGGAAGCGCGGGGATCTCAGCGGCTAAGGAACCGCCGTACGCCTAAGGGAATCTAGTCCGAGCTCGGCGCTCGACTAGGGCCACGGAATGGGTGCTCTCAACTCACAGTCACGCGGTGACTAAAAGACTAGCTAGGATCCTAAACACTCACGTGGCATAATGGAAAGTATACTAGTAAAGCAAATGCCAACAAGGGGGAGCGTCGCACGTACCTCCACGCCTAGGCGTGGGGAAGAAACCCCGGCCGAGATCAACAACCCCGATACACAAAGTGAACAATAATACAATGCCAACCAAAAAATGCCCACTCCTCACAGGGAGATAACATGCTACAACATATGGATTCGGGGCTACCAATGCACGGGCTGACGGGCGGCACTCGGTGAAGGGGTGGCCGCGAGGAGGACCCGGGCGGCAGTCGGCAGGTTCGCAGCAATGCGCGACTCGGCGGTGAACGCTCCCACGGCCAGGTCCGGTATCCGATTGAGGCGCCGTCAGTGAGGGCGCGTAGCTAGGTCACGGGAGGAAGCCTCGGCCAAAGGGGGCGCTCAGATTCGCACCGAGGTGGCCGTGAGGTCATCTGCAAGTCGTGACTGGTTTCCTGGACACAGAACAGCGCACACGAGCGGGAAAATTGAGAACTCGTTGTTCCGGTGGGCGAACGGGACGCCGCTTGAGGGAGGACGTCGGGAACGCAGAGCAGCAGGTCCCGACCAAAGGGCTCGGTCAGATCTGGTCGAGGTTGGCCGGGAGAACCTCTGCAAGTCGTTGCTGATCCTGGGGTCGGACTGCAAAGGTTGATCTGCGCGGTCCCACGAGAATTGACGCCACGCTCAGCACCGACGTCGAAACAAGGCGAGGTCAGCGGCGTTGGAAAGGGGACGAAGGGAGGTACGATCCCTGAAGATCCCACATCCAGACTCCAAGTTTTCCGCCCTGTGGAATTTTTGCAAGAGGGTGGGCAGGATCTGGCTCGCAGGGAGAGGGGGTTCTGCGCGATCTCACGGAGAAATTCGCCACGGGTGATGCCGAACTCCAAATGAGGCGAGACCACCTCACACGCGTTGGCGACTCGTAGTAGAATCACCCAAAAATGGCCGGGTCTCCCAAAGTCACCAAGGACAGAGGATGTTGTCACAGCTCTTGGAGATAAAATCTGGTTGCACCGAACTTGAACCTGAGAAGGGATAGAAGAGAGGGGGAACCTCGACGTCACACCGAGGGGATGGGGAGTCACACCCCGGGCTTGCTCCCGTCGCAGGAGCAAGGAGGAACAGAGGGGGGCGTGTTGTGTCCCTGAGGTCATTTGAGTCATTCTGTGGTCACATGGGTCATTCGGCATCATTCTATAGTCATATGAGTTTTGTGTATTCTTGGTTTTGATAATGGCTTAACACTATTAGTCATTGTTATTTTCCACGCTTTTATGACTGACATATGTGATATTTTGTTCATGACAGATATGCACATGAAAGCTCAATGTTGCGCCCTCGCACGCGGATCGACCTGTGCGGCGTGGTCAAGGGGGCAGCGCCCCTTGCGGGGGTTTCCGGGGGCGAAGCCCCCGGAACAAAAATTTGCTTGAAGACTCAGTAATAAAACTTCAAGACAAACAAGGTCGATGCCACAGACATGAACGGGCGGCTAACGGACTCAAGCGACGGAGCTGGTGCGGCCAACGGACCGACCCGGGGTGACCCGGGCTCTGCCCAGCTGGCGGTCGACCGCCAGCACAGGGGCGGTCGACCGCCCCAGCCAGGGATGGCCAGTCTGCAGTGTTTCAGCTGGCGATCGATCGCCAGCCAGTAGCGGTCGACCGCTAGTCCCAGGGATCATCCGTCTATAGTGTTTTACAGTGGCGGTCGACCGCCAGAAGCTGTAGGTCGACTGCCAGCCCCGAGCCTTCAATTTTGACTTTGTTTCCAACTTCGAAAAGGGCCATTCAACCTTGATTTGTTTAATCCTAAAGTCACCTAATCACCCACAAATTGTGGATCTGGTCTGAGGCTTGTCTATAGACCATTCAAGGTCTATAAAATCAATACAAGAGGGTTGAAAACCCTAAGGGCTTTAAGAGGGTTACAAGGGAGGCTGCTAGAGTGTGTTCAAGGGAGAGGAATTCGGAGCACTGTAGCAGTGAACAGTACTCCGTGAAGAAGATCTTCATCCTCAAGTGTTCAAGCTCTTCAAGTGGAGATCAAGATCAAGGCCAAGAGAAGAGAAAGCTGCATCCTCCATCCTCTTCATCATCTCAAGGGGATCCATTGAAGCTCACTATCAAGGGAAATCATCTTCATCCATTCAAGTTCTTTCAAGTTCATTCAAGGTGATATTTCAAGCATTCAAACTCCTAGAAGCTAAAGAAGCAATCAAGATTCAAGGTAGCTTCATCATCTCCTTCATTCATTCAAAGAAGTTCAAAGAGAAGATCAAGAGAGAAGAATTGAAGGAAGAGGTACTGTTCACGTGAATAGTACTCCGTGAAGAACATTCATCCAATCAAGGGTGAATCAAGAAGATTGAGTTGAAGCTAAGAGGAGCCTTGTTGCTGATCAACATTCCATACAAGGGCCAATTCATTTTCACTCATAACTCAATCTCTTGTTTTAGTTCATTCACATCTTGTTTCATTTTCATTACTGTTTAAACATTGAAAGTGTGATTCATCCCTACCGGTGGTTAGTAGGAAGGCAATTGGAGGGTGTTCCAATTTGCGATTGACGTCCCTACCAGGTGGTGAGTAGGAAGGTAATCGGTGGTTTCTGATTTGCGGTTTGGTGCGCTGCACAAGTGAAGCCTCACCGGGTTTTGGTGAGGGGTGGACGTAGGGCTGAGGATTCAGTCCGAACCACCTTAAAAATCATGTCTAGCGTGGTTTGCTTGTGTGATTGAATCGTTCTAGGTGCATGCTTCGGATCGAATTATTATATATCTTGCTTATCTTGCTAAGTGAATCATAGCATTCTTGGAAGCTAGTTTCTATTCCGCTGCAATTCATTTTAACTAGCTATTTAGAGGGCCGCATTGCAAAAAGTGGGGCTGATCTATTCACCCCTCCCCTCTAGATCCGCTGTCCACTACACAACAAGTGGTATCAGAGCCTAATCTCTCATTATGGGGTCCAACGACCTTGAGGGAAATGGTGGATCAGCGTCCAAGGGTTTTCTACCCGAAGGACATGCTGTGAATAGGCCTCCTTACTTTACTGGAACTAACTATCCTTATTGGAAACATCGCATGCAGGTGTTCATTCGCGCCCAAGACTACGAACTTTGGCGAGTAATCAACAAAGGTCCGTATGAGCTTACGGATAATGAGGACTTGTGGACTAAAGAACAGATACGGCAATCCACTGTCAATTGGAATGCTAAACACATCATGCAATGCTCACTCCATCTAGTAGAATTCTCAAGAGTGGCTACCTGCGCATCTGCAAAACTAATGTGGGATAAGTTAGAGGTAATCTACGAAGGAACGTCTCAGGTACGAGAAACAAAAGCAAACATTTTAGTTTCTGAATATGAAATGTTCCGCATGAAGCCTGATGAATCAATTCAAGATATGTATGCTCGATTAACTGTGCTTACTAACAGTTTGACTGATTTGGGAAAGAAATATTCAGAATAGGAAATTGTAAGAAAGATTCTCAGATCACTGACTGCAGCATGGCACACAAAGGCTACCGTGGTTGAAGAGTCAAGAGATCTCGCAACCACCAAGGTAGATGAACTCATTGAGTCATTAATGACCTATGAGATTAACCTCAAGAACAAAGAGGCTGAGGCACCTAAGAAGAAGTCCCTAGCTCTTAAAGCAGGGCCCAGCCGTCAAGGCTCTTCCGATGAAGGTGAGGATTCGGAAAGCGAGCGAGATGAGGATGACGTGGCTATGCTTACCCGTAAGTTTGAAAAATTTCTGAGAAAGGAAGGTAAGAGGTTCTTGAGAGGAAGATCTAAGGTGAGAAATAGTTTCAAAACTAATTCTGAAAATTTCAAGAAACCTGACAAAATCGTTTGTTACTCTTGCAATAAACCAGGGCATTACAAGAATGATTGTCCTGACAGACTTAAAAAGGCTGACAAATGGAAAGGCAAGAAGAAGAACAAGGCCATGGTGTCGACTTGGAGCGACGAGGAAGAAAGTAATGATGAAACCAGCTCTTCAGACAAGGAAAGAGGAGATCTTTGCCTTATGGCCAAAGGTGACGAAGAAACCGAGGTAACTTCTCCATTTGAAGGTTATACTGTTGATGATTGGGAGGAAGCATATATACAACTGATGGAAAAATATAACATGTACAAAAAGGAAAATAAATCATTGAAAAAGAAAATCAATTCTTTTGTGCATGATCATGAAACCAATCATAAGAATGCTATACTTGAGACTGAAATTGAAGATCTTAAGCAAATGATTGAAAATTTGGAGGAAGGAAGAAAAGAAATGGCTGACTTGGAAATTCAAAATGAGGACTTGAGAAATGAAATTGATAGCATGAAACTCAAAATGCAAACCTATGAAAAGGATAGCAAACTGAGCAATGAGAAATATGAAGCTGTCAAACAAGTTAACATTCAACTTTTGCAAAACATTGAAAACATAGAAAAAGAGTTGAAGGATAAACAACAGTCCTTAGAAAAATTGTGGATGGAAGAGAAAACCTAGATGCATTGCTAGGTACTAGAATGAACTTCAACAAGGAAGGGTTAGGTTTTGAACCTACAAACAAAAGGCCAATTGGGTTAAAAACAGTCACATTTGTTTCCTCTTCTGATGCTTCAACCTCAAAAATAACATCCAAAGGAAAAGAAAAGATTGAAGAGGTAGTAACTGAAATTCCCAAAAAGCCTATCCAAAAGCCTAAGAAAGGTCGACCTTCCCCGCAACATAGGTCAACACTTCCTTGGCCATTGCATGCTCAACCTTCCAGATTTCACCACAATTACATTGCACACTCATATAGGCCACCACCATACTTTTGGGGAAATTGTGATTCATGTATTCAACAATCCTATAAGTTTCAATCCCCTAGGTGGCAAAACAATCACTTTCAACCCAAAACCAACCAACGGCCTCAATGGTTTAAGAAGCAAACCTTCTCAAACTTCCACAAAATTCAACAAAGAGCTTCTAAACAAAATGTGAATGTCAAAGCTGAAAAGAAAAACCAATTTCCTGCTCCAAGCAAACAAAGCATGAATGTTAAGAAGGTTTGGATTCCAAAAGAAATGATTTCATGTTTTGAAATTCTGAAAAGTTTGAAGGGACCCAAATTTAGTTGGGTTCCAAACACCATTACTTAATTGCTTGTGCAGGAATGTCTTGCAGCCATGCATAACAGGTGGTACCTTGATAGCGGCTGTTCAAGACACATGACTGGAGATAAATCAAAATTTTATCTCTTGGAGGAAAAGGAAGGAGGACACGTCACATTTGGAGGGAACAACAAGGGAAAAATCATTGGAACAGGTAATGTAGGTAAGAACCTCTCCAACTCCATTTGTAACGTGTTGTTAGTTGAAGGATTGAAATATAACCTACTAAGCATAAGTCAATTATGTGATAAAGGTCACAAAGTATTGTTTGATTCTCTTGATTGTAAGATCCTTGAACCAAAATCTGACAAGGTAAAATTTTCTGGTAAGAGAGTCAACAATGTTTACATGATTGACTTAGATGATCCTGCTCATGCAAATCTTTGTCTTGCTGCACCAAAATCTGAACTTGCATGGTTATGGCATCGTAGACTAGGACATGCTAGCTACAATGTTCTACATAAATTGTTAAAGCATTCAATGGTGAAAGGTTTGCCTGAATTATCTTTTAAACAAGAAAATAAGTTGTGTGATGCATGTGCCCTTGGTAAACAAACTAGAAAATCCTTCAAGGCTAGATCCTCATATTTGTCCTCCAAACCACTCGAGCTAATTCATATGGACTTGTTTGGTCCAACCAGAACTGCTAGTTTAAGTGGTAGAAAATATGGATATGTCTTGGTGGATGATTTCTCTAGGTTCACATGGGTTTTCTTCCTCACACACAAAAATGATGCTTTTAATGAGTTTCAGGCACTCTATTTGAAGATAAAGCAGGACGGTGAGTTTAAAATTTCCAACATTCAATCTGATCATGGTGGTGAATTTGAGAATACTGATTTCCATAATCTTTGCAGGTCAGAAGGCATTTCACACCGATTCTCTTCACCAAGAACCCCCGAGCAAAATGGGATTGTTGAAAGAAGGAATCGAACACTCATAGAGATGGCAAGGACAATGCTTGCCGAACGGCAACTTCCAAGGAAGTTTTGGGCCGAAGCGGTAAATACGGCGTGTTACATTATCAACCGGTCAATGGTAAGGTCTCACACCAAAAAGACTCCCTATGAGTTACTCAAAGGTAAAATGCCCTCTCTGCATCATATCAAAGTTTTTGGTTCAAAATGCTTCATTCACAATAATGACAAAAGAGATTTAGATAAATTCGAGCCCAAGAGCGATGAAGGTATATTTCTTGGATATTCTGATAGATCTAGGGCTTATAGAATTTATAACATTAAAAGTCAAACTGTGGAAGAATCACCCCATGTTTCCTTTGATGAATATCATGATTCTAACAATGATAATTCTTGCAGGAAAAATGATGAAGATGGGGAATTCCTAAGCATGAAGGACAAGAGTGATTCTCCACAAGAAGAAATAAAAGAAGATGGTGACCTAGCTGAATCAAGCAGTGCAAGGAATCAAGCTCCAGGAGAAGGTAACGATTCTATACACATTAGAATCCTTAAGGATCATCCCTTGGAGAATGTCCTTGGTAGCTTGAATGACCCACCTAGAACAAGGTCACATTTTAAGATTGTGGAAGAATTAGATCAACTTGCTCTTGTCTCACAGCATGAACCCAAAAACATTGATGAAGCCTTAAAAGATGAAAACTAGATAAATTCCATGCAAGAAGAGTTAAACCAGTTTGAAAGAAACAAAGTTTGGCATCTTGTTCCTAGACCTTCATCATAATCTGTAATAGGCACTAAATGGGTTTTTAGGAACAAACTAAGTGAGGATGGCAAGATAATAAGAAACAAGGCTAGATTGGTGGCTCAAGGGTATAATCAAGAGTTTGGGGTAGACTTTGATGAATCTTATGCCCCTGTTGCTAGACTCGAAGCCATCAGAATTTTACTTGCCTTTGCATGCTCCCTTAGAATAAAGCTTTATCAAATGGATGTTAAAAGTGCTTTCTTGAATGGCTTGATCAAAGAAGAAGTCTATGTTGAGCAGCCCCCTAGCTTTGAGAACTCTAACAATGCAGATTTTGTATATAAGCTAGACAGGGCGCTTTATGGACTTAAGCAAGCACCAAGAGCTTGGTATGAAAGGCTAAGCTCATTCCTCATTGAAAAAGGGTACACACGAGGTAAGGTAGATCAAACACTTTTCACCAAGAAGCAAGGTAAAAATATCTTGATTGTTCAAATTTATGTTGATGACATTGTGTTTGGTTCTACTAAATCTGAAATGTGTGAGGAATTTGCTAACCTCATGACTAGCGAATTTGAGATGAGCCTAATGGGAGAACTTCAATTCTTTCTCGGTTTGCAGGTCAACCAAGGAGAAGACGGATGCTTCATAAATCAAGCCAAATACATTAAGGAGCTGTTGAAAAGATTTGACATGGCAAATAGCAAAATCATTGCAACTCCTATGAGCACCTCAACTGCACTGGATTCGGATGAAAATGGTAAATTGGTGGATGCAAAGGTCTATAGAGGTATGATTGGTTCTCTGCTTTACTTGACTGCATCCCGACCAGATATCCAGTTTAGTGTTTGCCTTTGTGCTAGATTTCAAGCTAGTCCTAGAGAATCCCATTTGACTGCCGTCAAACGTATCCTTCGATATCTTGCAGGCACTCAAGATTTGGGATTGTGGTATCCGTCATCATGTGATTTATCTCTTATATCTTATTCTGATGCGGACTACGCTGGATGCAAGCTGGATCGCAAGAGTACTAGTGGCTATTGCCAGTTTCTAGGCGGGTGTTTAGTTTCTTGGGCCTCCAAGAAACAACACTCGGTTGCCCTCTCAACCGCGGAGGCAGAATATGTTGCTGCGGGGAGTTGTGGCACCCAAGTGTTGTGGATTAAACACCAACTCCAAGACTACTTGGTGGATCTTGGTTGTGTCCCGATTTTGTGTGATAACACTAGTGCTATCAACCTTGCCAAAAATCCAGTCCAGCACTCTAGGACTAAGCATATTGAGATTAGGCATCACTTCATTAGAGATGAGGTCGGTAATAAAAACTTTGAACTGCTTTTTGTTGATACATTGAATCAGATTGCTGATATCTTTACCAAGCCCTTGTGTAATGACAGGTTTTCAACACTCAGAAGGGAGCTTGGTCTTTGCCGACCTCAGGCCAATAAGACTTTGAATTGATGATCATGATTCAATTAGTCGTGTGTTTTGCATTCATGCATTGTTTATATGTTAATATGTCTTTTTGCATATGGTGTCGCATTGCATGTAGTTGCTTAATAATGAATTGAGTTCATGTTCATAATATGGTTTGTGCTGCATCATTCTCGCATGACCATGGTATATCAAATGTTGATGTATGGAAGGGCAAGTTATGCTTGTCACGAAGCACTCAATATGCGTGAGGTTTCACCTCCGCCAAGTACCATGCGTCAATGTCGCATATAGGCCATATAGTAAGGGGGAGTTGTCCTTGTGCAGCATTCATGCATATATTTCATCTTCATTCTGTTGCATTTAATAAGTGTATAACCATGTGTTGGGTCATGCATCTCATGTCTGTCAAATTCATGTCAACCCATGCATGTTTCAGGTCATTCTCCTCATGACAATTATCATTCCACTTGCTTGTAAACATCACTCCTTCGAGCATCCATTGCATATTCGTAGGGGGGGTTTTTGTTGAATCTCTTTACCTCTCGCAATCTACATTTCTTGGCTCACAGTCTGAATATGAGCTCATGAGACTAGCGAATATATGGTGTAAGAGCTTTCTATTATGTGCCTTGATGATTGTTCATTCAATGACAATGGTTCAGATTTAATGATTTCCTTGAAGTTCTGATATTTCTTTTGAAATCATCTATGTTATGTGGATTTAATAGACCTTAACTAACGATTGCATATTGTGCTTTGCATGACTATCCTGAAATCTGAAAATCCAGACTTTATGGCCATCTTGGTGATACTCTAGAGTTTAGTATTATTTCTAAACATCTTGATGAGTTGGAATTCCTGAAAATCATTCTGACAGAGCAATGATATTATTGCACGGAGAAACATGTCATGTCATCAAATAAAGTGACAAATGCATATGTCATGATGTGCCCCTGTTATCTCTGTCTTAAAACTTTTGGACTCTAGGCAGAGCAATGGCATAATTGCTGAGAAACATATCTTCTCATCAATGAAATGAGTTTGGATATGTCATGACGTGACTTTGCTATCTCTGTTCATCTTGCAGCATGACAATCAGTCTTGCCAAATACCTAGGAATACTGGCGTCTAAAAAACGTGTATTCTTACGGCTAGGAGGCGTGTACTAGACTTGATTGCTCGTACAATATGAGTCATGTGCCTTCAAATTCAAAAGATATTAGAAATCAAAATATGAAACCTCTTGCTTCAATCATACAATTCCATGCTTTAGTCATGATTGTTTTGCCTCAATACTAGTTCTTGTGTTCTTCCTTTAGTGGTTATTGAATATGGATATATAAGACAAAGGACGGTTAAACACTGCCATGATATGCACCTTTGGTTCATTTCTATTAAATCTTGGATGTAGCTGCTTTTCGAACTCTTTTGATGATCTCGGACTTCATTAGCTTTGAACCATATATGTTGCTTATGGCGTGCTTCAGTTTTGCATATAATGGCTTGCTCTTCACTCCTTTCAGCTCTGGTCTCACAAACAGTTTCCTTAATCACTCCTTTTGCTGTTGGCAAAGGGGGAGAATTCTTTGTGTGAGTCCTTCATTAGAGCTAAGAGCTATGTCATAAGTGTTGTCCAAAGGGGGAGAGTGCATTGAGTCCAAGGGAGAGAAACCTTTATGCTCGTTTGTGCATGTGCTGGGGTTTGCATAATTTCATCGCATTCATATGTCATATGTGCATTCACATGCTACTACTATCATGGATCTTGAGCTGCACATGTCACATAGCATAGCATTCATATCTGCATTCATATCTGCATTGACATGCTACTATCATGAATCTTGAGCTGCATATATTGCATTTGTTATAACTTGTGCCTTTTTAGACATTCATATCACATAATGACTCACAGTGTTGCCATCATCAAAAAGGGGGAGAATGTTGTGTCCCTGAGGTCATTTGAGTCATTCTGTGGTCACATGGGTCATTCGGCATCATTCTATAGTCATATGAGTTTTGTGTATTCTTGGTTTTGATAATGGCTTAACACTATTAGTCATTGTTATTTTCCATGCTCTTATGACTGACATATGTGATATTTTGTTCATGACAGATATGCACATGAAAGCTCAATGTTGCGCCCTCGCACGCGGATCGACCTGCGCGGTCAGGTCGCGGGGATCGACCTGCCCGGTCAGGTCGCGGGGGTCAAGGGGGCAGTGTTGTGCCCCTGTGGTTATTTGAGTTTCATATGGTCACTTGGGTCATTCGACATCATTCTATGGTCATATGTGTTCTGTGATATTCTTGGTTTTGATAATGGCTAAACACTATTCGTCATTGTTGCTTTTCACTCTTATATGACTGACATATGTTCTGTTGTGTTTATGACAGATATGCACATGAAAGCTCAATGTTGCGCCCTCGCACGCGGATCGACCTGCGCGGTCAGGTCGCGGGGGTCAAGGGGGCAGTGCCCCTTGCGGGGGTTTCCGGGGGCGGAGCCCCCGGAACAAAATTTAGAAATGCTCAAAGCATATTCTATGTTGATTTCAATCCCAAAATACATGAAATTGATGAGGACATGAATATCTTGACTTATGAACATGTTTCATTGGTCTAACACTTCATTTTTGCAGGTATAGGTATTTTCGGTCGACCTACACACCTTGGCCGGTCGACCAGATTTGCCAGAGCCTAAGAATTCGGCGTTTTACAGGTTTCGGTCGACCGCCCCTGCCTTTCCGGTCGACCAGTTCTTCCAGAAACGAAACACTCCAGGAATTACAGATTTCGGTCGACCGCCCCTACTTTTCCGGTCGACCGGTTTTCCCAGAACTGAAATGTTGACATTGTTACAGGTTTCGGTCGACCGCCCCCAGGCGTCCGGTCGACCGGTTTTGCCAGAGCCGAAACGTTCTGGCTGCAGCAGGTTCCGGTCGACCGGCCCATGAATTCCGGTCGACCGCCAGCCCCGAGCCTTCATTTTTGACTTTGTTTCCAACTTCGAAAAGGGCCATTCAACCTTGATTTCTTTAATCCAAATGTCACCTAATCTCCCACAAATTGTGGATCTGGTCTGAGGCTTGTCTATAGACCATTCAAGGTCTATAAAACCAACACATGAGGGGATGAAAACCCTAATGCTTCAAGCCTTCAAGGGAGCCCATTTTCGAGCTACTGTAGCACCTCCGTGAACAGTGTTTCGGGAGGAAGTTCTTCATCCATCCAAGGTGATTCAAGCTCAGATCTGAAGCCAAGCAACCTCCTACAAAGCAAGAAGCAATCAAGGGCAAGAAGGGTGATCAAAGAAAGCTAGAAGGAGTATACTTCAAGAAGGAAATCAAGATACTCCGGGAAGAAGCTCTTCATCATCTCAAGGGGATCCATTGAAGCTCACTCTCAAGGGAGATCATCTTCATCCATTCAAGTTCTTTCAACCTCATTCAAGTTCAAAGAGAAGATCAAGAGAGAAGAATTGAAGGAAGAGGTACTGTTCACGTGAACAGTACTCCGTGAAGAACATTCATCCAATCAAGGGTGAATCAAGAAGATTGAGTTGAAGCCAAGAGGATCCTTGTTGTTGATCAACATTTCATACAAGGGCCAATTCATTTCTACTCATAACTCAATTTCTTGTCTTAGTTCATTCACATTTGTTTTCCTTTCAATATTGATTAAACATTGAAGTTGTGATTCGTCCCTACCGTTGGTTAGTAGGAAGGCAATCGGAGGTGTTTCTGATCTGCGGTGTTGACGTCCCTACCGTTGGTTAGTAGGAAGGCAATCGGTGGTTTCCGATTTGCGGGTTGGTGCGCTGCACAAGTGAAGCCTCACCGGGTTTTGGTGAGGGGTGGACGTAGGGCTGAGGATTCAGTCCGAACCACCTTAAAAATCCTGTCTAGTGTGGTTTGCTTGTGTGATTGATTCGTTCTAGATGCATGCTTAGGATCGAATTATTATATATCTTGCTTATCTTGCTAAGTGAATCATAGCATTCTTGGAAGCTAGTTTCTATTCCGCTGCAATTCATTTTAACTAGCTGTTTAGAGGGCCGCATTGCGAAAAGTGGGGCTGATCTATTCACCCCTCCCCTCTAGATCCGCTGTCCACTACACAACAGGCAGCGCCCCTTGCGGGGGTTTCTGGGGGCGGAGCCCCCGGAACAAAAATTTGCTTGAAGACTCAGTAATAAAACTTCAAGACAAACAAGGTCGATGCCACAGACATGAACGGGCGGCTAACGGACTCAAGCGACGGAGCTGGTGCGGCCAACGGACCGACCCGGGGTGACCCGGGCTCTGCCCAGCTGGCGGTCGACCGCCAGCACAGGGGCGGTCGACCGCCCCAGCCAGGGATGGCCAGTCTGCAGTGTTTCAGCTGGCGGTCGACCGCCAGCCAGTAGCGGTCGACCGCTAGTCCCAGGGATCATCCGTCTATAGTGTTTTACAGTGGCGGTCGACCGCCAGAAGCTGTAGGTCGACCGCCAGCCCCGAGCCTTCAATTTTGACTTTGTTTCCAACTTCGAAAAGGGCCATTCAACCTTGATTTGTTTAATCCTAAAGTCACCTAATCACCCACAAATTGTGGATCTGGTCTGAGGCTTGTCTATAGACCATTCAAGGTCTATAAAATCAATACAAGAGGGTTGAAAACCCTAAGGGCTTTAAGAGGGTTACAAGGGAGGCTGCTAGAGTGTGTTCAAGGGAGAGGAATTCGGAGCACTGTCGCAGTGAACAGTACTCCGTGAAGAAGATCTTCATCCTCAAGTGTTCAAGCTCTTCAAGTGGAGATCAAGATCAAGGCCAAGAGAAGAGAAAGCTGCATCCTCCATCCTCTTCATCATCTCAAGGGGATCCATTGAAGCTCACTATCAAGGGAAATCATCTTCATCCATTCAAGTTCTTTCAAGTTCATTCAAGGTGATATTTCAAGCATTCAAACTCCTAGAAGCTAAAGAAGCAATCAAGATTCAAGGTAGCTTCATCATCTCCTTCATTCATTCAAAGAAGTTCAAAGAGAAGATTAAGAGAGAAGAATTGAAGGAAGAGGTACTGTTCACGTGAACAGTACTCCGTGAAGAACATTCATCCAATCAAGGGTGAATCAAGAAGATTGAGTTGAAGCTAAGAGGAGCCTTGTTGCTGATCAACATTCCATACAAGGGCCAATTCATTTTCACTCATAACTCAATCTCTTGTTTTAGTTCATTCACATCTTGTTTCATTTTCATTACTGTTTAAACATTGAAAGTGTGATTCATCCCTACCGGTGGTTAGTAGGAAGGCAATTGGAGGGTGTTCCAATTTGCGGTTGACGTCCCTACCAGGTGGTGAGTAGGAAGGCAATCGGTGGTTTCTGATTTGCGGTTTGGTGCGCTGCACAAGTGAAGCCTCACCGGGTTTTGGTGAGGGGTGGACGAAGGGCTGAGGATTCAGTCCGAACCACCTTAAAAATCATGTCTAGCGTGGTTTGCTTGTGTGATTGAATCGTTCTAGGTGCATGCTTAGGATCGAATTATTATATATCTTGCTTATCTTGCTAAGTGAATCATAGCATTCTTGGAATCTAGTTTCTATTCCGCTGCAATTCATTTTAACTAGCTGTTTAGAGGGCCGCATTGCAAAAAGTGGGGCTGATCTATTCACCCCTCCCCTCTAGATCCGCTGTCCACTACACAACAGGGCGCAACCTCCTTCAAGAGCAACAGAAAATTTTCTTTTCTATTCATAATAATGCTCCAAAGAAAAATACAAACCTTATATATGGGGGAGGTGGAATGCTAGGGTTGAAACCCTAGCCAAGGGGGAAAGGGGGGTGTGCAAGGTGCTAGGGGGGGAAGGGGTGCGCACCACTCCTAGATTCTAGGAGGAGATTGGGGGATGGGGAAGGGAAAGGGGGGAGGCCGCACCCTTCTTCCTATAATCTAGGAGAGGGGCGGCTGCCACCTTCCAAGAGGAGAGAAAAAGGGGGTGGGCGCCCAAAACCCTAACCCTAGGGAGGGGGGCACAAATCCCTAGGTGGGCCAAGCCTTGGTTGGCCAGCCATGCCCAAATGGGCCAAGGCTTGAACCAAGAGAGTGGCCCAATAGCCCTATCTCCTACCTAATAAGCATAAAAATGACCCAACGAAAGCCTAATTGGCCCCAATTGGCCTACAAAGGTCCACAAAAGTGTCCACGCAGGGACTAATCCAAGGCCCAACATGGCCTAAAGTATAGAATAAGTGAAGGTAACTCTGCTAGTCCGCCAAGTGATCACCGAGCCAAAGGGATGCTGGCGTGCTCCGTGTGCTCCGTCGAGTAATGCGGCGCATGTCCTCACCAATTCTCCCCGGGTGGGAAGAACTCGACCCTGTCGAGTAAGGGTCACGGTCGCTCAAGTGGCGCTCCAGCAAGTCTGGGTCGATCCTCTCTAGCTCTCCTCGTGTGATCCAGGTGTCGTCTGTCGCAGGGCGCCCTCTCCAACGCACTAGGAAGCGTTGGTAGGCTCCGCTCCTGGTAGTGGTCACCTGCTCATCCAGTATGCAATCTATATGCTCGCGTTTCTGTAATGGGGCTGGAGGAGGTGGACGCTCAGAAGGTGTAACACTCTCAAGAGGAGGGGAGGGCTCAAAAAGCTCACTAGGAATCACCGCGTGGTCCCGATATGCCACTAAATCTGAGACATTGAACGTCGAACAGATCCCATAGCCTTCTGGCAGCTCAATCTCATACGCATTCGACCCAATTCGCTTCAAGACTCGGAAGGGTCCAGCACCGCGGGCCTGGAGTTTCTTCACGGCACCCGAAGGAAACCGTTCAGGTCTGACCCTGATCATGACGTACTCTCCCTTACGGAACTCATGGGTGTGTCGATGCGCTTCAGCTAACTCCTTATAACGTGCGTCGCTGGCCTCAAGGTGGTGATGATGCAGACTCCGAATAAGATGGGTAGACTCATACCTACATGAATGCAAGGGTGGTCCTGGACATCCAAATATGGATCTAATAGGCCTATGACATCTACCAGACTTGACAACATGGGGAGGACCTGGACAACCAAAGTATGATCTATCATGCACATGTGTCCTACTAAATATGGTAGACTCAGGAGGACGAATAACCCCAAACTCACTCATGACATTACCCCTATATGATGTGGGACATGGAGAAACATGAGAGAGAGACATGTGTCCCCGGCCTCCTAAACTCTGGCGCCTGGGTGTATGCGAGGTGAGATGTTGACTAGCAGGTCTGGATGGGGTGTGATAATGGACCTTCTCGACATGGTGGGGAAAAGAATACGAGTCGAGAGGCTCACTAGGGAGGGGATCGAATGGGTCAAAGAAATGATGACCCCTCCCGATAGGTCCCTTTACTATACTTGCCCATGTCTGACATTCGCCCAGGTGCAGATGATCACCTTCAGGCGCTCTAATGTATGGGGCAAGGGGCTCATGAGGGAGGCAAGGAAAGCTAGGTTCCTCCCTCGGGACCGTGACACCATAAGAGGGGACAAATCAACCTCCACGGGCATGGGAAAGAATAAAAGGACCTCGGAGGTGATATGTCCTATGGTGTAGACCGAGGTAATAAACCCTATAGCAGGGAGTGTAAAGCTATGACTATAGGGTTGGTCAGACCCTAAGGTCAACATATATGTCAACTCCCATTGACAATCTAAACTCCTAAGGAAGTCCTTCACATTTTCAAGAAAGCGGAAGGACCGAAAAGTGGTGTGAAAGGAGTTAAGGGGTACTATTGGGAGGGCTGGTCCCATGGGTGTATAGCAAGGAATGGAGACATCTAGAAGTGGACCCTCCCTTAGCCAGCTAGCTAAAGACTCTCCAATGACCAGTTCACCCTCGGAAGGTAAGAATGGCTCTATATGAGGGTCTAAGGGGGAAGCATCTCTCTCGGGAGTGGAAATGGAGTCCTCTATGATGTGGATGGGTCCCTGGCCCTCAGTCGAGGGTCTCGGGCCGAGAGTGTCGGCCCTAACCTCCAAAGGTTCAGGTACGACTGGGTGCTCCATGGGATCACTCCCTAACTCCTCAACCTCAGTTAGGTACTCATTGGCCAACTCCTGTTCAGCCTCGTAAGTCACCGGAACAAGCCCAGGTGGGGGACATGAGCCCGGAGGCGGAGTGGATCGCTGGGGATGGGTGGCTAGCGACACGGAGGTGGTCGGCACAGCGCCGTCGTGGAAGACGAACTCGCCTGGAAGGTGAGATGGGTGTAAGGTGCAGGTCCTCATGTCCAGGTCGATGGTCGCTCTTATCTCCTCCAACCAAGTTTGCCCTAAAATGATGCATGGACCAGCAAGTGTGTCGATCTTACACCATGCGCCATCGTGATATAGAATGGGGCCGAACCACCGTTGAAACTCGATAAAAGCTAAGCCACCAGAGAGAACAATCTCCCCAGTCTTAGAGAGAGACTCAACAATGTCCTGTGAGACCCAATTAGATGGAACCCTACTGATGAAGTCGATCTCCGTATGCAACACATTAGGTAGGACCACCACGGACATGACAGGGCGCTGGAACGACTCGGTCATCGGTATAGGGATCGGGTCTCCCGACGACTGAGTGGTAGGGGCGACACCTAGGGGTCGTGCCATAAGAGCCTCGAATTGGGCCACCAGGGATGACCAATCTGACATGTGGGCTCGAGGAACCACCATGGGGCTGGCGGTGAGCTGGACGTGCAAGACTCAACGAGACAAGGATAAAACTCTAACTAGACACAAACCTAAAATGACAATGCAATGGTAGGTTACCTAGATGAACTAAGAGACTCAATGCACCCTAGACAACCGAAAGACTCAATGCACCCTAGACAACCGGTAGGGGCGACACCTAGGGGTCGTGCCATAAGAGCCTCGAATTGGGCCACCAGGGATGACCAATCTGACATGTGGGCTCGAGGAACCACCATGGGGCTGGCGGTGAGCTGGACGTGCAAGACTCAACGAGACAAGGATAAAACTCTAACTAGACACAAACCTAAAATGACAATGCAATGGTAGGTTACCTAGATGAACTAAGAGACTCAATGCACCCTAGACAACCGAAAGACTCAAATGACCTAAGACCCCAATTTGTTAGAACAAACTGGTTCCCTAAGCTCTGTTACCACTTTGATGCGGGACAATATGCTCTGATACCAATTTGATGCGGGACGGGGCTGAAATGGCTAGGACCTACGACTACAACGAAGTGCGGCCAGCACTCGCACGCCAAAGGCAAGCCGGGCGGCTGACCTCCGTAGCGTTCCTCCAGGTGGAGGCGTCTCTCAACAAGAAATCCAAGCCCAACGACCGTCCCTATGAGGGAAGCGCGGGGATCTCAGCGGCTAAGGAACCGCCGTACGCCTAAGGGAATCTAGTCCGAGCTCGGCGCTCGACTAGGGCCACGGAATGGGTGCTCTCAACTCACAGTCACGCGGTGACTAAAAGACTAGCTAGGATCCTAAACACTAATGCGGCATAATGGAAAGTATACTAGTAAAGCAAATGCCAACAAGGGGGAGCATCGCACGTACCTCCACGCCTAGGCGTGGGGAAGAAACCCCGGCCGAGATCAACAACCCCGATACACAAAGTGAACAATAATACAATGCCAACCAAAAAATGCCCACTCCTCGCAGGGAGATAATAGGCTACAACATATGGATTCGGGGCTGCCAATGCACAGGCTGACGGGCGGCACTCGGTGAAGGGGTGGCCGCGAGGAGGACCCGGGCGGCAGTCGGCAGGTTCGCAGCAATGCGCGACTCGGCGGTGAACGCTCCCACGGCCAGGTCCGGTATCCGATTGAGGCGCCGTCAGTGAGGGCGCGTAGCTAGGTCACGGGAGGAAGCCTCGGCCAAAGGGGGCGCTCAAATTCGCACCGAGGTGGCCGTGAGGTCATCTGCAAGTCGTGACTGGTTTCCTGGACACAGAACAGCGCACTCGAGCGGAAAAATTGAGAACTCGTTGTTCCGGTGGGCGAACGGGACGCCGCTTGAAGGAGGACGTCGGGGACGCAGAGCAGCAGGTCCCACCAAAGGGCTCGGTCAGATCTGGTCGAGGTTGGCCGGGAGAACCTCTGCAAGTCGTTGCTGATCCTGGGGTCGGACTGCACAGGTTGATCTGTGCGGTCCCACGAGAATTGACGCCACGCTCAGCACCGACGTCGAAACAAGGCGAGGTCAGCGGTGTTGGAAAGGGGACGAAGAGAGGTACGATCCCTGAAGATCCCGCGTCCAGACTCCAAGTTGTCCGCCCTGTGGAATTTTCGCAAGAGGGTTGGCAGGATCTGGCTCGCAGGGAGAGGGGGTTCTGCGCGATCTCATGGAGAAATTCGCAACGGGTGATGCCGAACTCCAAATGAGGCGAGACCACCTCGCACGCGTTGGCGACTCGTAGTAGAATCACCCAAAAATGGGCTGGTCGCCCAAAGTCACCAAGGACAGAGGAAGTTGTCGTGGCTCTTGGAGACAAAATCTGGTTGCACCGAACTTGAACCTGAGAAGGGATAGAAGAGAGGGGGAACCTCGGCGTCACACCGAGGGGATGGGGAGTCACACCCCGGGCTTGCTCCCGTCGCAGGAGCAAGGAGGAACAGAGGGGGGGCGCAGCCTCCTTCAAGAGCAACAGCAAATTTTCTTTTCTATTCATAATAATGCTCCAAAGAAAAATACAAACCTTATATATGGGGGAGGGGGAATGCTAGGGTTGAAACCCTAGCCAAGGGGGAAAGGGGGGGTGCGCAAGGTGCTAGGGGGAGAAGGGGTGTGCACCACTCCTAGATTCTAGGAGGAGATTGGGGGATGGGGAAGGGAAAGGGGGGAGGCCGCACCCTTCTTCCTATAATCTAGGAGAGGGGCGGCTGCCACCTTCCAAGAGGAGAGAAAAAGGGGGTGGGCGCCCAAAACCCTAACCCTAGGGAGGGGGGGCGCAAATCCCTAGGTGGGCCAAGCCTTGGTTGGCCAGCCATGCCCAAATGGGCCAAGGCTTGAACCAAGAGAGTGGCCCAATAGCCCTATCTCCTACCTAATAAGCATAAAAATGACCCAACGAAAGCCTAATTGGCCCCAATTGGCCTACAAAGGTCCACAAAAGTGTCCACGCAGGGACTAATCCAAGGCCCAACATGGCCTAAAGTATAGAATAAGTGAAGGTAACTCTGCTAGTCTGCCAAGTGATCACCGAGCCAAAGGGATGCTGGCGTGCTCCGTGTGCTCCGTCGAGTAATGCGGCGCGTGTCCTCACCAAATGTGTGGATTTCTCAAATGTACAAGCTTCACAAGCTGCAGCGACAGGGCGTGCAATGTACAGACTCCAGAATGTAAAGACTCCACAAAGCTGAAGCGCTCACAAAGCTCAGCAATGTACAGACTTCAGTCAAATGGGAGCAGTGTATAGACTTCTCAAATGTATAGACTCCAGAATGTACAGACTTCACGAAGTTGTAGAGCTCACAAAGCTCAGCAATGTACATACTTCAGTCAAAGGGGAGCAATGTATAGACTTTTCGAATGTACAGACTTCACAATATTGCAGCGAAAGGGCAAGCAGTGTACAGACTACATAATGTATAGACTTTACGAAGCTGTAGCGCAAGGGCATGCAATGTACAGACTTCAAAAGTGAAAGGGCGTGCAATGTACAGACTTCACGAAGCAGCTGCGTAAGGGCTGTACAGACTTCACAAATCTCACAATGTATAGACTCACTAAGCAGACTCCATGAAGCTGTAATGCAAGGGCTCTACAGACTTCACAATGTACAGACTCACAAAGCTGTACAGACTTCACAAACCTCATAATGTATAGACTCACAAGCTGCAGACATCGAATGTACAGACTTCTCAGCCGAAAGAGAGCAGTGTATAGACTCCTCAAATGTTC
Organism: Amorphophallus konjac; assembly: GCA_022559845.1. Lineage (NCBI taxonomy): Eukaryota > Viridiplantae > Streptophyta > Magnoliopsida > Alismatales > Araceae > Amorphophallus > Amorphophallus konjac. Next base: position 71,527,436 of record CM040128.1, on the reverse strand, counting down.
AGACTTCACAAAAATATACAGACTTAATGAAGCTGCAGCGTAAGGGCGTGCAGTGTACATACATCCCAATGTACAGACTTACAAGCTCATACTTAGACTGTATAGACTTCAGTAGTAAAGGGATCACAGTGTACAAACTTCCTAAAGCCCAGTCACTGAATGTACAGACTTCAGCAATGACGGGAGTGCAATGTCTGGACTCTTCAAATGTATAGACTTCACAGAAAAGGCTGTACAGACTTCACAAGGCCAGACACCGTGCGCCAGTCTCTAGAGGACTAATCAGTTTTTTTACATTTGAATTCTCCTTGTATTTTTAGAGGCTTGGCCTCTTATGACTTTGTTCAAGTTTGGAAAATCAATAAAATAAAGCATCAAGTGGTGATTTGGTGGAGTGAGAACATTCCCTTCCTCTGGAATGGGGGTGCACTCTCCCTTCTTTCTGCTTGATGACTTGGGTTAAAAAAAAAAGAATTAAATGTGTAACTGATGATTCGTTTAATTGGTTGCAGACCTCCGAGTTACAGGCGGCACTTACCCAGGCTGCACTAGCTGGGATGGTGCTGGCCATCCGTGAGCAGCGAGTCACGGAGCTCGAGAAGGCCTTGAGGCGGCGAGAGGAGCTACCTCAGGACATGGCAGAGCTGAGAGTCGCCCTTGAGATGGAGCGCAGGGAGCGTGCCCGGGAGCGAGAGGAGCGCCTGGCAGAGCGAACTCGTGACCGTGAGTAGGAGGCAGCACGCGAGCGGGAGCTTGCAGACTTGAGGACCCAGCTAGCCGTCACTCAGGAGCGGCTACGGGTGACCGAGGAGTGGTTACAGCGAGGCCGAGACCGAGCGAGAGCTACGGGGTACGCGTTTACCAGTTCTACCTTTGTAGCGGGTTCCTCTCTTCGGCAGAAGAGCGAGGCAGAGGAGTAGGCTCGAGCTCCAGTTACTTCCCGGGGGTCCATGCCCCCTCCATGAGCGCCTCGTCGGGAGGACGATAGTGAGGTGTAGAGTAGGAGAGAGGAGGGTGGAGGCGGGAGTTGAGAGAGACTTACTTGTACCCCTCCACCCTCACACTTGTACTCAGATATACATTGATATATATATATATATATATATATATGAAATTATAATTTTTGTTAACTGAGTTACTTTGAGCACTTGTGGACTTGTGTACTTGCCTTTGCTTTCACTTTCTTTTTGTTCTTGTTCACTCTTGCTCGTTCTTCCCCTGCGCCTGTAGTTCATACTTAAACAAACAGATTAATCCATCTGTCCGGCTTGGCCCCTTGCTTAATAAGCAAGGGGTTGTCTCTTCTTTGACCTTGTTGACGGGTCAAGGGGCCAAGCCTCTAATTAATAAAGGCGGATAATAAAAATATATAAGGAAATGCAACATGCAAGCAAGTAGATGTCAACTTAGAATAAAAGATGTCCACATAAAGATGCAATCAAGCATATGAGATGAACAGTAGAAGGCTTGATTTTTTTTCTTTTTTCTTTTTTTATTTATTTTAAAAATGACGCCCTCGCAAACAGGTGCTGATTGTGAAATTGACACCGATGTGGGAGGCGTTTATTTAGAAAATCATTTTTTTGTTTTTATCATGAAAAATGACGACATAGACAAAGCCGTGAATTTATTAAATGACGCCCCTTGAAAGGGCGTGAATTAAAAGATCATTTTTATTTTTGTTTATTATCTTTTTTTTATTTTTAAAAATGACGACCTTAGAGGAGTCGTGGAACATGAAAATGACGCCTGCCCAGAGGGCGTTATTTTTAAGAAAAATAAATTTTTTCTTTTTTTTTCTTTTGATGGGACTGGGCACAACGTAAGGGCCTTAAACCTTACACAATCATCGTCTTGAATTCATTAATCTTTTTAAAAGATTTAACAAGGGGTCAACGTGCTTAAATACTTATGCTTTTACTCATGTTCTCTCGCGGCCCATCCTTCTTAGTCGGTCTTGGCCACCCTTTGAGCTTATAACCCACCATGGAGGAAGAAGGGAAGAATAAGTTGAGAAAGCTCACAAGAGATTTTCAAGAACGGGGAAACATTCCTCCCCTGCCCTAATGCCGGTTGGGATTCGGTCTTGCTTAGGAAAATTTTGTTACTTTTTTTGCCCTTATTCACACATGCTTACGACCGGGGTTTTCCATGCGGGGACTTTACCCTCTTGACATGCTTTTTTGTAACTTTCTTTTCCTTTTCTTCTTTTATTTTAGTTAGAAACCTAATTGTACTTGGACTTTAAGCATTTTGTTCCCTTTTGGGCCCTGACTTCCATCTACTAGGGCGGCGGACAGGTTTGGTTAGTATTCCCTGACTCGTACTCTCTCTCATGAGCCAAAGAGGAGAGAATAGGTAAGGTTCGTACACTCTTAGTTTGGGTCTGACTTTCCTCGAATTTCAGGCCGCTCGAGTTTAAAAGCAAAGCGTGTAGTGTGTGCGGGAGTTGACCCCAATGTTAAACCACCAAGACTGAAGAATGAATTAAGGATTTTGATTTTTCGGGCTCGCGGCCTATGTACCGTACTAGCCTGCAAATTTTTGATTTTTTTTATTTTTGTTTCTTCTTTTTAGGGGTAGTATTTCTTCAAGTAAAGACCATTCCAGGGGTGAGCCAGCTCTTCACCTTCAGCATTAATTAATTTGTAAGCGTTGCCAGGATAAACATCTTTTATGACGAAGGGCCCTTCCCAGTTAGGTTGAAGTTTTGAACGAGGCCCTCCAGGTTTTACGAAGATTCTTTTAATTACCATTTCACCGATTTTGAATTTTCTCTCAATTACTTTCTTTTGGTAAAAACGTGATAGCCTATTTTGATAAATACGCGCATGCTCGGCGGCGGCCAAACGCTTCTCATCTAGGAGTTCCAATTGAGCAAGGAGAGATTTGTGACGCTCATCAATAGGGAGCTCCTTGTCCAATTGTACCTGTAGAGAAGGGATAAGAATCTCGTAAGGGACTACCGCCTCCATTCCATAAGTAAGGGCGGAAGGGGTTTACCCAATAGGGGTACGAATAGAAGTGCGATAGGCCCAAAGAGCTTCAACCAGTTTTTCTGGCCAATCCGCAAATTTATTAGCCTCACATGTTTTCTTAATAATCTTGATCAAAGTTTTGTTAGTTACCTCTGCTTGGCCATTGCCCTGCGGATAATAAGGAGATGAATGATGTAATGCAATGTTATACCTGTTGCAGAGGTCTTGAAGCTCCTGAGAGATGAATTGTGGCCCATTATCGGTGACGATGGTACTTGAGATGCCGAACCTTGCGATGATGTTCTTCATTATAAATTTGCAGATGGTTGACGCTTTTATCTCCACGTAAGCTTCTGCTTCCTCCCACTTGGTGAAGTACTCCGTGGCCGTGAGTATAAATGACTTTGGTTTTATGAGGAGGTTCGGATCACCAAGGGGTCCAATGATATCGAAAGCCCACATGGAGAAAGGCCATGGGGAGGACATAGGATGGAGTGAGGAAGCAGGAGAATGAATTTTGTCGGCGTGCAGTTGGCACTTGACACACCTTCGGACATAGATAGAGCAATCCTCTTCTAGAGTGGGCCAATAGAAACCTAGCATAAGGATCTTCTTATCAAGCATCTGGCTGTTGACGTGACCACCACATATTCCTGAATGTGCCTCTTCCACGACCTTCCAAGATTCATCATCATCTAGGCACCTTAACAAAACACCGGTGAGACCTCTTCTGTAGAGCACACCTCCAATCAGGGTGTATCGCTGAGCAACTCTTCGAATGGCTTTCTTTTCTTCAGTCGTGGCCTCCTCAGGATAGGATTAATCCTGACGATACTTAGCAATCTCATAATACCATGGCTTTTCTTCATCGTCCAATTCTTCCTCTAAATCCAACAGCATGATCTCCTTATTCTCAATGATTCCAACTTGCTTAACCTTCCTAAGCTCCTCCTCCTTAACACTAAGGAAAGTTGGATCCTGAATAGCGGGAGTGAGCCGCTTGTGAACAATGATAGAATGGAAATCCCTTTCGGGAAGGAAAACCAAAGAAGATGCGAGAGAAGCGAAAGCATCAGCTAAAATGTTCTGATCACGAGGAACATGGGCGAAGATTAATTTGGTGAAAAGCTTGGTATAAGCAGAAGTCAATTCCTGATAGGGTTTGAGTTTAGAATTGAGCGTACGACACTTGGTGAGCACTTGGCGAAGAATAAGCTGACTATCACCTACAATCCGCAATTGGGTAACACCGAATTGATGAGCGGCCTCCAGTCCGGCCAGAAGAGCCTCATACTCAGCTATATTATTTGTAACTGGAAATGCAAGTTGAGAGGCGAGCATAATAGTGATACCCTCCGGTGATAGAAGAATAATGCCAATCCCTTTTCCTTTTGAATTCAAAGCTCCATCAAAATGTAACGTCCACATCGAATCGGATTGATTGACGGACATTAGTTCCTCATCTGGAAACTCTGAGCAAACAGGGTCAAATCTAGGGAGAGGGTGATGAGCAAGATGTTCTGCTATGGCATACCCTTTAATCACTTTTTGCTGAACGTAGATAATATCGAATTGAGAAAGGAAGCTTTGCCATCGTGCTAATCGGTCGGTGAGAACGGATTTTTCAAGAAGAAACTTGATTGGATTCATACGGGCAATGAGATGAACTTCGTGAGCTAAGAAATAATGCTTAAGTTTCTGAACTACCCAGACTAAAGCAGCACAAGTCTTCTCTATGGCTGAGTACCTCTGCTCACAGGGGTTAAGAAACTTTGACAAATAGTAGGCTGCCCTTTCTTTTCCTCCTTCGTCAACTTGGGCTAGAACAGCGCCTACAGAGTCATCCAGGATGGAAATGTAAAGAACAAGCGGTTTGCCTGGAACTGGCGGCCTCATGACAGGAGGATTTGAGAGATAATCCTTCAATCCGTCAAAAGCTGTCTGACATTTGTCATCCCAATTAAACTTGACTCTCGGCTTAGTAAGCTCGTAGAACGTCTTACATCTTTGTGAATGCTGGGAAACAAATCGGTGAATAAATTGCAACCTCCCGATCAATCCTCGAACTTCTTTCAAATTCCAGGGAGGAGGCATTTCCCTTATGGCCTTCGCCTTGTTGGGATCAATCTCGATACCCCTCTTACTTACGATGAACCCAAGCAACTTCCCTGACGAAACACCAAACACGCACTTCTTGGGATTCATCTTTAGCTGATACTCCCGCGCTCTTTGCAAGACTTTGGTTAGAACCCCGGGATGCTCAATCCTTATTCTAGATTTCACTACCAGGTCGTCAACGTACACCTCTATATAAATGTGGATCATATCATGAAAAATTACCATCATAGCCCTTTGATAGGTGGCTCCAGCATTCTTAAGTCCGAAGGGCATGAGCACATAGCAATAGGTTCCCCATGGTGTAGTGAACGATGTTTTCTCTTGATCTTCCTCAGCCAGGCGAATCTGATTGTATCCTGAAAAGCCATCCGTAAAGGAAAGAGTCTCATATCCTGTCGTATTGTCAATCAAAACATCAATATGAGGGAGGGGGAAGTCATCTTTAGGACACGCGCGATTGAGGTCCCGAAAGTCTATACAAATCCGCACCTTTCCATCTTTCTTCATGACTAGGACGATGTTAGCCACCCAATTGGGATAGAGGACAACTCTAACGAATCTAGCCTTATGAAGCTTGTCGACCTCTTCTTTCATTTTTAATGCCATATTAGGGTGGAAACGTCTCAACCGCTGTTTGATCGGAATGGACCCCGGCTTAAGCGTAAGTCGATGTTCAACAAGCGCAGGGTCAAGTCCAGGCATATCTTCATAACTCCACGCGAACGTGTCCTTATATTCTTGAAGAACCAAAATAAGCGCCTCCTCTTCGGAGGGCGGCAAATTCTTGCTAATGAGGACAATCCTAGGGTCTTCTTCAGTACCCAGATTTATTTCTTTGGTAGGTTCTTCTATTGAGGCTGATGGTTCATCAAATCTTCTCATGCCATTGGCAAAAGCATCAGCCTCGTCCTCATATTCTTCGTAACCTTCATCCCCCTCTTCAATAGGGTCTTCATCATTCATGATCTCATAAACACCAAAACCCTCATTAAGAACACAAGTATCTTCATATTCAGTTTTTGACAAGATAATCGGATTCTCCAGAAATTCGGGAAGAGTTAAGCATGCCCGGCACCTTCTAGCTAATTCTAATAAGAATCTACGGGATATCTACTTACCCTTGGATCTCTTATGCGAAGCTACCCCATGAGTCTTAAAACTAGAAGAGCAAGAGCAACTAGCCTGATCACTAGAATTTGACAAAGATGAAGGAGGTGAGGAAAAGATGGGTACAAAAGGAGATACAGATGAAGACCCCTCACCGGAGGGGTATAGAAGGTCCCCTAATAAATCCTGGAAGAGCGGCCCCTGGGTCGGGACACACTCAGGAAGAAGATAGGAGGTCTCCTCAATGGAGATGAAAGATTGGAAATTTGAATTTTGGCATTTTTTTTTCGTTTTCATTTTCAAGCAGAAGGCAATGAGCGGGAGGAATAGGAGGCGGTGTTGAGATTGACATATTGACGAAAGATTGAGTAAATGATGACCCACGCGGGGGTGTGATGGAGATTTTAGAGAATTGCTTGAGGAGCGAGGGAGGAATTGGAGGAGGAACTTGAAGTGAATTTGGAGAAAAGGTTATCAAGACCGCGGGCGGTCTGAGGACATTCGAGCAAAATATTTGATTAAACAAATGGACAACAATCATTGGATGAATGGATTTAATAGAGAAGAGGCCGGCCCACAGCCTATCTACGTTGTAGCCTTCCTCGAACGGCACATCAGGTTCCCCGGTATCTGTGTAATTGCTTAGAAGCTGCCCCTTGTCCGTGATCACTGTTGGCTTTTCAATTAATTCATGGATCAGTGGTGGCCATTCCGGATCAGTTGGCATAAACAGTCGGCTCAGAGCAACAGTGATATCGTTCATGTCGAACCATCTATACCAGTCACATTCGGGGTCATCCATCTTTCTTCTTTTATCTGGCCGTAAGGACTCCAGGGCTTTATATGTAACCAGCGGGGCTATGTGGCGAGCAAACTACCGTGCATGTACATCTTGACAATCCATCATGGAAGTGACTAGCGTGGTTTGCTCATCATTATGAGTGCCTCCTTTCATAAAGTGTGTTTGCAGGGTCCATGTAAGAGGCTGCCGATCTGTCTTGAGAGTGGAAGTCATAACGGCCCATGGCTCATCTTTTTCTTTGCTTGGCCCTTTGTACCCTAGGCCACCCCGGGGAATCATCTTTTGATGCCTGACGGGCTTGACTCTCCCCTGAAGATTAACGCCCAGGCCTTTACCAGTCCTATACCCCATTTTCATCAGAATGTTCCATCCTGGCGTGTTCATCAAACCCTTTTTCTTCTTGCCTTTGGATGGTTGTGGTGACATTTGGGTGGTAGGAGGGGTTGAGGGAGACGGCCTTACCAAGTCTTGCCGCAGATCGGCAACATCCAAAACTGATAGCAAAGGCCTATTGGAAGGCCACATAGAAGGCACCGATGTTGCAGAATGTATATCTTCTGTCGGCAAAATGGGCATACTGGTGACTTTGATAATGCGCCCTTTGCGCGGAAATTTTATGCATTGATGATTCGTGGAAGGCACAGCATCAAGCTCTTGAATGTAAGGGCGACCCAAAATGCCATTGAATGTTGGGTCCATGTCCATAATATAGAAATCCGCTGTGACTGAGACTGGACCCAAACCAACTTTTAAAGTGATCATCCCTAAAGGCGGCTTCTTGGTGTTGTCATAAGTGTGACAGTGATTGTAGATGGCCAGATTTGACTCTCCAGAATGCCACACATTTTCAAGGTACTTGGTGGCAAAACATTAATGGATGCCCCAGTATCCACCAAACATTGTTTCACTGCCACCTTGTTAATGTCAATAGTAATGCACAGTGCATATTTTCTGGCCGGCTGCGGAGCCAATTCATGTTCATAAAAAGTGATGGCCGGTTGATTGCTGGCTGGATTTAAAACAGTAGTGACCTGTTCAACTGGGAGGTCTTCATTTACCATTACTTTCTACAAGTATTGCTTCAGGTCTAGCTGGTGTGTAGTAGATCTTTTGATCAATTCCACAATAGAAATTCAGGCCGGTGTTCTGTCCAAATGCTTTAATAAGTCATACTCCGTGCCCGATGCAGACTCTTGTTCCTGTTCTCCTTGTTCTTGTATCGGCTCCTGCTTCCACTGGGGAAACACTCGATGGAACATCCGTCCACTACGGAGCACCATTGTTTTTGGAGCCTCTGTCGGGCCTAGAGTGGGTGAAGGGGTAGAGGAGGTAGAGGGAATGGTGTAGGGCGTGTTGGGTGCTGGTGCAGGATTGGCAGGAGGAGGGGTTTTTATAAGAGGCCTCGCCGGCTGGGGATTATCGGAACACGGCGACGGGGGTCGAGTGACAAGGAGGGGCCTTGGAAGCATGATGGTGGTGGACGGGGTAGATTGTGGCGAAACAGGAGGGGTGGCAGTTGCCGGCGAGGGGCGGATAAGGAGAGGTCTATTTGGTGGAGGGTTTTGGGGTGAAGGAGAATTCGTGGGTTGGCGTAAAAGAAGAGGCCGTGAAGGAGTAGGGTTAGGGTTGAGTGGCCCTGGAGTGCTGGAACGTATAAGGGGACGTGGCGGTTGGGAAGGGGGTACAGGTTGAAGCCTTCTTAGCAATTGTGGTGGTTGTGGTTGACTGGAGTTTTGATTAATGGCCCCGACAGAGGTGCTTTCCTTATGCCAGCCTTGCCCTCTCTCCACTTCATGGATTGAGGTGACAAGGTTTACTTGTTGATTTTGAACCGGATGCTCCAATAGCGGATTATTGACAATCTCCATATTTGGCTGGAGTGCAGGAGCCTGATGTTACTGTGGAACTTGTTGTTGCTGCTGACCTTGCTGCGGGGGCCGCTGAGCCGGTGGTTACCGAGGAGGCCTTTGAGCTTTTAAAGTAGCAATAAACCTCCTCATCTCATCCCAATCAATATCACCTTGATTATTCATATCATGTATGTAATCCTTGAAGTGAAAATAATGGTCGATGTTGTGCCCCGGCTGTCGATGGAAGACGCAATACCGGGAGGTGTCTACATGTTGTGGCCATATCGTTCTTTCTCTAGGCAAGGTGAGCGCGTTGGCGGCCATGAGGGCATTGAAAATATCTGATAGACTTTCGGGTAAGGGAGGGTATTGTGCTTTTCGGGGACCCAATGGTCTTACTGGTTGTTGCAGTTGTTGTTGTGCATAACTAGCTGCCGGGGGCATTTGGTGGTACTATGCGGGTTGATTCTGTGGAGCAAAGTGGGGTTGTTGTTGAGGAGGTGGAAGAGGCCGTAAGGTCTGAGGAGGGTTATTATTTGGCTGGTGGACTTGGTTTTGGAAGGCGGGCTGCTGTGTTGGCGGCCTTTGGTTTGGAGGGTGGCGGAAGGGTGTAGAATTGCCAAACGCGCTCACCTGCTCATTAGAAACAGTGCCTTCAGTGGTTGCACCAGTATTGTCGACATTAACGTTCTTCCTCATTACCTTTGGTCTTGGCTCAAACATGCCCATGATAGGTGAATCTTTCATCTGTGTTTGTATGTATCTAGCTCTTTCATAGAGCTCTTCCATAGTGCTCAACTTGTTCATGGCTAAAATATGATGGAATTGCGGAGTGGAGTTTGATATAATCATCTTCACTTGATCCGTTTTCGACAGTGTATCTTTCAATTTTTCGGCCATAGCTCTCCACCTATCAGCAAATAAAACGAAGTCCTCCTCAGGCTTCATCTTTTCGGAAACCAGATCAGTAACAGATAAAGAGGGACCCACACGGTCCTTGTACTTCTGCAGAAACTTCTGTTGAACAGCATCAAAGTCACCAGCATCGGCCGGCTCCAAGGAGTAAAACCATTCTAATGCCGGGCCATCTAAAGACTGCCTAAAGAGATAAGCCAGAGAAGTCTTGTTATCTTGCCAGAATGATGCCTCATATAAGAAGTCTTTCAAGTGGATGTACAGATTACCCGTTCCATTGTACCGCCGAAAATTCGGCATTTCTGATGGGGGCAGATGAAAAACAGGCAGAGTGGGAAGCATAACTTCGGGAGCGGCCTTGGGTGCAGTGACCTTCTTGAGCTGCTTTTCCATACTAGCCATCCTTTGGAGGAGTATAGTGTGGTTATCGGACTCGGCTGGGGCTGGACGAGAAGAGTATTGGTTCGGCATAGGCCTCCTCAAGAATTGAGGAACAGGAGGTTTTTGAGGCCTAGCAATAGAGTGATTTGCCGGTTGGGCCGGCGTAGTCATAACAGGAGTTGGTGGGCGCGAGAGCACCCTAGGTGCGACCGCCTAGTCGTTGGGGGAACTGACAGAATGGCCACCCATGGCCTGAGGAGGGTTAGAAGATGACGGGACAGACTTTCCCTTTAAAGCGGCTTGGGCAGCCTGGCGCTGGGAGTCATCCAGTTGAGCAAGAACTTTGAGAACATCGTTAAAGTTGAAAGAAGGGGAAGCATCCCCTGAAGTATTTTGAGTGGTAGGTTGAGCTTGGGAAGAAGGCTCAACCTCCAGAGAAGTGGTGTCATCATGTGGACCTGAGTGGGAGAAGGAATGTAGTTTCCCTCGTAGTAGATAGGATCCTAAGAGGGAACCTCGTAAAATGAGTTAGAGTGACCCTCCTCATAACCATCATAAGTATACCCATAGTTGGCCATATTGATGATTTTACCTGAACGAAGTTTCATGCTTAAAGAAAGAGAAATATATTTCCAACAAGCAAGTATAACTAAGAGATATCACCTTATCAAACAAAATAAACACTCAAGTTGTAATGAGTCCAAAGTTTTAAGGTTTTCTTCAAAGATTAAGGTGAGTTTTATAATAAGCTCTCTCCTTTGAATGTGGGTCCTGGTTGAAAGTTTGGATATAATCTCCGGGTATCGAGGTTCTTTCTCTCTCCTTACCAACGTATGGGTCAACTATACTCCGGGTGCTTCAATGGTACAACCTGCCCAGCGTCCGTGAGGGAATCCATGGGTGCGGGGACTTACGGAGGCTTGGTTTAGGAATTTCCGGTCCAATGAGATGGAATGCTCAAAGGAGGGTCCTTCCTTCACCAAGAGAGGGCGTGACTCCTAAAAGTGTGGGGAGAGGAGGTCTCCCAAGCCGAATGCCCTAAATGCAGCCTAATGCAGGCAATATCAAGCAGATAATATCAGAATCAAAGTGAATGAATAGCAGTAAACAGGGGTTCTGTGGGCACATAACAAAACGACGATCTGGATAAGGTCACTATATCGACAAGCAGCGGCTGAGTGTCAGTCGCTAATCACTGTGAATAATGCAAACAGAGAGCAACCAAAATAAAACAACGCCTTAAAGTGAGGCGCTGTCTGTAGAAATGACGCCTGTGCACATGGGCGTCGAAATGCAGTAATCAGTAATCAACCAAAAAATCAATAACAGTCAAAGAAACTGACGCCTTGGGTTGAGGCGTTATATTGGGAAATGACACCTCTGTGAGGGGCGTTAATTATAAAATGATGAAAATGCTGACAATAAAAATGGAAACAACGCCTGTTCGAATGGTCACTGTATGTGGAAATGACGGCGGTATGAAGGGCGTTATTCAGTTCCAGAGAACCGTTAGCCCTGATGACAGACATAAATCAATTTCTTTTCTTATAAAAATGATATGGATACTACACAAATTGGCTAATCTAGTGAGTGGTGTGCACGTGGTGCACAAAGGGAGTGTCCTACGTGGAGCACGAAGGAGGGGCACGCGAGGGTGCCAAAGGGAGGGGCACACGAGGGCGCCAAAGGGAGGGGTAATCAAACTAAAAACAAAAGTACTCCCACCGTGATCGCCAATTTGTGAACGTGTCACATAGACATTTTAAAGAGGAATAACAATGATTAAGGATGAATGATTATGCTAAAATAAGTGGGACAAGAAGGAAAAGAGGATGAGCATGAGATGCTCTATGGAGGGTGATCGCCAGAGGGGTTACCTTTAAAGAAGAAGGATGATCGCATGTACCTTGTATTGAGCGGGTGAGATTGGGAGTTCTTCCTTCCACCTTCTACCGGCCGGCCGATGAAGGGGGTTTATAGCTTGATTACCCTTGCAAACACACAAAATAAACAAAGATATAGATTAGCCAAGTGTGTAGTATCAATGCTCTAAAGATATGAAATCAAACAAATTGGGCATGAACACACCTTGTGTGTTTAGGTTTTAAACCCCTAAGAGGAGTAACAAGGTTGGGAATATGTGAATGCTATGATATGTAAGGCAAGATTATAGTATGTGCAAAGATCGTGACTTTCTCTAGCAAGATAGCTAGAAGAATGGGATACGTGAAATACTAATACTGACAATAAAAATACTAAGGGAGGGAATCCTTCTGTTGTGTTTGCAGCAGTAAAGGGAAAACAACAAGGTTGCAGCAGTTGTTAGGGATGAAGAACGCCGGATGAAGAAAATGCCTCCCAATGAAAGAAGAAACTGCAAAATAACAAACTCTCTTCTCGGCTCTGTTAACTCTGTTGCTCTTCGTTTCTTTTTTCTGTTACTGCCTTCTTTTTTTTTGCGCGAGAAGCAGATGTTAAGGTATTTATAGGCCAAAAATCCTTGCATTAATAGGATTAAAACAAGGTAATGAATCCTCAATAAGGAACCCTCTTCCCAATCAAACACAAGGTGAAAAATGGGGAAAGGATCACTACTGGAAAGAAGCAGGCGGAAGGGACACGGAACAGAAAATGACGACCTAACTAGGGGCGTCAATTGAAATGACGACATTCACACAGTCGTTAATTCTTGAATTTAATTATAGAAATAAAGGACTTTCCTTATTTAAAATTGTTAAATGACGCCTGTTTGAACATGTGTTAAATAATCAACGCCCCTCATTAGGTCGTCAATTAAATGGCGCCCTCCCTCGAGGCGTTAATTTCAATTATTAAAGGAAAAAAACCAAGAAATTACAATAAATATGGAGAAATTAGAAAAACTTCATATTAAGCTAATATTGAAGTCCACTTTGGGGCGTCACATGGTGACATGAGATTTACTCAATGTAGCATCGATTTTGGCGTGTCTACACTTGGAAGTTGTATTATGCCTCTTAAGGTTTAATGTTGTTATAAAACTTTATTTTGATGAAATAAAAGTATCCTCTTTTCATTATCTCTCTTTGTGGTTGGACCCTATTATGCATGCTCTGATCGACACGAGTGTTATGACTCACCGCGTCTTGATATTCCACGTCGGGGCGTGACAGAGAGACTTTGAGGTGATTCTAGGTATGGATTGACTTGAGGCCCATGGTGCAGTAGTAGATTGTGGCTCGAAGAGGGTTTATTTCCATCATCCTCGAAGACCCGCATTCTATTTTCAAGGTATTCGGTCTTCTTCATCCTGCTTCCTCATTTCAGCTATTAATGCATGTAGATTGCTTGATACTAGATGCCAAGGGTTTCTTACTTCTGTGGTGTTGGTTGATCTGCAGTAGCAGGGGGTAGAAGATATTCCTGTTGTATGTGAGTTCCCATATGTTTTCCCTGATGAGTTACCAGGATTGCCTCCAAGGAGGGAGATTGACTTTATTTTTGAGATTGTGCCTAGCATAATGCCTTTGTCTAAGGCACCTCATCGCATGGCACTGGCAGAGTTAAGAGTGTTGAAGGCTCAGTTGCAAGAGCTACTTGTTAAGGGCTATATTTTCCCTAGTTTTTCTCCATAGGGTGTGCCTGTGCTATTCGTGAAGAAGAAGGATGGCAATTTGAGGCTATGCATTGATTACCAGCAACTGAACCAGGTGACAATTAAGAACAAGCATCCATTGCCCTGAATTGATGATTTGTTCAATCAGCTTATGTCAGCTCAGGTATTCTCGAGAATTGACTTGAGGTTTGGTTATTATTAGCGACAGATCAGGGGTGCAGATGTAGAGAAGATTACTTTCAGCACTACATATGGGCACTATGAGTTATTGGTGATGCCGTATGGGCTCACCAATGCTCCTGTAGCTTTCATGGATTTGATACATAGGGTGTTTCATCCTTATTTGAACCAGTTTATGGTGATCTTTATGGACACATTCTTGTTTATTCGCAGTCAGAGGAGGAGTATGCCTACCATCTGAGGATCGTGTTGCAGACATTGTGGGAACACCAACTATATGCCAAGTTCAGCAAATGTGAATTTTGGCTATGGGAGGTGCATTTTATGGGGCACGTGATCTCTGGTAATGGTATTGTTGTTGACCCAGCCATGGTGAAGCAGTGGTTCAGTGGCCGAGGCTGAGGATAGTGTCTGAGATCAAGAGCTTTTTGGGTTTGGCAGGCTACTACAAGAGGTTCAGCGTCAATGACCAGGCTGACGCGGAAGGATGTGCCTTTTATCTGGACTGATGAGTGTGAGCAGAGCTTCATAGAACTAAAGAGATTGCTTACTATCGCTCTAATACTCGTGTTGCCTTCGGGATCTGGAGGTTTTGTGGTATGTATAGATTCTTCCAGGATAAATTTGGGTGCAGTGCTGATACAGAATGGTAGAGTTCTGGTGTATGCATCCGGCCAATTGAAGCCGCATGAAGAAAACTACCCTACTCATGATTTTAAGTTAGCAGCAATGATTTTTACCTTGAAGATCTGGAGGCACTATTTGTACGGGAAGAAGTTTAAGATTTTCACTGACCTTCAGAGTTTGAGGTATGTGTTCACTCAGAAGGATCTTAACCTCAGGCAGAGAAGATGGATAGAATATATGAAGGACTATGATTTCAGCTTGTCATATCAGCCAGGCAGGATGAATGTAGTGGCAGATGCTTTGAGCAGGAAGGTCGTGGTCAGCCTTATGATGTTGAGAAAATGAAGGCTATGGGAGTAAGTGCTAACTGTGACCTTCAGGCTTAAGGTCCCACAAGACTAGGGATAAGCCATTCTTGATAGTTTGACTGTTACGCAAGCTATTCGTCACCAAGTGATGGAGGCTCAACATGTGGACCCCGAGTTACCTTGCATTCTATCGATGGCCATGGTGGAGTTTGGTGAGGATGAAGCAATGAGATTTAGAGGCAGACTATATGTTCCTACTTTGGAGCAGGTAAGGAGAGCTATTTTGTAGGAGGCCCATGGCACTCGATCACTGTACACCCGAGAGAAACAAAGATGTACCGGAATCTGAAGAGGTAGTTTTGGTGGCCAGGTATGAAGCGGGATGTAGCAAAATTTGTGGCCAGGTGTTTGATTTGTCAGCAGGAGAAGGCAGAGCATCAGCGACCTGGTGGTACACTATAGCCTTTGGAGGTTCCTGCGTGGAAGTAGGACCACGTGACTATAGATTTTATGGTTGGTTTGTCAAGAACTCCAAGTGGGCATGATAGTATTTGGTAGCTAGTTGACATACTGACGAAGACATCTAGATTATTGTCGGTCAACGTCAGTTGGATTGTTCATAGATTGGCCCAATTATATGGGGAGCGGATTGTTCCCTTGCATGGGATCCCTATCTCCATTGTATCAGATCAAGATCTCCACTTCACTTCTAGTTTCTAGAGGAGCTTTCAGAGGGCTCTGGGTACAAAGTTCGTGTTCAGTTCAGCTTACTACCCTCAGTCGGATGGTCAGTTGGAGAGGACTATGTAGACCTTGGAGGACATGTTGAGATCTTGTTGGCTAGAGTGGAAGGGTTCCTGGATTCATCATTTGCCATTAGTGGAGTTCGCCTACAACAACAGTTATCATTATAGCATTGACATGGGCACCTTGTGAGACATTGTATGGGTGACCGTGTTAGACTCCACTTGATTTGTTCGTGGTCAGTGAGCGAGTCATGACACGGCCAGAGTTGGTGCAATAGTGTATTGAGGTGGTGTAGTTAGTTAGGTAGAGATTGCAGGCAACATAGAGCCAACAAAAGAGCTATGCAGATCAGGGGAGGTGACCTCTCAACTTTGAAGTGGGAGACCAGGTGCTCTTGAGAGTCTCCCCAATGAAGGGGGTGATGCGCATTGGCAGGAGTAGGAAGCTGAGTGCCCGCTATATTGGCCTTTTTCTTATTGTTAAGCGCATTGGTGGGGTGGCATAAGGGTTGTAGCTACCCCAGAATTAGAGGCAGTGCATGATGTGTTTCATGTTTCAATGTTGTAAAAGTACATGCCATATGTTTCTTATATTCTAGAGGATTCTGCGTGGCCTGAGGTGACGCCAGATTTGTCTCTTCCAGAGTATCCCATCCACATCGACTATCAGCGCGAGCAGCAGCTACAGAATAAAATTATTCCCCTGGTTAAAGTGGTTTGGCAGCATCACTCAAGAGGTGAGGCATCATGGGAATGAGAAGATGACATGTAGCAGCAGTTCCCTTACTTATTTGAGTAAGTTATTTCCCTTTGTTGGCAATATTCTAGCATAAATTTCGAGGATGAAATTTTTTATAAGGAGGGGATGGCTATAATATCTTCAGATTTTAGATCCTATTTTTCATGGGTTTTAGATTTATTTTGTGAATAAATTAAATTTTAAATGTTAAATTTTGGATTCTATTGAAATTATGGGTTTTCAAGAATTTTTCGTAAGCGTTTAGCCCAAAATATAAGGGGAAAGGACATGTTGACGATTTTGATTTTTCTGGGATTTTTGGGAAACCCAAAACCTTCTTCCCGTTAAATGTCGTGTCTACCTCCTCTTTCCCCATTTTCTCCTCCTTCCTCTTCCAATCTCCCCATTCCTCTCCTCTCCTCTCTGCCTGCAGACGGAGAGCGCGAGGAGGACCGGTCGGAGATAGTGGGGTGCTAGGCGAGGTATGGGAGCAAGATGGAGGTGTTTTGTGCTACGGGATCATGGTTCACGCATGCAATTTGAGGTTTAACAGTGGATCGGAGGTATCCGGGATTCTAAAGTGATGTTGAGGTAGGGGGATGGATCCCGATCTCTTATCTCACCTTTCATTTTGAATCGGTAGCGATTTAGGCGAGAGAGAGAGGGGTTTATTGCATTTTGGGAATATTTCTATGTTCGGGGCCGAGAGCACGGATCGATGCATCCTTGTGGTGATTTTTAGTTTAAATCATGTTTTATGGATGGTATTATCCTCAAAAATGATTTTTTTTCACATTTTTTGAGGGTTCCTGCTCTCAATGGGGGTGAGTCGGGCTTGGGAATGACCCTCCGAACTCTGATCTGGAAGGGGACCCAGCACAAGAGGCGGCCAGATGGCTTGCCACCTCTACCCAGTCTGGGCGGCCAGGGGTGTAGCCACCTAGAGGGACTAGGCGGCCAGTGGGGTGGCTGCCCAAGGAATGCCTACTGGGTTGCTAGACCCCTAGCCGCCAAGGTTGCTAAGCGGCTAGAAGGCTACCCGCCTTGGCCTCTGGGAGGCGGCCACTGCTGTGGCCACCCAAGGTGCCCAGGGTGCTGGGCGGCCAGTGGGTTGGCTGCCCAGGGATGCCCTACTGGGTAGCCAATCTCCTGGCCGCCGAGGTCTGCTAGGCAGCCAGGGTGATGGCCACCCAGGCCCTTGCTGCAGGCGGCCACTGATGTGGCCGCTCAGGTCCCAGAATTCAGAAAACCCATTTTTTTGGCGTTCCTCACTAATAGTTAATCTCGCTCTAGCCATATGAGTCGACTGCCGATGAGCCTATTGTCTAGATGATTCTACTTGGGTTCTGCCTGTTCCGAGCTATCCTGTGATATATTATGTACGTATTATGGATTAATATGAACTGATGGTACTCTGGTGGTTTCCGCATCTACAACAAGTTCTTACCTCAAGTGATCCCCCACTATTCATAGACGTCTTCACGACATGTGGGTGTCGACCCACCTTGGAGTGGCGGAGCGACTATCCTGATGATACGATTTTTAGGCTGGTTATCATAGGGCCCCTTATCTTTGCAGCCTGAGTCCGGGCTGGGGTCAAAATCAACTAGAGGACACGACTTAGAGTAGTTAGTCTGTGTGTACAAACGTGGATGGGGGCATCGGACCCTCGCTAACAAGTGCAACCCTAACTAGTCCTTGTTATATGGTTACTTGGTTACTGTGTCTTAGTTTCCACCTGGGGAGAGTAGGGAGACACCTGGGGCACAGGATAAGACGTCAGTGGGCGCATCCGACCTTGTTTCTAGTGGGTAGTACTCTTGTCCCTTGAGAGGTAGTGACTCAGGTTTCCTTCTTTCATAGTTTATTATTTTAGTGGCTCAGTGTGCTCTGTTATACGTGATCGAGATGTAGCTTACTTTCGTATAACTGTGGTACTCGTGACACGTGATTTATGAGGCTAGCGTTGTGGTACTTGTGTAAATTTATTTAATTGTTATTTACTACCTCCTTCTATTATATATAGCTATTGTTCTCGTTAATTGTTATCACACTATTGTATTTCTCGTTGTGAGGAAGGGATCTGCGGGACCCCTACTGAGCCGATGAGATGAGACTCATCCCCTTTTATTTTTTAGGTGAGGCACGGCTTACGGGTAGTACTTTTGAGGCTCCTTGTGGTGCCGGTGATCCAGTCTAGCTACCAGTTTGCCAGAGGCAGGATACGTCCCGTGTCCTTGTACTTTTCTTTTAGTTGATTGAACTTGTTATGGACTTGGATATTTTGATTCTATAATTGTTTATTTATGTAATTGCTTATTTCGTACATTAGTTAGATCATGTATTTTAATTTTGTAATTATTTTAGATTCTTAGATTCTTATATACTTCCACACCATCCAAATAACCCTTCCGAGCCTCCCGGCTCGTCAGTGGCAAGCCAAGATTCGGGATGCACCAGTTCCTTACCGGTATCGAAATCTTGGGTCATTACAACTGAGGCATCTGCCATTTCCAGTGTATTGATGATTATCCACGATACTTTCCACTAGATGAGCATCTATTTCCATTCATCCAACACTTTGTCCCCGAGGATAAAGATGAGGGTGATTCGACTCTGTCGGCCAATTGGCATCAACTTGAGAGGGCCATTTTGGCCAGGTGAGAGAGTATGCTTAGGATATGTGCCTTTTCTTATCACAACTTCTTACTAGGCTATGCACGCCAGGCTTAGTTTCCAGCAACTACACAGTTGGGCTTCTTCGTTGCTGATATCACTTGTCACACAAAAGTGTGAACCATGATGCCAGCTATACGAGAGTGTTTTCACGAAAAAATCTAAAAGAATGTTCATTTGTTGAACATCAATGCACATGTGTTAGCTATTTGAATAGCGTTCATATTTTTTTAATTCTGCAGATTTGGTTTATCAGATGATTTAGGGTTCAGGTGTAGGACACTTCCCCACCAACTGCAATTGGTGTTTATTAACATCAGACGTAATCCGAGCACCCTTGTTTAAATGCCGGTAGAAAAGTCATCGACCTCCAATATTGGTCGGGATGCTAAAGGTTGGCTTGCATAAGCACTAACTATATACGCCTAATTTTGGACATCCCACAGACCTTGTCTAGCCATCATAGAAGTGACACTCCTTCTTAGATGATTGGGAGTGTGGGGTCTCATCCTTCTCTAGGTAGACTCCACTCTATCCCTTCACGGATCCAACTTTGCGGTAAGTTGGCGGGGGGTTGCAAGGGGTCGGGCAGCTCCCCCTTGCCCATAAGGTCGGGGGTTCGGGGGCGTGAGCCCCCGAGGTGAATTTTTTGGAGGTATTAACACATTCTCTACACTAATCCCTAGGCGGCTAGGGTACTGGCCACCTAGAACCCCAAGGCGGCCAGATACCAGGCCACCCCCAGCCAACCAAGGTGGCCAGGGTGCTGGCTTCCCACAACCCAAGGCGGCCAGACTCCTGGCTACCCAGCTCCCTTGAAACGGCCATCGACCTAGCCGCCTCCTGGTAACCGCAGTCAACTCCATGATTCCGCCCACTCTGGGCACGTCCTCCGCAATCATTCCCACTCGGGGGGTCGAAGCGCACGTAGTCTCACGTGTTCTCACCTCCGAATGGGTCAAAGATCATTTTGGAATCCATCTTCGGGGGTCTACGGGAGGAGGGAAATCCCCCACATATAAAAACCCCATTCCGAATAGCCTAAAGGGGGGTTGGACATTTTGGGGGTTGGACGTTTGGAGGAGGAGAGGTTGGCAGTCCGGTGAGCCCAGCGAGAGAGCTGCGAGGATGAGAGCACCCTTCCCGGCCTTCCCCTAGAAGCAGAACTCGAAGTTGAAGAGCTTCACCGCTGAAGAGTTTCGACTCCAGGAGGCGGCCATCGACATGGCCGCCTAACACCATTGAATGGCCACTCAGTTGGCCGCCTTCTCATGGTTGACGGCCAAACCCCGTCCTTCTTCCCTTGTTCTCTGCCTTGCTGTATTTTTGTTTATTTTACAACATTGTATGCATATTAGACTTGCATAGATCCTATCTTAAAGAGGTTTTCAATCCAAAACATAGGGATGGTCAAAAGTCTCGGCCATCCCCCTTCCCAACCCCCTTCCCGGTATGACTGACTCCATTTGCATGTTTTCTTTTCCTCTTTGAGCATATACTACCTCTTCTCAGTCTAATGGTCTATTTTCTTCTAGTTGCTAGTTAATTTGTAAGAACTTCATCACCGATTCGCAGAGCTCCCAGTTCTTGGCCGACTGAGAGCGAGGATAGAAAGAACCCACATCTCCCATTTCCAAGGCATTACGATCATCCTATCCCTGTGAGACTCAGGTATAAGTGTAATGCCCTGGGTCTTTCGGATCTAGATCGAAGAGCTTTCGGATCGCTTTTGTGAGTCATGAGTTGTATTTTACGATCTACGCGGGTTTTTCACTCGTACAAGTTACGAAACCCAATTGTGAGTTTACTATTGAGTTCATCGACTCGAGGACGCTATAGTTGCATTATACTCCTTCCGAAGATCGCATAGACTATTTTTCCACATTTTTCTGAATTAGTGAATTTTTGGGCTAAAATCATATTTCACAAAAATAAGGAAATTCCTAGTTTCCTTTTTATATTTCACCCTCTCTCCTCTCTCCTCTCTCTCATTCTCACGTTCACTCTCTCCCTCTCGTTCTCTCTCCTTTCTATTCCTCTTCCCCGGGCGACAGACCGAGGTGGAGGCGGGCGAGGCGAGGACGCCGTGGAGCTGCTGTGACGCTTGATGACTCAAGAATCGAGGCATGGTTGGTACGATCCCATTCGTGGATTCAAAGCCGACGTGGGTGGTTCATGCGATCATTTTTGACTTGGTTTAGTCGCTTCGGCGCGCGAGAACTTCGATGGAGGTAGGGAGATGGATACCCCACTTTTGTTCTACGTTTCCTCGCAATTATGAGCTGAACCGTGTGAGAACGAGTGAGTTTTCCAGCTTTAGGGTGAAATCAAGCTTCAGAGGGTGTGAGACGAGTTTGCCTTTCACGGCGACGGTTTCTTGCCTAGTTAGTTTCATTTGAACCCTTGGCATGTTAGCATTTTGTTCCCGCTAGTTTCGTTGCAATCGGTTGTCATTTGGGGCCGACATGAGCCCGGGAACCCACGTGACTCATTTTGGGTCGATTCGTTAGAATCGCCCGTTTCTTGTCATTTTGATGTGGTTTGGATCCCTTCCAGACTGTGGAAGGTTTATATTATCATTAGGGTTGTTTTCGTTTCATTTTAGGGCGAATAGGGCGTGGAAAGATCGGTTTTGAGCCATCCCTACTGTTTGCTCGCCGTGGGAGCTTGGCAGTCAAATCAGAGACCTCCAGGTGAAGGATGCAGCCCCATGAGGACCTTTTTATGGCTCCATGAACAGTGTATCAGTCCGTTGGGCTTTGCGGCCGGGCGACTGACCGCAAGGTCTTTTCGAAGTGGCCCAGGACATACTGCTAAGCTTTATCGAGCGGCCCTTGTAGGATCACTAAGTCTTGATCAGTGGCCCTATAGGTGACCGCTATTTCTTATGTAGTTTGGCTAAGTCGGTTCGTGGGTTAACGGCCCCACGACTGACCACTTTTGGGGGTGTTGCGACCCATCTGTGACCGCCACTTCTTGTTTTAAGTCGATTTGACCGACTTGGGGTGGACTGAGAGTAGCAGCTATGTCATGACCGCTAAGCTCACCCTTGCGGCCCTGATGAGACCGCCTTGTTCAACAGTGGCCTCAGCTAGACCGCAACCCTTCTTTTTCTGTGGTTTTCGTCTCTAGAGTCTTCTGAGTATAGCGGCCATTTCCTTGACCGTCACACTCAGTGGGATGGCCCATTATAGACCGTCTTTGGCATGGTGCGGCCTTATTATGACCGCTATTTGCCTGTGCTCTATTGTGAGGGTAGCGGCCCTTCGTCTGACCGTCTTTCCTGCCTAGCGGTCAGGATTAGACAGCCACCTTTCTAGAGTATTGTTTCATCGTCGGTTTAGTTTCCGGTCAACCCGGTTGTGACCTAGTGGTTGACACGTGACCTCGTGAATATCTTGGAGATCTCATGAGGATCGAGACATGGTTTTGGACGCCTTGAGGTATCATATTTTCTCGATTTACGTGTCCATCTGGTTTGAGGGTCTTGGTGATCTCTCATGTCTCTGTGATTCATGTCACGCAGATGTGTGGATCTGACTATCTTGTGTCATTTCCTTTATAAGTGTTTGACCGTGATTTGACTTAGGGACTAGGCTGATTGGTGGCGTGTTACCACTTTTGTGCGACGATCTTGACCCTGAGTCTTGTGACTCAAGGATAGTTGTGTCAGCAGGTCTAGTTGTTTGTCCTAAGTCTGGCGGCAGTCTTGTGTGCTACCTTGTGCTTGGTGCTTCGTAGTATGTGCGACAATGCGTGTTTAGCATGTCCGTACTTCAGCACTGATGTTTTGAGTCTCTGTGTCTAGTGAGCCTCCACTAGTAGTAGCCTGATGACACTTTCCTGTGTGTCGGCCCGCCTGGGAGTGGTTGCGGGGTGAGTACCCGACTCAGACGATTTTTAGGCTAGTTCCCGTGGGCCCCCTTGCTTTGCGGTAGCGTCCTACTAGTGGGGAAAACTAGCTAGAGGCCTGGCTCAAGACATTGGGGATGTGTGTGCACACGTGGTCAGGGGACGAGTGCCGGCGGGCGTGACCCTGACTAGTCACTTGTTACTGTTGTTCCTTGTACTTGGTTCTATGAGTGTCTCAGTTACCGTCGTTCTAGGCGTGTGGGAGATACTTGTGGTGCAGTGTAAGACGTCAGTAGACGCATCTGACTGTTCTTCTAGTGAGGAGGTACTTCTGTCACATGACGCATGACTCTCGTGCTTCGTGACTTTTCTGGGTAGTCTGTTCTTGGCTTCACCCGACGTCAGTGTAGCATGCACGACGATCTAGTTGTGTAGGCGTTAGTGTTTCTAGACTGTGTAGGTCTTTTGTAGGGCTTTTGCCTGTTTTGGTAGGCTTTAGCTATAGAGCTAGTGCTTTGTCCATAGATCGGTAACGTCTGACTTTGTGAGATCGGGGTTCGCCTTTCTGTTGCTGTTTGGAGTATCTTAGAGAGCCGAGGTTCGTTCGGAAGCCGTGTTTCTGTTCGGTATAGCTTTACTCTTTCCTTTAGCAGTTCTTACTCCTACTTTTACATCTTTACTATTGTAGTTTAGCACTGCTGTTACTTTTGCTCCTGCTTTACTGTTTAGCGCTGTTGTCTTGCGTGTTACTATGTTGTTTCTGATGGGGATCTGCAGGACCCCTATTGAGCCAGTGACACGAGGCTCACCCCTACTTTTCAGGTGTGGTCATCCTTCTTCCTCGTGGTTCGTGGCGCGGTGCGTCAGTTCGTAGTTGCCAGCGTTGTCTGCGTCGGGTTTCCCATGACTTGTGTGTACGTTCTCTTTTCTGTTAGACTGTACTTGTCTTTATTTGGACTGGACTCTGTAATTTAAATTGTTAATTGGAATTGAAAATATAACTTTATTTCTGCTACTTTAGCAACCCTGCTCATTAAAATATTAATTGCTTACTGCTTTATCTGGAACTTCGATGTACTCCACACACATCTTTTATCCCTTTGGAGCTTTACCGCTCTTGGGAGGCTTCTCAGAATCCAAGTGGTATCGGGTTTACCCAGTATCCGGAGTCTGGGTCGTCACAGTTGGTATCAGAGCTTGTTGTGTGAAAGTACATGGGAATTCGAGATATTGTAGTATTCAGAGTCCATAAGGTCCAGTACAGTCGGCAGCTGGCATTAGGTTTTTGTGTTTTTGTACCGCTTTGTTCTCTTGTGAGCGCTTGTGTGCTCTGTGTTTGCACTGTGATGATGGATTTGCTCTCGTCGGATTGCGACAGAGAGTTCTTCTTTCATCGTGGTGTTTGTCTCGGTTGTGCTACGCTTGGCAGAGTTTGCCGGTAGGCATGAATATGTGGTGTGGTGTTCGAGATTTTTCTGTGGCTTGTTCAGGTGGCTGGTAACTTTATCTTTGGTGTGATGGCCTTGCACATTTTTATGTTTTTTTGGCCGTCCCAGCTTGAGTTTATTCAGCCCCTGAGGTGTTTAGGTTGTGTTGCTATGGTCGATTGGATGCCTTAATTGAGAGAATGTCTGGGCGGACCTAGGATTTTCCTTCCTGGTGAGCTATTGTTAGTCGAGCTTGATTCTTCTCGTCTTGTTTAGTGCTGTCTTTTTGAGGTAAGCTTTGGAAGTGCTATCTTGGTGAAGCCTTTGTCCTGTGTCTGCTTAAGTGTGGACTGTGTTAGTTTTGAGCCTAATATGTGCTTTGTTCGGTGGTTGCTTGGCTTTTGACCCAATTTGCATTTGGGGGCCATTGTGCACCGTGTTTGGCGTGCCATGTTTGGTGGTTGTTGTGCTGTGAAGGTTCAGTAATCGTTTCAGGGTGTGAGGATAAGCTGAGATTTGTATTCTTTTTGCTTTGTGCTGAAGCTGGTGCTCTTCCTAGTTTGCACTATGGCGACTTGTGATCGGTGCTCAAGGCATGGTATATTGCAGTTTCATGAATTACGATGGCGCCGAGTGTGTGCTGAGATGCGGATGCCGAGTTATCTGTGATGCCTATGTGCGAGGGTGTGAGTGCGCAGCGGAAGCATGTGGGCTTATAAGCCACAAGTCAAGGATCATTTAGTTGGAAGATTCTAGACGGCCGAGAGGTTTGTTTCTACGGTGTGACATTGTCTTGGCTATGTGTGCCTTCTTGTTGTTGGTTGGCGTGCAGTTGCTTATGACATTGTGGTTGTTGGCATTAGCAGGTGTGAGAATTGGGGGAATCTATCAGCGTATTTTCTAGTTGAGTACCCTTTTCTTCTACTTTTCTTGGAAGTTATGCTCTCGGGACGTGATCGTGGTCCTAGAGATGCATTTTCTGAGCGATTATTATGGGTCCCTGTTGGTAAGCTGTGCGTGGCTAGTTCCTTTTATCCATGTGGTCAGCAGTAATTGTGCCTTGATGTGACCCAGCTTACAGTTGTGTCCCATGGTTCTGTGTTGCGAAAGGATCCAGAATTCTGCAGGTGTTGTTGTTGTTGTTGGTGGTGGCTGTGTTCAGCATGGGAGGAGTTCCCTATAAGTCTGATTTGGCATTGCGTGGACCGAGGTCTTGTCGGTTAGTTGTGATGTACTCTTCTTATATGGTAGAGTTGGCATGCGACTCGAATCAGATGTAATATCTGAGTGAGGACTGAATTGATTGTGCTCGTAGTCCAGTGCTGTCGTTGGCATTATGTGTGCCAGGTTTCATGGTTATTCTTTGCGTGGAAGCCGATGATTGGAGCTGTCAACTGAGAGGACTGTGTTTCCTTGTCTACGCTGATTCTTGTTGTGTCTGCCGAGTGTGTTATTGGTAGCTATTTTCGTGGCATGGGTCGTGTCTCCTTTCCCTATGAGACGTAAGCAACGTTGCCCTATTTCGGAGGTGTCGGACTTTTGTTCACTTGTATGCCATGCTCGTTCTGTGGATCGATGCGTCTTGAGATCTGGAGCGTGTGCCTGTGATTGTGGTCTAGCTCCCCCTCTGAATTGTGTTTTTTGAGAATTATGTTATCGTGCTTTGTGTTCTGAGGTTTGGCTGATGCTTGGGGAGCGTGGATAGTGTTTGGGTTTGTTCTTCTCTGTTCACTTGTTAGCTCCTTTAATTTTGAGGATGAAAATTTCTAAGGAGGGGAGGCTGTAATGCCTTGGGTCTTTCGGATTTGGATTGGAGAGCTTTCGGATCGCTTTTGTGGGTCCTAAGTTGTGTTTTACGATCTACATGGATTTTTCTCTCGTACAAGTTACGGAACCCAGTGGTGAGTTTACTATTGAGTTCATCGACTCGAGGACGCTACAGTTGCGTTATACTCCTTTCTAGGATCGCATAGACTATTTTTTTCATATTTTTTTGAATTAGTAAATTTTCAGGCTAAAATCAAATTTCACAAAAATTAGAAAATTCCTAATTTCCTTTTTCTATTTCACCCTCTCTCCTCTCTCTCATTCTCATGTTCACTCTCTCCCTCTCGTTCTCTCTCTTTTCTCTTCCTCTCACCCGGGCGGCCGACCGAGGTGGAGGCGGGCGAGGCGACGCCGTGGAGCTGCTGTGACGCGTGATGATGCAAGAATCGAGGCATGGTTGGCGCGATCCCATTCGTGGATTCAAAGCCAACGTGGGTGGTTCGTGCGATCCTTTTCGGCTTGGTTTAGTCGCTTTGGCGCGCGAGAACTTCTGTGGAGGTAGGGAGATGGATACCCCACTTTTGTTCTACGTTTCCTCACGATTACGAGCTGAACTGTGCGAGAAGGAGTGAGTTTTCCAGTTTTAGGGTGAAATCATGCTTCGGGGGGGTCTGATATGAGTTCACCTTTCCCGACGATGGTTTATTGCCTAGTTAGTTTCATTCGAACCCCTGGCATGGTATCATTTTGTTCTCGCTAGTTTCATTGCAATCGGTTGTCATTTGGGGCTGGTATGAGTCCGGGAACCTACGTGACTCATTTTGGGTCGATTAGTTAGAATCACCCGTTTCTTGTCATTTTGGTGTGGTTTGGATCCCTTCCGGACTGTGGAAGGTTTATATTGTCATTAGGGTTGTTTCCCTTTCGTTTTAGGGTGAATAGGGCGTGGAAACATCAGTTTTGAGCCATCCCTATGGTTTGCTCACCGTGGGAGCTTGGCGGTCAAATCAGAGACCGCCAAGTGAAGGAGGCAGCCCCATGTGGACCGTTTTATGGCTCCATGAATAGTGTATCAGTCGGTTGGGCTTTGCGGTCGGGCGACTGACCGCAAGGTCTTTTCGAAGCGGCCCAGGAGGGACTGCTAAGCTTTATCGAGCGGCCATTGTAGGATCACTAAGTCTTGATCAGTGGCCCTATGGGTGACTGCTATTTCTTATGTAGTTTGGCTAAGTCGGTTCGTGGGTTAACGGCCCCACGACTGACCACTTTTGGGGGTGTAGCGGCCCATCTGTGACTGCCACTTCTTGTTTTAAGTCAGTTTGACCGACTTGGGGTGGACTTAGAGTAGTAGCTATGTCATGACCGCTAAGCTCACCCTTGCGGCCCTGATGAGACCGCCTTGTTCAACAGTGGCCTCAGCTAGACCGCAACCCTTCTTTTTCTGTGGTTTTCATCTCTAGAGTCTTCTGAGTATAGCGGCCATTTCCTTGACCGCCACACTCAGTGGGACAGCCCATTATAGACCGTCTTTGGCATGGTGCGGCCTTATTATGATTGCTATTTGCCTGTGCTCTGTTGTGAGGGTAGCGGCCCTTTGTCTAACCGTCTTTCCTGCCTAGCGGTCAGGATTAGACCGCCACCTTTCCAGAGTATTGTTTCATTGTCAGTTTGGTTTCTGGTCAACTCAGTTGTGACCCAATGGTTGACACGTGACCTCGTGAATGTCTCGGTGATCTCGTGACGATCGGGACATAGTTTTAGATGCCTTGAGGTATCATGTTTCCTCGGTTTACGTGTCCATCTAGTTTGAGGGTCTTGGTGATATCTCATGTCTCCATGATTCGTGTCACGTGGATGTGTGGATCCGGCTATCTTGTGCTATTTTTCTTTATAAGTGTTTGACTGTGATTTGACTTAGGGACTAGGTTGATTGGCGGCGTGTTACCGCTCTTGTGCGACGATCTTGACCCCGAGTCTTGTGACTCAAGGATCGTTGTGTTAGCAGGTCTAGTTGTTTGTCCTAAGTCTGGCGGTAGTCTTGTGTACTGCCTTGTGCTTGGTGCTTCGTAGTATGTGCGATAGTGCGTGTTTAGCCTGTCCGTACTTTAGCACTGATGTTTTGAGTCTCTGTGTCTAGTGAGCCTCCACTAGTCATAGCCTAATGACACTTTCCTGTGTGTCAGCCCACCAGGGAGTGGTGGCGGGGTGAGTTCCCGACTCAGACGGTTTTTAGGCTTGTTCCCGTGGGCCCCCTTGCTTTGCGGTAGCGTCCTACTAGGGGGGAAAACTAGCTAGAGGCCTAGCTCAAGGCATTAGGCTTGTGTGTGCACACGTGGTCAGGGGCTGTTAGACGAGCGCCGACGGGCGTGACCCTGAGTAATCACTCGTTACTGTTGTTCCTTGTACTTGGTTCTGTGAGTGTCTCAGTTACCGCCGTTCCAGGGGTGTGGGAGATACTTGTGGCGCAGTGTAAGACGTCAGTAGACGCATCTGGGTTTTCTTCTAGTGAGGAGGTACTTCTGTCACATGACGCATGACTCTCGTGCTTCGTGACTTTTTCGGATAGTCTATTCTTGGCTTCACCCGAAATCAGTGTAGCGTGCACGATGATCTAGTTGTGTATGCGTTAGTGTTTCTTGACTGTGTAGGTCTTTTGTAGGGCTTTTGCCTATTTTGGTAGGCTTTCTCTATAGTGCTAGTGCTTTTCCGACGCCTACACTAGCGGTCACACTTTATGAGTGGTTTGGGGCATCATTCACAGTTTGATACTGAGGGAGATACAGGCCCCAAGTTAGTACTGGGTAGGGTTTTCACTTAGTTTAACACTATCGGTTTAGCACAATTTGGCACTTGCAAGGGTTTGACGTAGTTTTGTATTGGTGTGGGTTTGGCACAGTTTGGCACTGGCAGAGGATTGGCACCTCCGACATTCTACCTTCAACTGAGTTCATCTTTTCTATCACTATTTGCTAGAGCTCGTTGATCATCTGCTTAATATGGCCCATTCCTCTTCTCATGAGAGTCAAATTTGCCAACACATTACCCAGATCCTCTAAGATATATATGAGACATGGCCACAAACAATTAGGTAGATGAAGTCCTAACTGAATACCCCTCTCTCATAATTTTGCTTAGACTGGAATGCATTCCGTTGGGTTCATGTGTCATCTTATTGCTAAAGCTCATGAATTCTTGTGAAATCTGCCTAAGGCTAGAAAAAAATCTCTCCAGATCAATGTTTCTTTCCTCTTGATCTCTTCTTTGGACTAGAGAGGGGATCCTCCCATGAGGGGACTGATTCCTCTATTTTAGGTAGTGTTTCTTCGGTCTGCATTCTTGCTTCCACTATCATATGGGTTGTTGCCCTTTGTGTTTCACTCTTAATTTGGGCAGTCAGAGAGGGGTTATGTGCACACTTGTTCAGTAATCCTGCCCTATTCTTCTCCCTCTCTCTGAGCAGAGGATACATCTAGTAGAGGGGTTCACCAATAATAGTATCAATTATGGCAATCAGCTCCCCTAAGACTACTACATCCATCACCATGTCTCTTGCTGTAGTTTTTGGAGGATGTACTACAGCTACCTCTTCTCTCTCTATTTGTACAGGCCCTGCTTGTACTTCTTTAGTTCTTATAACAGGTGCAACTCCCTTGCCCTTGCTTGCTTTCCTCACCCATCTACCATCTTAGAAATCATAGCCGCTATTGAGCAAACTAGTTTCACTTATGGGATTCAGAGCCATTACCTCTTCCGCAAACAGATCAATACCACAATGGGTGAAGATAAGGGTGAGAGGTGCTCCATATGGTAAGAGTGCACCCCTATTGCTGACACCCTTTTCTTTACCGATCCACTCCACAGTGGTTCTTATCCCTTCATATATTAATCCTCTAAGATTAATTTTCTCTCTTCTTCACAGCCTACCCAATCTGTAGGTCCATGTCTCTTATATGAGTGAAATCATCACCTCGGGGACAAATGCAGTAAGCGGACGCTAGATGGAAGATCCTTTGCTCCGAGTCCATCTTTCTTGTTGTGATTTCTTCTACTTTCAACCCTAGAAGGCTGTAGATAATCTCCCTCCTTTCCTCCTTCTCGATGGTTTTTCCGGCTCTGAGCCATTCATCGTCACTTCCCACGACTTCATTCAAAAGGGCCTCTGTGATGACCACTTCTATTACTTTCACTGCGGTCCTTAGATAATGTTTTTCCATCTTTATATTTCTAAAGAAGAAGTAGCCTAGCTTAGGGTAGAGGATATCGACTAAGCATACCACTACGTATCCAGCTGTAGTGAGCATCTCTTCCAGATTTTCGCCTTTCGCTGTGAGGCCACAAACGTCCACCTTCTTCCCTAGCTGCACATCCCTGTTTTCACCACAAGAAAAGTTGTGATTAGGGATGGAATTTTGGGACGGAATTTTTCCATCCCAAATTTGGGACAGATTTGAGAAGGATTTGATACGAAAAATTTCTCCATCCCTAATTTGTGATAGACAAAAAATTTGTCCCTAATTCATCCCAAATTTGGGACAGATCTGGGACTAATTATAGTCTGTCTCAAATCTTTATTGCTGTGTATGTGATTTTGATGATTACAAAATGACTTTGTTGCTTGGCCTTGCTTGGCCTTGTGTTTTATTGATACTTCATGTCTCATGTGCTTGAATCCTTATTGTTCTCTTGCTATGGTATTATGTTCTAGAATGAGAATGAATTTGTGAAACATGCTTGAAAGAATGCATATGCCTTGTACTCAATGAGAATTCATGATAGAACACGTTTGCATGATTGAACACATGAATGAGTCTTTATGCTCACTTGAATGCCCGTTATGCTCATTTCAATATAGTGTGCTAATCTTCTTGCATTACAGGAACGATTCATGATGGACATCATCTTGTTGTCCACCATTCAGAACTTGTGTTAATTACATCTCCATTCTTCAAAGAACCATTGGTAAGGCTTCACAATTCACATATCTTCAGTTAAGTGAATTTTGGGTAAGAAAGCTACAGTGTGTTGACCCAGAGCACCTGTGCATAGATATACATGATGTGGTTTCATGTACCTCCTACATGAGTCATTAAGGTTTGAGGATGTATGATTCATGCATTTTCTACGTGAAGCTTTTAAGCTTGTATTGTGCTTGAAACATTCATACAAGACTTCATGAGATTTGGTTCTATATTGCTCATCCATTGCATGAATGCTTAGTCTTGTAAAATATGCACTAAAAGCTTGATTTATTGACTTGATGTGTGAAAGAATTGCATAAACTTGGCTCTTATGAAGATGACTTCAATTAGGTCTCAATCAATGAGATTGTGTTCATTAAACACACCTTCTATTTGAATGGTATCATTCATGAGGTCATAAGGGTTTCAATGTGTGGATGCATTTGTGATGTCGTACGGTTCCTCATACCAGTGTGATTGCACATCATACGATCATGTCATTGGTCTTGAGTTATATATTTGCTTCTTACATGTGTAAATGAATATCCCTCATTTGATGCCATTTGATGTTGAGCATCTGGTAGATACAAGAATGCTAGTTGAAAGTTTGAGCTCCCATGACAATATATTTGATTGAATGATAGATTCATGCTTATCATTTTAAAACCTTGTCATTTGGTCAAATGTATTTTTGTTAATTGATATGAGAAGCAAAATGCATGTTTGAATAGGTTCAATGATGTATTTTATTGTGAACATGTTCATAGTATTAATGCTTTATGCAAAGATTTTGATTTTCCCCTAACCTCTTGCTTTATCATATTTTTCAGGATGAAAAATCATGGTTGATCTTCATGGGATTATGGTAATATTTAATCAATTGTTTCCCATTGATTTGATGGAGGTTTTAGTTTTTTTTCAGACCTAAACAAGAAGGGGTCGACCCATGGGGTCGACCCTTTGAGGCTCTGTCCAAAACAGAACCTGTTTTATGCACCCTACCTGAAAAGGTCGACCCCTGGGGTCGACCCCTGTAAATCAGAACCAAAATGTGGTTCTGTTTTGGGTTCTGTTAGATGAGGGTCGACCCCTGGGGTCGACCCCTGTAAAACAGAACATGAAAATGGTTCTGTTGGGGTTCTGTTTGCCCGAGGGTCGACCCCAAGGGTCAACCCTTTCCGATACGGGGTGGCACCGTCAAAAATGACCTTCGCAAAAGCACGCCAAAAGTCCTCTAACTCCGGTCCTAAAGCCCCATATCACTCCATGACTTGTGGATCTTGTCCCAAGGCTGTCTTTTGACTGTCCTAGAGGCATAAATACATGTTGTTGGGTTGTAAACCCGGTGGAACCCTAATGTTGATTCGTTCTTTCTTGTAGGTGAAAAAAAGGGGGGGGGGGAATGAGGTGAAGCTCTTGCAAGGTCGATATCATCTACATCCGTGAAGATCTGGAGCTTGTGGTAGAAGAAGAAAAGAAGCATCTTGAGGAGAGGAACGAGATGATGCTGGGATCGTGATCATCCGACTCCGAACCGAGAAGAGCCGGATCGTTTTGTGAAGGGGAAACTTTGCATTTCATATATGCTCTTTGGTTCTGTCTTTAGATGTTGCTTTGGGCTGATTGTATCCATATATGAGCTTTCTACACATTTCTAATCGAATATTCTTGTTTGAGATTAGCTTAAAGCTTGGGCTTATTATTTCTATTTATTCTTTGAAGTGAAGAAGAAAATGGAAGAAGGAAAAAGGGAGCATCACAAGGAGATGAAGAAGATGATGTTGAAATCGTGAACATCCATCAAAAAATCAAGGAGAATCAGATTTTATTGAAAAAGGGGGAGCTTTATTCTTGATGCATCTTTCTAGTTTCCATCTACAGAATCTATTTGGGGGTCATAGCATATGTTTGTTTTCGCTTCATATACAACTGAAAGAATACTTTGTGTGGGTGTTCGGAGAAAGGGTTCTCCGAGTGTTTGTGTTGACGTGTGTGCATCAATTTGTGCGGAGTATATCCGCGTGTGTGCTTGGACGTACTTTGGGGTGTGTTCGCCGTGTGTGTTTGGGAGTTTACACCCGTGCGGCTGTATAGGCATCGGCCTACCTGTGTGTGTTTGGGAGTTTACTCCCGTGTGGTGGTGTAGGCATCGGCCTACCCGTGTGTGTTGGAGCTTGGCTCCGTGTGTGTGGGGGGATTTATCCCCGGGCTATTTTTATAGCAGTGAAGCCTCACCGGTTTGGTGAGGGGTGGACGTAGGGAGCCCGTCGTGGTCCCGAACCACCTTAAAAATCCCCGTGTCTCATGGTTTGAATTGTGTGATTGTGTTCACTTCAATGTTATTTGTTTATGCAATCGTGTGAGCTCGGCGAGATTGAGTGAATTTTGTTTAAATCTATTTAGATTAAATTCCTCAATCATAACAATCTTGTTAATTCCGTTGTGCACTTGTTTGTGATTTTTATTAGACATAATTTTTAGCAGAAGGATCTATTCACCCCCCCTCTAAATCCGTGTTCCTGCACTACGGGACCCAACATTTGGTATCAGAGCGAGACTTTGTTGTCTCTGGATCTTGCGATCTACAGAGTGATCCTAGTGCATTCTACAATCATGAACTTTTCTGAACATATCACAATGAATTGTTTGCCAATCCTCACTGGTTCGAATTTTAATTCATGGCTAGGCAAACTGTGTGTGGTGATTAATTTTATTAATCATAGTCTTTGAAAATTGATTTCTCATGGTCCACACATATTACCTCTAGATGAGACCAAGTGGTCTAATCAAGATAAAATGATGCACCATGATAATGTTACTGCTTTGAGTTTATTGAAAGCTTCTGTAAGTACTAACAAATATCCATTTGTATTTTCTTGTAAGATGGCAAAGGAGCTCATGGACCGGTTGATCAAAGATCAAGAGAAGAAAAGACAAAAATGTCTCATGGTCGATGATGTTGATCAACATAGTGACGAAAATGTAGAAAAGGTAAATTCGGATTCTGAAGAATTTACTCTTGATGATCTTGTTGATGCTTATGATGAGTTGGCAAAGCAATATAAGAAAATCAAGTTAGAAAATAAAAAATTGAAAAAGAAATCTGAAAACATGCTCCATGAAAATGGAGCATGTGATAAGTGTTCTGAGCTTGATAACTTGAATGAACTTTTAGAGCACGATGTTGAATGTCAAAAAGAAACCATTGCTTATTTGAGAAATAAAAATGTTACCCTCAAGAACGAAATCGATCAATTAGAGAAAACTGAAAAAGATCTAAGAAATAAAATGGATTCAAACTCTATTGATCAGGATATTTGCAATGAATTGATTATGAATGATAAACTTGTAAATGAGAATGAAGAACTTAAAAAGGAAAACAGTGCTATATTAATTCAGATATCTCTGCTTGAAGGTAACATGAAGTTTCTTGAAAAAGAAAATACTTTGTCAAAATCTGAAAATGAAAAATTAAAACATCTAAACATAACCATCTCTAAAAAATTACTTACTTTTGAAAAAGGGAAAAGTTTGGTTGTTGATGATTGTGAAAAGATGCATGTGCTTGAACAAAAGATGGAAAGCTACAAAACCATCATTGCCCAATTGAATGAAAAAGTCATCTCTTGTGATAATGAGATCATTTCCAATGAACTACATATTTCATCACTTGAAAAGAAAATTCTTGATCTAAATGCTTCTTTGTCTAAATTTGTAAATGAAAAAGAAAATTTGAACAAGATATTGGAGACTAAGGTGAATTTTCAAAGAGAGGGGCTAAGTTATAATCCTATGAACAAAAAGAATTTTGAAAATAAAGTCTATACATCATTTGTCCACAGTTCAAACATAGCCAGCACATCAAATGAGTCTCCAAATCGAACTGCTGCTCAAACAACAAAGAGATCAAATGAAAATCTGGAAAAGAAACAAAACTTACATCAAAAGGCTAAAAGTGTTGTTGGTGTCACGATGAATGCCAAGAAAAATCATGTTGCACACACGCATACATCCACAAAGAAAATCTCATGTTTTTATTGTGATGAACTTGGTCATATGATGCATGATTGCCTTTTGATGAAATCTGAAGATCTAGAAGCATGCAAGAACATGAATGGCCTCATAAAGCCAAGAAAGCTTTTGAACACAAAAAGAACTCTTGATAACTCCTATGTTCATGAAAGAAGACCATTTGAGAGATTTGCTACATTGAACTATTTTTATTGTGGAAGGTTTGGTCACAGGATGAACAATTGCTTTAGTTTGAAAGATGATAACATCTCTACAAACCCACAGAAATTACATGCTCATTCATACAAGAAAAATATGAAGGTTTTTGGTTATTGTCATTATTGTGGTGAGTTTGAGCATACCATGTATGATTGCTCTTTAATGTATTTTGATGATATACATGCCCAAAAATTGTGGAAAGCACCCACTAGAGGTGCAACTAACCATCCGGGACCCAAGAAGGTTTGGGTACCCAAAACTATTGAATGAGAACTCTTGTTGCAGGATTACCTTGAGGCCAAGAGGAAGGCTTCAAGTCGACTTGGCTAGTTCTGGTGTGATGCGTTGGTAAACATGGGTTTGTCCTTGAATTAAGTTTCTGATACTGTAGGTTGAAAGAGAGAGTCATATGTGATGAAAAGCCTTGAAGTAAGTTTCTTCATATGCTTTGGCTTAATTGATTCTAGATGAATTCTTAACTATCATTCAATGCTCATGTGTTTGCTAAACCCCCGATGTCATATGGGAATGCATTGTATTTTTCTGATCATCGTTTCAATGACTACATGGTATATAAAATGGTGACATGTTGAAGGACAGGTCAAGTCTGTCTGAAAGCTATCACCATGCGTGAGAATGTGTCTCCGTCCGGTACCATGAATCATTTATGCATATGGCATCAAACTTAAATAAATTTTTTGAAATCATGTATTGATTATGGGGGAGTCTTGCAAGCTGAAATTTTTGAGATTGATGTTTTTCCATTCTCTCAGCATGATGATGTTATTCTGTGGCTGAACATTTTGAGGACGGAATTTGATCAATGTTCCATGGTCTTTCCCAATGTGCTACTCATCCTTTTTTAGATAAAAGTAAAAATATTTTTAAAGAAAAGTTCACATGTGATGATTTTGATGTTTTGAATGAATTTTCTGAATTCTCCTTTCAAAATAAAATTATGTTCTCATAATTAAAAAAAAATATTTATGCATGTCTTGCATTAGTTACATTTAGAATTGTCATGTGAAATCTGAAATCTTACATCACATTACATATTTGCATATCACTTTTTGCATATCATTCACATTGTGTTGTTGGAAGATGAAGCTCATCGTGTGTCTTGTTGCACAATTGGCATTTTCAGCATGCATATAGTGCATATTTTGAAATGCATCATTTTGAACATTTCATGTTGCATAAATGTCAAAATGAATACTTCCAACAATGGTATCTTATCTTTGGGGCCAACATTTCAAGAATTGAAATTACATATCTTTGCATTATGCACTGCATATATGCATATCTCCATTGTATGCTTGCATGTTAATATATGCTAAAACCCCTTCCTTTGAAACTTCTAAGACCAAATACTCCATTGATAAATATTATTGCATCTGAGTCTTAACAAGTATGCTTCATGTCAAACTCTCAGGGGGAACATTTCATGCTTATTGCATTTACATAGGGGGAGCTGCACTATCTTGTATTACGTTAAATTTTCTCCATACATGTTAAATCAAATTCGCACACTTCATGCACTATAATGTGAAATTGAGTGTTATTCATAAGGATATAAGAATTTCATTTCAACACTCTAAAGTAATTCAACTTGCTGCATGGATGATTAGAGACAATTGAGAAAAAAGCTGCCTGTCTCCGCACAAAAAAATATGGTTGAAATGAAAGATAGAGCAATGCTTAGTCTCACTGAGTAAATTGGGCACATGTCACCTGAGACGTGATGTGGTTCAATTCTGAAAAGTGTTGACTAAAGTACCTCTGTTAAAATGAGGTGAAATGGTTCAGTATTCTGAGTAACCAAGGATTCTGGCATGAGCTCCATGTGTCTCCTTGCGTAAAAAGGAATCATTTGAACCTGATCCTTCTTAGAAAAATTCAGATTGTCAGTGTGAAAATTTTTGATGATAAATTTGACTGAGGCAGAGCGAAGCCTCCAATATGCTGCTCTCTAGATTGAAATGCAGTCTGTACAATTACTATTGTGTTTAATTGAAAATCTGATTATCCATATGGCTAGAATTCATTCTCATGTTGCTCACTTACACATGGTAATTTGATTTGATATATATTCTGAAAATTTGATTAACTACATGACTTGCTGTATGTCTTCTCCTATCTATCTGCACAATCCTCAAGGTGTAATCATAAGAGCACATTGATCTTAATGACTCACCTGCACTTTTCGTACACCTATCCCTTCACTCTAACTAAGATGGGAGAGTTATGTTGCATGTATATATATCTATCTGCCTGTGATCAATCATATTGGATCATTTTCCTTGCATTCTGCATGTCCATATTATCTACACTTGCATTTCAATGTCGTGAGATTAGTTCATGCATATTGTGTATATTGTTTCTCTTCGTCACCTCATTCACCCCATTATCTGTAGTTTTTTGTCTATAAACAAACAAAAAAAATAAAACCAATTGGTATAAAAAAAAATACTGCCATCATGGATTCCCCATCATGATCCCCATTTCTGATTAAGTCAAAGGGGGAGAGAGCGTTTTAAAAGAGAGCTTTAAAGCATAATATTTTATCATCATCAAAATGGGGGAGATTGTTGTGTATGTGATTTTGATGATTACAAAATGACTTTGTTGCTTGGCCTTGTGTTTTATTAATACTTCATGTCTCATGTGCTTGAATCCTTATTGTTCTCTTGCTATGGGATCATGTTCTAGAATGAGAATGAATTTGTGAAACATGCTTGACATAATGCATATGCCTTGTACTCAATGAGAATTCATGATAGAACACGTTTACATGATTGAACACATGAATGAGTCTTTATGCTCACTTGAATGCCCATTATGCTCATTTCAACATAGTGTGCTAATCTTCGTGCATTACAGGAACGAGTCATGATGGACATCACCTTGTTGTCCACCATTCAGAACTTGTGTTAATTACATCTCCATTCTTCAAAGAACCATTGATAAGGCTTTGCAATTCACATATCATCAGTTAAGTGAATTTTGGGTAAGAAAGCTACAATGTGTTGACCCAGAGCACTTGTGCATAGATATACATGATGTGGTTTCATGTACCTCCTACATGAGTCATTAAGGTTTGAGGATGTATGATTCATGCATTTTCTACATGAAGCTTTTAAGCTTGTATTGTGCTTGAAATATTCATACAAGACTTCATGAGATTTGGTTCTATATTGCTCATGCATTGCATGAATGCTTAGTCTTGTGAACTATGCACTAAAAACTTGATTTATTGACTTGATGTGTGAAAGAATTGCATGAACTTGGCTCTTATGAAGATGGCTTCAATTAGGTCTCAATCAATGAGATTGTGTTCATTGAACACACCTTCTATTAGAATGGTATCATTCATGAGGTCATAAGGGTTTCAATGTGTGGATGCATTTGTGATGTCGTATGGTTCCTCATACCTGTGTGATTGCACATCATACGATCATGTCATTGGTCTTGAGCTATATATTTGCTTTTTACATGTGTAAATGAATATCCCTCATTTGATGCCATTTGATGTTGAGAATCTGGTAGATACAAGAATGCCAGTTGAAAGTTTGAGCCCTCATGACAATATATTTGATTGAATGATAGATTCATACTTATCATTTCAAAACCTTGTCATTTGATCAAATGTATTTTTATTAATTGATATGAGAAGCAAAATGCATGTTTGAATAGGTTCAATGATGTATTTTATTGTGAACATGTTCATAGTATTAATGCTTGATGCAAAGATTTTGATTTTCAACTAACCTCTTGTTTTATCATATTTTTCAGGATGAAAAATCATAGTTGATCTTCATGGGATTATGGTAATATTTAATCAATTGTTTCCCATTGATTTGATGGAGGTTTTAGTTTTTTTTCAGACCAAAACAAGAAGGTGTCGACCCATGGGGTCGACCCTTTGAGGCTCTGTCCAAAACAGAACCTGTTTTATGCACCCTGCCTGAACGGGTCGACTCCTGGGGTCGACCCATTGAAGGGTCGACCCCAAGGGTCTGTTGTGCCCCTGTAGTTTTGATGATCTATAGTTTTGATGATATCAAACATTATGAGTCACAAGTCTATACAGTATATACTTCCATGCATCATCACTCTCAGTATAGTCTGGACAGAAGTGGGTCGACCCCCCTTCCAGATGGGTCGACCCCCCAGATTCGCATGTCTATACATTGGATGTGTCGCAGACATAGCAAGTCTGTACATTGCTCTCAAGTGCATTAAGCTGTCTCACGCATATACATAGTCTGTACACTCATTGCCAGCATGTTTGTACATCGCCTTGGGCATGGCAAAGTCTATACATTGCTGCATTGCTCGCATAGACAATGTCTATACATTGGTTGTTGCATGCACGCATTCAAGTCTGTACAGCCTGTGAGGTCCGTCTCACTAAGCGTCTCAAGTGGACTTGAAGTCTATACATTGGACCATCTTACTTAGCGTCTTTGTGCATGTTACACACTCGCAAGTCTGCACATTGTGGCACGCATAGTCTGCACAACGCTTTGTCAGCAAGTCTGCACATTGCTATAGCACGCATGCAGAGTCTAGACAGTAATGGGAAAGTCTATACATCGTGTTGCATGCACGCATTCAAGTCTGTACATCACATTGCATGCACGCATGTCCAAAGTCTATACATTGTGAACTTGCAGCATTAGCACAAGTCTGTACAGCCTGTGTGCTTCACATCGTAATGTCTATACATTGGCCAGCTGCACAAACACTGAGTCTGCACATCATCATGGTTGCCTACATTCTATTATGCTTGAAATTTGACGCCCATCAAAAGGGGCGTCACTTCTGAAACTGACGCCCAGGAAGGAGGCATTTTTTTGTTTTGCATCAATTTATCAAAGTCTAGACATCGTCTGGTTGCATAACGCATAGTCTGTACATGATGCATTGTGCTCTCATGCTTTAACACTAGGCATTGCAAAGTATGTACATTGGTTGCACATTGCACTCCAAGTCTATACCTTGCTTCATGCACAAAGTCCATACATTGGGTGCTGCATGCTCACCAAGTCCATACACTAGCAAGTCTGCACATTGTCACAAGTCTATACATTCTTTGCAGTTATGCTTGTGCATCACTTTTACAAAGTCTATACATCCATTTGTAATGTTCATACTTTGCTTGATGCATTCTGCATTACACACTTCAAAGCATGTACATCATTGTCGCATGCATCTAAGTCCATACACTACTTGGTGACCTGCATGTGGACTCATTATCATTGTGCATACTTTGCTTGATACAGTCTGCATTACACCTACTCAAGTCTATACATTCAGTCTTCTATAGAACATGAAAGTCGATGCATGCTCACACATGTTGCATGAATGAAGTCTGTACAAGCTGTTAGTCTTAAACTGATAACTCTATCTATCTGACTGACAGGTACTCTTCGTGAAGCTTAATGAAGGCATGTGATCCGAGGATAAGGGGAGTACCAGGATCGTGACACGTATATTGAAGCAATCTTGAGATGCTGCCACGTGACCAAATGATTGGGCGAGAAATGTGGAAGACACACGCCCTATCTGCTGCTCTATATATATGAAGCCTCTTCCTCAGAAGAAGGTTGATCGAAGCAGAAGAGCAGAGAGTGAACTTCAGCCTGCACGATCCACAGAGAAGAAAAGTAGAGAGCCACCGAGAGCAAGAAGAAAAAGAGAGAGAAGAGAAGAGCAGAGAAGAAAAAGAGAGAGAAGAGAAGATTGAGAGGATGAGTTGAGAGAGCTTGACTGAATGTTCCTCAGTCTCTTGGTTCAGATACCAGAGCTGAGTTTGCTCATTGCGAGCTATATTCCCTTCTGGGATTTCTTAAATTCATTTGCTTCTGTTTTGTTTTTCAAACTTTTGTTTTCAAGCTGTGTGTCAGCGGTTTGTAGTGGATGATTCCACTGGACGGGTAAGCTGTAGTCCCAACGGTTTGCAGAGGTGTAGCCTCTGGACATGTTAAGCTGTAATTCCTCAGCGGGTGAGACTTGGTCTCGGACAGCAAGCTGTGAAGCTCAGCGGTTGTAGGATAAGCTGTATTGCCCAACGGTTCAAGCTGTGAGTCAGCGGAATCCACACTCTAGTTGGAGTGTGGGGTGGATGTAGATCTCTGGGTTGAGATCGAACCACCTTAAAGTTTGCTATCTACTGTGTGATTATCTTGTGGACCTTGTGATTTCAGTTCGACTGTTCGAATCATTGTAGATGATTGCTTAGGTCCGCTATCATTGTGATCTACTTTGTTCTGATATTAGTGTGCTCATTCTGTTGTTCAACAGCTGCTCTTTTTAATTCCGTATTAGAGCTCATTTGTGTTTTTCAATTAGGCCATCGACTTATTCACCCCCCTCTAGATCCACACTTCGTGGTGACAGAGTGCTTCCATCTAACATAACAGTTGGTATCAGAGCCTAACTTTTCTACAGGGACTTACCGCCCGAAGAGGAAAGGCACAGATGGATGCTAGAGGGATGATCGCTGAAGGACACTCAACCACCAAGCCCCCTTTCTTTGATGGATCGAATTATGCATACTGGAAGAACCGTATGCAAGTCTTCTTGAGGGTGAAAGACTACGAGATTTGGAAGGTAGTCAGTAAGGGACCTTATGAGCTGTCCCCTAATGAGGATGTCTAGACCAAGGAAGAGATCAGAAGGTCCACTTTGAACTAGAGCGCCATAAATGCTATCCAGTGCTCTCTGCACCCCACAAAATTTTCTCGTGTATCGGCTTGCAGTTCAGCTAAGGAGATATGGGATGCACTGGAAGTTATCCATGAAGGAGCTTCTCAGGTTAGAGAGACGAAGGTGAATTTCCTAGTGTCAGAGTATGAAGCATTCAAGATGAAGCCCAACAAGACCATCAAGGAGATGTACGCTCGATTGACAATCATTACTAACGGTCTCAGAGGTCTTGGGAAGACACAGACAGAATATGATATAGTAAGGAAGATTCTGCGTTCCCTGACTCATGTTTGGCACACCAAAGCTATTGTGATGGAAGAGTCAAGGGATCTGCGCAACATCAGGGCAGATGAGTTAATTGGTTCGCTGATGGCGTATGAAATAAATCTGCCAAAGATAAAGGAAGCTGAGAAGAAGAAGAAACCAATTGCTCTGAAAGCTGGTGCCAGCAAATCCAGCAGATCCAGCTCTAGTGGATCATCATCCGAGGAGAGCCTGACTGGAGAAGATATAGAACGTAATGAGATGGCAATGATCACCAGGGAATTCAGGCGGTTCCTCAGGAAAGAAGGAAGGCGATTCAGCTGAAGGAACCATGGTGGCGGCCGACGGGATACAAGGTATAAATATAATCCTGCAAAGAAAACTGAAACTAATACATGTTACCAATGCAGGAAGACCGGCCATTTGAAAGCTGATTGTCCATAGAACCAGAAGCACAAGGACAAGTCCAAGAGAAAGAACACTAAAGGGAAAGCCATGGTGAGTACCTGGAGTGATGAGGACGAAGGCTCCTTCAGCAGCAGTTCAGACAGTGAGGGAGAAGCTGAAAAGCCCATTTGCCTTATGGCAACAAGCTCTGAAGATAGAGAGGAAGACTCAGATGAGGTATCCTCTCGATTCAATAATTTCACTATTATTGATTGGGTAGATGCCTATCATGACATAGCTGATAAAGCAGATGATATCAGAAAGGAAAATAGGCATCTAAGAAGAAAGATAAATTCCATGCAAAATGACACAACTCTAACTGATAAAATTGCATGCCTTGAATCAGAGAAAAATAAACTGAAACTCACATGCTCTGAAATAGAAGAAATCAAGCATGAGTTAAGAGCCTCTAAAGAAGATAATGAGAGGTTAGAAAAAGAAACTGATGAATGGAAATTGAAAATTCAGAAATATGAGAGTGAGATGAAAATTGTGAGTGAAAAATATGAAGCTGTCCTAAGTGTGAACACCGAACTGAAGAAATCCATTGAAGATATGCAGAAAGATAATGAGGACAAGCTGAAAACTATTGAGAAAATGACCCAAGGTTCAGAGAACCTAAATGCTTTGTTAGGGTCAAAAGTCAATTTCAGGAGAGAGGGCCTTGGATTTAATTCTAGTGCAACAAAAAGTTTTGGAATGAAGACCATTTCATTTGTAGCACAAAAAGAGAAAGGACCTCTGATTAACATGAATTCAAAAATTTCTTTGAACAAAACTGGAAATCTGAAGAAGCCCAGTGCTAAGGAGAAGGGCAAACAAAAGATTAGTGAGCCTAGTAGAGCTGGTACATCCAAGCCAAATTCGAAGTCTCAGTCTCAGGTTAGGGGTCAGCCTACACATGCACATAAACCCCATGTTAAGGTCACCAAGTCTCCACCACCACCACCATCTCAGAAGAAGACCCAATACACACCTGTGAATAGGTCAGCAGAGTCCAAGGTGCAAGGGAGACAGAATGCATTTAGAGCACAACCCAACCATTTCTACCAATCTAGAGCCCAGTCCTACTACACTGCACAG
Organism: Amorphophallus konjac; assembly: GCA_022559845.1. Lineage (NCBI taxonomy): Eukaryota > Viridiplantae > Streptophyta > Magnoliopsida > Alismatales > Araceae > Amorphophallus > Amorphophallus konjac. Next base: position 71,483,675 of record CM040128.1, on the reverse strand, counting down.
TCAACCTATCCAAATAGGTCAGGGTGGACTAGGACTCAGGGAAGGTTAACAGGTCATGGTCATCAGGGTACACAGTCTTATAGACCTTACACCAGAAATTTGGTTGGTGGGTATGGCAATTGGACACCTAGGAACCAACACTTCTTCAGCCAGCCCAAAGATTACTATGGCCAAAGTTTCATGAATACACCCTGGCCAAGGCACTGGCACAGAAGTAACAACACTGTCAATAATCATGCTGGTGCAAATAAGAAGAAAAACAACAAAAAGAAATATGGAGCATCCACTGAACAAAATTCTTTTAAACAAATGTGGATTCCAAAAAGTTTGCTTTCTTGCTTTGCTTCTATTTCATCTGCTCTGGAGCCCAATCAGACGTGGGTTCCAAAATTCTCTACTTGATTGTGTGTGCAGGTATGCCTGGCAGCCAAGAACAATCTGTGATACTTGGATAATGGCTGCTCCAGGCATATGACAGGAGATAAGGCCAAGTTCTGCATGCTGACAGAGAAACATGGAGGCCTTGTCACCTTTGGTAGCAACACAAAGGGTAAGATTGTCGGGACAGGTAAGGTAGGTAAGTGTACTACCTGTTGCATTGAAGATGTCATGTTGGTTTAAGGTTTAGCATATAACTTACTTAGCATCAGCCAGCTATGTGATAAAGGATATAAAGTTCTTTTTGACTCTCAATGCTGTAAAGTTTTTGAACCTGATTCCGAAATTGTTAAATTTTCTAGTAAAAGAATAAATAATACTTACATGATAGACTTAGATGATATACAACATTCTAACCTATGACATACTGCTAGCAGAGAGGACTTAGCATTCTTATGGCATCGTAGGTTAGGCCATGCTAGTTACACAGTATTGCATAAATTGAATAAGCACAGCATGGTTAGAGGACTTCCTGAAGTTTCCTTTAAGAAAGAAAATAAACTTTGTGATGCATGTGCTCAGTCAAAGTTAACTAGAAAGTCATTCAAATCTAGAACAGAAAATCTGTCTTCTAAACCCTATGAGGTAACACACATGGACCTCTTTGGACCAACCAGGTCTGTCAGCTTATCAGGGAGGAAGTATGGGTTTGTCATGGTAGATGACTTCTCTAGGTACACTTGGGTATATTTCTTATCACATAAAAGTGATGCATTCACAGAATTTCAGGAGTTCTGTCTTAAAATAAACTAGAAAATTGAAAATATTTTAACTGATCATGGAGGTGAGTTTGAAAACTCACAGTTTGATGATTTCTGCAGGACAAATGGAATTCATCACAAGTTCTCCTCACCAAGAACACCCGAGCAGAATGGAGTTGTGGAGAGGAGAAACAGAACCTTGGTGGAGATGGGTCGTACACTCTTGGTTGAAGGTGGTCTGCCAAGGAAGTTCTGGGCTGAAGCAGTAAATACTGCCTGTTATGTAATTAACAGAGCTATGGTAAGACCTTCTACCCAGAAAACACCCTATGAAATCATAAAGGGTAAGAAACCTTCAATTGCTCATTTCAAGGTTTTTGGTTGCAAATGCTTTATTCACATAAATGATAAAAGAGACCTTGATAAATTTGAACCTAAAGGTGAACCAGGAATTTTTCTTGGTTATTCTGAAAACACCCGGGCATATAGAGTGTATAATCTGAATTCCAAATCTGTTGAAGAATCTCCACATATTGTTTTTGGTGAATCTTTGGTAAAGACTAATATTGGTCAATGCAGGAATGAAGACAATGGTGATATTCTGAAAGAAGGGAATCCTGCAGACAAATCTGAAGATGAGGAAGAAAATGAAGAGCTTATTGGAGAAGAGCCTACAGTTCAGGGGGAGGTAAATGAAAATCATGATGACGAAATTGTCAACATTATATATCTGAAAGATCATCCTGTAGATAATGTAATTGGCAATTTGCATGACCCTCCTAGGACTAGAGGCCACTTAAGAATTCAAAATGAACTGAATGCATATGTTTTTGTATCACATGTAGAACCCAAGTCCATTGACTGTGCTCTCAAGGATGTGCATTGGATTAATGCCATGCATGAAGAGCTCAATCAATTTGACAGGAATAAGGTGTGGCACTTGGTCCCACCTTTTGATCATGAGACAGTCATAGGGACTAAATGGGTCTTCAGGAATAAAACTGATGAATCAGGGAATGCGATTAAGAATAGGGCCAGACTTGTAGCTCAGGGGTATAATCAGGAATTTGGAATAGACTTTGAAGAGTCTTTTGCCCCTGTAGTCAGGTTAGAAGCAATCAGAATTTTATTCGCTTATGCATGTTCCCTAGGAATAAATCTTCAGCAGATGGATGTAAAATCTACTTTCCTGAATGGGGAAATCAGTGAGGATGTCTATGTGAGGCAGCCTCCTAGCTTTGAATGTTTAGACTTCCCCAATCATTTTTATAAACTTCGTAAAGCTCTCTATGGTCTTAAGCAAACTCCTAGAGCTTGATATGACAGGTTGAGCAAATTCCTCACAGATAAGAACTTCACAAGAGGTGTAGTTGATCAAACCTTGTTCACTAAGGTAAGTCATTCAGATATTCTTATTATTCAAATTTATGTGGATGACATTATTTTTGGGTCAACTAACCCCAAACTGTGTGAGGAGTTTTCTCAGATTATGACTAATGAGTTTGAAATGAGCTCAATGGGCGAGCTCAAATTATTTCTTGGACTGCAGGTGACACAGTCAAAAGATGGAACCTTCATCTCTCAGTCCAAGTACATAAGGGATTTACTGAAGAAATACAAGATGGACAACCTCAAAGAAATAGCTGCTCCAATGGGTACCTCGACCAGCTTAGATGAAGATCCTCAAGGTAAACCAGTGGACCAAAAGCTATATAGAGGTATGATCGGATCCCTTTTATATCTTATAGCATCTAGGCCTGATATTCAGTTTGCAGTGTGTTTATGCTCTAGATTTCAGGCTAGTCCTAAAGAGACACATCTTAAATCTGTGAAAAGGATTTTTAGGTATCTACTAGGCACCCAAGAGTTTGGTCTTTGGTATCCTGCCAAGTGTGAGTTAGAACTTCTAGCCTACACTGATGCAGACTATGCTGGGTGTCGAGTAGAGAGAAAGAGCACTAGTGGCTATTGTCAATTCCTTGGTGGCTGTCTAGTAACTTGGGCATCTAAGAAGCAACACACTGTAGCTTTGTCCACAGCTGAAGCTGAATACGTTGTAGCTGGTAACTGTGCAGCCCAAGTACTTTGGATCAAGCACCAACTGGCTGATTATCAAATAAAACTAGAATGTATTCCAATTTTATGTGATAATACTAGTGCCATATGTTTAGCTAAAAATCATGTTCATCATTCTAGGACTAAGCACATAGAGATCAAACACCATTTTCTTAGAGATGCTGTTAATAAAAAGGAAATTGAATTGAATTTCATTGAAACTGAAAAATAAATTGCTGATATCTTTACTAAGCCACTAGGGAATGAAAGGTTTAAATTTCTTAGAAGAGAACTTGGCTTGTGTAAATTTCAGCATGATGAATAAATTCTCCGATGGTTTAAATAAACTTTGTGGTTGTTGAATGCTGCATCAGACCATGCATGCATAACATTCATATTTTTTTTCTACTAGGCATCACACATGATCATCATTGCATATCATTCAGCCATGACTGTGTCTAAGCTCTCTCTCATCTAATTCTTACCATTCATTTGCAAAACCACATGCATATAGACAGGGGGAGTATTGTTTGAAATTCAAAGTGGTCATCAACTTTATTGAAATTCAAATTCTTTGATCCTGAATGAGTTGAGTATGACAATATGGCAATCTGTTAGTCTGTTCAAATTCTTAAGCAATAGAAAACAGACCTCTTCCTTTATAAGAATTGTAATTGCTTAAAGACTGACTTAATGGTTTAAATTTTATAAACTTCAGAGTTTAAAGATTGCAATCAGTAAATAAGAATGATGATAATTGATAAAGCTCTCAACCCTCATTTCATTACATGTCAGACAAAGTCAACTGTATCTGAAATCTGAAATCTCACCTGAAATCCTGTTAGAGAAGGCTAAGTTTGTGTATTGTCCTTAAACAAGTCATTCTGAATCAAATAAAGGACAGTTAAGAAAATGTTGAAAATCTTGAAAAATATTTGAAAAATAAATGTTGGCAGAGCAATGACTGGTAAAACACTGAGAAACTGAGTGATCCATCAAAGAAATGGACAATACTTAAGTCATGAGGTGTATCAGTTATCTCTGTATAAAAATGATCAAAACAGTAAGGTGGTTTCACTGAGTACCTGGGGGTAACTGGCGTCTGATAAACATGTACCCTCACACAAAAAGGTGTAAATCAGCTTTATTGAAATTGATCATAGGCAAAATGGTTCATTATGTTGAGTATCTAGGGGTACTGGCGTCTGATAAACGTGTACCCTTACGCAAAAAGACAAATGATACATGAATGCCCTTAATGAAATAAAATTGAAAATGCTGCTCCTTCAAAAGAAAATTCAGATATGTCAAACTGTTTAATTTCAATACATGACCCGGTATCTCCTAACAATTTTTACTGAGTCTAAGAAAGTAAGATATTTTTGAAACAGAATCTCGCATGCTCAAATGTGATTTTGGTTTATTGCTATTATCTTGCACAGAAAACTTATCCAATGATTGTAGTGTATGAACTCTAAATTCTATAACCTTTAAACCAGAACTCTATCTGAAAGCAGTTTCTAAATTCATATGACTGAAGACTCTGTGCTTTAGTATGCTTATTCCTGAACTACTTGTTCAGAATGCCAGTCAGATGATTTCTCTTGTTCCTTCCCTTGTCATTTCTTTCCCTCTTCTTTGTTGATGGCAAAGGGGGAGAATCTATTGTCCGTTTGTTGAATTCCAGGGGGATGGTATACATTGTTATGGCAAAGGGGGAGATCTTGTTAGAACTTGCATTGGTCATTTCATCTCATAGCATGCATTCGGAGTCAGTGTAACTCATAGTGTTGCCATCATCAAAAAGGGGGAGATTATTGTGCCCCTGTAGTTTTGATGATCTATAGTTTTGATGATAGCAAACATTATGAGTCACAAGTCTATATAGTCTATACTTCCATGCATCATCACTCTCAGCATAGTCTGGACAGAAGTGGGTCGACCCCCCTTCCAGATGGGTCGACCCCCCAGATTCGCATGTCTGTACATTAGATGTGTCGCAGACATAGCAAGTCTGTACATTACTCTCAAGTGCATTAAGTTGTCTCACGCATAGTCTATACACCCATTGCCAGCATGTCTGTACATCGCCTTGGGCATGGCAAAGTCTATACATTGCTGAATTGCTCACACAGGCAATGTCTATACATTGGTTGTTGCATGCACGCATTCAAGTCTGTACAGCCTGTGAGGTCCGTCTCACTAAGCGTCTCTAGTGAACTTGAAGTCTATACATTGGACGGTCTTACTTAGCGCCTTTGTGCATGTCACACACTCGCAAGTCTGCACATTGTGGCACGCAGAGTCTACACAATGCTTTGTCAGCAAGTCTGCACATTGCTATAGCACGCATGCAGAGTCTAGACAGTAATGAGCAAGTCTATACATCGTGTTGCATGCACGCATTCAAGTCTGTACATCGCATAGCATGCACGCATGTCCAAAGTCTGTACATTGTCAACTTGCAGCATTAGCACAAGTCTGTACAGCCTGTGTGCTTCACATCGCAATGTCTATACATTGGCCAGCTGCACAAACACTGAGTCTGCACATCATCATGGTTGCCTTGATGCCGTAGAAAGTCTATACATTCTATTATGCTTGAAATTTGACGCCCATCAAAAGGGGCGTCACTTCTGAAACTGACGCCCAGGAAGGAGGCATTTTTTTGTTGTGCATCAATTTATCAAAGTCTAGACATCGTCTGGTTGCATAACACATAGTCTGTACATGATGCATTGTGCTCTCATGCTTTAACACTAGGCATTGCAAAGTATGTACATTGGTTGCACATTGCACTCCAAGTCTATACCTTGCTTCATGCACAAAGTCCATACATTGGGTGCTGCATGCTCACCAAGTCTATACACTAGCAAGTCTGCACATTGTCACAAGTCTATACATTCTTTGCAGTTATGCTTGTGCATCACTTTTACAAAGTCTATACATCCATTTGTAATCTTCATACTTTGCTTGATGCATTCTGCATTACAGACTTCAAAGCTTGTACATCATTGTCGCATGCATCTAAGCCCATACACTGCTTGGTGACCTGCATGTGGACTCATTATCATTGTGCATACTTTGCTTGATACAGTCTGCATTACACCTACTCAAGTCTATACATTCAGTCTTCTATAGAACATGAAAGTCGATGCATGCTCACACATGTTGCATGAATGAAGTCTGTACAAGCTGTTAGTCTTAAACTGATAACTCTATCTATCTGACTGACAGGTACTCTTCGTGAAGCTTAATGAAGGCACGTGATCCGAAGAATAAGGGGAGTACCAGGATCGTGACACGTATATTGAAGCAATCCTGAGATGCTGCCACGTGACCAAATGATTGGGCGGGAAATGTGGAAGACACACGCCCTATCTGCTGCTCTATATATATGAAGCCTCTTCCTTAGAAGAAGCTTGATCGAAGAAGAAGAGCAGAGAGTGAACTTCAGCCTGCACGATCCACAGAGTAGAAAAGTAGAGAGCCACCGAGAGCAGAGAAGAAAGAGATAGAAGAGAAGAGCATAGAAGAAAAAGAGAGAGAAGAGAAGATTGAGAGAGATGAGTTGAGAGAGCTTGTCTGAATGTTCCTCAGTCTCTTGGTTCAGATACCAGAGCTGAGTTTGCTCATTGCGAGCTATATTCCCTTCTGGGATTTCTTGTTTTCATTTACTTCTGTTTTATTTTTTGAACTTTTGTTTTCAAGCTGTGTGTCAGCGGTTTGCAGTGGAGGATTCCACTGGACGGGTAAGCTGTAGTCCCCAGTGGTTTGCAGAGGTGTAGCCTCTGGACAGGTTAAGCTGTAATTCCTCAGCGGGCGAGACTTGGTCTCGGACAACAAGCTGTGAAGCTCAGCGGTTGTAGGCTAAGCTGTATTGCCCAGCGGTTCAAGCTGTGAGTCAGCGGAATCCACACTCTCGTTGGAGTGTGGGGTGGACGTAGATCTCTGGGTTGAGATCGAACCACCTTAAAATTTGCTATCTACTGTGTGATTTTCTTGTGGACCTTGTGATTTCAGTTCGACCGTTCGAATCATTGTAGATGATTGCTTAGGTCCGCTATCACTATGATATGCTTTGTTCTGATATTATTATGCTCATTCTGTTGTTCAACAGCTGCTCGTTTTAATTCCGCATTAGAGCTCATTTATGTTTTTTATTTAGGCCATCGATCTATTCACCCCCCTCTAGATCCACACTTCGTGGTGACAGAGTGCTTCCATCTAACATAACAGGGTCGACCCCTGTAAACCAGAACCAAAACTTGGTTCTGTTTTGGGTTCTGTTAGCCTGAGGGTCGACCCCTGTAAAACAGAACATGAAAATGATTCTGTTGGGGTTCTGTTTGCCCGAGGGTCGACCCCAAGGGTCGACCCTTTCTGGTGCGGGGCGGCGCCGTCAAAAATGACCTTCGTAAAAGCACGCCAAAAGTCCTCTAACTCCGGTCCTAAAGCCCCATATCACTCTATGACTTGTAGATCTTGTCCCAGGGCTATCTTTTGACTGTCCTAGAGGCATAAATACATGTTGTTGAGTTGTAAACCCGGTGGAACCCTAATGTTCATTCGTTATTTCTTGTAGGTGAAAAAAAGGGGGGAAACGAGGTGAAGCTCTTGCAAGGTCGATATCATCTACATCCGTGAAGATCTGGAGCTTGTGGTAGAAGAAGAAAAGAAGCGTCTTGAGGAGAGGAACGAGATGATGCTGGGATCGTGATCATCCGACTCCGAACCGAGAAGAGCTGGATCGTTTTGTGAAGGGGAAGCTTTGCATTTCATATATGCTCTTTGGTTCTATCTTTAGATGTTGCTTTGGGCTGATTGTATCCATTCTAAGCTTTCTACACATTTCTAATCGAATATTCTTGTTTGTGATTAGCTTAAAGTTTGGGCTTATTATTTCTATTCAATTTTTCAGGTGAAGAAGAAAATGGAAGAAGGAAAAAGGGAGCATCACAAGGAGAGGAAGAAGATGATGTTGAAATCGTGAACATCCATCAACAAATCAAGGAGAATCAGATTTTATTGAAAAAGGGGGAGCTTTATTCTTGATGCATCTTTCTAGTTTCCATCTACAGAATATGTTTGGGGGTCATAGCATATGTTTGTCTTCGCTTCATATACAACTGCATGAATACTTTGTGTGGGTGTTCGGAGAAAGGGTTCTCCGAGTGTTTGTGTTGACGTGTATGCATCAATTTGTGCGGAGTATATCCGCATGTGTGCTTGGACGTACTTTGGGGTGTGTTCCCCGTGTGTGTTTGGGAGTTTACTCCCGTGTGGTTGTATAGGCATCGGCCTACCAGTGTGTGTTTGGGAGTTTACTCCCGTGTGGTGGTGTAGGCATCAGCCTACCCATGTGTGTTGGAGCTTGGCTCCGTGTGTGTGTGGGGATTTATCCTCGGGCTATTTTTATAGCAGTGAAGCCTCACCGGTTTGGTGAGGGGTGGACGTAGGGAGCTCGTCGTGGTCCCGAACCACCTTAAAAATCCCCGTGTCTCATGGTTTGAATTGTGTGATTGTGTTCACTTCAATGTTATTTGTTTATGCAATCGTGTGAGCTCGGCGAGATTGAGTGAATTTTTTTTAAATCTGTTTAGATTAAATTCCTCAATTTTAACAATCTTGTTAATTCCGCTGTGCGCTAGTTTGTGATTTTTATTAGACATAAGTTTTAGTAGAAGGATCTATTCACCCCCCCTCTAGATCCGTGTTCCTACACTACGGGACCCAACATTTATAAATATTATTTATTTTTTAAAAATAAATTAAAATTTGAGATGAAAATAAAATCGTCCCAAATCCATCCCAAATTTGGGACGGATTAGGGATAGATTTTAAGTTCATCCCTAATCCATCCTAAATCTGGGGCAGATTATCATTCCATCTCAAATGATTATTACCATTATTTACTTTAAAAAAATTGAATTAAGATTTGAGATGGAAATAAAACCATCCCAAATCCAACCCAAATTTGGGACAGATTAGGGATGCCTTTTATGTCCATCCCTAACTAGAGATGGAAAACAATATGTCCCTGATCCGTCCCAAATTTGGGTCGGATTATCATTCCATCTCAAACCATTATTCCCATTATAAATGAAATTGAATTAACATTTGAGACAGAAATAAAATCGTACAAAATTTAGGATGGCTTGGGGACAGATTTCTATTCCATCCCTAATTAGGGACGAATTTTTTTTTGTCCCTATTCCGTCACAAATTTGGGATAGATTAGGGATGAAAATTCATTACGTCCCAAATCATTATTAACATGATTTTTTGATTACAAAAATCATTCGTATATTTGAGATAGAAATAAGACCATCTCAAATCCATCTTAAATTTGGGACGGAATAGGGATGGAATTTTATTCTGTCCCAAATACTTTTTAACGATAATTATTATTTTAAAAAATTATTAAATATTTAAGATAGAATAAGAATCCATCCCTAAGTCGTTCCAAATTCGTCCCAAGTTCGTCTCTAATTTGGGACAAAAATATTTCCTTTCTAAATCCATCCCAAATTAAAGATAGAATTTGAGATGGAAAAAATATATCTCTAATTTGAGACAGATTTTGGACGAAAATATTTCTGTCCCAAATTGGAGACGGACTTGGGATGGATTTGGGCTAGAAAATATTCTACCTTCCTTCTCATTTTTAACAATCGAACTTTTATCAAAACTTAAATCAAATGATTAGAATTAGATCAGTGGTAAAAATTACTACCAGATGTTAATCATATTTCGATCGGGGATACATAGATTTAGATCGGGAGCAAATCCAACAATTGGACCATCTTCAAATGGCTTAAATCCAATGGGTCAGGCTGGCCTGTGGGCTGAACTTAAATCTCGAGTCTAGCCTCTAGGCTGAACATAAATCCCGAGTCTAGCCTGTGGGCCTAGCCGGGTCAGGCTTTTAGGCCCGACTAATTTTCCAATGGGAAGAAATGGGCCATGAAGCTTTGCCCTAAATTGGGACAAAATCGCAGGCATGTTCGGCCAGCCCAGCTAAAAGCCCCTGGACCCTTAGTCAGGCCCACCACAAGAAAATGAGGAGTTTCCGACGGACAGTTTCTGTCAAAAGAATTTTCGTTGGAAAAATTGTTTCCGACAGAAATACGATGGATTTCCGATGGTGTTTCCGTCGGGTATTCATTGTCAGAATTTTTCGACGGAATGACTATCCGTCAAAATTTCGTCAAAAGTTTCCAACGAAATATTAGTCGACGGAAATTCCATCTTAAATATTTTGCGACGGCCTAAACTATCTGTCTGCAATTCCGTCAGAATAAGTTCCGACGGAAAGCAAATATGTCTGAAATTACGTCGGTAGTTTTATTTTTTTAAAATTAAGTTCCTAAAGTTTCTGACGGATTATCTAATCTGTGGGTAATTCCGTCAGAAAGTACGTCCGTACATTTAATTTTGTTTTCCAACGGATCATAAATCCGTCAGGAATTCCGTCTCAATATTTCCGACGAAAAAACATTCGTCAAAAATTCCGTTTGAAAAAATAATAGTTATATATATATATATATATAATTTATAAAAAACATGTTTAAATAAAATAACACATAAAATCTAACAACCACAGACAAAACCCAAAATATATAAGAAACAAAATACATCATCAATTATTAATGTTATAATAAAATAAATAATAAAGAAATATCATCTGCATCCTCCATGTCCTCATCCTCTCCATCCTGCTCGTCTTCTCCATCGCCACTCGCTAGAGAATCCTATATTAAAAAAATCATAGCATTAATTATGTATTAATAAATAAATTAAATATTTTACTGATTGTATAAATTCGGCTCAGATATAATATCAAATCGACAATTTTAATACCGAACTCAAACTGAGGATTTGGATATTTAGATTCCGTCAACTCTCACCAGTCACTTTTACCTCTCAAGTCGTGTTGGAATGATCAGCATGTCGATCAAATAGGTATTTTAGATTTTAAACCCCCAAACCTAACTTCTTTAATTTTAAATTAAGTTTATTTAGAAAATACACTTCTGAGCATCAGGCTCAAACCAGGTATCCGATTTGGATTCTGTCAGCTCTAACAAGTCACTTTCACCTCCCATGTCGTGTTGGAACGATCGACACGCCGATCAGACCGATATTTTAGATTTTGGAGCCCTGAACCCAACTTCTTTAATTTTAAACTAAGTATATTTAGAGAATGCACTTCTGAGCGTCGGGCTCAAACCGGATATCCGATTTGCATTCTGTCAGCTCTCACAAGTCACTTTTACCTCTCAGGTCGTGTTGGAATGGTTGGCATGCCAATCAGAGTCGTATTTTAGATTTTAGACCCCCGAACCCTACTTCTTTAATTTTAAACTAAGTGTATTTAGAGAATGCACTTCTGAGCGCCGGGCTCAAACTGGATATCTGATTTGGATTCGGTCAGCTCTCACAAGTCATATTTACCTTTCAAGTCGTGTTGAAATGATCGACACGCCAATTAGACCAATATTTCAAATTTTGGACCCCCAAACCCAACTTCTTTAATTTTATACTAAGTGCATTTAGAGAATGTACTTCTGAGCGTCGGGCTCAAAGTAGATATCGATTTGGATTTCGTCAGCTCTCACAAGTCATTTTTACCTCCCAAGTCATGTTGGAATGATCGGTACGCCAATCAAACTAGTATTTTACATTTTGGACCCACCAGCCTAATTTTTTATCTGAATTATTTTAAACAAATTTAGCTTTGAAAACTAACTTAGTTCTGAATTGAGTAATTTGAGCGTCGAGCCCAAATCGGATCTCCGATTTAGATTCTGTTAGCTCTCACAAATCACTTTTACCTCCCAGGTCGTGTTGGAACGATCGGCACTCCGATCAGACTGGTATTTTAGATTTTGGACCCCCGAACCCAACTTCTTTAATTTTAAACTAAGTGTATTTAGATAATGCACTTATGAGCACCTGGCTCAAATCGAGTATCCGATTTGGATTCTGGCAGCTCTCACAAGTCACTTTTACATCCCAAGTCGTGTTGGAATGATCGGCATGCCGATCAGACCGGTATTTAGATTTTGGAACTCCGAACCCAACTTCTTTAATTTTAAACTAAGTGTATTTAGAGAATGCACTTCTGAGCGTCAGGCTCAAATCGGGTATCTGATTTAGATTCTGTCAGTTCTCACAAGTCACTTTTACCGCCCAGGTCGTGTTGGAATGGTTGGCACATCAATCAGACTAGTATTTTAGATTTTGGACCCCCCAACTTCTTTAATTTTAAACTAAGTGTATTTAAAGAATGCACTTCTGAGCGTCGGGCTCAAACCGAGTATCCAATTTGGATTCTGTCAGCTCTCACAAGTCACTTTTACCTCCCAGGTCATGTTGGAATGATCGACACGCCAATCAGACCGGTATTTTAGATTTTGGACCCCCAAACCCAACTTCTTTAATTTTAAACTAAGTGCATTTAGAGAATGCACTTCTGAGCGTCGGGCTCATGCCGGGTATCCGATTTGGATTCCATCAGCTCTTACAAGTCACTTTTACCTCCTAGGTCATGTTGGAATGATCGACACGCCGATCGGATTGCTATTTTAGAATTTGGACCCCCGAGCCTAATTTTTTATTTGAATTATTTTAAATAAAGTTAGCTTTGAAAACTTAGCTCTAAATTGAGTAATTTGAGCGTCGAGCCCAAATCGGATATTCGATTTGGATTTCGTCAACTCTCACAAATCACTTTTACCTCCCAGGTCGTGTTGGAATGATCGACATGCAGATCAGACCGGTATTTTAGATTTTGGACCCTGTTGACACCCGTTTTCAGCCTACAAGTTATGTTATTTCTCTTATTCACTATTTATGATACTCCCAGTTATCCATTATTTTGGAGTCTCCTTTGACCATATTTCGAGCCCATTTCTTGACCGTTTTTCTAGCCCATTGAGCTTTGGAGGCCTTTTACTTCAATTCTCCCACTTTCGGGTCTGTTCGGGCGATTTGGAGGGCCAAACGGACATCCAGCGCAGCCCTGCATTCTCCCTGAACGCGGTCTTATAGGAGATCGCGTTCATGAGAACGCGGTCTCCGGAAGACCGCATCACCATTTTTTTTAATTTAATAAATTCACCTAGAACGGGGTCAGAACGCGGTCCCCTAGGAGACCGCATTCACCCAATTATTTTTTATTTTTTATTATATTATTTAAATAATGCTATGGCTGGGGTTTGAGTGAAACCGCACCCATATGGCCGCGGTTTCAGACAAACTGCGTTCTCAAATCTCCTCTCCCGGGCATCTCAGGGTTGCATCGACCCCGTGGGCCTCCTGCGTCGACCCCAATTGACCCCTTCGTAGCCGCAGTTCTGGCATAGCCGCGTTCATGAAGCCGCGGTTGATCGACCAACCCCATTCCCGAACAAAGTCCAGAACACCCGTGGCTCTGTTTTCTTCGCCCAAGGACTCTCTGGGATCCCTATCTTGCACCGATTTCGATGAAGATAGGCCTCCACTTTGATTCTAATCATTCCACGATGCTTATCCTCACTATTATCTCGAGTTTAATCATAAAAATCTCCGAAATTTGGTGTTTATCACAGATTTAAACCCTAGGGTTTCTGCAACCTCTATTTAAACCTACCGAGTTCGCATGCGCGATGGGGGGCTCTTTCTCGGTTCGGGGCGAAGCCATGCTATGACGCCGACTCATATCTTCAACCCCAACCTGAAGAGGGAAGTATCAGCTTTGTTTTCCAACGTTCAGGGCTTTCTATCTCTCTTTCTTCTCTTAGTTATTCGCTCCCACTTTTCCAAAATCATCACAATCTGCACTTTTCTGCACTCTACTGCATTTTTCTCCATTTTGCACGGCATATTCCCTCAGTTATACTGCGTGTTATTTTCATCTCTTTGTTCTATTCTCATCACAATACACACACCTATCTTTTGCACCCATTTATAGGGGTTAAAAACCTCCCCCCGGTGTATTCTTCCCCATTTTCTAACACTATTTTATGCAATCCGGGATTGGTACTACACTTACATAGTTCTAATAGATTTTTATCCTTGTGTTTGAGTTTTTTTTTGTAGGAAAGCTAGGGAAGGTGAGGCCCTCTTCTTCTGACCGGCAGGAAGGCGAGGAGGTCAAATTCCAGATCGTTTCTCGCATCCCTCTTCCACGCGCGATCATGCTTTAGTGGTCTCTTCCTTGGACCACATCTTCTTCTCTTTATTTCCAAGGTACGCAACGTTGTCACGTTCTTCTATTAGTCCTTTGCGCTGTTATCTTGGTGGCGATCATGATTTACTTCTATATCTTCTTTTCCCTTTTCTTTGTTCATATTGTTGCATGTTTATGCACATATTTGTGTTGGGGGCGGGGTAGATATAACTATCTACAGACCCCCGAACCCAACTTCTTTAATTTTAAACTAAGTGTATTTAGAGAATGCACTTCTGAGCGCCGGGCTCAAACCGGATATCCGATTTACATTCCGTCAACTCTCACAAATCACTTTTATCTCCCAAGTCGTGTTGGAATGATCGGCACGCCGATCAGACCCATATTTTAGATTTTGGACCCCTGAATCTAACTTTTTTAATTTTAAACTACGTGCATTTAGAGAATGCACTTCTGAGCACCGGACTCAAATCGGGTATCCGATTTAAATTCTATCAGCTCTCATAAGTCACTTTTACCTCCCAGGTCATGTTGGAATGATCGACATGTCGATCAGACTAATATTTTAGATTTTAGACCCCCAAAACTAACTTCTTTAATTTTAAACTAAGTGCATTTAAAGAATGCACTTCTGAGCACCGGGCTCAAACCGAGTATCCGATTTGGATTCCGTCAGCTCTCACATGTCACTTTTACCTCCCAGGTCGTGTTGGAATGATTGGCACGCCGATCAGACTGCTATTTTAGATTTTGGATCCCTCGGCCCAATTTCTTATCTGTATTGTTTTAAACAAAGTTAACTTTAAAAACTAACTTAGTTCTGAATTGAGTAATTTGAGCGTCGAGCCCAAATCAGATATCCGATTTGGATTCCGTCAGCTCTCCCAAGTCACTCTCATCACCCAGGTCGCGTTGGAATGATCGACACGTCGATCAGGCCAGTATTTTAGATTTTGGACCCCCGAACCCCAAGTTATGTGAATTATTTTAAACAAAGTTAGCTTTGAAAAGTAACTTAGTTCTGAATGAGTAATTTGAGCGTCGAGCCCAAATTGGATATCTGATTTGGCTTTCGTTAGCTCTCCCAAGTCCCTCTCATCACCCAGGTCACGTTGGAATGATCGGCACGCCGATCAGGCTAGTATTTTACATTTTCGACCCCCAAACCCCTGTTTATGTGAATTATTTTAAACAAAGTTAGCTTTGAAAACTAACTTAATTCTGAATTGAGTAATTTGAGCACCGAACCCAAACCAGGTATCCGATTTAGATTCCGTCAGCTCTCCCAAGTCACTCTCATCACTCAGGTCGCGTTGGAATGAACGACACGCTGATCAAGCTAGTATTTTACATTTTGGACCCCAGAACCCCTAGTTATGTGAATTATTTTAAACAAAGTTAGCTTTGAAAACTAACTTAGTTCTGAATTGAGTAATTTGAGCGTCGAACCCAAATCGGATATCCAATGTGGATTCCGTCAGCTCTCCCAAGTCACTCTCATCACTCAGGTCGCGTTGGAATGATCGGCAAGCCGATTAGGCCATTATTTTACATTTTGGACTCCCGAACCCCTAGTTATGTGAATGATTTTAAACAAAGTTAGCTTTGAAAACTAACTTAGTTCTGAATTGAGTAATTTGAGTGTTAAACCCAAACAGGGTATCCGATTTGGATTATGTCAGCTCTCCCAAGTCACTCTCATCACCCAGATCGTTCTTTTGATCGACACACCGATCAGGCTTGTATTTTACATTTTGGACCCCCGAACCCCTAGTTATGTGAATTATTTTAAACAAAGTTAGCTTTAAAAACTAACTTAGTTTTGAATTGAGTAATTTGAGCGTCGAGCCCAAATCAGATATCCGATTTGGATTCCGTCAGCTCTGACAAATCACTTTTACCTCCTATGTCGTGTTGGAATGATCGACATGTCGATCAAATCGATATTTTAGATTTTAGACTCCTGAACCCCTAGTTATCTGAATTATTTTAAACTAAAGTATCTTTAAAAAGTAACTTAGTTTTGAATTGAGTAATTTGAGCGTCTTGTTACTTTAAATCTAAATTCATGTATATTCATTGATTTTAGAATTGAGTAATTCTGCCAAAATAAAAATATAATAAACTCTCACCTGAGGGGGCTGTGTCGTGGTCATGGATGAGATGCCATAAGGGAGAATTCTCGCTCGGGAGAGGAGGCAAGCGAGTGACTGCAACATAAAATCCTTCTGGCTCGACTTCTCTGTCCTTAAATGCCGCTGCAAATCAGACATCTCCACTCGGACGATGTCTCTGACGTCGCTGGGAGAAGTGCTAGAGCCGGGTGGGGGCATACTAAAGGCACTGCTACTGGTCTAGGCAATGCCTGAACTCACACACGATGATATCACCACACTAGTCTCCAAACTCTGCCCAAAACTATATAGCTGATCTTTCGTTGGTATGCCAGCTGCTGCCACCCATGCCGCCGGATGGAACTCCGACTACTGTGCGTCTCCTTCCCCGTACTTCTCTGTTACATGTTTGCTATATGTTTTCTACAAATTGAATTAAAAATTTTGTAAATTTCATATGAATTAATCATATTTAAATGCAAAGAAAAACTTGTATATGTATATAAACTTACCACTACTGAGCGGGCTCTCTCACTGACAAACTGGTTCGTCCCCTTCTTTTTTTGTGTTCTGTCGAACACCTCTAGGAACGACGGAGCTCGATTGAGCTCCACGGCCTGTTTTACAATTCACAGTAAAAAAATGATATATATATATGAATAAAATATATGAAGATAAATTGAAATATTACTTACCAATTTTTATTTATGAGTCACGAAAGAGACGGACCCACTCGTATGCACATTTACTTCTGGTTGTAACGCCCTATTTGCTGCGGCTTTTTGGGACTTTTCTATCCACTTGGGCTCGGCCCATTTGTCACAAATAGCTTCCCAATACTCCTTCCTCATCCAAAGAGGGTGGTGCTCCTTCCACAGCTGTCGGTCTTCACTCCCACCAGCTTTTTTCTCAGCCCTTGCTCAGGCCTCATGCAATGTCTTTCGGTAATTTGTCTGCATAATAACCTCCCAGGCAGAACGAGCTCTCGCCACGTCCTGTCCACTCGTGAACTGATAAGTCCGCTATAAATAAATTAAGTTATATGGGTTATTATACTGTTCTGAATTGAGTTTGGGAAATACGTGACTTAAATGATTAGATTAAATTATACTGTGAACATGTCGATCAATAAATCCCAGACGCTCATCGAAAATTCTTTGAAAGACATTACCGGCCCAGGAACATGTGTAATTACTAGTCTCATAGAATGACGGACAACCCCGGTAGGTTCTAATTTATCACTGTAATTACAAATGTTAAAATAGTTGGCATTACCCAATTGAAGGATAAATAATGAATATAATTCATAACCATATAAATTTACTCGGAGATCCAGCACAGCAGACGTCCATCATGGGCCCCGCCTCTCTCGCCCTCATGAGTACTGCCGAGGGACTGTTGCGGCTGGGTGGAGGAGCCGACAGGGGTACTAGCGGGAGGTGGTAGAGGTGTGCCATGCATAGCTGGTGGGAGGGCACTGGGGCCTGTAAGAATTAAATCACATAAGCATAACATTTAATCAAATAATATTTGGCTATAAATTGAAAGAGACATACCTGTACTATCGAGGGACTATTGCGGCTGGGTGGAGGAGCCGACAGGGGCACTAGGGCCTGTAAGAAGTAAATCACATAAGCAAATGGAATATAATCAAAGAATATTTTTCTAGAAATTAATATATACATACCTATAGCGGGAGATGGTAGAGGTGTGCCCTACACAGCTGGTGGAGGGCACTGGGACATGTAAGAATTAAATCACATAAGCATAACATTTAATCAAATAATATTTGGCTATAAATTGAAAGAGACATACATGTACTACCGAGGGACTGTTGCGGCTGGGTGGAGGAGCCGACAGGGGCACTAGGGCCTGTAAGAAGTAAATCACATAAGCAAATGGAATATAATCGAAGAATATTTTGCTAGAAATTAATATATACATACCTGTAGCAGGAGATGGTAGAGGTGCACCCTGCACAGCTGGTGGGAGGGCACTGGGGCCCATAAGAATAAAATCACATAAGCATAACATTTAATCAAATAATATTTGGCTATAAATTGAAAGAGACATACCTGTAGTGGGAGGTGGTAGGGGTGTGCCCTGCACAGTTGGTGGGAGGGCACTGGGACCTATAAGAATTAAATATCATAAGAATAACATTTAATCAATTAATATTTTGTTATAAATTTAAATAGGCATACCTGTAGCAGGAGATGGTGGGGGTGTGCCCTACATAGCTGGTGAACCGACACTCGGACCTATAATAAATAAATATTTTAAGCTGATATATAATTAATACACTTATATAATTGGGTAAGACTCTGATGATGATGATGATGATATAGCTAAATCAGAGAATAAATATACCAGTGCCCGAAGTAGATGTCAAATAGGAGAGAGTAGAGCCCCTCCCACTGCCCTGTCTCCTCCCACTCCCACTACGACCTCCTTGGACCATCACTTTATTAAGAATAATAAAATTAATGCATATTAATCGACACAATTATATAAGATTTATAAATATATTTAAAAATTATGTAAAAATATATTAATATCTTACTAAATTATCAAATATTATCCATTTCTTCTTCAGATCCTGATGATATATCTAACTCAGCCTCATCTTCGTCATCCGTAGTAGCCTCATGAGATTCAAAATCCTCATCTTCATCGGACTCCTCCTCCCCTATAACATCAACATTTAGGTTCGTCTGATCGACTTCTTCCACTTTATTTCTCACATGTAACGACAGTGGCTCATCAGAATCGTCCAAATGAAGATGTGTGGAACCTACAACACCAATTTCGTCTAAGTGAAAATATTCGACATTGGCATCCTCTGAGACTGTTTCACTCAGATTCAACTCATAAGTGGGAAAAAGTCTTGCTTTAACCCTACAAACTGCCCACCAATCTTTATTCTTGGACGATTAATAGCTTGAATAATACACTTGTTGGGCTTGTGCGGCCAAAATGAAAGGTTCATATGTATTAAGTTTAGACCTATGTTTGACATCGACAATTCCGTATGTTGTGTCATGTCGAATAGAATTAGGATCAAACCAATGACACTTGTCTTGTCCCAAATACTGCAATTCTATGACTTCCTCAAGAATACCATAGTAGTCTAGTTCATTTTCATTGTATGCACTTCTCTTAACACATCTGGCGTTGTTCATCGTAGACTTATTTTGTCCATAATCCCTCGTGTGAAATCTGTATCCATTCACAATATATCCTGGATAGGCACGTGCAACTTTTGAGGGACCATACCTTATCTCATGTACTCTTTCATCAGTAATAAGACCATGTTAAACCTATATGTAAATCAAAGTAGTTAAAATATTAACATTTACCTCAACAGAAGTAAATAGGAACGTATAAATTCAACGATCGACACTAACTCGATATCTCAGCCATCTAGCAAAAAACTTCTCGCGTTCTTTTTCAACCTTTACGTCCTAGATATTTGGATATTTTTGTACTAATTATGAATCAAATTGTCTACAATATGAATACACTACTACCTTAAATGGCAAGAAGAAGGATAAACAACTTATGTACATAAGGAAATGTGAGTTAATAACTTACTCAACATAGGGTTCAATCTCAATACAATTCAGAAGAATGTATATCTTTGCGACGTACAATTCTCTATCTTCGAGCGTCCAAGTCAAGTAATGTCTGAACGCACGTCCAAGATGCTTAAATATAGAGAGCCGATCAAACGAATCAGCAACTCCCCCATCATCATTACGTGGAGGTCGAGTACGACGAGTTTGAATCTCTGGCTCAAAGTACATCGAACAGAAGTTTAAAATTTCTTCAATAACATAGGCCTCAGTAATCGAACCCTCCACCTTCGCCTTGTTGCGAACTTTCATTTTTTTAATTCATGCATGCACCTACAACAATAATTCGGATGGCAATGACATAAATATCGTACACATGTAGCGGCCAAAAGGGTAAAACTTGTCACATACCTCTTAAATGGATACATCTATCAAAATTGTACTGGCCCTCCGACTCTAGCCTCGTATGGCAAATGGATAATAAGGTGCTCCATCGAATCGAAGAATGTCGGAGGAAATATCTTCTCTAACTTGCAAACGGTCATGACCACATTTTCTTCAATAGTTTGCACATCCCGAAGTCTGAGTTCTGATGCACATAAAATTTTGAAAAACTAACTCAACTCGATCAGTGCTCCCCATATAGGCTTCGGCAACAAGTCACGAAATGCAATGGACACCAGCCTCTCCATGAACACATGAAAATCATGACTTTTCAATCCACATATTTTCCCCTCATTAACATTCACACAACGGGCTATGTTGGACACATATCCATCTGAGAATCTCAACTGTTTCAACCACTGGCAAACTTCTTGATCTGTGTATCACTAAGCACATAAGTTGCTTTAGGCTGCTGTCGCGGGGGTTTTTTATGCCGGTGACCGGGATGAGGGAAGGAATATAGCGGCAAAGGAAAATATGAGAGTTTGATGTACCTCGGGTATTCTCTTTCATGGCCGTAGGCCTCTCACTGCGGTACCGGGCACTCTCCTTTTACGGAGAGTCAAGAGGGGTCGAGTGGCACGAGAAGTTTCTGGGGGTATAGGTTAACAGGACAGGGGTGTGGGCGTGCCAGTCGATTTCTCAACAATCACCTATGGAACCAAGGGTTGACCGGGGAAGCGTCGCCAGGATGCCGCACGTGGGCTCGGAAGATCGGGCGACACGTGGATAGAAGAGGTTCCATGGGTGCGAGTGCGCAGACGATTGTGGGGAATCGTGTACTGGACGTCTTTCCCCATCGATCGTAACCAGTCAGTGTTTATTTACATCAGATTGAATCCGAACACCTTCATTCCATGCTAGAGAGAAGTCTGTATATATATCCGAAGCCACGGGTGGAGGGCCGAGAGCATTTCGCGGCTATGGGCTCGCGTTTGACTGGGAGGTGTTTGTTGGGGTCAGGGATACTGGACACACACGCCGAGTGGTGCGGGGGAAAGATGGGACCCAAATATGGATGTGGAGACATGCATTCAGGTGGTAATACATTCTATGAGAGCCATGTGGGCTTTACAGGTGAGCTGAAGTACAACCGACACAAGCCACGGGACAATCCCGACATGTGGGTTGGTCCTCGGGTCAATGCGTGATGAGGCGGATATCCGCGTGTTTTACAGAGGCTCTCCTCAAGGATCTGGGAGCATGTCTGAACTGCCGAGGGAGGGCTAGACTGGGTGGCAGAGAGAGATACTGATTGTCGCCTGGAGGAAGGCCGGACGCGGTTCAGGATGAGCAGTCGGGTACGGGTCCTGAGGGGCGAGTATCTTCATGCTGGGGAGTCTAGGCCGGCCCCGGGAACATGGCTATCGGGCCAGAGTCCGGCTAACTCGAGTCATTGGTCAGAGCGGTCGGAGGCCCGCTCGGGGCGAGCGGTGGGCACGTGATTCCGTGTCAGAGGTAGGTACGGCGTCACGACGTCATGGCGTATGTATGGCCATCGCAGGTCGTCATACGCGAGCAGACCCGGGATGCGGGTGTGTTTGCCATTGTCATAGCGCCTTACGTGTGATGGAGGTGGGCTTGTATGAGATGGCTAAACGCCGTATGAGGGAATTGCGAGCGACATGCCCTCAGTGTGTACAAGCCGATCAACAAACCAACGTCTGGGTGTTCTATAAGCTCCTTGCGTCTGTCCTTGGTGTCTGTGCCTATGTCTGGGTGTTCTATAAGCTTGATGTTGGATGCCCCATGTCCCTTGAGCTTATAAGGGGTGGAATTTATAGGGGAAGATGAAAGTCTAGGGAAGGGTTTAGGCGGACTTGGTTGAAGGCTAAAACTGGTCCGGGTAAACCCTTGAGAAAGCATTTTTTTGTCACGGAGTGGGGGAGGGAGGGTTTAGGCTGACCAGACCAGGGGGCCGATCTGGTCCGCCTTAACCCCTCCCCCAGGGGGTTTAGGCGGACCAGACTGGGGGTCCAGTCTGGTCCGCCTAAACCCCCACCCATGGGGATTTTACGCGGACTGGAGGGCTAGTTTTGAAAAAAAGTTTTTTTTTGTTACAGGCTGGGGTTTAGGCGGACCAGATTGAGCAGTCAGTCTGGTCCGCCTAAACCCCTAGGGGTTAAGGCGGACTAGGCGCTGGGTTGGGTTTTTTCATTAAAAAAACTTTTTTTTGTTTAATGAGGGTTTAGGCGGACCAGCCCAGGGGGCTGGGCTGGTCCGCCTAAACCCCCCAGGGGGGTTTCGCGCGGGCTAGAGAGAGAGAGGGGGTCCCCCTCTATAAAATTGGGGTTTTTTACTAAATTGGGCCCACCTTGAATCAACGTGACTGCGACAAGACAAAGGATACGAGCTTGAATTGGCTGGCTAGACGCTCGTGTACGTAGACTGAGGAGATTGACTCACGTGCTTCTATGTGATCTCGGGGCTCCGTTCTTCGTGACTCCTTCTACCTACGGGTATGCCGATTGATTCCTACATGAGACTGGGATTGGGAAGGGCCATGGGACCCTTGGACTGAGAAGAGGGCGTGACCCCCAAGGGGGTTCTCCCTCCCTGGGGCGCGGCCGTGCCCGAGGTGAACTCCCCTCGGGTGGGCCGTAGCCCCGAGGGATGGCCCTCAGGGGTCTCGTTCCATCGTCTGGGGGTGTCCATTAAAGCACGGGGGGCTCTGGGATGCTGAGATTGGCCTGTGGGGGCTTGTTGTTGTCGTGTCATAGTTGCCGCTCACAAGGTGTTCAGGGAAATCCCTGACACACCTTGGGTTGTCGAACGGCCTGGGTAACTGGCTGAGGGGCCTTGGAATCAGCCTTAGGCTAAGGGTAGGAGCTTACATAAGTCCGGAGAAGGTGCTTTGGGTGAGTGGGCCCTGCCTTGGGGGTATATGCCGCGTTGTAAAGCAGGTTGACAGGGTAGCCCCGGGTCACCCCGGGAGCTGAAAGTTTACGGCTCATCGCCGCAAATATGAGGATCGAGGTGTTGGTTGGAAATGGTTACCTTCTCCACACCGGCTTAAAACTCCCTTCAAATCCCTTTTACTAATATGAATATGAAGGTAAACCAAATGGGAGTAGAAGGGATAGAGGGATGTAAGTGTGTGATCGCCAACAAGATGCCAGACGCGATGAACACGCCATACCTTGCAAAAGAAAGGAAGACACTCGCCTTTAACCAGCACTGCAGGGATGCGCGGCCCGTGAAGAACCACCTTAAGGATGCGCGGCCGCTCGATAGACCGCTCGTCAGTGCTGGGGTGGAACGCGGGATGAAGTGCGATGGAGGAAGAACGGTTCAGGACCGGCCGCGGGAAGACAACGAATGGTGCAATATCAGCCGCACTTCCCTTACGACGGATAGGATGGAACCGCCCAACGCCACCACACCTTAAGATGTGAAAGCTCAACCTCCACCCTTTCTGGCCGGCCAGAAAGGATGGGCCTCGTGCTAGTGCGTCGCTGACTTGCAAAGAAATGTAGAAAACACAAGAAAAAACTCAATATTAGAACTATGAAGCGTAGTAACTATAAGGAGGAAGAGAAATAAACATAAAGTAACTGGAGCAGGGGATACCTGGGAGTTTTTAAATCCCTAGGGGCGTCAAAAAACATAGGAGGGTGTGTGTAAATGGTGTATGAGAGTAGAGAAAATGTAGATAGAAGAAGCAATGATGCATGCAAATAAGAAGAGAACGATGGGATTAATGAAACAAAGACACAAACAACAAGATACTCCCTTAAACCGGAGGCCTGGAAGGACGTAGAAGGCCTCCCTCCCTGGTCGTAGGTCACTCTAGAATTCGACAGGGCTTCGCCGACCTTGAAATCTCTCTCTCTCCCCCCCTTCTCTCAAGCTTAGCCTTAGGGGTCTATTTATAGAGCCTTGAAAGCCAACCTCAAAATTAGGGATCTAATGAATTTTAGGTCAAGATTATTAAAGATAAGTTGTAGATAATCGAATTATCTCCCAACCAGAAGAAACGGCACCCAATTTGGTGGGACATCCGCGGAGAAAATGATGGGAGAAGTTGGGGATAAAACCACGGGTAGAGAGCGAAAATCTGTTAATTCTTCAGAAATCGGGCAGATGAACAGTCGCACGATAGACAACTCATCAGGTTGGGAGGCTACATCTTGGTCGTCCATCCCTGTCAGTGGAAATTCAATAAATAGACAATATTATTCAAATACCCATCGAACAGACCGAAACTATCACCATTGGACTCTCATAAGATGAACGGCTGCTGGTAGACCTTCCATCCAGAAGAGCGGACAATGAACAACCGCTTATGTCCTGTCGGTGATAAATCAAAATGGATTAGATAATTAGATAATTATCTGAAAACTGACGATGTTAGGACTCTGGGAGAAGAACGGCTAAGATCAGACCGCACAATGAGGTAGAACGGCTATATCCCGACCGTATGTCAGCTCGTCGGTGGAAATTCAAAAAATCAACTAAATATCCAAAAAATATATGAACGGCCCAAATTCAACCGTCTATGTGATGAGCGGCTGGAGACTGACCGTGCAAGCCTAGATGTTTAGAATTTCTAAAAATGTGAAAATTAGGTAAATCCAAGGCCCATTAAGCCCTGAATTGAACAAACCCGGCCAGGGAGGGAGGCTACCCATAAAATAGGCCCAAAGATGTTGCCTGGAAATAGCCCAACGAGTAATGGACAACTCGAGGCATCAATAAATGAGAGTAAGAGAAATGATTCAACTTATCGGTAAAAAATAGGTGTCAACAGATGCCCCTCCTTAACGTCCTCTTTGTAGGGGAGCGAGCGGAGGTGAAGCGAAAGTGAGATGGAACATGGAGATGAAGCAGAGATGAAGTGGAGCGGACTGAAAAGTGGGTGTTAAGGTAAAATGACACCCGTTTTCTCGCCAATGAGCGATAGAAATCTTCCGAAAATCTCTAAACCACCCACAAGGAATAGTTAGACTAAAAGCGATCCCAATCTGGAGGAACTAAACTAAAAAAGAAGGAACACAAGATCAACCTCATGGGGGACACAATCCAGCGGACCAATGAGGAGACCAAAACAGTAACGAAAAGTAAAGAGATAGACTAAAAACTCCAGACGGGGGACTCTTAATCAACCAAACCAAGTGAATCGACCAGAGAGAACCTTCCAACTCATAGTTGAATTGTTCCTCTTACTCAAACACTTAGCGCATAGCCATCCATCACTGGTGGGACATTTTCAGGCAGACGATGGGTCAAGAATGCTCAAAAGATGCGTAGATGCATGCTGGGCTAAAATAAAAGAAATCATTAAAATAAATGCGAAGAAAGAATAAAATATAAAATACTCGAGAATAGTATTGCTAGACCGAGGCAATTAGGGTCAGGACACTATCCGCAACCACGGTGTGCAAGATAGAACCATCGTTCCCAAATTTTCCCAACCTAACGGCCTATCCGATGATTAAACACATGAACTTGGATCATCATCATTTTTGTTAAAGGGGAACATCAGATCCTAGAACACGTAGATAACCAACTGGTTCTCGAGATAATATAGCGTAATACCATATAGTAATGCAATAAGGGACATAGGGATAGAAGGCCATACCTGACTTACCTGTGCAGGCGAAACGGCATGCTTTTGGATTTTCATTTTCAGATTTTTATGGATTTTCATGTATAAGATAAATAAGCAAGCATAAACATAGCAAAGATAACATAACATAACGATCAAATGAAATGGGAGACAAATGCAACATAACATAACCACGGCCAACGAGCACATATGCAAGGGCATGAACAGAAACAACATGCGTGCATGAACGCGGTGTGACAAGATAACAACGCGGTGGGACAACACACGGTTGGGACAAGGACACGAGGGATAACCACACGGTTGGGACAAGAACATGAGACACAAAGGGACGACTAACAATATATACAAGACAACTAACAACATGTGGTGAGGTACAAAACAACACGGTGGGACATAAACACGTGACAAGGACACGGGGGGACAAAAGACATGATAAATATCCACTTCAATCAACCCAAGATCATATGAAACAGAACCGCCAGGTTCATAATCGTGAGGTAAAGCCCTCTCATAAAGATATGATCAAGTTCAAATAGGCTGAGAAGAACGTGAGCTTCAAAATAGATCGAGAAATAAGATTGAAGAAGAGAGAACATATTGAAGATATGGATAGGATGCAGAACGAGAAGATGAAGAGCGGAAACTTGAACACCTGCAACCTGCACACTTAGCAAACAGATTACGTATCTGTCCTTACACAAATACAAATGCATGAAAAAGAAGACACATTTTTTTAGATATTTTTTGGATTTTCAACAATATTTGGTTTTTTGGGGGGGGATTTTTGAAGTATTTGATTTTTTTAGAATTTTTGACGATATCTCTTTTTTTTTGGAGTTTTGGAAATATTCAATTTTTTTGGTTTCTTTGACGAAAACAAACTGCAGCACCCAAAGATGGGCTTAAACTACTGGTCAGGGACCGTCGTTCCTACCCTTCTCATTAAATGCTTCCCTTAAGCCAGGCGTGCATGTAAGGGTGGCTTACCAAAACCAACCGCTTCTAAAGAATGGTGCCCCTACTAAGGCCATACCCGAGATACAACCCAGCCTAAGTGGGAGAAACAGAAAAAAATTTGGAGACAAGCTTCGTGCAGGATGGGAGATATCAAGGCTCGAATTCTTTCTAGGGCACTACCCCTCAAAGAGGTAGTATGTTGTGCCGGGGCTTTATGTCTTTGATTTTGAGACCCATATTTACAAGGCACGCATGCGACTGGGCTCATGACGTCCCGCAGGGAACTGTATTGCCACTCTTGCCATGCCTTTGATTTCCATGATTTTGCATTGATTCATTTTCTCATTTTGGTAGCCCTTATTGGCCAAATATAGCGTGAAAGCTCACTTTTGAGGGTCAAGACTACCCCTATTTGAGACCTCTCCCGTATTAGGGAGGGCCTAGGTTAGTCATCTTATCCATCAATCTCTTGCCCCTGCACTCGGCCGAACAGAGAAAAGAAAAGACCTTTGTGCATGCCCATAAGTATGGCCAAAGCAGCAACGGTGTGCCTTAGAGAGATAGGCTATGGCTCGCCGTGTAGTGTGTGAAAAATCTATACTCAAAGGTCACCCTCAACAATCAGGGAAAGAAACTAGACTCCTAACACGGAGTTATCACCAGCCTAAGGGATGTTGCAGAAGCGAACTCATTTTTTTTTTGGACTAAGTTAACTAAGCAAATTTCTAAAAGCCACTTAACCATGTTGAGGAATAGCATTATAAGCACGCGCAGGAATAAATAGGAATATTAGCAATGACAGCATATTTCTTGCACAAAATAACGATACCTTTGCAAATCCATGGCGTGGAAACTGGCATCCTGAAGCGATCTTGATCATCGAGCTTTGATCAGCACGAGCTTTGTATTCCTCGCTTGTCAGGGTAAAAGGGAGAGGATAACAAGGACTTGAAGATTCCTCTAGATAGTGGAGCGACAGACACCAAACTGGACGAAGAAGAATAAAAGGAAGAGAGACGAGGGCTAGAACTCCCTCGTTAAGGCACAGAGGCCCTGATAACAAGGAACCAAATATAGAATGTACAGTGATTAACTGAGATCAAGGCGGACTAAAGCCTCGAAAATAGCAAGAGAAAGGGTGATGACCCTGAAAGGGTAAGGAAGAAAGAATAGAAAGATGAGAATAAGAATCATCTGACATGGTCGGGGAAGAAGAATGAAATTCATCTGCCAGGGGCGGGGAAGAAGTGACATGATTGCTCGACAAAGTCGGGAAAAAGAAATGGAAACCATCCGACCAGGTTGGGGAGGGAAAGCGATGGCCGCCGGAAAAAGTTGGGGAAGGATTAGAAAAATCACCTGACAAGATCCGGGAATGAACACAAGAAACCCCCAACAAAGTCGGGAAGAAATGATGAGAAGTGGCCTCTAGATATACCCGGAGAGGAAAACTAGAGGATGCCCCTGGATCAGGGGAAGAGGAGGTCATAGGCCGGGACCTAGAATGGTGAGGATAGGAGAAGATGGTAGAAGTATGGTCAGGTGGTGGAAAGTACACTACCCAAGGATAGGAACTGAGCAAAAGAAAAGATGAATGGACAGAAGAAGGAGGTGGAGTGAGTCCCCGAATACATAACTGTCGGCCCTTATACTTACGTCGCCGCCTCTTCTTGGCAGAAATCTGCTTTCAATAACTCCACCTGGCATGGACTCGGGCCTTTGAGGCTCTTGATCTAGCATGTCTTCTGAAGTAATGGGTCCACCTGGCAGACGACCTGGCTCGACTATGAACATGCTGCTTCATCGGGGTGGTTGCCCCTAGACATGCGGTGCTAACCATAGATGGACATTCTTGAATAAACAACTCCTCAACTGGACGAAGACCGAAATAACATGAAGTTTTGTTGATTGGCACCAATAGCTTGAGATTAGGCATCTCCACTCGATAATCAGGCATGAAGTATAACTCCCCTGTTAGAAGTGCAGGACGGAACTGAGGGAGGGTGATGTGCGGCGTTGACGTGGCCGCCTCACCAATAAGCTAAGGGAGATGAGACAGAAAATGCAGAATGCCCCTGGTCAATCTCGAAGACACGGCCAATTGCCTCTTGAATGCTGAATTCATTAGACTTCTGGCGGTCGTGTGGGTTAGCACCATTCGGGTGGAAAACTCTTCTAGGCCAGTGAACTGAATAACAATCAAGCGAGAGGTGATAACAACATCAACAGTGAATTCTCCGGCGAACAAAGAGATTGCCACCGGCCTCGCTCGAGAAGAAACTTGTACTAGTGCTAAGGAGCTTGCTTTGACAGCCATCTTCATAACAAGTGCAGGCTGATTATCCCCAGAATAGCCAGGGACCAGGACTCGGATCGGCATGCGACAAATGAAATCTTGAAGCTTGGAACACACAGTCAAAGCCTGACTCGGCTCATTATCTCCCTGGGGACTAGACCCGAGGGGCACCAAAGGTAGCGCGCACCCGCTCCGTGGGGTTGAAATATGTGGGGGAAGGGGTGGAGAAGGCTTGGAAGGTGGTGGTGAAGGTTTAGAAGGCGTAAGTGGTGGTAAGGTCAATGTGAGTGGTGTAGGGATTACGGCGATGACAGGCTCTAGTGGAGGCAAAAACAAAGGTGGAGGTGGAGGTGTAGGTAAAGGTGAAGATGGAGGTGTGGGAAGAGATGAAGGCAAAGGTAGGGGTGTGGGCGTAGGGGTAACTTGCTCAGGTTCGGATGATGACGGCGAATGGAGTGGCATCGGTAGCGGGGATGGTTGTAAAGGTGACGGAGTAGGGATCATTATGAGGGGAGGTGATGACGGTGATGGTGATGGCAATGGGGATAATGGAGGTGGCGATGAGGGTGAGGGTGAAAGTAATGGTGGAGTGGGTGAAGGAGAAGGAGAAGGAGGTGAAGGTGACGGTGAAACGGAGGGAGCGGCAGGTGGCGACGCTCTTCGACGTATCATTATGACACGTCGAGCGGCCTTGGGAGCAAGAGTGGTGATGGAAGTAGAGTGTGAAAGAGGGGTATTTGCCTGAGCAGAGGCTTGGGTAGGTGAAGGAGATGGGATAGGAGAAGGGATAGATAACGGAGCGGGTGCTTCATCAACTAAAGAATCACAGGGATGCCCCTGGTCTTGAGACGGAGACGGTTGCCTGGGCGGCGCTTGCTGCTGTTGCTGCTATTTGTGAAGATCAAAAATAACCTGATGTATGACAGTCTAATCAATCATCCTCTTGTCTTCCAAGCTGTAAACAAGCTCCCGAAACTCGGGGCAGTCCTCAACCCAATGTCCCAGTTGACGATGAAATTCATAGAAATGGAGCAAATTCTCGACCGCGGGTCGGCAAGGCATAACCAGAGGGAGTTGCAAACCATGAGTGGCCATCAAAGCCCTGAAAATGTCTGTAAATGATTTCAGCAACGGAGGGTGAAGAGCCTGCTTTGGGCACGGTGGATGCAATGGAGGTGGTTGCCAGGATGGAAGTGGGGGTTGCGAAGGCAAGAGCGCATGGTCACTAGTGGAAGGACCTGGTGGAGGCATGCGTGGAGTGGAAAGGGAGGTGGGAGGTATGTAGACAGCATCCACATGCTCAGAGTGTGGTGTCTCCTTGACCGGGGTTAAAGGTTCACGCGGGTATGAAGAAGCGGAAGGTTGACTCGTGGAGGGTTGGTATGTGGAAGAGTATGTGGAGGTATATGGGTGTGCGGGAGCGGAAGGCCGACTCATGGAGGGATATGAGGTGGAGGGCTGATTTATGGAGGGTTGATATGTGGGAGGTGATGGGTAGGAGGCGTATGTGGACGTAAAAGGTGAGGGAGACTCGGGATCAAGGGAACTTAGGAGTTGTTGGCAGATGAAGCGGGCTCGGCTATATAGTTGTTGCCATGAAGTGATATCGTTCAGGGCTGAGATGCATTTGAGCTCGGGCGTTGCATTAGAAATAACCATCTTGATTTGTTCGCCCTCTGGAATATGCCCTGGAACTTGCGCGGCCAGGCGACGCCAGCGGTCGAAAAACGTGGGGAATTCCTCGTCGGGCTTCATCTTCTCTTGGGCCAAATCTACCATGGAGTACTTGGGCCCCACCTGGTCTTGGTACTGCTGAATAAATCTTGCTTGGACGGCTTGAAAATTCACTACTTGCTCTTGCGGCAATGAAAAGAACCAATCCCTAGCTGGGCCCTCTAACTACAGACCAAACAGATAAGCCATTAAATGTTGGTCATACCGGAACTAGGCCGACTCATACAATAACTCCTTCAAATGCACGTAGGGGTCACCGACTCCACCATAGCGACGATAAGCTGAAATTTGTGAACGTGGTGGGAACTGAAGACCTTGAAAGGCAAACGGGACATCCAAAGAAGTTTGGGGATTAATTCGGCGCTGCAATTCATCAAGCTGGCGTTGGGCTTGAGCGATCATCTCCTCGGTGGGAAGAGTCCGAGAAGAATGTAGGCCATCCTGAGCAAGAGAGTGAAAGTTTAGACCAGGATGATGATGGGCCGAATAAAGGGACTCAGCCTGAGGAGAAGGAAAGCCCATTCCAGGAGTAGAGGGATATATGGGCCTGGAAGGATCATGTATGTGGGGATGAGAATTGATTGGACCATCAACAACACGGGCGGGATAAGAAGGCCCGTTAAAAAGAGTAGGCCCATTGAAAGAAGAAGGCCCGTGA
Source organism: Amorphophallus konjac (assembly GCA_022559845.1). Taxonomy (NCBI): domain Eukaryota; kingdom Viridiplantae; phylum Streptophyta; class Magnoliopsida; order Alismatales; family Araceae; genus Amorphophallus; species Amorphophallus konjac. The sequence continues at coordinate 71,451,958 of CM040128.1, read as the reverse complement.
AGAGAATAAGACATGGAAGATGATGGATACTGGACAGAAGAGAAGTGCCCCATGGGAGAAATGGAGACTTTATACAGTGAATTTCAAAGAAATACAAGGAGAGAAACGAACCTAGGATAAATGCAACTAAATGGAGGGACGCAAAGATGAACTAGTCTATGGGCCTAATTAACAAAATGATATGGAGGCAACACACAATGGAGGGAAGAGATGAGAGAAGAATCAACCAATTAACCACCCAAGTTATGAATGATGCGCGAAAATTTTATCAGTTCCCCTTTAGGACCTTAGTGGGTTAATTAATATATGAATTCACTTAACCACAAGGTGCCTAGCCAGGGTAAGAATGGGAAACTGGGTGACTCTAAGGGACTCTCCCTCTCTCACGGGTACAAACCCTAGATTGGTGGATGGTATGGTACAACCTGCCCGGCGTCCGTGTGGGAACCCACGGCTCACGGGGACTTACGGAGGTCCTCGGTAAGGTCACCTAGTCGTCTCCAAAGAGTATGGAGATGAGAGAAAACCCTACCTCGGTAGGAATGCAACTACTGATGGAGAGTGTGTATGTGCCTAAGTGCACCGGAGTGCATGCCAAGTTCTAGCCTAGGTCTAGCAAGCAATGGCAAACAAGTATGAGAAAAATAAACACAATCATGTCACAATATAATGCCAGCAAAGGGGGAGATCAGAACAACACCAAATATCACGAAAAATAATATGGCATGGCAACTAAAATGAGGCTCGTGTGCACTGTAGCACGACAAGGACGGTCTCTGGAAGACCGCGCAAGGAGGTCGATAGTCCTGGGTGGACCGTTCACTGGCAGGGAATGACGACGAATACTGACAGAAAAATAGCTTGGCGAAATGTAAAATCGTACCTGGATGGACAATCTCACGACAGACCGTTCGGGATCTGGAACTGGCCTACATCGACCGCAGAACGTCAATGAAAACTAATAGTGTGAAGGCAGAGACGCACCAGAGCCTGGAATTCGAGCGGCCGATAACAAACCGCCATAATGGTGTACGGGCGGTAGAAGACCGCTGGAAGCAGTAGGGTGGGAGAAGGAATGGCACTGTTCGCAGAGAAGAGTGGTGATCCTTCGGCCACAGAATACAGTGGATGGCTTTGTGAGAACCGCACAAGTTCCAGAGGACACAAATCAAAGATAGACCTGAAAACACTCAAGAACAGGGACTGACAAAACAAAGGAGGGGGTCAGCCAATCACTAACACAATGGGCACTAGATGTCCCACCGTGATCGCCAGAAAATTTGTTGGTAGGAAATGGTTACCTTCTCCACACCGGCTTAAAACTCCCTTCAAATCCCTTTTACTAATATGAATATGAAGGTAAACCAAACAAGAGTAGAAGGGATAGAGGGATGTGAGTGTATGATCGCCACCAAGATGCCAGACGCGATGAACATGCCGTACCTTGGAAAAGAAAGGGAGACACTCGCCTTTAACTAGCACTGCAGGGATGCGCGGCCGCTCGACAGACCGTACCGCTCGTCAGTGCTGGGGTGGAACGTGGGATGAAGTGCGATGGAGGAAGAATGGTTCAGGACCAGCCGCGGGAAGACAACGAACGGTGCAATATCAGCCGCACTTCCCTTACGACAGACAGGATGGAACCACCCAACGCTACCACACCTTAAGATGTGAAAGCTCAACCTCCACCCTTTCCGGCCAGCCAGAAAGGATGGGCCTCGTGCTAGTGCGTCGCTGACCTGCAAAGAAATGTAGAAAACACAAGAAAAAACCCAATATTAGAACTATGAAGCGTAGTAACTATGAGGAAGAGAAATAAACATAAAGTAACTGGAGCGGGGGATACCTGGGAGTTTTTAAACCCCTAGGGACGTCAAAAAACATAGGAGGGTGTGTGTAAATGGTGTATAAGAGTAGAGAAAATGTAGATAGGAGAAGCAATTATGCACACAAATGAGAAGAGAACGGTGGGATTAATGAAACAAAGACATAAACAATGAGATACTCCCTTAAACCGGAGGCCTGGATGGACACAGAAGGTCTCCCTCCCTGGTCATAGGTCACTCTAGAATCCGACAGGGCTTCGCCGTGACCTTGAAATCTCCCCCCCCCTTCTCTCAAGCTTAGCCTTAGGGGTCTATTTATAAAGCCTTGAAAGCCAACCTCAAAATTAGGGTTTCTAATAAATTTTAGGTCGAGATTATCAAAGATAAGTGGTAGATAATCAAATTATCTCCCAACCAGAAGAAACGGCACCCAATTTGGTGGGACATCCGCAGAGAAAATGATGGGAGAAGTTGGGGATAAAATCACGGATAGAGAGAGAAAATCTGTTAATTCTTCGGAAATCGGGCAGATGAACGGTCGCACGATAGACCACTCATCAGGTTGGGCGGCTACATCTAGGCCGTCCATCCCTGTCGGTGGAAATTCAATAAATAGAAAATATTATCCAAATACCCATCGAACTGACCGAAACTATCACCGTTGGACTCTCATAAGATGAACGGCTGCTGGTAGACCTTCCATCCAGAAGAGCGGCCAATGAACAACCGCTTATATCCTGTCAGTGATAAATAAAAATGAATTAGATAATTATCTGAAAACCAACGATGTTAGGACTCTGGGAGAAGAACGGCTAAGATCAGATCGCACAATGAGGTAGAACGGCTATATCCCGACCGTATGTCAGCTCGTCGGTGGAAGTTTAGAAAATCAGCTAAATATCCAAAAAAATATATGAACGGCCCAAATTCAACCGCCTATGTGATGAGCGGCTGGAGACTGACCGTGCAAGCCTGGACATTTATAATTCCTAAAAATGTGAAAATTAGGCAAATCCAAGGCCCATTAAGCCCTTAATTGAACAGACCCGGCCAGGGAGGGAGGCTACCCATAAAATATGCCCAAAGATGTTGCCTGGAAATAGTCCAACGAGTAATGGACAACTCGAGACATCAATAAATGGGAGTAAGAGAAATGACTCAACTTATCGACAAAAAATGGGTGTCAACACGAGGGTGGCCCCGACTTGCTGGAGGGTCGTTGTGGGACATGACTGGTGTGCTAGAGCCGCGGGTTGGCCCACGGTTTGTTGTAGAGTGGCTGGAATATATGCGCCCGCAAGGTGTTCGGGGAAATTCCCGACACACGTGTGTTGGTCGTATATGCGTGCTGCGGGCCGCCAAAGAATGTGGTTGACTTAGTTAGGTCTCCCTTTGACCTTGGAGGGCTGAAGGGAGGTGTGTTGGGATAGGCCCCGTCCTTGTTGTTGGGTGCCACGTGGCGTGGCTTGTAGTTAGAGCGCCCCCGGGTCGGCCCGGGTGCCCGGGTAAAACGCGGGAAAAGCCCACAACTGAGTGATCGGGGATAATCCCAATGAATTTTTGATGTCGCCGTATGTCATGGCCAGCTGGTTGGGACCCTTGGTTGGGCCCAGTGAGTCTTAGAAGGGGCTGGATAGCCTGTGCCTTAGAGGTGTTCGAGAAAATTTCTGAACCCTTATCCCTTAATATTTTGCTAGGAAATTGTCTGGGTACAATAAATGCCCCCCACGGGACGTGCGTCGGAGGCAGAGACGAGGGCGTATGGCTCGTGAGCTCCTCGTTCTGGGTTGTTGTAGTTGTATTTTGACACTTCATGTGCTTTTCTTTTACTATGTTGTATATGTTGACTTTCTGGTATACTTACCACTTTGTGCAATTTGTTTTACAGCTATGGCGAGATTTGGCAGAGATGAGCGAGTTCCGAGACGGGTGGCTCGTGAGGAGTACCACTGGGTGAGGAGGACCGGGCGGCCCTTGCCTCCTTTGGGCCTGCCTATTGTCACTACAGCTAGCATGGACCACCTTGACCTGGGGCGCACGCTGGTGGCTGAGGGCCCCGTCGGAGAGGGGGCTAGCGGAGCCGGGACCGTGGAGCTGGCACGGATTTCAAAGGTGGGTGGGATTTATAGTTATGATCGCACTGGACGCTACTCGACGGAGTTTCCACTGGACCACCATTTGTTTGAGTTCATCAGGATCTATTTCCCGTCTGGGATGGAGGAAGGAGACTCCCGAGTTGCTGGAGAGTGCCGCCGACTGGAGCGGGCGATTCTGGTTGACAGGGATAGCCTGCAAGGGGTCGCCCTCTACGGCTTCCCGAGTTTTTCTATGGACTACTGGAGGCAATGTCAGTTCCCCAGTGTTGAGTGCCTGGGTTTATTCTATAGAGCGGACCAATTCGGGGTTCGTGTCGGTGCGATGGGTCCCACTTCTTAGGACTTGCATGGCCACCACCGGGCAGAGACAAAGGGGATGCTAGGGCTGGTGCTAGAGCCGTCAGGGCTGCAGTATGCGGGAGAGGGCTACGACGACCACAACCTCCTAGATGGAATCCTTCGACATACAATTGTCAGCTGGTACGGTCGCTGGGTGGCGATGCCCTCGCACAGGTACCTTCAGGGAGCCACCGAGTGGCTGATGGGATCATATATCACTATAGGGTGCTACTGGACAGAGCTGACATCAGATATGCCGTGACTGCAGTATTGTAAAGGTACCCGTGCTACACGGGACTGACACAGGCTCTGGTGGAGTGTTTCAATCACCGATGGAACACAGTGGCGACAGCTGAGGGAGAGACTTCGCTGGATTTATGGTGTCTGTTCAAGATTTATGGGCTGCCGATCAACGGCTAGGGGTTCGAGGAGGTAGTGCTAGATGATATCCACCGCAGCCACATAGACGGGCAGGGGTGATAGCGAGTTCCTCACAGCTATCAGTATCTACTGAAGACCTAGTGGGACTTAGCTTTGGCTGGGAGGGAGCGAGCTGCACAGACTCCCCGAGTGCCATTGAATGTGTGGGTGCGCCACTTATATAACGAGCCCTTCTACTTTTATCAGGAGTTTGCGAGAGACCAAACTCCTTGGGAGGAGTACACTAAGATAGAGCTGCGGTTCCAGACGTACACGAGGTACATATACGCGCCACGGGAGGGGTGTAACCCTCACGGGTTATCGGACGTGACACACCTAGCAACTTACTTAGCGTACTGGTTGGTGACATTTGTAGTCCCGCACGGGGAGGACGGTTTGCTGAGGATCAAGTTGCTATGGCATGCGTGTCTACTGGCAGAGGGGCGGAGGCTAACTTTTGCTCCTGCGGCACTAGCCAATATTTATCAGGGGTTGGGAGTGTTAGCAGCGCATCCAGCGCCCCGTGAGAGGAGCTTGCTTCATGCCGACTCACTACCTCAGTGTGTGGGCCAGTCTGTTATTCCCTGGGTTGGTGACTTGAGGGACAGTGGCGAATCAGGTAGCACCTTTACTGTTCAGCTTTATTAGGCAGCCGGACGGGGAAGTTGTTGCATAGCTGGAGGGGGCTAGGAGAGCCCTATCTTACTTGCCTGATAGGGGCGAGGATGGGCTACCCTTTAACAGTGCCACGAGAGACTCCCATCTGGTCCTAGTGCCTTCGAGCGATGGGGCCACCTGCGCCCTCCCCTATCAGTGGGAGCCAGATACATCTTTGTATACTGAGTGGGTGATGTACACCCGACTGGCGGTACTGGCACTGCACCGTTATGTGACGAGCTTCCTGGAGCCGTACTACCCGCACATGTTCTCCTTGAACTTCGGGTATGACCAGGGGATCATGCCGAACCGGGAGTTCTCCTTGGCAAGTCGGTTGTACAAGTGCCGGGACACCCACTTGCTGGCAGTAGCGTGGTGGGACTTCTACTGCCGCAGGGAGATAGAGCAACTGTCGATGCCAGGGCTGGAGTGCCGGGGGAGATTCGACATCCATTACGCCAAGTGGTGGTTTGAGCACAGCCACTTGTATAGGCAGAAGGCCTCAGTAATCAGGAAGGCCGAGGAGAGTTGTCTTCTGAGGGAGGATCTGCCTCCTTTTGCGATGGACGAGGATTATCTGAGGACCCATTTTTCCCAGATCCACTGGGAGGTAGAGTGGTTGGCCCAGCAGTGACCCCGGAGCAGCCGGGGCTCGTCGTCCACGGGTCGAGGTAGCAGCGGGGCCCTCAAGCCCCTGAGGCAGGTGCAGGTGGCGCCCGCGGGAGCTGGGGCGTCCCGATAGAGGGCGCCGAAGACTTGGTGGGCCCAATTCCTAGCTGACTGCGGCTTCGGGAAGAAGGGCTCATTGGACTGAGTGCTCCCCGAAGGGAGCTTTACAGACACAACGGTCGATGACTGGAGACGCTACATCGGCCAGGCCATAGGGTCAGTCGGACCCGTGGAGTTTGTCTCCCACATTGAGTGTGCCTACACTCTGAGGGATATCCGGGAGGCAGTTGCAAAGGCTGCCCGAGTGTTGGGATTGAAGCTGGAACAGCTGGTTCCCTTGCCGTTGACTCCTTTTGTGGCTCCAGGTGAGATGCTTTCCTTAGTATTATTATTTTCTAGGGTATATGACTGAGATGTTATGTGTCGTCGTATTTTTTGATAGGCTCTGCGGCGGAGGGAGACCATCCCTCCACGGAGGCATCGTCTGGGAGCGGAGACGGGGGTCTTCAGCATAGGCGGAAGCACCCTCAAGTAGACACTAGGGCAGTGGGGGCTGGTGAGTCCTCTCAGAGACCCGAGGTTGGCGAACATATCGAGGCGGAGCCGGCTCTGAATAAGGACCATTTTTGCCTCCTTGCTCCTTGTCAACCAAGCCCCTATGATTGACTGACCTTACGTTACTGGACTGGTTTCTTGTAGCTCCACTAGAGACTAGGGCGGAGGTGGCTTTCTCGCCCCCCCGGGAGGTCAACCCTTTGCCCGATGACGAGGTCGAGTACGAGATCGACGTGGGGCAGTTCCTTTGTGTGATGGATGAGATTGCCCCCAATATTGGGACTTTTCCTGACTTCGAGTCATGGAAGGCCTCGAAGGACGCCCAACTAGGTAAGGATCTCTGGGACCGGGCATGTTTCACTTGTAGCTGTGTTTGCTTCTAGAGATTGATACAGTCGCATGTATCATGCAAAGGTGGCTGGGATGTCAGGGACCGTGGCTCCTTCTGAGGCACAGGGTGAAGTGCCCCTGCCGGTCGGAGGGCAGGAGCCAGCATCGACCCGAGATGGCTTGGGTAAGTGTTGAATGGCTACAGGGGGAGTGGCTCTCTCTTTGTTGTATGTTTGACAGGCCGGAGTTGTTGACTGTGCTTGTGTTGTTGTTTGGCAGGTGAGGATCCGGCTGCCACCCTGGAGATGATCCAGGAGCTGGTCAGCACCGGCCCATCGGTGGCCCTCCCCTCCTTCGAGGGGGAGCCAGGAGCGGCGGGTAGCCCGGTCACATCCATTTCCGGCGATACGTCTAGCTTACTACCGCAGCTATTGGCGGGGACGTCCCTCCCTCTATTACCGGCTGTGGTGTTCGCTTGCATAGTGGGGCTGGTCAGGGCTTCTAGCATGGGACCCTCAGGTATGTGACTGGGAACTTAATTACTTTTAGTGGGCTTCATGTTACCCTTTGGTGTTAAGCTTCCTTTGGTGTCGGTCGTAGGTGCTTCTTCCCCTTTAGAGGAGGGCGAGCTCCCCCGTGATGCGACCGGAGCCGCAGAAGGAGAGACTGCCACGGTGACTTTGGCCGGGGGCAACGAGGACATCATCGACATCGAGGGGGTCTTCGAAGGGAGTGCCCCGGCTGGTGAGTTCCTTGCCTAAAGCCCTTGGCTGAAGGGTTATCTTGGTATGAGGTCGGGGTGTGTACTGACCCCATTACTTTGTGGATTGACAGGGGCCTCTAGTTCGACCACCTCTGGGAGCTCGTCGGAAGCTTCGTTAGGCTCTCCGGGTAGCGGCAACTTAGCCATGGAGACGGAGGAGAGTTCGAGCTCTTCTTCTTCTAGGGCCTCTTCTACCGAGGAGGCTGAGATGGAGGCTACTTCCGAAGGTATATAGGGGTTCTCCCCCTCCCTATTTGGCATTTGTTTGTGCTTTATGGAGGGGTGTTGACGCTTTTGTGTTGTATGCAGCGTCGGAGTCAGGAGAGGAGCACACATCGGCTCCAGGTGAGAGCGGCTGGGAGGAGCCTCTCGTCCCACCCGTGGTTGTTGGAGATAACCAGATCATCGAGGAGTCCTTGCCCTCCCTGACTCCGGGGAGTGATGCCACTGGCATGGAGGAACTGTTGCCTTCCCCGACCCCGACGCGTGGCACCACAGGCGCCGGGGGACTTGCTCTGGGTAAGGAATGAAAACTTATCTTTTCTCAGGTTTTCCACCTTATTTATCGTGGGAAGTTTTACATGCATTTCTCATTTCCCTTTGTGTTTGTTGAGACTGTGTAGGCTCCACTGGTGTGCTAGCCACGTCAGGTGACTTCTCCCTGAGTTTAGGGATCGAGTGGCCTACGTCTGCCTCACCGCCAGAGTCGTTCTTAGACGTGAGCATGGGTGCCTCCTTGCTCCAACGAGCTCAAGGATACCTGCAGTGTGACCCTCTTCTTTCTACGGAGGGTCTGAGGCTGCGGTTGAGAGAGTGCACCCAGGGCTACCACGCGCTCGGCTTCCCGCGCGAGCTCAGGATGTCCGGACTAGCTGGGATCTGGGTAGAGTACTTGTGACTCTGCGAGGCTCAGGAGCAGAGTGCTCAGAGGCCGGCAGCCATCCGAGAGGTGCAGGAGTAGCAGGCTTGGCTCGCATTGGCCGTCGCTAAGTAGAGGGGCCATGCCGAGGCAGTCGCGTCATTATCCCGGGTCCGAGCCGTGCAGTTGGGGGAGGCCGAGGGCCAGGTCGAGGCCTTATGGAAGACCTTAAAGGAGCAGTTGCTGGCCGCGGAGCCGGCCAGGGCTGAGTGGCAGGCGGCCGAGACTACGACTGAGGCCAGTGCTCAGCTCTTGTCTACCTTGGAGGCGGAGCTTGCGGCTGCTGACTCTCATATGGCGGCGCTAGAGGGGAGCGAGCCTGGGATTTGATTGTATCTCTATTCCTCTTTCAGCTTATGTTCCTATGATTGTATGGATTTTGTCACCCCAAGGGCATGTCTTGGGCTCCTTTTATAGAGTATTAATGACAAACTCCCAGGTTTCTTTTGTCATTTCTTATGTCGTCCCACCTCTTTTCTTACGGGACAGTGATGTGTGTAGGGACTGGTGACCACTTGTTGTTGGTCGTGCTTAATTCTTCTACTATGTACTAGCATAGGTAGCGAGGGACTGGATGTTCCCGATTTCAGGCACAGGAGTAGGGGATTGAGTGGGTATGGGTATCAGGGACTGAGTGCTGGGTACTGGACAGGGTACTGAGTGCTGGGGCTAACCCTCTGAATAGTAAAAGCCTATGTTGCTGGGGAAGGCCGGCATAGACCTATAAGGATGTGATGGCCTATGCGGTTAAGGCTACTGTGGTGATTTTGGAGTGCGTTAGTGATAGGCCGAGTGGCAGAGTACCGGCTATTGACACGTTGCCAGCCATAAATGTAGCCCGCATCGGCCTAGGGAAACTAGAGCTGAGTTGGCCGAGTAGCCATGGAAGGCATCGCGGCCAGGAACCGGGACTGAAAAGGAGGATTGGAGGTTGGATCTGGGTCTGGGACTGGAAATGGCATTGGGACAGAAATTGCAACTAGAGCTGGCCGATTGGCCTCCGAAGGTGTTGCGGACGGAATGCTAGGACTGGCCGGCTGACCGTCGAGGTGTGTAGCCGAGATACTGGAACTGGAGCTGAGAGCTGGCACTGGCCGGACTGGAGCTAGCCGGCTGGCCTGCGGAGGCGTAGTAGCCGGAATGCTGGGACTGGTCAGCTGACCGTCGAGGTGTGTAGCCTAGATACTGGGACTGGGAACTGGAACTGGAGCTGAGAGTTGGCACTAGCCGGCTAGCCTATGAAGGCATTGTAGCTGGAACCTGGAACTAGAGATTGGGACTGGAGCTGGGCGGCTGGCCTTTGAAGGCGTCATAGTCGGAGATTCGAACTGGAGACTGGAGCTGGCTGGCTGACTACTGAGGCGTAGTAGCCGGAATGCTGGGACTGGTCGGCTGACCGTCGAGGTGTGTAGCCGAGGTACTGGAACTGGGGACTATCGACGGCCTACCCTCGGCGGTGTGTTGGCCGCTGTTGTTGTGAAGTGACGTCGAGCCTACCATCGGCGCAGTTTCGCGGTCGACGAATTTCATCAGTGAGGAGTAGAGATAGAGAGAGAGTTTTTTTTTATTTTTCTCCTTACCAGCTCTACCGCCCTTGCGGATTTTCGCCAGAGCTGGCCCCCTTTTTGCTTTTTTCGGTGAGCCCTTGCGAGTTTTCACACCAAGGGGTTATCCGATTTTGTCTAAGACACCCTCTTGGGTTTTCACCTCAGCTTGGTTGGTGGCAATTTTTGTACCCAGTCGCCTCCTTGTGATGAGGATGACTGGGTCCTCCAGGGTATCTCTATCTTTAACCCCATTTTTTGTTGTGTTTTTTTTTGGAGAGCACCGTCCATAGCATGCTGCTATCAGGGGACGTAACCTGGAGCTAGAGGATGTAGACGACCGGATATTGTTTCGCCCATAATAAGGGCTTTTAGAAATTGCCGAGTTATGGGACTGGGGGCCACTTTGTCGTGGCAGGATGGGATTGGGGTGATAACTGGTGAGTCAGGGATTTCAGGAGAAACTGGAGTCACAATGAGACTGGAGAGTTCTGGATTAAAGGGGTGTAGGATGTAGGAGTGTAGGATGACGGAAATCTGGGAATAGGCTGAGATTGGTGCTTGCCGGGATGGCAACTAGGATGTCGCGTAGACACTGGGACTTGTCGGCCCGCCGCGACGAAGCGAGGGCCGAAGGTAGAATGAGCTAAGTAGGGTGATGTGTGGCTAACTAGAGTGTGCAGGGTTAATGATCTAGCAAAGTGGGTCGATCGAAGGTCGGTATCAGGAGAGGCCTACGACCTGTTGAGGAGTGGGTGGAAGGCCACCCTGACTGGTGGGAAGAGGAAGATTTTCTCATTATCGGCTCTACCACCCTTTCGAGTTTTCGCCAGAGCCGACCCCCCTTAGCTTTTTCCGACGCGCCCTTGGGGGTTTTCACGTCGAGGGGTTTCCCAATTTTGCCCGAGGTGCCCTTTCGGGTTTCCGCCTCAGCCGGGTTGTTGGCCTTTTTGCCCCTAGTCGCCTCCTTGTGATGAGGACGACTGGGTCCGCCGGGGTATCTCTATTTTTAACCCTATTTTTTATTTGTTTTTATTTGTTTTGTTTGTTTGTTTTTGTTTTGTTTACCTAGGAGCCTGACGGCTGGGTTGTCGCTGGTGTCGGGCGTCCTTGCTCTTTTGGTCGCGGGGACGGAGCTGGGAAGCTGGCCTTTGCCAATGCATGACAATGACTCTGGGAGGGCCCAGTTGGCCCTATGTTCCATTAGGAGGAAAGATTGGAAGAAGTGACTGGTCCCCACCCCTCTAGGGGAGGGGTTTATTGAACTTGCTGGTGATGGCTGGTGCACGCGTCTTAGTCTGGGTGGCGCGTGAACTCATGTTCGGGTGCGTAGTATAGCTTCATGTGTTTTCCATTGAGAGGCAGGAATGGCTTGTGACCCCTGTGGTTCACTACCGTGTAGGCCCCATGATGTTAGACGAGGTCGAGGAAGGACTTCAAACTGTCAGCCGGAGAGCAGGATGGCGACGTGACTAGAGAAGAACGGAGAAGCTCGGCCGGGGCCTCACACCCATCCCCATCTCAGGGACGACGTAGTGACGCTCTTCAATTCTTCTCTACGGTGATGGCGGTTGCAGGTGTTGCAGTTGGCACGGCGGTGGTGGCGGTGGTGATGGATGACGACGATGGTTGAACGGTGAAGGAGGAAGATCGTGGAGCTTCGATGGGGCTTCACACCCATCCTCTTCTCAAAGACGATGCACCGGAGCTTCACGGACGACCTCCATGGTGGGGCAAAGTGGGGTTGGGCCTCTCACCCGGGGTTCCAAAAATCTGGAAGAACACTCATAGCCATAGCTAAACTAGTTTTTTCTTCATTCTATTGCTTCAAATAAGGACTAAAAGACTCTTTTTATAGACTTCATAAAGAAGATCAAAGGACAAACTCTAAGACACTTTAATGCCTAGAAATATGAAAAGACACCTATGACTCATTATAACTCTCTTAAAAACTCTAAGACTTTTTAATGCCTAGAAATATGAAAAGACACCTATGACTCATTATAACTCCCTTAAAAACTCTAAGACTCTTTGATGCCTAAAAATATGAAAAGACACCTATGACTCATTATAACTCCCTTAAAGACACTTAGTGATATCAAAAGATAAACTTCAAAGACCCTTATGTAAAATAAAAAAAATTACAAATATTTTAAGACGGAAGATCAAGTCCTATGTTGATGACGATCCCGTCAAACCCCTCTGCTTGGAGAAGGTTCAACCTCGAACCTCGAATCTTGAATCGCAGGACCCCGGCTTGTTGGGACAAACCGGACAACTTGCTCTGATACCATTTGATGTGAGACGAGGTCGAGGAAGGACTTCAAACTGTCAGCCGGAGAGCAGGAAGGCGAGGTGACTAGAGAAGAACAGAGAAGCTCGGACGGGGCCTCACACCCATCCCCATCTCAGGGACGACGCAGTCGCGCTCTTCAATTCTTCTCTGCGGTGATGGCGGTCGTAGGCATTGCAGTTGGCACGGCGGTGGTGGCAGTGGTGATGGACGACGACAACGGTTGAACTGTGAAGGAGGAAGATCGTAGAGCTTCGATGGGGCTTCACACCCGTCCTCTTCTCAAAGATGATGCACCGGAGCTTCACGGATGACCTCCATGGCGAGGCGAAGTGGGGTTGGGCCTCTCACCCGGGGTTCTAAAAATCTAGAAGAACACTCATACCCATAGCTAAACTGGTTTTTTCTTCATTCTATTGCTTCAAATAAGGACTACAAGACTCTTTTTATAGACTTCATAAAGAAGATCAAAGGACAAACTCTAAGACTCTTTAATGCCTAGAAATATGAAAAGACACCTATGACTCATTATAACTCTCTTAAAAACTCTAAAACTCTTTAATGTCTAGAAATATGAAAAGACACCTATGACTCATTATAACTCCCTTAAAAACTCTAAGACTCTTTGATGCCTAAAAATATGAAAAGACACCTATGACTCATTATAACTCCCTTAAAGACACTTAGGGATATCAAAAGACAAACTTCAAAGACCGTTATGTAAAATAAAAAAAATTACAACTATTTTAATACGGAAGATCAAGTCCGATGTCGATGACGATCCCATCACCCCACCCTCGTAGACATTGTGGATGATGTATGGACCCCACCAATTCGGCTGTAGCTTTCCACTGGAGCGCCCTACCATGACTTCCTTTTCCTTGATCATGACGAGGTCGCCTCGCTTGAAGGATCACTGCTTGACGAGCTTGTCGTGGGCTCGCGCCATACGGGCCTGGTATACTTGCAGGTGTTTGTAGGCTTCGAGCGATTTACCTTCTAGATCGACGAGCTCTTCTAGCCTTCTCTGGTGTTGGATTTTCCAACATCTCCCTTAGGGATTTGCTGTTCCACGTGGATTATGGGGTCTACGTGGGGCGTCGGTGCGTTGGCAGCCCATCCTGCCGCATGGATTATGGGGTCCATGTGCGAAGCCCCTCATGTCCGCCCACAGCACGATAGTGTGGGGTTCTGTAATGCCATAAGGAAATATGGCCTGCCTTTGCTACAAGCTTGAGCTTTTAGCGTAACGGTTGGGGCATGATCTTGTAAACTGGTATCAGAGCGAGGTCACGGGTTCAAATCCCCCAGGTGTCGCTGGGGGGGAGATTGTTGGATTTTCCAGCGTCTCCCTTAGGGATTTGCCATTCCACGTGAATTATTGGGTCTATGTGGGGCATCGGTGCATTGGCAGCCCATCCTGCCACATGGATTATGGGGTCCATGTGCGAAGCCCCTCATGTCCGCCCATAGCACGATAGTGTGGGGTTCTGCAATGCCATAAGGAAATACGGTCTGTCTTTGCTACAAGCTCGAGCTTTTAGCGTAACGGTTGGGGGGTTGAATTGTCCCCCACACGAAATTATAGATTTTAAACAATATGCGAAATTAATGAGATTGATGAAAAATAAGTTGAACAGAAATAAATCTAGTTCACTCAATCTCTCCGAGCATACTCGAATGTGTTGGGATAAGAAAATGTACAAGCAAGCAACCACAGGACACGGAGATTTTAAGGTGGTTTGAGACCACGACAGGCTCCTTACGTCCACCCCTCACCGAACCGGTGAGGTTTCACTTGCTTCACAACGAAGCACATGGAGACTTCGTCTCCACAACGTTCCACCAGCGGGATCAATCCACACACACACACCGCAACACTCGCGGCAAGATATGATCACAACCGTACGCAGACGGTTCACCACACACAGAGTTAAAGTTCAGAAATAAATGATATGTTTAATACATGCTCATAAACGAAGAGTAAATGACTGGAATAGATGGGAAAAGAGTGAAGAAATGAATCCCCATATGTAGAAAGGGCTGAAAATGATCTTCTTCGATTCCCGGTTCGGAGGGAGGTCGGATAACGGTGATTCAAGCTTCCTCTTGATCCTCTCGTCGATCCGCTCTTCTTTCTCTTCTTCCACAATCTCCAGAAATGCTTTGTTGGAGATGAAATCCACCTTGCAATAGCCCCTCCTTCCTTTTCCCCCTTTCTTCACCTACAAGATAAGAGAAAGATAGCACATTAGGGTTCTCTCTTCTTAAATTCGGAGTTCACAATGATATATATAGAGGGGTGGGGAAAAGACACATAAAATCCTCCCAAAGTGTGTTAGAAACACCTAAACATGATTAGTAACTAATGGTGGGTGTTTTGGTAAAGTTTAGAAAGGTTTTCAATGGGTTTTAATCTGGTTCGCAAATCCCGTGTCGGAATGGGTCGACCCCTGGGCAACCAGAGGACAGGCAGAAGTAAAATAAAGACCCAGTACCCAGGGGTCGACCCATTGGGTCGACCCTTGCTGTGTGGGTCGACCCCTGCACACTAGGTCACAAAAATGTGTTCTGTCCAGACAGAACACTTGGGGGTCGACCCCATGGGTCGACCCATGCCAGAAATGGTTGGAAAAACACTGTAAACCCTGTTCAAATCAAACAAAAAAAATGGTTAGATGCTACCATCATCCACTTGACATGAGAGGGTTTAAAAACCATCCTTGAACCTGTAAAAACACAAACATCAAGTTAGTTTATGTATCAAAAATTGAGTTCTCCTTAACTTGATTCTTCCACATAAAACTCCATATCTATACACATTCAAATGCACATTGTAACAAGTAAATGGAATTGTAAAACATGAACCACCATCTTTGGCATTTGATAGACTTTAAATATCTTAAGCATTCGAGTATAAAACCATGGAAGCTCAAACATACAAAAAGTATTCTTATATTTACCAATCCTTCCAAATGCTCAACAACAAGAAACTCCAAGTGATGGCACATCGGTGAGTACTTTCATTGGACATTTTAAGCCTTTCCTAAAGCATGCTAGATATTTGCTCCACAAACACACAATATTTTGTTATCATCAAAATCAAGGTCAAAAATAATGTGAGAATGCAATACCCAACAATCTCCCCCTTTTTGATGATGACAAAATATTATGGCAATCTAAAAATTTTTCTCCCCCTTTGGCATAATCAAAAATGGAGAATACAAAAGCTAGAGCAAAAAGTATGAAAACCAACAATGTCAAAGAAACATGATATATGCACAAAAACTTCTGAACTTCCAAACAGATATGAACATTATGTGCACCTTTACTCCCCCTTTGTCTTCAACAAAAACAGATTGACAAAAGGGTTATTTAAGCTGATATGAACATGTATGATCTAATGATGCAACTATGGGAGCTAAAGTATGACATGACTTATGCAGGCAAGCAGACAAGCAAGCAAGCATTAGAGTCAAGCAAACAAATATTTATATTACTCCCCCTCAGTGGGGTAAGAGAATAACGACTGAACAGTTCATTCTAAACCGAAATGTGAGACATGAAGCATAATCAAAAAAGATAGTGCATGCATATGCTCGAGGTACTACATAGACCATGATAAGAACAAATTCAAGATATACAGTCATCACAATAATACCCAAAATTAAAATTTGTGTAAATGAGCAATGAACTTTAAAATTATATGGATATGAACAGAATTTCTAGAAAACACTAGAGGGTTATTTCCTTCCTACACTTCCACTTCGATCCTCGACTTTTGGTAGCTTCACACAACCCCTTTTTGTATGCTTTTCTTTTATTGGATTTCACCATTCGACGCGAGTCACCTCATGTGTCTCAATGGGGTTTTCCGGCTACTAGGATTCATCATGCAATGTGAATTTTTGTTTCACCTTTCGACGCGAGTTTTCTCATTTATTTCAGTGGGGATTCCCGGCCACTTGGTTAGACAATCAACTTATTGAAGCTTGCGGGGTAGGTAGTTTTTTCCTCACGATTCTCTTAATTTTCATGTAGAAATTTGTTTCCCTTGAAGTGTTAAAAGGAATTTCTGAAATCCTTATCAATCAAGGTCATATGCATCATTTTTGAACAAAGTATGTGGGTAATTATTTTGAATGTAGAAAGTGAATTTATCTAGACATAGTTATGACTCCCCCTAAATGTATGCACAGTTAGAAATAAGTCCTCCTCCTTTGTATATGTCATAGTTCACAAAAGATCAAGAACACTGTAATTTATTTATCAAGGAGGTGAGGTCTTAGAAGATTTTCAAGAAAATGGTTATCTAGAGATATATACATGCAGGCAAGCAAGGATTTTAGAAATTAATTCAAGTAATATGATTTTCGGTACGGAGCAGAGTACATAGGTCCGAAGACCACCTCACGTATAGTGAAAGCTTCCGGATGGATGTAATCCACCCTTCCACATCTCACCATTTGAGATACCGAACAATCATTGCATTCAAGCATAGAAGTGTATAAAGTATATGCATGAATTGAAAAGATGGTGAGAGTTTATTTCTATTCAAAAATAGGCAAGTATATGTGCAAGTGTATGCAAGGACTGAATTGTTATTAGCAAAAGGAAGTAAAAGTGTGTATCAAAGACTCTATGAACAAGACACTTATCTAAACTAAAAATTCTTCTATATCACAACCAAAATCAACAAAAGGTAGATGCATGATCAAAGTGGATCGAATGACGAGATCCAACCAAGTTTATACCTGAATTTTTCAACACAAGATTTCAGAACTTGAGCTCTCTTACCTTTGCCTTCAGAAGCCATTATTTACCAACATCTTCTTGGTCTCAAGGCACCCCTACAAAGTAAAATTTTCATTTCAAAGTTTTGGGTACCCAAGCCATCTTGGGTCCCGAGGGGTTAGTTCTTACATGAACAAAAGATTTCTTTTTGTTTTTTTTAGCAAACCATTCATCATCAAATACCCTAGTAGAACAGTCATCCATAGAATGACCATTCTCTCCACAATAAAAATATTAAGAAGATTTCCTCTTCAAAAATCTATTTTTATCATTTTTCATTACAGGACAATCATTCATTACATGTCCAAAATTTTCACAGTAATGACATGAAAAATTCTTTTTAACAAACCATTCATCATCATTTTTCTTTGTGAAGCAATGTTCAATGACATGACCATGTAATCCACAGTAGTAGCAATGAAAGTTGAATGTTTTCATAGTAGTTTTCACATGATCTTTAGACTCATTAACAGTTTTCATTTGTGACTGCAATGCTTGTTCATCATCAGATTTCATTAGAAGACAGTCATACATGTCATGACCATATTGTCCACAATAGTAACATGAAACATTTCTTCTTTTCTTTGATGCATGATCATATTTGACAGTTTGAAGTTTTTCATGCACACAAGAGTGATGATCAACATTTTTCTGATTTTGATCTCCTTTATCATGCACAGACAATGATTCATTCAAAATTTTGATTTCATTTTGCAAGGACATAATATGCATTTCAAGATCATCAATCTCTTTTTCAAAAGAAGTGACTTTTTCATTCAACAAGAGATTTACACTTTTGTGACTTTCAATTTCCTGTTTAAGGATATGCAGTTTGTCACAATCATCATCAATCACACATTTTCCTTTTTCGAATTTTTTAAGACTTTTCAATTCTCCTTCAAGCAATGAAATTTGAATTAACAAGGCAGTGTTTTCATTTTGGAGTTTGTCAAATGAATTTTTGCTCATGGAAGTGTGTTCAGGTTCTTTCATTTGAAAACTCACATTATCATTAACCATATTACCCATGACTTCATTAGATTCAAATTTATCATTCAAATTTCTAAGGCTTTCTATTTCCTCTCTAAGTTCCTTCAGTTTATCCGACTTGTCAACAGACATGCATTTTTTTTTCAAGGACAAGCAGTTTTTCAGACATAGCACCATTCAATTCTTTCAGATTTTCATTATCTTTTTCTATATGTTAAAGTTCAGAAATTTTATTTAACAAAGATTTGTTTTCAGATCTAAGATTTTCAATCATTTCTTTGAGTTCTTCTTCAACAAGCATGTGAGATTCAATCGATTTTTCATGCTCAATGCATTTTTCACATGCATAATTATCAACACACGAGTTTTCAATTTTCTTTTTGAGTTTTCGATTTTCAGATTTCATTGTTTTATATCTTTCAAGCAACTCATCATAAGCATCCATTAATTCTTCAAAACTTAATTCATCATCAGAATTTGAGTCAGAAGATACCTCCTTGGATTCTAGGCCTGAATGATCATCCTTGCTATTAACCATCATGCAAGCATCCTCTAGCCCTCCTTCATGAAACTTGATCTTGATCTGTTGATCCATGATTTCTTTGGCTGAGCTGCAATCAGAAACAAACGGAAATTTGTTAGAGTCAACTGCAGCTTTCAATAAGTTCAGGATGACAAAATTATCATCACTTTTGGTCTTATGTTTAGTAGACCATTTGGACTTGTCCAATGGCAATTCATACGGACTATGAGATATGAGATTCCACAACTTGGGATCATATGAGTTAACGAATATACATATTCTTCCCAGCTAGAGACTAAAATCCGAACCATCAAAAATAGGAACTGAATCCATATTATCCATCATGAAATGATCTTTACTCCTAGACCGTGAGGTCCGATAAAATAATCAGAGACTGGGCTCTGATACCAATTGTTGGCCCAGATAATAATATACGTGGACAAGAAGGGGGGGTTGAATTGTCTCCCACACGAAATTACAGATTTTAAACAATATGCAAAATTAATGAGATTGATGAAAAACAAGTTGAATAGAAATAAATCTAGTTCACTCAATCTCTCCGAGCACACTCGAATGTGTTGGGATAAGAAAATGTAAAAGCAAGCAACCATAGGACACGGGGATTTTAAGGTGGTTCGGGACCACGACGGGCTCCCTACGTCCACCCCTCACCGAACCGGTGAGGCTTCACTTACTTCACAACGAAGCACACGGAGAATATACTCCAACACACACACGGAGACTTCATCTCCACAACGTTCCACCAGCGGGATCAATCCACACACACACACCGCAACACTCGCGGCAAGATATGATCACAACCATACGCAGACGGTTCACCACACACAGAGTTAAAGTTCAGAAATAAATGATATGTTCAATACATGCTCATAAACGAAGAGTAAATGACTGGAATAGATGGGAAAAGAGTGAAGAAATGAATCCCCATATGTAGAAAGGGCTGAAAACGATCTTCTTCGATTCCCGGTTCGAAGGGAGGTCGGATGACGGTGATTCAAGCTTCCTCTTGATCCTCTCGTCGATCCGCTCTTCTTTCTCTTCTTCCACAATCTCCAGAAATGCTTTGTTGGAGATGAAATCCACCTTGCAATAGCCCCTCATTCTTTTTCCCCCTTTCTTCACCTACAAGATAAGAGAAAGATAGCACATTAGGGTTCTCTCTTCTCAAATTCGGAGTTCACAATGATATGTATAGAGGGGTGGGAAAAAGACACATAAAACCCTCCCAAAGTGTGTTAGAAACACCTAAACATGATTAGTAACTAATGGGGGGTGTTTTGGTAAAGTTTAGAAAGGTTTTCAATGGGTTTTAATCGGGTTCGCAAATCTTGTGCCAGAATGGGTCGACCCTATGGGTCGACCCCTGGACAACCAGAGGACGGGCAGAAGCAAAATAAAGACCCATAACCCAGGGGTAGACCCATGGGGTCGACCCATGCAGTGTGGGTCGACCCCTACACACTGGGTCACAAAAATGTGTTCTGTCCAGATAGAACACTTGGGGGTCGACCCCATGGGTCGACCCATGCCAGAGATGGTTGGAAAAATACTGCAAACCCTATTCAAATCAAACAAAAAAAAATAGTTAGATGTTACCATCATCCACTTGACATGAGAGGGTTTAAAAACCATCCTTGAAACTGTAAAAACATAAACATCAAGTTAGTTTATGTATCAAAAATTGAGTTCTCCTTAACTTGATTCTTCCACATAAAACTCCATATCTATACACATTCAAATGCACATTGCAACAAGTAAATTTAATTGTAAAACATGAACCACCATCTTTGGCATTTGATAGACTTTAAATCTCTTAAGCATTCGAGTATAAAACCATGGAAGCTCAAACATACAAAAAGCATTCTGGTATTTACCAATCCTTCCAAATGCTCAACAACAAGAAACTCCAAGTGATGGATATTCATTTTCACATCAGTGAGTACTTTCATTGGACATTTTAAGCCTTTCCAAAAGCATGATAAATATTTGCTCCACAAACACACAATATTTTGTTATCATCAAAACCAAGGTCAAAAATAATGTGGGAATGCAGGTATTCATCTGCGTCTGGGCCGGCAAAGCCGGTGTGAACCGCTACGCGGTAAGAGGCTAAATGTATTTGATGGGGATGACAGCTTCCGCTCCATAAACAAGGGAGAACAGCGAGCATCCCGTAGGGGTTTTGTAGATCATCCGGTAGGCCCATAATGCCTCGAAGACCTTTTGTCACTTCCCAAACTTTGATGACAGCGGAAGACTCGCTCGAGAAACGTGAATAGCCGGCATGGTAAGCCTCTTGCAAGTAAGAATGATCAGAGCGCAAGACAATCACACACATAAATGTAATTGCATAATATTTTCATCAAACTCCAACTTATTTCATAATAATCAAATATTCAAATACAATAACTTTCAACTTCTTCCAATCTATCAGACTCAAGAAATAGGAAAATTACATAGACTCAATCTAAACAATATAGAGTTTCCTAAGTCTTCACTCTCATCTTTGACAACACTTTCATTCACTCTCGGACCCGCTACTTGTATAACCCGAATCCGAATTTGAATCACTTTCATTTCTTGAAAAGAATAGAAATAGGTAATGAGCACACTTGCCTAGTAGGTATCTTCGCATCAACATGAAGGCATCATTAAAGTAATTAACATTTTAGCTCTAAAGAAATAAGGTAAAATCTTGCGAATGCGATCAATCATGCGAATACCCAAAGTAACAAAGATGATCGTTTAAGATAGAATGAGAGCAAGTATGAACTAGCAAGAATGTAACAAGAACATGTTATGGCCTTTCAAGAACAAGAATGTAACGAGAATGTACTAGCAAGCCACATAATCATCACTCCAGTATCTTTTGCTTATGAGCAAGTACTTCGTAAATTTCTGTGGAATATCAAGTCATGTACAAAAAAGTCATGTCGTGCCGTGGATCTTCACGTATTTATAGAGAAAGTACTCCCAGTGCAATGCGACGCCAGTAGCATCATACCCCATGGTTTATAATAGTATGTTTCCGGCAATCAGCCGAGGGGACTAGCATAGAGCCATTGAACACAATCAGTGCTCAATCGCATCTTCAAGTATAAATCAAGCTACTTCCACGCATGTAACAATAAAGTATGGCCAAGAATGTACAATTCAATAGGTTCATGATAACACTATTCAATGAATGAATGCTTCAATTTAATAATGCGAGAGTCAAGAATGACTTAAACAAGGTTATGCTTATGGAAATAAATCGACAGCATAACGTTACATATCTTTAACTTTTATTTCATTATATTAAGCCTCTTTGGATAATATGACAAGTTCTAGATCATCAATAATCCATCTAGAAACTTTAGAACATCAACCCTTGGGTCAAACCTCGGGTTAAGCACTCAAACAATGTGACGGTCAAGGACTGGGCCGTTACATGATGTGACGCTCCAGTATTCAGCCGTTACATTAGTCTGAATCCAGAAATAGTAAAATAGACTTAATGAAATGTGATGGTCTTATATTGGGTCGTTAGATGCTCCTGACGGTCCAGTATAGATCTGTTACATTGCTAGAACCAGAAACATCGATAGTGTAATCTACTAAATGGGCTTTAATGGTACAACCAACTCGGCGTCCTAATGGGAATCCCAGGCTCGCGGAGAATTACGGAGGCCTTGAAATAAGATTTTCTAGTCCATTGGAAGGAATATCCAATAGAGAGGTCCTCATGTCCAAGAATAATGTTCTTATAGTGTAAAGTGTGAACTAATGGACAACATACCGGAATATGTGCCATGTACTTAAAGAAAATGACTCTATTGATAGAGAGAATGTGTAACAATATGAAATCAAGATAAAACTTTATCAATACATCATTTAAAATCATGGAGTTAATACAAACTATAGTGCTTTGACATAAAATTAACATATCCTTAAAATAATTCAAGATGCTTTTAACATGCGATACTTATCATGAACCAATTAATAAATTTAAAGTCATATCAACTGGTCAACACTTAGATAACTAGGCATATTTATAGGTTAATGTGACTGTTCTTCAATTCTGTCTACAGTTACTCTGACGGTCGAGAACGGGGGCGTCACAGTGATTGTGACGGTTTATCGTGGGACCGTTACAGTGTTGTAACACACTGAGTCTGGGCAGTCAGAGATAACAGAGAAATTTAAAAATAACAGAAGGTGTGACGGCTTGTCGTATGGCCGTTAGATCATTGTGACGGTCTTACCTTGATGCGTCAGATCGTCTGCTGGTAGAAAAGATATTAAAAAATCTAAGGTTTCAACTTACATCATGTCTGGAAATCATATATAAACTTCCACGTGATAGAATGAAGGCTAACCTACTAGTATGCATGGGTTTTCTGTGAATTTGACAAGAGAGTTCCTTTTTAACTTAGTTAGGGTTAAGAGTATACATGTATGCATGTCCTACTAAAACATAAAATTCATGATTTATGTTGTATGAAATCAATCAAAACCAGAGGGATTTTATCCCTAACAAGATGTTTTTGCCAATCATGAGATGACCTACCTCTTATCTAGGCTTTAAGCTTCTAATTTGAGTCTGAAAACCGTGCCTTAGTTCTCCTTTTCCAGTGATTTTTCAGCAATTTCCTGCTGCTCTAACTACACGACCTCTTGACCTAAACATGTGATATTTTGAGGGTAAGAAGATGAAACTAAGGTGAACAAAAAGTTCTAAAGGATTGAGCTCTAATTACCTCGTTTAGACGTCCTAATCTCTTGATCTTCAGGAGTCTTGCGTTCAGTTTCCTGAGTTATTATGGTCGAACCAGCAACTTTGGAAGCTTTAATCTCCTTGGTTGCTTGATCTCCTAACATGAAATTTGGAGAACTATTAGTCTAAAGTGTACTAAATAAAGTCTTCTAAAGAACTTACCCGAAATTATGACTCCTTACCTTGATTCTTCATGAGCCAAAAGTAAGGGTCGCTAAGTTCAGAACTAGGTCCTATTTATAGGGTTTTGGCTAGGGTTTGAAGATTAGATCGATTCTAGAGTCCTCAATTTGCCAAACCTAACTCTTAAGAGTCCTTAGTAATGTTATAAGCTCTCCCAAGTTGATCTCTTACAGATAGGATCTCAAAGTTCCAATCTTTATTCTCGTTCTTCCATTCACGGAACTATCACGGTGTAACGCATCAAGACTGGTGCGTTACGTGGCTGTGGCGGTCTCACAATAGACCGTTACATCCAACATGCACAGAATTCAATATAAATCAAACTCTTTTGTTAATTATCCGTATTATTATCTATAAAAATAGTATTTATCCTTAAAATACGTAAATATGCTAAATAACCTTCTAGAATATGGGCCAAACTTAATGGGCTTGGTCCTTAAACCTTTTCGATTTTATTTAAATAGGCTAGGTTAATTATTTAACACAATTGGGCCTTATAATGACTTAATATTTCAATAATCCATTTATTAATCTATTTAGCCTTTATAAATTCCTAATAAATTCCAAAAAATTCTATAAATAATACAGAAATTATTATATAAATTTTGGGGCACTACACCTTTTCACCCCAGTCACATTTCCGGTGGCTAATAAGTTTAGCCAGGAGCTTGCAGAGGGTCTTGTTGAAAGCTTTGGCCAAGCCATTGGCCTGGGGATTATGGACCGAAGAGGTTCTCCAGTCGATGTGAAATTTGGTCGCCAGTTGATATACGACCCTATTCTTGAATGGTGTTCCATTGTCAGACACTATGCGACTGGGAGTACCGAATCGGTAGATGATGTTGTGCCGGACAAATCTGGCCACCACTTCGTCGGTGACCTCTCGCAGGGGAAGGGCTTCCGTCCAGCGAGAGAAGTAGTCGGTGACGGCCAAGATGTATTTATGGCCTTTGGAAGATGGCGGGAAGGGTCTCGCGATGCCCATGCCCCACTCGGCGAATGGCCAAGTGGGGGCTGTGGGACGCAGTGGATTAGGAGGTCTTCTGGGTACCGGGCCAAAGACTTGGCATTGATGGCATGTACGGGCGTACTGGACGCAATCCGCATACATGGTTGGCCAATAGAAGCCTTTGAGCTTGATGTTGTGCTTCATTCGATCTCTGGCCTGGTGGGCACCGCACATTCCGGAGTGAACTTCCTGCATAATGGCTCGAGCCTCGGCTGGGGAGACGCATCTCAGGAGAATCGACTTGTCGTTCTCGTGGACCAGTTGGTACAGGGAGTCGCCAATCAACTCATATGATGTTACTCGGTAGAGTAACTAGACTCTTTGAGCTCGGTCGGAAGGGAGCCACGCTTTCTTAAACTTGATGATAGGCTCACGCCAATCTTCTTCTTCTAGAGGAGTGTTCTGGTTGGGGTCATGGACCTCGTAAATGGTGAGATAGGAGTCGCCTTCGAGTGAACCCGGCATCAGTCTCATGTGATTGACTGTGATGTCGACCTCACCCTCAAGTGGGAGCTTGATGGCCGCAACCAATTTTGCCAGGGCATCTGCTTGGGCGTTGCTGCTTCTGGGAACATGATCTATTTCAAAGAAATAGAACTTCTAGGTAAGTCTGGTGATGGCGGCGTGGTACGGGACCAACTCCAGCTTTCGCACGTCGCAGATGCTGAGGACTTGCCAGACTATTAGCTGAGAGTCACCGTAAGCTTTGAGGCATTTGATTCCCATGTCGAGAGCCATCTAAAGCCTAATGATTAGAGCTTCGTACTCAACTTCATTGTTGGTTAGGGACTTCATAAGAGTGCACAAGTTGTACAAAAGTCTACCTTGAGGAGTCAAGAAAACAATGCCAGCACCTACCATGATGGCCGGATTTTGATTATTCCGGGTAATCCCTCGGGAAGCGCCATCGAAGTAGAGCTCCCAACAAGCTACGTTGGCTATGAGAGCGCCTTGCTGCCAGTAATGCAAGACATCTCTGCTCTGTCCAACCAGTTGTTGTGATTGGACAGCAAGGGACTCCTCGTCAGGGAGCTCCGTGTTGAGAGGTGAGTCGTCCGGTACTGGATGGGTTGCCAAGAATTCAGCCATGCCCTATCCCTTGATTACTTTTCTGGGGACATAAGTAATATCGTACTCCATTAGCAGGAGAGCCAATTTTCCCAGTCGGCCTGAGAGGACGGGCTACCTGAGGAGGTACTTTAGGGGGTCGTGCTTAGATATGAGCTCGACTCGATGGGACAGGAGTTAATGTCACAGCTTCTTGACGGCGAATACCAATGCCAAGTAAACTTTCTCCATGGAGGAGTAGCGGTACTCGGCACCGATCACTTTCCGGCTGAGGTAGTAGAGCGGCTGCTCTTTACCTCTCTCATTGATTTGCGCCAACAGAGCCCCCAACGAAGCATCCATGGCGGCGATGTAGAGTATAAGGGGTTTGCCCTTGACTGGTGCCCCCAGGACTGGGGGAGTAAGGATGTACTCCTTGATCTGCACGAAAGCGGCGTGGCATTCCGAGTCCCATACGAATGGGGCGTCTTTCCTCATCAGCTTGCTGAAAGGAGCGCATCGACCGGAGAGGTTAGAAATAAATCTTCGAATGTAGGTCAGTCTCCCTTGGAAGGGCCTGAGTTCGGTGAGGTTGTTGGGTGGTGGAAGTTCCCAGATCGCTTTGATCTTTCTGGGGTCCACCTCGATTCCTTGGTATCAGATGATGAAGTCGAGGAACCTGTCGCTGGATACGCCAAAGGTGCATTTCATGGGGTTCATCTTGAGCTCATATTGTCAGAGAAGATCGAAGACTTGGCATAGATCGCACAGGTGGTCTTCTCATCTTTTAGTCTTGATGGCGAGATCGTCGACGTAGCATTCGACGATATTGTGTAGCATCTCGTCGAATATCCTGGTCATCGCCCTTTGGTAAGTTGCGCCGGCATTCTTCAAACCAAAGGGCATGCGCTTGTAATTGAAAATCCCTTTAGGGGATCTGAAGGCTGTGTGGCACTTGTCTCTAATGGACATCTGGATCTGGTTATAACCAGACGACCCATCCATGAAAGATAAGGCTTCGTGTCTGGTGGTCATGTCGACCATTGTTTCTGTGATCGGAACTGGAAAGTTATCCTTCCTACAGGCTTTGTTGAGGTCCCGAAAGTCGACGCAGACCCAGACTTGACCACTTTTCTTCTTGACTGAGACTCTGTTGGCGAGCGGGATCGAGTAGATGCACGGCTCGATGAAGTCGGCCTCCGCCATCCTGCTGACCTCGGCCGAAACTTGGAGTTTCAGCTCATGGCGCATGCGCCGCGGTGGCTGTTTGACTGGGGTGGCTGAGGGAGAGATAGCTTGATGTGGGACGACAACGGGACTCGACTCGGACGGGTTGCGACCTTGGACTCTATAGGATGACGCGACTAAAGAGATGACGCGACCAGCAACAACACTACGACGCGGCACCTAAAGAGCTCCAGAAGAGGCGAGCATGCCCCCAAACAAGAAGCGCTAACTCACAGTCATCCTCGGCGAGGGAAACGTGACGATCTACACAGTTGAGTAACCGGCTTTGAGTCTCGGGTGGTCAGCTCACTCTCGTGCTCGGAATGAGTCACGGGACGGGTTTCGCTCTCAAAACTCAAAGCAGTAATTAATTTAACTAGTTAGGAATTAAACTACTCACATGCAGCGGCATCTAGAACACATACTAAAAAAGCAAATATAACAAAGAAAATGGCGAGTGTACCTCCACGCTCGGGGCGTGGGGAAGACTTCCCAGTCGAGAATCGTCATTCCCGGTACAATAAGCAAATTAATTACAGCAAGACAATTACGGCCCACTCATCGCAGGGAGGTAAAAGGCCACAAAAGAGATCTGGGTGCGCCGCTCTACGGTTGATGGGCAACGTGTTGGCGGGTTCCGGGCGGCGGAAGGCAACGGCTCCGAATCGGTAATTTCAGGCGGACAGGATAGCCAGCACGGGCGTCCAAAGGGACGACGGTCTCCTGGGATCTTCTAAAGGCGGTGGTTCATTGGGACGTTGGCGGAGGTTCCCTGGTCGACCCCCGGGAGCGGCGGTCACTGAAGCCACCCCAACGTATTTCTTTGGGATTTATCCGGCAACCCCTTTTGCTGGCCTGGCTCGGAGCAGAAATGTGCGACTCCACGAGAAAGGTCGGTATGCCCAGATCCGATGTCGGATTGAGACGCGATGGGTACCGTTTGAAATAGGACTCAAAACTCTACGACATTTTGGAATTTCACATCCATCCAACGGCTGGATTAGAAATGAAAATGACTGCAAACTGACTAAGTTCTCTGTCTAGGAACACAGAACAGACATGGCTGAACAGGATCTGCCTGTTCAAGGGGTTTGACCGAAAATCAAACGAAGGATTTAGGACCTGGGATTTTTATGGTGGATAGGGGGAGGAAGGTGATCACGCCATATTTTTTGGGAATTTTCTGACAACATATGGGGGGGGGGGGAAAATCGGCTACCACAGACTATCCCCTAGATCTGCACACAGGTAGACTATGAGGGGGAAAAACAAATGGCTGGGAAGGGGGGCAAACGGGGTCTGATGTGCGTGAAAATTAAACTGGAAAGGTTGGTCGATGGGAGGAACCTAGCTTCAAAACCTCAGCACGATCCAACGGTTGGATCTCCCGTACCAGCCCTTTTACTGAGCTGCTGTCCAATAACTCTGAATTTCAGGGCAGCAGGCCGGAGTTGGTGTTGTGGCAGCTTGATGGCGACACGAACGGGGGCGGCGGCAGTGATCGATCACAGCAGATAGAGGAAGAGGGGGAGAGGAAGAAATATCAAAAATTTGGAGGATTCAGCCCTAGATCTTAAGAAGTTTGGAGGAAGAATGGGAAGAACACTCAAGAACAAGAGGGGATAGAGAGGGGTGCACCCATGGCATTAACTCACAATAATTCTTCATTAATTTGAACAAAATACAACAAGAGACATTATATACTAAAACCCTAGACCTAGCCAAATGACCTAGGATACCCTTGGTCAAGGGGGTATAATGGGGAAATGGGATAAACAAATTTTAAACAAACCCCACATGTGGAGACAAAAGAGGGGGAGCCCCTCTCTCCAAGTCAACATAAGGGGCTTAATATATTTAATCCCCTTGGACCATATTAATCCCCCCTTGGACCAAAATAAATCAAAAATATAAATACATGGTCATTTATTCTCCCATTAACCCAATATTAAAACCCAAAATAATACAAACCTAATACAACACAAATACATGCTAAATACACACCAAACACGACCAAATACGCATATAGTACAAATATGTATAAAAACACATACTGAAGTATCAAAGCTACGGTGGCGACTCCAGACTGTCCCCCAGCCACAAAGAGGTTGGTGTCTATCGAGTCGTGCTGCAAGTCCGGTATCGGCGGCTCACTGAGTCGAGCCGTACTCTGACGCTGGTGTCCTCACCACTTCTCCCCGGGTGGGAGAAGCTTGAACCCGTCGAGTAAGGGTCTGGGTCGCTCTGGTATCAATCCAGCAGATCTGGATCTATCCTATGTAGCTCGTCCCGGGTGATCCAAGTGTCATCGGACGCGGGCCGTCCCCTCCAACGCACCAAATGGCGCTGGTATACTCCGCCTTGAGTAGTTGTTACCTGCTCGTCCAGTATACATTCTATCTGCTCTTGCTGCTGAGGTAACAAGGCTGGAGGTGGACACTCTAGGGTGGTGTCACTCACAATGGGTGGAGATGGCTCAAAGGGCTCACTGGGTATCACCGCTGGGTCCCTATAAGCGATGAGATTCGAGATGTTGAAAGTGGAGCTGATCCCGTAATCCTCTGGCAAGTCCACAACACATGCGTTTGATCCAACTCATCTCAGTACCGGAAAGGGACCAGCACTACGAGCATGCAACTTCTTCACGGCTCCCGAGGGAAACCGTTCAGGTCTGACTCTGATCATGACGTAATCGCCCTCCTGAAACTCATGGTGGTGCCTATGGGCGTCAGCCAATTCTTTGTATCGTGCATTGTTGGACTCAATGTGATGACGTACATGCTCATGCAATTGTCTAATATGATCGGCAACAAACTCGGTTGACTCGGACACACGGGACTGGATGTGAGGTGGGACTAGGTCTATGGGCTTCCTAGGTCTACGGCCAGTGACAATCTCAAAAGGGCTCATACCTATAGACCTATTGACCGAATCGTTATAGGTAAACTCTGCTAAGGGTAAGACCAAATCCCAATCCCTGACTCGATCTCGGACCAGACACCTAAGAAGATCCCCCAAACTCCTATTGACAACCTCGGTCTGACCATCGGTCTGGGGGTGATATGCAGTGGAGAATTTCAATTGGGTGCCCATCATGTGCCAAAGGATTTTCCAAAAATAGCTAGTGAAGCGCACATCCCCATTAGACACTATAGTGCGTGGGAGTCCGAACCTAGAGACACAGTGTGAAAAGAATAGATGGGCAACTCTAGAGGCATCCGACGTTTTGGAGCAAGGAATGAATAATGCCATCTTTGAGAACCTGTCTACAAC
Source organism: Amorphophallus konjac (assembly GCA_022559845.1). NCBI lineage: Eukaryota > Viridiplantae > Streptophyta > Magnoliopsida > Alismatales > Araceae > Amorphophallus > Amorphophallus konjac. The sequence continues at coordinate 71,421,724 of CM040128.1, read as the reverse complement.
TACAAAGATAGAGTCATGCCGTCGGAGGGTGCGGGGCAATCCCAACACAAAGTCCATGCTAATGTCCTACCATGGACTATCCGAGACGGGGAGGGGAGTATAGAGGCCGATATTCTGCTTCCTTTGTTTGGCCATAGCGCAAATGCGGCACTGGGCCACGATGCGAGCGACATCCCTCTTCAAGCTAGGCCAATAGAATCTATGCTCAACCGCCTCTATGGTCTTGTTCTAGCCAAAGTGGCCAGGAAGACCTTCTGTAATGCCCTGGATCCTTCGGATCCTTGTTTTTGGGTCCTGGATCTGGTTTTTCAGAGTGTCCGACTCCGAAGTGCCCGAAATTTCGTTTCGGACATCTTTCGTGTTCGGATCGGCGCGATCCGGAGTTGTTTCGGAGGCCCGGAAGCGTTCCGCGGCTTTTCCGCGTGTGTTTTCCGATTCCCGGTGTGTGTTTCGGTAATTCCTTCGGAAGCTCGTTACGGGTGAACGGGGCTGTTCACCAGGGCGCGAGTGGTACCGTTGCGATCGGTGTGTTCCGAGGATCGCAGAAATGTGATTTTCTATTTTTCGGTATTTTCGGGAATTTCTGGATTTTCTATATAATAACCTCCTTTTTCTCTCTCCCCATCTCATTTTCTCTCTTCCCTCCCTCTCTCTTCTCTCACGTTCTCTCCTCTCCCCCTCTCACTCCGGGCGGCCGACGGAGGCGGCGAGGGCGGGGCGGCGTGGCTCGTGGGGCATGGAGCGACGGGTACGGGATGAGGATCACGGTGGTGGAGGCGGTTCGTGGGATCGTGAACCGGCGAGGGTTTAAACGGCGTTTTCTTCGTGGATCGGCATCCACGGCGCGTCGAATCTTCGGTGGAGGTAGGGAGATGGACCCTCAACCCGTGTACTTCAATTCCCGCGAGTTTCGTAGGCCGTGGTGAGCCGAGCGGGCTAAACGGGGTGATTTGGGAAAAATGCATGTTTTTGGGGTGTGAGCTGAATCTTGTGTTTTGATCGTGTTTTTGGGGTTTAAATGGGTCCTCTCGGTGCCAGAAGGGTTGGGGAATGTTTCCCCCTTTGTTTCCCCATCACCCGGGGGTGATCGGGGCGTGGAATGGGTTTTCCTGCCGTTTCTACCGTTTTCGGGCGCGGACTGAGAACACGCTAGCTTCCAGTAGCGCGTTCTTGAGTGTCGCGCTGCCCCGACGGGGCGCGTTCATCGGAGAAGATGAACAGTAAGGCGGTTCTTGTCGCGCTCTAGGGTCCCAGCGTGTTCTGTGTTGTCGCGCTATAGGATCATAGCGCGACCTGGTCTGGTCGCGCTATGGACCTATAGCGCGTTCTTGCTTAACGCGCTATGCATGTGTAGCGCGTTCTTGGGGTGGCCTGCCGGGCTGCCCGAGACGGACGGTCTGCGGCTGATCGTGCTCCCTTTGGTCCGTGTGCGTCCTGGACACCCCGTGGAGTTTCGTGATCGTGTCTTTGGGTGTCCAGAGGTTTGGTTTACCTCGATTAGCGTTCCCGTGAGTTTAAGGGTCCGAGTGACTTTCTAGTGTTCCGATTGCGTTGTGTTGGTCTCCGGTCGACCCGGTTGTGACCCAGTGGTCGACCCTTGGCCTCGTGAGTCTTCGCATTGTGGTTTTGGACCTAGGGATTAGGCCAGATTGACGGCTCAGTGCTGTCATGTGCAACGGTCTTGACCTCGAGTCTTGTGACTCAAAGGCCGTTGAGTTGAAGGTCTAGTGGGCTGTCCAGAGTCTGGTGGCGTCGTGCCACCTGTTACTCCGTGTTACTCGTAATGAGTGCGTGCGTGGTTTCTGTGTCCACGTTCTGTGATCCTCCACTAGTCGTAGCTTCCTGCGCACGCGTGTGCGGACCCGCCTGGGAGTGGTGGAGAGCGCGACCCGGTGAGACGCGGTTTTTAGGCTGGTTTCCGTCGGCCCCTTGCCTTTGCCACCAGAGTCCGGTGGGGGGGAAAACCAGCTAGAGGACCCGACCTAGAGCAGATGGTCTGTGTGTGCACACGTAGTTGGGGGCTTAGGACACGCGCTGACGAGCGTGACCCCAGCTAGTCCTTGTTGTGGTACTGGTTATTGTGTGTGTCTGAGTCTCACGCCCGGGGCGTCGTAGCTAGACACTTGTGACGCGGTGTAAGACGTCAAGGGACGCAGCCGGTCGTTCTTCTAGTGGGTGGTGCTCCTGTCACGTGACGTGAGTTGTTGTGTACCAGGTTTTGTTTCCGTCCGTAAGACGGGACTTCGTGAGTGGTTTCGGGAGAGTTCCCGGAGTCGAGGTCTGGGGTTTCCGGTGAGTTTCACCGAGGGCCTTTCCCAGATAGTGTTGTGTTCACGACGGTGAGGTCGTGACCGTGTTCCCTGACCGTGTGGTTTTGGCTTGGGCCCTTTTGGTGAGGGCAGGCCTCCGCTGCGGAGGTATCGTGACGTTTTCCTAGTAGCGTGGCTAGGGCGGCTCGTGTTTAGTGGTCCCCGATCGTGGAATCGGGTGGTCGGGTGCGTGGCTTGGTTGTTCCCCGATGGGAGACTGGGTCGTGTTTTCTGGTACAGTAGGAGTAGCTGTAGTGCCGAGTTTTTGACCGGCCACCGGTTTGCTGTTCCTGCTGTAGTTGTAGCTTCCTTTCCGCTACCGCCGTTGTTTCCGGTTGGGGTTCCGCGGGATCCCTGCTGAGTCTCTGTTTTGGAGACTCATTCCCTGCTTTTCAGGTGCAGCGGTTCTTCCTCGTGGTTCGAGGGTGCGGAGCAGAGGTTCTTAGTTGCCAGCTTGCCGGGCCGAGTGTTCACTTGGCACGTGGTACGTTTTACTGCTTTAGACTGTACTTTCTGTTGGACTGGACTCTGTTGTAGTTGTTTATTTATTTCTGTTAATTGTTGGTTGTCCTGCTATATTTCCTATTTCTTTGTGCCTCCACACTCCTTTTAGCCCTTCCGAGCCCTCCCGGCTCGTGGGCGGCGGTTCGAGTCTCGGGTTATCGGGCCTTCCCGGTAATCGGATTCTCGGGTCGTCACAGCTGGTATCAGAGCATGGTTGTGGACGTACATGGGAATTAAAGATATTGCAGTGATCAGAGTCCGTAAGGTCCAGTACAGTCAGCAGTTGGCATAGGGTTTCGTGCATGTTTTCCACTTTGTTTCTCGCTTGAGAGTTTGAGTGCGCTGTGCGGCGCTGTGAAGGTGGTTGTTGTTCACGGCTTTCGTGCTGGCGCGGGGTCTGCGGATCAGGGTCGAGAGCCTTCTCCCTCATCGGTGGTGGCCCTGGTTGTGTTGCGTTGGGCAGAGGTTGTCGGAGGGCGTGTTGCAGTTCGGGGGATTGTAGCGGTGGTGCATCGAGATATGTTGTGACCATGGTCCGACGAGACACTCGGTAAGTGTTGTCGGAGGAGCTGACCTGACGGAAGTGATAGTTTTCTTGGTGCTGGAAGGTGCTATTCCCAGCATGCGTGAGGCTCGAGGTCAGGTCGAGTGTGGAGTTTTCCTTCCGTTGGTCGGAGGTGCGATTGGGTTCTCCTTTGGTTGGAGAGAATCATGTTTGGCTAAGGTTCGTCGTCTTGCATTGCGTGTCCGGATTGGTTGGCCTTGTGTGTCATGAAGTTCGTGCGAGATGTGCTCTTTGTCTTGGCAAGGTGGTTGAGTGTGAGAAGTGTTACTCGTTCCCTGATGTGTAAGGGTGTTGGCGCTATTCCGGAAGGACGGGTGTCGGCTGGGCGGTGTTCGCGAGAATTGCGGTTGGTGTTGTGGTTTCCGATGTGTGGAGGATCGGAGTCTGCGGGGTTGCAGATGGTTGTCGAGATGGTGGATCTCGAGTTGGCGTTGTGGTGGCTGTGCGTGTGGATCAGAGTGCGTGGATCGTAGCGTTGGTTGCTGCGGGTGGATTTCTGAGAAGTGTAGGGCAGTGGAGGATTGGTTCATCGGTGTGCGTTGTCTCCGACGGTGTGAGACATGTTGGTTGGCGTGCCGTTGCTTGAGATATTGTGGTTCATGGCATTGGCAGGTGTCCATTTGGATTGATCGAAGGATTTGATGAGACCAGATGGAAGAGTGACGCCTGTGGGCGGAGGCCTTTTTCGTGAGATTGGCGTCGGAGAGTGGTCTCTGATGAGACGTTGGCGTTGGATGTTGATCCTCAGTCTGTGGCCAGCAAGGGAGGATTCCCCGTAAGTCTGAGTCGAGTGACGTGAGGACTGTGTGGAGATGGAGTCATGTGGTTTCGTAGTGCTCCCCTGAGAGGGTAGAGTTGGCGTGAGGTTCGAGATTGGAGGTGGTGTTGGTTTGTGCGTGAGTCAGCAGATGGCCTGTCATGTGTTGGATCGTGCCTGCTGGGCCGGTGGAGGTTTTCCGTTGGCGAATGTCTGGCGACTAGTGGATGGTCTTTTCAGAGACAGAAGATGCTGGTTGTAAGGGTTCGAGAATGGAGAGAGCGGCGTGCAAGCGAGGCCTTCTGGTGGCCGTTTCTGAGGTGTGAGCTGATGGAAGCTCAGTGATTGGTTACCCCTGGTGCAGGGTGTGAGATCGATCAGCGGTTGTGAAGCTGGCGTTTGGTTGGTCCGCCGAGCGTGGGCATTGACCGGTGGATTGGTTCTTGTGGCGAGGATTGCGTTCCCTCGGTGAGCGAGAGGGTGGCAGCGATGCCGTGGGTGTTTTCCGTTGTGTTTGAGGTGATACCAGACTTGTGCCCTTGTCTTATGCCTGCTCTAGTGGCCGATGTGTGTGCGGCGTGCGGAGCGTGGCGTTGTTCGTGATTATGGTCTGGCCGTATCCCTCATGATCGGTGCTTTTTGCGAGAATCAAGATTTTCTGTGTTGGGGTTCTGACGGCGTTGTCAGTGAGTTACGGCGTTCTTCCCCTGTTCCTGTGCTTGTCCTGAATTTCGAGGACGAAATTTCTTTAAGGGGGGAGGGCTGTAATGCCCTGGATCTTTCGGATCCTTGTTTTTGGGTCCTGGATCTGGTTTTTCAGAGTGTCCGACTCCGAAGTGCCCGAAATTTCGTTTCGGACATCTTTCGTGTTCGGATCGGCGCGATCCGGAGTTGTTTCGGAGGCCCGGAAGCGTTCCGCGGCTTTTCCGCGTGTGTTTTCCGATTCCCGGTGTGTGTTTCGGTAATTCCTTCGGAACCTCGTTACGGGTGAACGGGGCTGTTCACCAGGGCGCGAGTGGTACCGTTGCGATCGGTGTGTTCCGAGGATCGCAGAAATGTGATTTTCTATTTTTCGGTATTTTCGGGAATTTCTGGATTTTCTATATAATAACCTCCTTTTTCTCTCTCCCCATCTCATTTTCTCTCTTCCCTCCCTCTCTCTTCTCTCACGTTCTCTCCTCTCCCCCTCTCACTCCGGGCGGCCGACGGAGGCGGCGAGGGCGGGGCGGCGTGGCTCGTGGGGCATGGAGCGACGGGTACGGGATGAGGATCGCGGTGGTGGAGGCGGTTCGTGGGATCGTGAACCGGCGAGGGTTTAAACGGCGTTTTCTTCGTGGATCGGCATCCACGGCGCGTCGAATCTTCGGTGGAGGTAGGGAGATGGACCCTCAACCCGTGTACTTCAATTCCCGCGAGTTTCGTAGGCCGTGGTGAGCCGAGCGGGCTAAACGGGGTGATTTGGGAAAAATGCATGTTTTTGGGGTGTGAGCCGAATCTTGTGTTTTGATCGTGTTTTTGGGGTTTAAATGGGTCCTCTCGGTGCCAGAAGGGTTGGGGAATGTTTCCCCCTTTGTTTCCCCATCACCCGGGGGTGATCGGGGCGTGGAATGGGTTTTCCTACCGTTTCTACCGTTTTCGGGCGCGGACTGAGAACGCGCTAGCTTCCAGTAGCGCGTTCTTGAGTGTCGCGCTGCCCCGACGGGGCGCGTTCATCGGAGAAGATGAACAGTAAGGCGGTTCTTGTCGCGCTCTAGGGTCCCAGCGTGTTCTGTGTTGTCGCGCTATAGGATCATAGCGCGACCTGGTCTGGTCGCGCTATGGACCTATAGTGCGTTCTTGCTTAACGCGCTATGCATGTGTAGCGCGTTCTTGGGGTGGCCTGTCGGGCTGCCCGAGACGGACGGTCTGCGGCTGATCGTGCTCCCCTTGGGCCGTGTGCGTCCTGGACACCCCGTGGAGTTTCGTGATCGTGTCTTTGGGTGTCCAGAGGTTTGGTTTACCTCGATTAGCGTTCCCGTGAGTTTAAGGGTCCGAGTGACTTTCTAGTGTTCCGATTGCGTTGTGTTGGTCTCCGGTCGACCCGGTTGTGACCCAGTGGTCGACCCTTGGCCTCGTGAGTCTTCGCATTGTGGTTTTGGACCTAGGGATTAGGCCAGATTGACGGCTCAGTGCTGTCATGTGCAACGGTCTTGACCTCGAGTCTTGTGACTCAAAGGCCGTTGAGTTGAAGGTCTAGTGGGCTGTCCAGAGTCTGGTGGCATCGTGCCACCTGTTACTCCGTGTTACTCGTAATGAGTGCATGCGTGGTTTCTGTGTCCACGTTCTGTGATCCTCCACTAGTCGTAGCTTCCTGCGCACGCGTGTGCGGACCTGCCTGGGAGTGGTGGAGAGCGCGACCCGGTGAGACGCGGTTTTTAGGCTGGTTTCCGTCGGCCCCTTGCCTTTGCCACCAGAGTACGGTGGGGGGGGAAACCAGCTAGAGGACCCGACCTAGAGCAGATGGTCTGTGTGTGCACACGTAGTTGGGGGCTTAGGACACGCGCTGACGAGCGTGACCCCAGCTAGTCCTTGTTGTGGTACTGGTTATTGTGTGTGTCTGAGTCTCACGCCCGGGGCGTCGTAGCTAGACACTTGTGACGCGGTGTAAGACGTCAGGGGACGCAGCCGGTCGTTCTTCTAGTGGGTGGTGCTCCTGTCACGTGACGTGAGTTGTTGTGTACCAGGTTTTGTTTCCGTCCGTAAGACGGGACTTCGTGAGTGGTTTCGGGAGAGTTCCCGGAGTCGAGGTCTGGGGTTTCCGGTGAGTTTCACCGAGGGCCTTTCCCAGATAGTGTTGTGTTCACGACGGTGAGGTCGTGACCGTGTTCCCTGACCGTGTGGTTTTGGCTTGGGCCCTTTTGGTGAGGGCAGGCCTCCGCTGCGGAGGTATCGTGACGTTTTCCTAGTAGCGTGGCTAGGGCGGCTCGTGTTTAGTGGTCCCCGATCGTGGAATCGGGTGGTCGGGTGCGTGGCTTGGTTGTTCCCCGATGGGAGACTGGGTCGTGTTTTCTGGTACAGTAGGAGTAGCTGTAGTGCCGAGTTTTTGACCGGCCACCGGTTTGTTGTTCCTGCTGTAGTTGTAGCTTCCTTTCCGCTACCGCCGTTGTTTCCGGTTGGGGTTCCGCGGGATCCCTGCTGAGTCTCTGTTTTGGAGACTCATTCCCTGCTTTTCAGGTGCAGCGGTTCTTCCTCGTGGTTCGAGGGTGCGGAGCAGAGGTTCTTAGTTGCCAGCTTGCCGGGCCGAGTGTTCACTTGGCACGTGGTACGTTTTACTGCTTTAGACTGTACTTTCTGTTGGACTGGACTCTGTTGTAGTTGTTTATTTATTTCTGTTAATTGTTGGTTGTCCTACTCTATTTCCTATTTCTTTGTGCCTCCACACTCCTTTTAGCCCTTCCGAGCCCTCCCGGCTCGTGGGCGGCGGTTCGAGTCTCGGGTTATCGGGCCTTCCTGGTAATCGGATTCTCGGGTCGTCACACCTTCCGCGTGCATCTCCCACATAAGAAAGTCATGAACAGAAGTCCGTGGGATGCACAATTTGTCATCCCGGAAGAGGTGACCCTCCTGTAGCACAAACTCACTATAATCACGCGAGGGACCGGCCTGAAGGGCTGCATAGATCAGACTGAAATCCAGACAATCAACATAAGCATCCTTCAGACTCTCTAAACCTACCACCTCTGCACTCATGGTGGTCAGCATCATCATTCACCGACTCAGCGCGTCGGCTACCTTGTTCTCCGCCCCTGCCTTGTGCTTGAGCACAAAGGTATACTCTTGGAGATACTCCACCCAACGACTGTGGCGAGTGTTCAGCTTCATATGGGTATGGAGGAATCGTAAGGCCTCATGATCAGAAAAGGGGACAAACTCCTGGTGTAAAAGATAATACCTCCAATACCGCAATGCCTAGACAACTGTGTAAAATTCTTTATCATAAGTGGAATAATGCAGTTTGGCATCATTAAGCTTCTCGCTAAAGAATGCAATGGGGTGGGACTCCTGGCTCAACACTCCACCAATACCCACTCCAGAAGTCTCACATGTGACCTCAAACACCTTAGAAAAATTAGGTAATGCAAGGACAGGTGCCTGTGACATGCGCTCCTTAATGTCCCGAAAGGCCGTGGCTGCAGCCTTAGTCCATACGAATGTCCCCTTCTTTATACAATCAGTGATCGGGGCGGTGATGGAACTAAAGCCACGAATGAAGCGGCGATAGAACGTCTCTAAGCCATGGAAGCTCCGGACATCGTGGAGTGTGCGCGGCACGGGCCACTTCCTGATGGCCCTAATCTTCTCTAGGTCAGCGGAGACTCCATCCCTAGACACAATGAACCCGAGGAAGGTAATCTGATAAGTCATGAAAGCATACTTCTTCGGGTTGGTGAATAAGCTCTCTCGCCTCAAAACGACACAGACCTGCCTAAGGTGGTCTAAGTGGTCCTCCCTAGTGCGGCTGTAGATAAGAATGTCATCAAAGTAGATGACCAAGAAGACCCCTATCATAGGGCGTAAAACATGGGTCATCAACCGCATGAAGGTACTAGGGGCGTTGGAAAGCCCGAAGGGCATAACCAACCACTCATAAAGACCATCATTGGTCTTGAATGTCATCTTCCATTCATCCCCATGCCTGATCCGCACCTGGTGATAGCCACTACGAAGATCTATCTTTGAAAAGATAGTGGCTCCCGACATCATGTCTAAAAAGTCATCCAATCGGGGAATGGAAAAGTGATGCTTCACCGTGATCTTGTTGATCACACGGCTATCAACGCACATCCTCCGTGTGCCATCCTTCTTTGGGGCCAATATGTGGGAACAGTGCAAGGGCTCTTGCTGTCCCTAAGAGATCCCCGACTCATCAACTCCTCGACCTGCCTTTGAAGCTCGGCATGGTCGTTGGGACTCATCTTGTTGTGGGGAAGGTTGGGCAAGGATGAGCCCGGGACAAGGTCGATCTCGTCCTGGATATCCCTCATAGGCGGAAGGCCTTCAGGGAGGTCTTTTGGGAAGACATCAACAAACTCCCGTAGGATCGCAGCTATCTCTGGGGGGTGCTCATCATCAGACCCAGGAGCGACATCCTCCACTCCTCGGACAACAACGGTATGGACTGGGCTACCCCCAGTCACCTCTTGCTCCATCTCTCGCGGGCTAATCATCATTAACCTCCGGGGTGAGAGGTCTCCTGTGCTAGGAGCAGTAGAAGCGGTAGTAGCCCATGCCGAGGATGAGGTGGAAGGACCGACCATCCCCTGACTAGGAGGGGTCAAAGTGCTGGGACCGGATGGTTCTTGGATAGAAGGATCCTTCAGCTGGGTGGGGTGGAGGGTGATCCTATGACCCCCGAGGTCGAATGTGCAGGTTTTCGACCAACCTTGAAGGGTGACATCCCGATCAAAAAGTCAAGGCCTACCTAGGATAATGCTACCCACCTCCATAAGCAACACATCACACCAGATCTCATCATGGTAAGCCTGGAACTGCTATGGCACCAGACATCGCAGTCTGACCGGGATGGAAGTAGAATCCACCCAAGATACTCTGTAAGGGGCGGGGTGATCTACGGTGTCAAACCCAGATGCCTAATAGTGCCCGTAGAGATAGCGTTAATGTAACTCCCGCTATCTATGATCACCTTGCAGGCCTTTCCACCCAGCCTTCAAAATATATGGAAGATGGTGGTACGACGCCAGTCGTCACTCACCAGAGGCTGGGTTAGGATGCACCTGACTACACGAAGCTATACATCATCCTGATGCTGGGTACCAGGGACATCAACTGGCTCTCCCTCCATTATTTTATCAAATAACTCCTCCGCTAAGTCCTGATCAGCCTCGTAACTGATCGGCACTAGCTCAGGTGTGGGATCGCTGGCAGAGGGATTAGAGATGACAAGTGACTCCCAAGTGGGACACTTGCCCGAATAGTGGCCAACCCCACCACACCTATTGCAAGCTCCCTGTGGCCCGAAGCCCTGGGATGTACCACCAACCATCGGCCCCTTACCCCTGTCCACAAGACGGACTAGGGGTGTAGGAAGTAGGGGTCCTCAAGTCAGCATGACGGGCTGGGGAGGTCTAGGGGCAGGGATGGGTGCCTGCTGGCGAAGGGGAAGATCCCTCGGAGGGAGGGGGTGCCTAGGAGCAGCAAGGTCCTGGCGTGGGGGTTCCTGGGGGTGGGCCACAGGCCACCGAGTGTAGGAATCAGGCGTGGTCCTAGGATCAGACACACGCGGATATGTGACCCTATGGCACTCGGTAGGAGTAAACTCCATCCCAAATTGCTCCACCTCCAGGGCAACCTGATACGCGTCTTCCAACTTGGTCACCTTGCGGCAGAAAAGCTCATATTATAGGTGTGGCTGCAGACCACGCCGAAAATGGGAAACAGTCGGGGAGCTTTCCTCCGTAGCGTCACATCACAGAAAGTAGTCATCGAGCTCGACGATGTAGTCGGAGACTGACCGATCTCCTTGCGTGAGACTCTGCCATTTGTCTATGAGACGTTGGCGGTATGTTGTAGGAAGGTACTTCTTCGTGAGTTTGTCCCTCATCTCATCCCAAGTCTCGACCTGGGGCTCCTGATGATGAAACAGCAGGTTCTCCATGTTCCTCCAATAAGTTTGTGCCTACCCTAGCAGTTTCATTTAGACAAACTTGACCTTCCGGTGGTCCATCATCTCAAACCACTTGAAATACCGGTCCATGTTGGCCTCCCAATCAAGATAGACCTTCGGGTCTAAGGACCCGTCAAACGTGGGAGGGTCTTCTAGCACAGTCCTAAGGACCCGCTCGTCCTCATCATCTCTTTGTGGTCGGTGACCACGACGGCGTCGGCTATTTCCCCCAAAATCATTGTCAGACTCGTAGTCCTCAACATCGGGGGCACGTGGCTGTCGCTCCTCAGCCCTGAGTGGGGCGGGCTGGGCAGCAGGTGCTTGAGGGCCCGGGACAGCTCCGGGGAGCTCTTGGCGGGGGATTCTCTCCACACTCTCCATCCTTCCAACCAGACCTTGGATAGACCGGTCGAAAACTTGAGTGCAGTCCTCCATGGCCTTGAAACGGCCCTCTATGTGCTCGGTATGCTCCCTAAGAGTTTGGTTAGACCTCTCCATATGCTCCCTCAGAGTTTGGTCGGACCTCTCCATGCGCTCCATGAGTAGAGCCACCAAGTCCTCCAGTGATCGGCCTCCCGGGTTGGCACCTCGGGGTTCACCCATAGTGTCAGGGCGATGGTGCTAGGCACCTCCATGGGTAGGCATGCAATGGGACCTAAAGAGAACTAAGGGGTGACTCACTACAACCTATATGGAAGGACCAATACAAAATGAAAGACGACCTAGACTCCAATATCCAGTATGAGGGGGAGTTTTGATCCGAAGACCGCACTCACGCAAGTGTGCCCCTTTCCCAATAGGCGTGGCCTACCGTTCCGGGAACACCTTTGGATATACCAGATGAAATGGAGCACCTTGGACCGACTACCGTAGACTCAAACCGGCTCGGATACCAATTTGATGCGGGATGACAACGGGACTCGACTTAGACGGGTTGCGACCTTAGACTCTATAAGACGACGCGACTAAAGAGACGACGCAACCAGCAACAACACTACGACGCGGCACCTAAAGACCTCCAGAAGAGGCGAGCATGCCCCCAAACAAGAAGTGCTAACTCACATTCCTCCTCGGCGAGGGAAACGTGGCGATCTGCACGGTTGAGTAACCGGCTTTGAGTCTCGGGTGGTCAGCTCACTCTCGTGCTCGGAATGAGTCACGGGATGGGTTTCGCTCTCACAACTCACAGCGGTGATTAATTTAACTAGCTAGGAATTAAACTACTCACATGCAGCGGCATATAGAACGCATAATAAACAAAAAAATATGACGAAGAAAGTAGCGAATGTTCCTCCACGCTTGGGGCGTGGGGAAGACTTCCCGGCCGAGAATCGTCACTCCCGGTACAATAAGAAAATTAATTATAGCAAGACAATTACGGCCCACTCCACGTAGGGAGGTAAAAGGCCACAACAGTGATCTGGGTGCGCCATTCTAGGGTTGACAGGCAGCGTGTTGGCGGGTTCCGGGCGGCGGCGGGCAGCGGCTCTGAATCGGCAATTTCAGGCCGACAGGATAGCCCGCACGGGCGTCCTAAGGGACGCCGGTCTCCTGGGATCTTCTGAAGGCGGCGGTTCACTGGGACGCTGGCGGAGGTTCCCTGGTCGACCCCCGGGAGCGGCGGTCACTGAAGCCATCCCGACGTATTTCTTTGGGATTTATCCGACAACCCCTTTTGCTGGCCTGGCTCAGAGCAGAAATGTGCGACTCCACGAGAAAGGTCGGTACACCTAGATCCGATGTCGGATTGAGACGCGATGGGTACCGTTGGAAATAGGACTCAAAACTCTACGACATTTTGGAATTTCACATCCATCCAACGGCTGGATTAGAAATGAAAATGACTGCAAACTGACTAAGTTCTCTGTCTAGGAACACAGAACAGACATGGCTGAACAGGATCTGCCTGTTCAAGGGGTTTGACCGAAAATCAAACGAAGGATTTAGGACCTGGGATTTTTATGGTGGATAGGGGGAAGGAAGGTGATCACTCCATATTTTTTGGGAATTTTCTGACAACATATGGGGGGGTGGGAAAAATCAGCTACCACAGACTATCCCCTAGATCTGCACACAGGCAGACTATGAGGGGGAAAAACAAATGGCTGGGAAGGGGGGCAAACGGGGCTGATGTGCGTGAAAATTAAACTGGAAAGGTTGGTCGGTGGGAGGAACCTAGCCTCAAAACCTCAGCACGATCCAACGGTTGGATCTCCCGTACCAGCCCTTTTACTGAGCTGCTGTCCAACAACTCTGAATTTCAGGGCAACAGGCCGGAGTTGGTGTTGTGGCAGCTTGATGGCGACACGAACGGGGGCGGTGGCAGTGATCGATCACAGCAGATAGAGGAAGAGGGGGAGAGGAAGAAATATCAAAAATTTGGAGGATTTAGCCCTAGATCTTAAGAAGTTTGGAGGAAGAATGGGAAGAACACTCAAGAACAAGAGGGGAGAGAGAGGGGTGCGCCCATGGCATTAACTCACAATAATTCTTCATTAATTTGAACAAAATACAACAAGAGACATTATATACTAAAACCCTAGACCTAGCCAAATGGCCTAGGATACCCTTGGTCAAGGGGGTATAATGGGGAAATGGGATAAACAAATATTAAACAAACCCCACGTGTGGAGACAAAAGAGGGGGCGCCCCTCTCTCCAAGTCAACATAAGGGGCTTGACATATTTAATCCCCTTGGACCATATTAACCCCCCCTTGGACCAAAATAAATCAAAAATATAAATACATGGTCAATTATTCTCCCATTAACCCAATATTAAAACCCAAAATAATACAAACCTAATACAACCCAAATACATGCTAAATACACACAAAATATGACCAAATATGTATACAGTACAAATATGTATAAAATTACGTACTGAAGTATCAAAGCTCCGGTGGCGACTCCAGACTGTCCCTCAGCCACAAAGAGGTCGGTGTCGACTGAGTTGTGCTGCAAGTCCAGTATCGGCGGCTCGCTGAGTCGAGCCGTACTCTGGCTCTGGTGTCCTCACCAATTCTCCCCGGGTGGGAGAAGCTCGACCACGTCGAGTAAGGGTCCGGGTCGCTCTGGTATCGATCCAGTAGATCTGGATCTATCCTCTGTAGCTCGTCCCGGGTGATCCAAGTGTCATCGGACGCGGGCCGTCCCCTCCAACGCACCAAATAGCGCTGGTATACTCCGCCTTGAGTAGTTGTTACCTGCTCATCTAGTATACATTCTATCTGCTCTCGCTACAGAGGCAACAAGGCTGGAGGTGGACACTGTAGGGAGGTGTCACTCACAATGGGTGGAGATGGCTCAAAGGGCTCACTGGGTATCACTGCTGGGTCCCTATAAGCGACGAGATCCGAGATGTTGAAAGTGGAGCTGATCCCGTAATCCTTTGGCAAGTCCACAACATATGCGTTCGATTCAACTCGCCTCACTACCCGAAAGGGACCGACACTGCGAGCATGCAACTTCTTCACGGCTCCCGAGGGAAACCGTTCAGGTCTGACCCTGATCATGACATAATCGCCCTCATGAAACTCACGGTGGTGCCTATGGGCATCAGCCAATTCTTTGTATCGTGCGTTGTTGGACTCAATGTGACAACGTACATGCTCATGCAATTGTCTAATATGATCGGCAAAGGACTCGGCTGACTCGGACAAACGGGACTGGATGGGAGGTGGGACTAGGTCTATGGGCTTCCTAGGTCTACGGCCAGTGACAATCTCGAAAGGGCTCATACCTATAGACCTATTGACCAAATCGTTATAGGCAAACTCTGCTAAGGGTAAGACCAAATCCCAATCCCTGACTCGATCTCGGACCAGACCACTAAGAAGATCCCCCAAACTCCTATTGACAACCTCAGTCAGACCATCGGTCTGGGGGTGATAAGCAGTGGAGAATTTTAATTGGGTGCCCATCATGTGCCAAAGGGTTTTCCAAAAATAGCTAGTGAAGTGCACATCCCTATCAGACACTATAGTGCATGGGAGTCCGAACCTGGAGACACAGTGTGAAAAGAATAGATGGGCAACTCTAGAGGCATCCGACGTTTTGGAGCAAGGAATGAATGATGCCATCTTTGAGAACCTGTCTACAACTACAAAGATAGAGTCATGCCGTCGGAGGGTGCAGGGCAATCCGAACACAAAGTCCATACTAATGTCCTGCCATGGACTATCCGAGACGGGGAGGGGAGTATAGAGGCCGGTATTCTGCTTCCTTTGTTTGGCCATAGCGCAAATGCGGCACTGGGCCATGATGCGAGCGACATCCCTCTTCAAGCTAGGCCAATAGAATCTATGTTCAACCACCTCTATGGTCTTGTTCTGGCCAAAGTGGCCAGCAAGACCTTCCGCGTGCATCTCCCACGTCAGAAAGTCACGAACAGAAGTCCGTGGGATGCACAATTTGTCACCCCGGAATAGGTGACCCTCCTGTAGCACAAACTCGCTATAATCACGCGAGGGACCGGCCTGAAGGGCTGCATAGATCAGACCGAAATCCAGACAATCAACATAAACATCCTTCAGACTCTCTAAACCTACCACCTCTGCACTCATGGTGGTCAGCATCATCATTCGCCGACTCAACGCATCGGCTACCTTGTTCTCCGCCCCTGCCTTGTGCTTGAGCACAAAGGTATACTCTTGGAGATACTCCACCCAACGACTGTGGCGAGCGTTCAGCTTCTTATGGGTATGGAGGAATCGTAAGGCCTCATGATCAGAAAAGGGGACAAACTCCTGGTGTAAAAGATAATACCTCCAATACCGCAATGCCTGGACAACTGTGTAAAATTCTTTATCATAAGTGGAATAATGCAGTTTGGCATCATTAAGCTTCTCGCTAAAGAATGCAATGGGGTGGGACTCCTGGCTCAACACTCCACCAATACCCACTCCAGAAGTGTCACATGTGACCTCAAACACCTTAGAAAAATCAGGTAATGCAATGACAGGTGCCTGTGACATGTGCTCCTTAATGTCCCGAAAGGCCGTGGCTGCAGCCTTAGTCCATACGAATGTCCCCTTCTTTATACAATCAGTGATCGGGGCGGCGATGGAACTGAAGCCATGAATGAAGCGGCGATAGAACGTCTCTAAGCCATGGAAGCTCCAAACATCATGGAGTGTGCGGGGCTCCGGCCACTCCCTGATGGCCCTAATATTCTTCGGGTCAGCGGAGACTCCATCCCTAGACACAATGAACCCGAGGAAGGTAATCTGATCAGTCATGAAAGCACACTTCTTCGGCTTGGCGAATAAGCTCTCTCGCCTCAAAACGACACAGACCTACCTAAGGTGGTCTAAGTGGTCCTCCCTAGTGCGGCTGTAGATAAGAATGTCATCAAAGTAGACGACCAAGAAGACCCCTATCATAGGGCGTAAAACCTGGGTCATCAACCGCATGAAGGTACTAGGGGCGTTGGAAAGCCCGAAGGGCATAACCAACCACTCATAAAGACCATCCTTGGTCTTGAATGCCGTCTTCCATTCATCCCCAGGCCTGATCCGCACCTGGTGATAGCCACTACGAAGATCTATCTTTGAAAAGATAGTGGCTCCCGACATCATGTCTAACAAGTCATCCAATCGGGGAATGGAAAAGTGATACTTCACCGTGATCTTGTTGATCGCACGACTATCAACGCACATCCTCCATGTGCCATCCTTCTTTGGGGCCAATATATGGGAACAGCGCAAAGGCTCTTGCAGTCCCTAAGAGATCCCCGACTCATCAACTCTTCGACCTGCCTTTAAAGCTCGGCATGGTCGTTGGCACTCATCTTGTTGTGGGGAAGGTTGGGCAAGGATGAGCCCGGGACAAGGTCGATCTCGTCCTGGATATCCCTCATAGGCGGAAGGCCTTCAGGGAGGTCTTTTGGGAAGACATCAGCAAACTCCCGTAGGATCGCAGCTATCTCTGGGGGGTGCTCATCATCAGACCCAGGAGCAACATCCTCCACTCCTCGGACAACAACGGTAAGGACTGGGCTACCCCCAGTCACCTCTTGCTCCATCTCTCGCGGGCTAATCATCATTAACCTCCGGGGTGGGAGGTCTCCTGTGCTAGGAGCAGTAGAAGCAGTAGTAGTCCGAGCTGAGGATTAGATGGAAGGACCGACCGTCCCCTGACAAGGAGGTGTCGAAGTGCAGGGACCGACTGATCCTTGGACAGAAGGATCCTTCAGCTGGGTGGGGTGGAGGGTGATCCTATGACCCCCGGGGTCGAATGTACAGGTGTTCGACCAACCTTGAAGGGTGGCATCCCGATCAAAAAGTCAAGGCCTACCTAGGATAATCCTACCCACCTCCATAAGCAACACATCACACCAGATCTCATCATGGTAAGCCTGGAATTGTTGTGGCACCAGACATCGCAGTCTGACCGGGATGGAAGTAGAATCCACCCAAGATACTCTGTAAGGGGCGGGGTGATCTACGGGTGTCAAACCTAGACGCCTAACAGTGCCCGTAGAGATAGCATTAATGCAACTCCTACTATCTATGATCACCTTGCAGGCCTTTCCTCCCAGCCTACAAAATGTATGGAAGATGGTGGTACGACGCCAGTCGTCACTCACCTGAGGCTGGGTTAGGATGCACTTGACTTCACCAAGCTATACATTACCCTGATGCTGGGTACCTGGGACATCAACTGGCTCTCCCTCCATTAGTTTATCAAAGAACTCCTCCGCTAAGTCCTGATCAGCCTCGTAACTGATCGGTACTAGCTCAGGTGTGGGGTCGCTGGCAGAGGGATCAGAGATGAGAAGCGACTCCCGAGTGGGACACTTGCCCGAATAGTGGCCAACCCCACTACACCTATTGCAAGTTCCCTGTGGTCCAAACCCCTGGGATGTGCCACCAACCATCGGCCCCTTACCCCTGTCCACAAGACGGACTAAGGGTGTAGGAAGTAGGGGTGCTCAAGTCGGCATGGCGGGCTGGGGAGGTCTAGGGGCAGGGATGGGTGCCTGCTGGCGAAGGGGAAGATCCCTCGGAGGGAGGGGGTGATGGGAATCGACGCCGAGCATTAACTTTTATTTTTACATTTGAGTCCTTTTATTTACTTTTATATCCTTGGGAAAGTATATGTACAATTGTAAGGCTTTGTAAGCCAATGTGTCATTCCCTAGGATTGTGTGGGTTTTTATGCAAATGTGTAGTAGGTCTAGTTAGGGGGCCCCCTCCCCTTCCCCATTGGTCCACCTCATCCATGTGGGGCTGGTCAACCATCCTAGGTGGCCATCTAGAAGGTTTGAATGCTAATTGACCACATGGGAGACAAAGGGGTTAAAATTTCAAAGGTAGGCCACCTACCTTACCTACATAGTCAAAGGAGTGCCCATTCATATGTAATTTATTTATTTTGAGTTTTGACCACATGGGGGATGAAAATGACATATTTCCCACGAAATTACCAGCCCCCCCACCCCTTGCTATTTTCTATATAAGCCTATGTATAGTGTCATTAGAGATTAATGAAGAAATGAAGAGAAAATTGTTGGAAAATCAAGAGTGTTCTTGAGCCCCTCCTCTCTCCCTCTGGTTTATCTCCTCCAACCTCCAGTTCTAGAGTGATTTCATCTTATATCATCCCCTCTTCACCTCCGGTGATCATCTGTGCCGCCGCCGCCGCCGTTCGCGCCGCCTTCGAGCCGCCACGGGATCGTCTTCGGTGTTCTGTCCTGCTGGACAGAGGTGCATATCGAAAATTCCTCAAGCCACCCACGAGTTCCAATCGACGTGAAATTTTGAGGGTTGGTTTCTATCTTATAGCCCCTTATCCAAAAAAAATTTCAGGTCCAAATTCCCTGTTTCATAGTGTTTCCACTTTGTTCATTCCCCAAACTCAGATCAGATCTGTCTCTGTCTACAGTGACAGAACCTTTGAGTTCGTCCCCTTCTACCACCCTTTTAAATTTTGTTAGACCTCCCAATTTAACTGGGAATTCTTTCCATTTTTTCCTACCTCCACAATTTTTATTAATTTTTTTTGAGTCTTTTACCTATTTTTCAAAATTCATGTTCTACCAGAGCTACAGTACTTCCAGCCAGATCCCAGATCCGACCTTCCTTCAGTAAACAAATCATAGAAATTTATAGAGACATCCAAACGTGTCCAAACCAACTTTGCCATCTGCCCAACTCCAAATCCTACAACTTTCATGAAGAAGTCGAAGTCTGAATCCAAGTTCTTCCTAGCGGTCAATGGCAGTTTTCAGAGATCAGCTCTGCAGATCTGAGTGTTTAGTTACTGTACAACAGGAGGTTGTAAATTCCATAAGTCAAGATCAGCGAAGATCCATGCCAGATCTCTAGGCCTACATTGAAGTACTTTGAGTCAGCTTTCCAACGGCGCTAATTTCGTGTCAATCCGACATCGGATCTGATCGCAGCGTCCGTTCCCGTCCGAGCGCGCGCTGAAAATCAGAAAGTGCAGGTCCGTGGCCGGTTTTTCCGACCGGTGCCGAACGGAGCCGCCGGGCCTCCGGCCGGCGTTCCAGTGCGCCGCCATCCCAAGGAGAGACCCTCCGGGCATCCACCACTACAGCGGTGCCACCGGGTCCCACACGGCCCCTCCGGACAGCACGTGGGCCCCACCGTCACGTGTTCGGGTGTTGCCGAAACAGCGCGAGAAGCCGCCCGTCAACCCGAATTCGGTCCTCCCGGACCCCATTGTGTAGCCCTTTACCTCCCTGCGTGGAGTGGGCAGCGGCTTACATTTCTGTAATATTGTGTAATATTGTTCCGGGAGTACGAGTTTCGGCCGGGTCCGTCGTCCCCACGCCGAGCGCGTGGAGGTATCGTCTTCGCTCCTACACTTGGCATTTCACTTATTTCATATATGCTTGTTTATGCCACTGCTAGAGAGCATGTTTTAGGACCTAGCTTGCTATAATTTCATATCACCGCTACTGCGAGAGAGTGAGCGAGACCGTCCCGTGACCCGATCCGGGCACGAAAGTGCGAGCCGACCACCCTAGCTCTTGCCGGTTTCTCAACCGTGCACGTCCGACGCTTCCCTCATCAAGGGACGATCGCGAGCTTGCCGTGTCCGTGTCTCGTCCCGCATCAATTTGGTATCAGAGCGAGTTTGAGCCTAGGGTGTTTGCATTCAAAAAAAAAAAAGAGTGTCATGTAGTCATTAGTCGGTCTAAGTCGTGTTTAGGATCATCATATTTTTAAAACAACAAAAAGAGTCGTTTTCGGGTCGCATACATCCCTTTACTCGGTATATAAAAAGGTGTTGTCCGACCGTTAGGTTACGCCTATCGGGAAGGCCGCACACTTGTGCGAGTGACCTTCGGGTCGATTGTCTCCGCCCCGTACCGAGTCTTGGTTTACGTCTAGGGTCCTTAGTGTGCATGCATTCCAAACTTGCATAGCCGGTCTAGTGTCTTGTCACTGTGTGTATGCATGTCCATGTCCACTACCCATGGCCGATCCCCAAGACCATACGTCCGAGTGGTCAACTTTTGTGGCCAAAATGAATGTCCTCATGGACCGAGCCTTTGGTTTTGCCCCTCTCATTATGAAAGCCGCTCTACCCAACGGGTCCACAACGGAACTCCATTTCATCGATAGGGAGTCGGATAATTGGGTTTCTCTTGACATCGTGGAGTCTCTCTCCAAGACAGGCGAGATTGTCCGCGATGGTGATTTTGCTTGTGTTGAGTTCTATAAGAGGATCGGCTCTGTTCTCTACACCGATGGTGCATGGTGCAGGATCGGCACACTTGCTGGTTCATGCATCATTTTAGGGCAAAAGTGGTTAGGAGAGAGAAGGGCCAATCTTGACTGGGACAAGAGGACTTGCACCTTATGCCCACCATACCTACCCGGTAAGATCACCCTTAGGGACCCCGTATGTCCAGCCACCCAGCCCCAGCGGCCCACTCCACCTTCGGATTCGCGCTTGGAGCCACCTCATCCCGAGCCACTCGTATTTCTAACCGGTACATTATACATAGCCGAGCCGCTTCTTAGTTGGCTCAAGGATGGCTTGGTCCCACTCCCTTACCCGTCTATGGACCCTACCCTACCTTTGGTGTCCGTCAACTCCTACCACACAACTTTTCGGTCTAGTCACCATGTCGATACTTTGGATGACCTTATTATGGGATTAGATTCACAATGGGAGTTGACGCATCTTTTGGCCCGAGGCTTCGACCAACCCGCTAGTCTTAGCTTCACCCATCCGGCCTATGGGTCCATTACCTCCGAGTGCACCGTGGGTTGTGTCACCACGGAGATCCTCTTACTCCTTCCCTTACCGGCCGAGCCCGAATCTATACCCTTTTATCCGAGGGAGGAATCATACTTCTTGCTTACGGTCCCCGTCCCACCCATCACAATGCAAGAAGGTGACTATCCACACCTTCAAAACTTCTACACGTGGGACCGTGACTTGGGGGAGCCCACCACAAGGGGTCATACCTTCTTCGCTCCCTTTGACCCATTCCTTAGTGGACCCCATGACCCACCTTATATAGTTCATTTCTTCAAGGGAGTCCACTATCACACTCCTACCCCACGGGCCGGGTCATTTACACCCACCAAGCCCATCCACGATACAACAACATTCGGCCCTCCTAGCCCTCACAAGTCCCCCAAATCCAAAGGGCCGTCCATGCATGACTGGGTCATACTTGGATGTTTAGGTGTTCCCCATACCACCCATCTCCGGTTACATAACATGCATGCATGGCACACATTCGGGTGTCCTGGTCCGCCGTCACCTATGTACGGGTCGGACTAACATTAGGTGTGTCTAGGGTCATATATGAGTCGGTGTGTTTTCCTTGTGTGGTTTGTTTTGTGTGGTTTGTTTGCATGGTTTGTGTGTATTGTATGGTGAGTCTGCATGTGTCTTGTGCAAGCTTGTTGTCGTTCTCTTATGAGTAAGAGACGAGTGGACTCACTTGATGAGTATGGGATCGGTTCCACATCTATACCCGGATCAGTCACTTATAGGGACTCAGCGGTGATTCCTAGTGAGTCTTCAAGCTGTTTTCTTCCCTTTTGAGAGTGCCCCTTCGGAGTGACCACCTTTATCCCATAGCAGTTCGCATATCGAGTATATATGGAATGAGCAGGTGATGATCGCTTGGAGTGGAGCGTACCCGCGTTACTTGGCACGGTGACGGATCCGCTGGAGTATTCGAGCATCCTTACCCCTACTCGACGGGGTCGAGTTCCTCCCACCCGGGGAGAGTTGATGGGAATCGACGCCGAGCATTAACTTTTATTTTTACATTTGAGTCCTTTTATTTACTTTTATATCCTTGGGAAAGTATATGTACAATTGTAAGGCTTTGTAAGCCAATGTGTCATTCCCTAGGATTGTGTGGGTTTTTATGCAAATGTGTAGTAGGTCCAGTTAGGGGGCCCCCTCCCCTTCCCCATTGGTCCACCTCATCCATGTGGGGCTGGTCAACCATCCTAGGTGGCCATCTAGAAGGTTTGAATGCTAATTGACCACATGGGAGACAAAGGGGTTAAAATTTCAAAGGTAGGCCACCTACCTTACCTACATAGTCAAAGGAGTGCCCATTCATATGTAATTTATTTATTTTGAGTTTTGACCACATGGGGGATGAAAATGACATATTTCCCACGAAATTATCAGCCCCCCCACCCCTTGCTATTTTCTATATAAGCCTATGTATAGTGTCATTAGAGATTAATGAAGAAATGAAGAGAAAATTATTGGAAAATCAAGAGTGTTCTTGAGCCCCTCCTCTCTCCCTCTGGTTTATCTCCTCCAACCTCCAGTTCTAGAGTGATTTCATCTTATATCATCCCCTCTTCACCTCCGGTGATCATCTGTGCCGCCGCCGCCGCCGTTCGCGCCGCCTTCGAGCCGCCACGGGATCGTCTTCGGTGTTCTGTCCTGCTGGACAGAGGTGCATATCAAAAATTCCTCAAGCCACCCACGAGTTCTAATCGACGTGAAATTTTGAGGGTTGGTTTCTATCTTATAGCCCCTTCTCCACAAACAATTTCAGGTCCAAATTCCCCCGTTTCATAGTGTTTCCACTTTGTTCATTCCCCAAACTCAGATCAGATCTGTCTCTATCTACAGTGACAGAACCTTTGAGTTCGTCCCCTTCTACCACCCTTTTAAATTTTGTTAGACCTCCCAATTTAACTGGGAATTCTTTCCATTTTTTCCTACCTCCACAATTTTTATTAATTTTTTTTGAGTCTTTTACCTATTTTTCAAAATTCATGTTCTACCAGAGCTACAGTACTTCCAGCCAGATCCCAGATCCGACCTTCCTCCAGTAAACAAATCATAGAAATTCATAGACACATCCAAACGTGTCCAAACCAACTTTGCCATCTGCCCAACTCCAAATCCTACAACTTTCATGAAGAAGTCGAAGTCTGAATCCAAGTTCTTCCTAGCGGTCAACGGCAGTTTTCAGAGATCAGCTCTGCAGATCTGAGTGTTTAGTTACTGTACAACAGGAGGTTGTAAATTCCATAAGTCAAGATCAGCGAAGATCCATGCCAGATCTCTAGGCCTACATTGAAGTACTTTGAGTCAGCTTTCCAACGGCGCTAATTGCGTGTCAATCCGACATCGGATCTGATCGCAGCGTCCGTTCCCGTCCGAGCGCGCGCTGAAAATCAGAAAGTGCAGGTCCGTGGCCGGTTTTTCCGACCGGTGCCGAACGGAGCCTCCGGGCCTCCGGCCGGCCTTCCAGCGCGCCGCCATCCCAAGGAGAGACCCTCTGGGCATCCACCACTACAGCGGTGCCACCGGGTCCCACACGGCCCCTCCGGACAGCACGTGGGCCCCACCATCACGTGTTCGGGTGTTGCCGAAACAGCGCGAGAAGCCGCCCGTCAACCCGAATTCGGTCCTCCCGGACCCCATTGTGTAGCCCTTTACCTCCCTGCGTGGAGTGGGCAGCGGCTTACATTTCTGTAATATTGTGTAATATTGTTCCGGGAGTACGAGTTTCGGCCGGGTCCGTCGTCCCCACGCCGAGCGCGTGGAGGTATCGTCTTCGCTCCTACACTTGGCATTTCACTTATTTCATATATGCTTGTTTATGCCACTGCTAGAGAGCATGTTTTAGGACCTAGCTTGCTATAATTTCATATCACCGCTACTGCGAGAGAGTGAGCGAGACCGTCCCGTGACCCGATCCGGGCACGAAAGTGCGAGCCGACCACCCTAGCTCTTGCCGGTTTCTCAACCGTGCACGTCCGACGCTTCCCTCATCAAGGGACGATCGCGAGCTTGCCGTGTCCGTGTCTCGTCCCGCATCAGGGGGCGCCTAGGAATAGCGAGCTCCTAGCGTGGGGGTTCCTGGGGGCGGGCCACAGGCCACCGAGTGTAGGAATCAGGCGTGGTCCTAGGATCAGACACACGCGGACATGTGACCCCATGGCGCGGGGTAGGAGCAAACTCTGCCTAAAATTGCTCTACCTCGAGGGCAACCTGATACGCGTCTTTCGACTTGGTCACCTTGCTGCGAAAAAGCTCATACTGTAGGTGTGGCCACAGACCATGCCTGATGCGGGACGAGGCCACGGACACGACAAGCTCGTGACTGCCCCTTAACGAGGGAAGCGTTGGATGTGCGCGGTTGAGAAACCGGCTGTGAGCTAGGGTGGTCGGCTCTCATTCGAGCCCGGATCGGGTCACGGGACGGTAACGCTCTCTCTCGCAGCAGCGGTGATATAAATAGAAAGCGAGCTAATTACCCTATCATGCTCTCTAGCAGTGGCATAAGCAAGCATATATGAAAATTAAGCAAAATGCCAAGTAAGGGAGCGAATGCGATACCTCCACGCGCTCGGCGTGGGGACGACGGGCCCGGCCGAACTCGTGCTCCCGGGACAGTTAATATATGAATATTACAGCAATGGAAATATGCCCACTCCACGCAGGGAGGTAAAGGGTGACACAGTGGGCCCGGGAGGGCCGAATTCGGGATGACGGGCAGCTTCGTGTGTTGATTCGGCTACACGCGTGATCACGACCGTGGGGCCCACGTGCTGTCTGGAGGGGCCGTGTGGGACCCGGTGGCGCCGTTGTAGTGTGGACACTTAGGGAAGTGTTCCCTGGGTTGGCGGCACACCGGAACGTCGCCCGGGGGTCGGGCAGTTCCGATCGGCACCCGTCGGGTTTGCTGTCCACGGACTGGTGGTTGCTGTTTTGCAGCGCGCGCTCCGGCGAGAATGGACGCTGCGATCAGCCCCGACGTCGGATCGACACAAGACTGGTGCCGTTGGAAAGCTAGCTTGAAGTTCTTCAACCTCGGCCTAAATATCTGGCCTGGATCTGCTCGGCTTTTGACTTATGAAATTTTAAATCTTCTGTTGTACAGTTCCTGAAATCACAGGTCAGCAGAGAACTTCCCGGTGGATTGCCTTTGACCGCGAGGGAGACGTTCGAATCAGGGGTTGTGTTCTTCAGCAAAGTTGTTGGAATTTGAGCTGGGAAGACATAAAAATTAGTTTGGACCCGTTTGGATGTATCTATGATTTTCTGTGATTTGTTTAGTGGACAAAGGTCGGATCTGGGATCAGGGGGATAGAACTGTAGCTGGGACTGAGAACGATTTTTAGAAAATACGAAATGGATGAACCAAAAATTGAGAAATATTGTGGATGAAGGGGTGGATGGGTGTAACCTCCAGTAAAATTGGGCGAACCAAAATAAATCCAAAAGTGGGCCTAAGACATGAAACGCAGGGCTACTGTCACTGTAGACAGTGACAGAACAGATCTGAGATTGAGAGTTGAACGAAATGGTAAAGATATGAAACGGTGGATTTTGAACCTCAATTTTTTTGTGGAGAAGGGGATAGAAGATAGGAACCAACCCTCAAAATTTTAAATCGATCTGAACTCGTGGCTAGCCTCAGGAATTCACGAACTACACCTCTGTCCAGCAGGACAGAAAACCGAAGATGATCCCGTGGCGGCTCGAAGGCGGCACGAACGGCAGCGGCACAGACGATCACCGGAGGTTGAGAGGAGATGAAGGGGGGTAGAAACACTATAGAAATGGAGGTTGGGATGAAGAAACCAGAGGGAGAGAGGGAGGAGGTCGAAATTCACTCAAGGCATTCAACAAAATTCTGATTTTTCATGCATTAATTCTACTAAAATGAGATATTACAACTCTTTATAGGTTACATGCCAAAGCCAATATCCACCCTTAGATCTAGGTATGGTGGAAAGGATGGCTGGGATTGGATATGACCAACCATAAAAATAACATATTTAAAGGAAGCCAATTCCTAATTTTTACAACATGTGGTCAAAGAAAGGAAGGAAAGAAAAAAAAACTGAACAACCTAGCCTAATGGAGCCAAAAGAGGGGGCGCCCCCCTTCATGGGCCAAGGGCCATTCATGGGCCATGAACCATCCACAAGCCCATGCTAGACTTGGACCCTTCCAACTTAGTTGGCCCATGAGGGAGTGTAACCCAATTTGGGCCTTAAGTGCATTAATGACCCAATATGGCATAAGCTCCTTAATGGACTCTACTAATGACAACCTAGCCATGGACTCTACATTACAAATAGTCCATTGGCTTGATATAAGCCTTACAAGGAGCCCAAATGAAAGAAATTACACAATTACAATCTCATACAAGCCATAACACACAAATACACTTCACCCGTGTATGGAAATCACCTTTGATGCCCCATCAACGCCGAAAAAGGGAAATAGTCAGGGAGCTTTCCTCCATGGCGTCACATCACAGAAGTACTCATCGAACTTGATGATGTAGTCGAAGACTGACCAATCTCCTTGGGTGAGACTCTGCCATTTGTCTATGAGACGCTGGCGGTATGTGGTAGGAAGGTACTTCTTCCTGAGTTTGTCCCTCATCTCATCCCAAGTCTCGACCTGGGGCTCCTGACGATGAAACAGCAGGTTCTCCATGTTTCTCCAATAAGTTTGTGCCTACCCTAGCAGTTTCATTTAGACAAACTTGACCTTCCGATGGTCCATCATCCCAAACCACTCGAAATACCGGTCCATGTCGGCCTCCCAATCAAGATAGACCTTCGGGTCTAAGGACCCGTCAAATGTGGGAGGGTCTGCTCGCACAGTCCTGAGGACCCGCTCGTCCTCATCATCTCTTTGTGGTCGGTGACCACGACGGCGTCGGCTATTTCCCCCAAAATCATTGTCGGACTCATAGTCCTCAACATCGGGGGCACGTGGTTGTCGCTCCTCAGCCCTGAGTGGGGCGGGCTGGGCAGCAGGCGCCTGAGGGGTCGGGACAGCTCCGGGGAGCTCCTGGCGGGGGATTCTCTCCACACTCTCCATCCTTCCAACCAGACCTTGGATAGACTAGTCGAAAACTTGAGCGCGGTCCTCCATGGCCTTGAAACGGCCCTCTATGCGCTCGGTATGCTCCCTAAGAGTTTGGTTAGACCTCTCCATATGCTCCCTCAGTGTCACGCCCCGAGCCTTTATTACAGCGGAAGACTAACTCGGGGAGCGCGAACAGTCGGCATGGTAAGCCTCTTGTAAGCAAGAATGATCAGAGCGCAAGACAATCACACACATAAATACAATTGCACAATATTACTCAAACTCCAACTTTATTTCATAATAATCAAGTACAACCACTAATTCAACTTCCATTATGTACAAGACTCAAGAAATAGGAAAATTACATAGACTCAATCTAAACAATTTAGACTTCCTAAGTCTTCACTCTCATCTTGATAAAACTTTCATTCGCTCTCGGACCCGCTACTTGTATAACCCGAATCCGAATTCGAATCACTTCCATCTCCTGAAAAGATTAGAAATAGGTAATGAGCACACTTACCCAGTGGGTATCTTCACATCAACATGAAGTCACTATTAAAGTAATTAACAATTTTAGCTCTAAAGAATGAGGTAAAAATCATGCGAGTGCGATCAATCATGCGATTAAATCAAAGTAACAAGATGATCGAGTAAGTTAGAATTAGAGCAAGTACGAACTAGCAAGAATGTAACAAGGACATGATATTGGCCTTTTATCAACAAGAATGTATCGAGAATGTACTAGCAAGCCACATAATCATCACTACAATTTCTTTTGCTTATGAGCAAGTACTTCATGAATTTCTGTGGAATATCAAGCAAGAAAGTCATATACACGAATGTCATGTCGTGCCGCGGATTTTCACTTATTTATAGAGAAAGTACTCCCAGCGCAATGCGACGCCAGTAGCATCATACCCCATTGTTTATAATATAGTATGTTTTCGACAATCAGCCGAGGGGACTAGCATAGAGCCCTTGAACACAATCAGTGCTCGATCGCATCTTCAAGTATAAATCAAGCTTTTTCCACGCATGAAACAATAAAGTATGACCAAGAATGTAATAAGTTCAATAAGCTCATAATAACAATAATTCAATGAATGAATGCTTTAATAAGAATCATGAGAAATCAAGAATGACTTAAGCAATGTTATGCTTATGGAAATAAATCGACAGCATAACGGTACATTCTTTATTTTCCATTCATTATTTTAGGTTTCTTGATCAATATGATAAGTTCTAGATCATCAATAGTCCATCTAGAACCTTGGAATATCAACCCTTGGTCCACCTTGGGTTAAAATACTCAAGCAGTGTGACGGTCATGTACTGGGCCGTTACATGATGTGACGCTCCAGTATTGGGTCGTTACATCAGTCTGAATCCAGAACCAAGAAATCAGACTCAGTTGAATGTGACGGTCGTATATTGGGCTGTTACATGTGCCTGATGGTCCAATATAGAGCCGTTACACTACTGATAATCATAAACATCGATAGTGTAATCTAATCAATGGGCTTTAATGGTATAACCAACTCGACATCCTAGTGGGAATCCCAGGCTCGCGGAGAATTACGGAGGCCTTGAAACAAGATTTCCTAATCCATTGGAAGAAATATCCAATAGAGAGGTCCTCATGTCCAAGAATAATGTTCCTATAGTGCAAAGTGTAACTAATGGACAACATACCGGAATATGCGCCATATACTTATAAAAATGACTATATTGATAAAGAAGAATGTGTAACAATGTGAAACCAAGATAAAACTCCGTCAATACAACATTGGAAAATCATGATTTAGAATACAAAACTATAGAGTTTTAGCCAATGAAATTAGCATAACTTAAAATAACCTAAGACACATTAATCATGCAATTTGATTATGAATCAGTACTAAACTTGAAGTCATGATAACATGTCCATCTTAGCTATCTAAGCTTATTTATAAGTAAACTTAACTGGTTATTATTCTGCCTTGGGCTGACAGAACACAGGGGTCTGACGATCCAAGATAGGCGCGTTACAGTGCGTGACGGTTTATCGAGGGACCGTTACAGTAATGTAACGCCCCTGTGAAGATGCGTCAGAACCAACAGAATAGTTTGAACACAACAGATTGTGTGACGGTCTATCGTAAGACCGTTACAGTCATGTGACGGTCTTACGTTGGTGCGTCAGAGAATCTGCTGGCAGTAAACTAAGTAAAGGTTTATGAAAACATAACATGCCTGGAAATCAAAATACTACCACTATCCTAGTCATGATAACGAAATATAGGCCAACTATATGCATGGGTTTAGTGAATAGACATGATAATATCTTTTAAATTCCATTTAGGGCTAAGAGATGCATGAATGTATAGAACTATTAGATCATGAAATTCGTAATCTATAATGCATGAAATCAAGCACAACTAGAGGGCTTTTATTCCTAACAAGTTGTTTTTGACAATCATGAGATAACCTACCTCTTCTAAAACCTTTAAACTTCAAATTTGATGCTAGGTGCTATCCTTAGTCCCTTGTACTTCTTGTGATAACTTAGCAACTTCAATCTGCTCTATTTCCTCAGCCTCCTGACCTAAGGATGTGAAATTTTGAGGGTAAGAAGATGAAACTATTGGGAACAAAAAGTTCTAAAGGATTGAACTCTAATTACCTCGTTTAGACGTCCTAATCTCTGGATCTTCAGGGGACTTGCGTTCAGATTCCTGGGTTGCTAAGGTTGAATCAGCAACTTTGGATGCTTCAATCTCCTTGGTTGCTTGATCTCCTAGCATAAAATTTGGAGAGCTATTAGTCTAATGTATTATAAATAAAAGGTCGTAAGGAACTTATCCGAAATTATGACTCCTTACCTTGATTCTTCACGAGCCAAAAGTAAGGGTCGCTCAGTTCATAATTGGGTCCTATTTATAGGGTTTTGGCTTGGGTTTGAAGATTAGATCGATTCTAGAGTCCTTAATTTGCCAGAACCTAATCGCTAAGAGTCCTTAGTAATGTTGTAAGCTTCCCTAAGTCGATCTCTTGTAGATAAGATCCCAAAGTTCTAATCTTTTTGCTCGTTCTTTCTTTCACGGAACTAACAGTGTAACGCGTCTAGACTGGTGCGTTACATGCTGTGGCGGTCGCCCGATAGACCGTTATATTCAACGTATATAGAGTTTCAATTTGATAAAACTCTTTTATTCGTTTATCCACATAATTATCCTAAAAATCCGTGAATAAGCTCAATAACCTTCTAGAACATGGGCCAAACTTAATGGGCTTGGTCCTTAAACCTTTTGGATCATTTTTAGATAGGCTAGGTTAATTATTTAACCTAATTGGGCCTTATAATGACTTATTAATCTAATAATCCATTTATAAATTTATTTAGGCCTTTATAAATTCCAAAAAAATATTAAATAAATACAGAAAATACCTTTTATATGTTTTGGGGCACTACACCCTCCCCCACTTAGAAGAATTTGGTCCCCAAATTCAGTATATGGATTGTGGAGAGTGTACTTACACTTAATAAATTCTAGAAATCTTTTCCACATGGCTGCTTCGGTTTCCCATGTTGCTTCATATGGCCATGTTTTCTTCTATTGAATCTTGACCATAGGAATAACTTTATTTCTTAGTTGACGCACTTCCCGTTCAAGAATCTTTATTGGCGTTTCTTCGTATGTCATGTCCTTCTGAATCTCCAGATTGTCATAAGTGATAATATGGTCAGGATCATATACATACGTCTTTAGCATGGAGACGTGAAATACGTCATGAACTCCGACTAATTGTGGAGGTAAAGCCAGTCTATAAGTCACTTCACCGACCCTTTCGAGAATTTCAAATGGGCCAATGAATCTTGGAGTTAGCTTCCCTTTAATGCCAAATCTTCGAATACCACGACCTGGAGAAACCTTTAAATATACATGATCTCTCACCTGAAACTCCAAGTCACGTCTTCGATTATCAGCATAAGACTTTTACTTATCTTGTGCCATTTTCATTCTTTCTTGAATGAGCTTGATCTTCTCTGTAGAATCCCTGATAAGGTCGAGGCCTAGAAATTGCTCTTCCCCCATTTCATTCCAACATATTGGTGATCGACAGCTTTTTCCATATAAGGCTTCAAAAGGTGTCATTCGTATGCTAGCCTGATAGCTATTGTTATATGCAAACTCTACTAGAGGTAAGTGATCATGCCAGCTACCTCCAAAGTCGATAGCACAAGCTCTGAGCATATCTTCTACTACCTGATTCATTCTTTCCGTTTGACCATCTGTTTATGGATGAAAAGCTGTGCTGAAATTCAATCTAGTCCCTAGTGAATGTTGTAGACCCTTCCAGAATTGTGATGTGAATCGAGGATCTCTATCAGATATAATAGTGACTGGGACACCATGTAATTTGACAATCTCCTTTATGTACAATGCCACCAGAATATCCACAGACCTTCGACCTTTTATTGGTATGAAATATGCAGATTTAGTTAATCGGTCTATGATTACCCATGTTCCATCGTGTCCTCCTCTGGTCTTGGGTAAACCCATAATAAAGTCCACCCCAATACTCTCCCATTTCCACTCGGGAATATTTAAGGGATGCAATTTACCTGCGAGTCTAAAATGTTCTGTCTTTACTTGTTGGCAGGTGAGACAGCGAGACATGAAATCATCTATTTCTCTCTTCATATTGGGCCACCAGAAATTTCTTTTGAGATCTTGATACATCTTTATTCCTCCTGGATGAATTGTGTATTTGGAATTATGCGCTTCATCTAGGATTAGTTTCTTCGTAGCCACATGATCTGGTACACATGTTCGGCCCTTAAATAATAATTTTCCGTCATTGGAAATAGAAAATTCCGGCCTTTGTTCAATATTGGCTTTAATTTCCAGTAATATAGGATCATTATTTTGTAGCTTGACCAGATCTTCTATCAATGTAGGTTGAGCTCGGATATTAGCTATGAAACAATCTTCTTCCTTTATGTCAATATCTAAGTTCAACTGAGTAAATTGAGGAACAAGGTTAGTTACACTTATCATAAGACTTGATAGCATACCCATTGGTTTTCTGCTGAGTGCATCTGCTACAGCATTAGCCTTGCCAGGATGATATTGAATAGTAAAATCAAAGTCTTTGAGATATTCTAACCACTTCCTCTGCCTCATGTTAAGCTCCTTTTGAGAGAATAAATATTTCAAGCTTTTGTGATCCGAGTATACTGTGAACTTTTCTCAATGACGCCAAATTTTTAAGGCGAAAATAACCGTTGCCAATTCCAAATCATGTACGGGATAATTTTCCTCGTGATGTTTCAATTATCTTGAAGAATAACATATTACTTTTCCATTTTGCATGAGGACACACCCTAAGCCAATACCAGATGCATCCGCATATACTTCAAATCCACCACCTCCCACGGGTAGTGATAGAATAGGAGTTGTAGTAAGATGATTCTTAAGAGTTTGGAAACTCTTTTCACAGTCCTTTGACCAGATAAAAGGATTTTCTTTTCTTGTGAGTCTAGTTAAAGGAACCGTAATTTTTGAGAAGTCCTTAATGAATCTCCTATAATAACCTGCTAAACCTAGAAAGCTTCTTACTTCAGATACAGTCGTTGACCGACTCCAATTCTTGACAGCGTCTACCTTAGAAGGATCCACAGCAATACCTTCTTTTGAAATAATGTGGCCTAGGAATGAGACTTCCTCGAGCCAGAATTCACACTTATTGAGTTTGGCATAAAGCTTGTGTTCTCTAAGTGTTTGCAAAGCTATTTTCAAATGTTGTTCATGTTCCTCTTTTCTCTTGGAATATATCATGATATCGTCAATGAAGACGACGATGAACAGGTCCAGATATGGCTGGAAGACATTATTCATAAGTTGCATGAATGCTGCTGGGGCATTTGTTAACCCAAATGGCATTACTACGAACTCATAGTGGCCATATCGACTTCGAAAAGCTGATTTATAAATGTCTTCTTCTTTAATTCTAAGCTGATGATACCCTGACCTGAGATCTATCTTGGAAAAATACTCTGCTCCTGAAAGCTGATCAAAGAGCTCATCAATACACGGCAACGGATACTTGTTTTTAATTGTAAGCTGATTCAGTCGCCGGTAATCGATGCATAGCCTAAGAGAACCATCCTTCTTCTTGACAAATAGAACCGGCGCACCCCAAGGGGATGTGCTAGGTCTGATGAAGCCCTTATCTAGTAGTTCCTACAACTGCCTTTTCAATTCCTTAAGCTCCATGGGGGACATCCTGTAAGGGGCTATAGAAATAGGTGCTGCTCCTGGAATGAGTTCAATGGTGAAGTTCACTTCCCTCTTGGGTGGTAAACTGGGTAGTTCCGATGGAAACACGTCTAGGAACTCATTTACAATAGGGATGTCTGCTATGTTAATTTCTTTGGATTCGGTAATAATGACAGAAGCAAGAAAAACTTCACATCCTCGCAAGATAAGTTTGTAAGCGTGAAGTGAGGATATGATAGTGGGGTGTTTCTTGTACTTGTTGCCAAGAAAAGAGAATCTTGGAAGACCGGGCTTTCGAAACGATATAATCCTATTTCGGCAATTGATATAAGCATCATGATCTACAAGCCAATCTACCCCTAAAATGGCATCATAACCTTTCATGTCAAGGCATACTAAGTTTGCGGGGATATTGTGACCTTCTACTATCACTTCGCTATCAGAATAATAGTTGGTAAGCTTTGTTCCAGAACCTAAGGGTGTGGAAATAGCGAGATCTGAAGGTAAGGGAACTGATGCGATTGGTAATATTTTAGCAAAAGTAGTGGAGATAAAAGAATGAGAGGCACCTGTATCAAATTGCACAAATGCAGGTTGAGAATAAATTTGAAGAGTACCTTCCATAAGCCCATCATCCCAGGGCGCTTCCTCTTCTTCTAGAACAGCATTGAGGCGAGCCTACCTCCTGCGTCCATTACCAGATGACTGGTCTTTCATAAGGGGGCATTCCGACATGCGATGCTCCCTACTTCCACAACGTAAACAAGCGCCGAGACGCTTCCAACACTCCTCAGCCGAATGGTCGAATTTTTCATAAAATGTTCAAGCCGTGGCGACCTGCTCCTTCTCCTCCTTGACTTTCTTTTGCTTATGGGAACTCCCACCGTTCCCACTCCTAGATCTTTTCTTACTATCACGGCTTTTTTAGGGTTCCGTGATACTGAATTTCTCTTTCTTATAACGCCGATCAGAACGTCGGCTAGATTCTTCTCCTCTCCCTTTTAGTTTTTCGACCTTCTCTAAGGTCCTTTCACATAAATACGCTCGCTGTACCATTTCTGCATAAGTACCGATGTTTTGGGTCCCGAGCTGCTGAATGAGACCGAGTAGTAACCCGTCCATAAACCGATTTGCCTTGAGTAGATCGGTGCTGATAAGATGCGGTGCGTAAGGTGCAAGCCTTGAGAATTGTAGTTCATATTCGGCAACCGTCATCATTCCTTGTCGAAGAGCGGCGAACTCCATAGCCTTTCGTTGCTTTACATGCTCAGAAAAGTACTTGGCACGGAACAGGGTGAGAAAACCGTCCCATGTATGAGGTGCATTGGCCGGAGGTGCCGGAACAGACTTCCACCATGTGCGAGCATCTTTGTTAAGTTGAAAGGTTGCAAGACGCACCTTTTCCTGATCGGTGCATTATGTGACGTCAAATATACGATTCATTTCATCTATCCAGTTCTCTACCTCGTCGGGATTAGACGAACCATAGAATCGCGGAGGATTTAAACTCCGGAAATTGCGATGTAGGTCACCAGCCCTTGCCCCTGCACCACCTTGCGCTATGGTTTGCAATGCCTGAGTAAGGCCAGCAACTGTTTGTTGCATGCCATCCCAATCTACACGATGAGCCATTCGTAAGATAAGATACCTGAGAGAAAAATAACAACTTGTTATTTCTCATGAAATGAAAAATCAATCTTAAAGCTAATTAATTATCTTATCCCGGGCTCTACCCAATTCTCACATGGGTATGGAAATTTCTTCCTTAGTTCATAGGTAGGAGTCCTTAAACCTTGGACTTTTCCTATGACATGACTCTTCTTCCTAAGTCCTGAGACTTAGGCTCTGATACCAACTTAACTGTCACGCCCCGAGCCTTTATTACAGTGGAAGACTAACTCGGGGAGCGCGAACAGCCGGCATGGTAAGCCTCTTGCAAGTAAGAATGATCAGAGCGCAAGACAATCACACACATAAATGTAATTACACAATATTTACTCAAACTCCAACTTCATTTCATAATAATCAAGTACAACCACTAATTCAACTTCCATTATGTACTAGACTCAAGAAATAGAAAAATTACATAGACTCAATCTAAACAATTTAGACTTCCTAAGTCTTAACTCTCATCTTGACAAAACTTTCATTCGCTCTCGGACCCGCTACTTGTGTAACCCGAATCCGAATTCGAATCACTTCCATCTCCTGAAAAGAATGAAAATAGGTAATGAGCACACTTGCCCAGTAGGTATCTTCGCATCAACATGAAGGCACTATTAAAGTAATTAACAATTTTAGCTCTAAAGAATGAGGTAAAAATCATGCGAGTGCGATCAATCATGCGATTAAACCAAAGTAACAAACCGATCGAGTAAGTTAGAATGAGAGCAAGTACGAACTAGCAAGAATGTAACCAGGACATGATATTGGCCTTTTATCAATAAGAATGTATCGAGAATGTACTAGCAAGCCACATAATCATCACTCCAGTATCTTTTGCTTATGAGCAAGTACTTCGTGAATTTCTGTGGAATATCAAGCAAGAAAGTCATATACAAGAATGTCATGTCATGCCGTGGATTTTCACTTATTTATAGAGAAAGTACTCCCAGTGCAATGCGACGCCAGTAGCATCATACCCCATGGTTTATAATATAGTATATTTTCGACAATCAGCCGAGGGGACTAGCATAGAGCCCTTGAACACAATCAATGCTCGATCGCATCTTCAAGTATAAATCAAGCCTTTTCCATGCATGTAACAATAAAGTATGGCCAAGAATGTAAAAAGTTCAATAAGCTCATGGTAACAATAATTTAATGAATGAATGCTCTAATAAGAATCATGAGAAATCAAGAATGACTTAAGCAAGGTTATGCTTATGGAAATAACTCGGCAACATAACGGTACATTCTTTATTTTCCATTCATTATTTTAGGTTTCTTGATCAATATGATAAGTTCTAGATCATCAATAGTCCATCTAGAACCTTGGAATATCAACCCTTGGTCCACCTTGGGTTAAAATACTCAAGCAGTGTGACCGTCGTGTACTGGGCCGTTACATGATGTGACGCTCCAGTATTGGGCCGTTACATCAGTCTGAATCCAGAACCAAGAAATCAGACTCAGTTGAATGTGACGGTCGTATATTGGGCTGTTACATGTGCCTGACGGTCCAATATAGAGCCGTTACACTACTGATAATCAGAAATATCAATAGTGTAATCTAATCAATCGGTTTTAATGGTACAACCAACTCGACGTCCTAGTGGGAATCCCAGACTCGCGGAGAATTACGGAGACCTTGAAACAAGATTTCCTAGTCCATTGGAAGAAATATCCAATAGAGAGGTCCTCATGTCCAAGAATAATGTTCCTATAGTGCAAAGTGTAACTAATGGACAACATACCGGAATATGCGCCATATACTTATAAAAATGACTATATTGATAAAGAAGAATGTGTAACAATGTGAAACCAAGATAAAACTCCGTCAATACAACATTGGAAAATCATGATTTAGAATACAAAACTATAGAGTTTTAGCCAATGAAATTAGCATAACTTAAAATAACCTAAGACACATTAATCATGCAATTTGATTATGAATCAGTACTAAACTTGAAGTCATGATAACATGTCCATCTTAGCTATCTAAGCTTATTTATAAGTAAACTTAACTGGTTATTATTCTGCGTTGGGCTGACAGAACACAGGGGTCTGACGGTCCAGGATAGGCGCGTTATAGTGCGTGACGGTTTATCGAGGGACCGTTACAGTAATGTAACGCTCCTGTGAAGATGCGTCAGAACCAACAGAATAGTTTGAACACAACAGATTGTGTGACGGTCTATCGTAAGACCGTTACAGTCATGTGACGGTCTTACGTTGGTGCGTCAGAGAATCTGCTGGCAGTAAACTAAGTAAAGGTTTATGAAAACATAACATGCCTGGAAATCAAAATACTACCACTATCCTAGTCATGATAACGAAATATAGGCCAACTATATGCATGGGTTTAGTGAATAGACATGATAATATCTTTTAAATTCCATTTAGGGCTAAGAGATGCATGAATGTATAGAACTATTAGATCATGAAATTCTTAGTCTATAATGCATGAAATCAAGCACAACCAGAGGGCTTTTATTCCTAACAAGTTGTTTTTGCCAATCATGAGATAACCTACCTCTTCTAAAACCTTTAAACTTCGAATTTGATGCTAGGTGTTATCCTTAGTCCCTTGTACTTCTTGTGATAACTCAGCAACTTCAATCTGCTCTATTTCCTCAGCCTCCTGACCTAAGGATGTGAAATTTTGAGGGTAAGAAGATGAAACTATTGGGAACAAAAAGTTCTGAAGGATTGAACTCTAATTACCTCATTTAGACGTCCTAATCTC
Organism: Amorphophallus konjac; assembly: GCA_022559845.1. NCBI lineage: Eukaryota > Viridiplantae > Streptophyta > Magnoliopsida > Alismatales > Araceae > Amorphophallus > Amorphophallus konjac. Next base: position 71,383,945 of record CM040128.1, on the reverse strand, counting down.
TGGATCTTCAGGGGACTTGCGTTCAGATTCCTGGGTTGCTAAGGTTGAATCAGCAACTTTGGATGCTTCAATCTCCTTGGTTGATTGATCTCCTAGCACAAAATTTGGAGAGCTATTAGTCTAATGTATTATAAATAAAAGGTCGTAAGGAACTTACCCGAAATTATGACTCCTTACCTTGATTCTTCACGAGCCAAAAGTAAGGGTCGCTCAGTTCAGAATTAGGTCCGATTTATAGGGTTTTGACTAGGGTTTGAAGATTAGATCGATTCTAGAGTCCTTAATTTGCCAGAACCTAATCCCTAAGAGTCCTTAGTAATATTATAAGCTTCCCTAAGGCGATCTCTTGTAGATAAGATCCAAAAGTTCTAATCTTTTTGCTCGTTCTTTCTTTCACGGAACAAACAGAGTGTAACGCGTCTAGACTGGTGCGTGACATGCTGTGGCGGTCACCCGATAGACCGTTATATTCAACGTATATAGAGTTTCAATTTGATAAAACTCTTTTATTCGTTTATCCACATAATTATCCTAAAAATCCGTGAATAAGCTCAATAACCTTCTAGAACATGGGCCAAACTTAATGGGCTTGGTCCTTAAACCTTTTAGATCATTTTTAGATAGGCTAGGTTAATTATTTAACTTAATTGGGCCTTATAATGACTTATTAATCCAATAATCCATTTATAAATTTATTTAGGCCATTATAAATTCCAAAAAAATATTAAATAAATACAGAAAATACCTTTTATAAGTTTTGTGGCACTACACTCAGAGTTTGGTCGGACCTCTCCATGCGCTCCATGAGTAGAGCCACCAAGTCCTCCAGTGATCGGCCTCCCGGGTTGGCACCTCGGGGTTCACCCATAGTGTCAGGGCGATGGTACTGGGCACCTCCACGAGTGGGCATGCAATAGGACCTAAAGGGAACTAAGGGGTGACTCACTACGGCCTATATGGAAGGACCAATGCAAAATGAAAGACAACCTAGACTCCAATATCCAGTACGAGGCGGAGTTTTGATCCGAAGACCGCACTCACGCAAGTGTGCCCCTTTCCCAATAGGCGTGGCCTACCGTTCTGGGAACACCTTTGGATATACCAGATGAAATGGAGCACCTTGGACCGACTACCCTAGACTCAAACTGTCTCTGATACCAATTTGATGCGGGATGACAACGGGACTCGACTCGGATGGGTTGCGACCTTGGACTCTATAGGATGACGCGACTAAAGAGACGACGCGACCAGCAACAACACTACGACGCGGCACCTAAAGAGCTCCAGAAGAGGCGAGCATGGCCCCAAACAAGAAGTGCTAACTCACAGTCGTCCTTGGCGAGGGAAACATGACGATCTGCACGGTTGAGTAACCGGCTTTGAGTCTCGGGTGGTTAGCTCACTCTCGTGCTCAGAATGAGTCACGGGACGGGTTTCTCTCTCACAACTCACAACGGTGATTAATTTAACTAGCTAGGAATTAAACTACTCACATGCAGCGGCATCTAGAACGCATACTAAACAAGCAAATATGATGAAGAAAGTGGCGAGTGTACCTTCACGCTCGGGGCGTGGGGAAGACTTCTCGGCCGAGAATTGTAACTCCCGGTACAATAAGCAAATTCATTATAGCAAGACAATTACGGCCCACTCCACGCAGGGAGGTAAAAGGCCACAACAGTGATCCGGGAGCGTCGTTCTAGGGTTGACGGGCAGCGTGTTGGTGGGTTTCGGGCTGCGGCGAGCAGCAATTGCATGCCTACAGGATAGCCAGCACGGGCGTCAAAAGGGACGCCGGTCTCCTGGGATCTCTTGAAGGCGGCGGTTCACCGAGACGTTGGTGGAGGGTCCCTGGTAGACCCCCGGGAGCGGCGGTCACTGAAGTCACCCCGAGGTATTTCTTTGGGATTTATCCGGCAACCCCTTTTGCTGGCCTGGCTAGGAGCTGAAATGCGCGCGTCCACGAGAAAGGCAGGTACGCCCAGATCCGATGTCAGATCGAGACGCGATGGGTACCGTTGGAAAGAGGACTCAAAAATCTACGACATACTGGAAATTCACATCCATCCAATGTGATGGGAGGCAAGGAGGATTCCTCGACTGCTTGGACTGGAGTACTAGCTTTGACTGGGATCGAGATCAGGATCTGCTCTTCCTCATCCCCAGAGCTGTCGAACTTGGTGTCAACATTAGCTAGATCGCCAATTGGCTGCACCGGGCCTACAATGTTGACCGCGTAGTAGACCCAGAAATCCGGGTCTTGGTCGTAGCCAAGTCCCCTAGTATCTTTGTGGGAGAACGGGGGTTGCCCCCGGGCCTGGGAAGGGGTCCACAGTCAGTGAAAATATTCACGTCATGCGGAACCTTGCCATTGGGGAATATGCTGCTTAAGGCACATTTCCCGGATGTGTGACGGCAGATCATCCAATACTTGGACAGCTTTTGGGATATTGTCGACTTGCTTAGACCAGCCGAAGTCATCTTCCCGTGCAGCTTGAGGGACCATATCTCCCTTATAGAAGACAATGGGCTTGTCCTTGCTGGACTTTTTCCTGTTTCTACATTATCTCTTGAATGTAACAACAAATGTCGTTAGCGACTAAACCCTGTGCTCTTCTGATGCACATGGGAGGTGGATGCAGTCTGGTGGCAAGCATATGCTCTTGCCGATAGCTCGGCTAATAAGGTTAGCCTCGAAGTCGATATTACGCCTCTCGGGGTGATCTGGGGTTGACTTGGAGTTGAGGCGTAGTCGATGGAGCTTAGCCTTCTCTTCGTCAACAGAGAAGAGGTCATCATCATCTTCCTTTGAGAGCCAACCGTTGCTTTTGCTCTTGATTATGGGGTAAGGACTGATCCCCCCGAAGTAGAGCGCAGCATGGGCGAGATTGCATTCTGCTAGAGTGAATGGCAACAGGTCTGCAAAGACCGTGTGCTGTCCCCCGCCCTTGGCATACTTGATGCATTGGTGGAGAGTTGATGGGATGACCCAATTTTCATGCAGCTAGAGTCTGTCCAGTAGCACTCTATATGATGTGTTGACATCAAGAATGTAGAATGTCACCTTGGAGGTGAAATCATCGAGCACCAAATCGACGTCCACCCGGCCGAGGATGTCCTCGGTGTCTTGGTTGAAGCCGGATATCTTGACCGCTTGAACCTTCTAGAGATATGGGGTCAGATATAAAGTCTTGAATATTTTGAGTGACATGATGTTGACAGCAGCACCGGCGTCCACCAGGATCCGATTCACCTCATGCCCATTAACCTTCCCCTTCATGTAGAGAGGGCGGTTGTGGCACGGAGGAGATAGTAACATGTCCTTCTCCGTGAAGGAGATGGTGGCTGTGAAGGCATTATAGGCAGTCGCCTTCATTTTCGCGGCATGTGCTTCATAGGCTTCTAGCTCTTGGAGTATTTTGATAAGAGTTTCCCTCAACTCTTTATTCCAAGCAATGGCTTCCCAGATTGTAATGCTGGTGGGCAACTGCTTCATCTGGGGGAGGACCTTCCGATCGGCTTGAGCTCGAGCATCCTCCAATGAGGGTAGTATGTTAGGCTGAACTTTCTGCGGGATGCCGCGTCTCTCCTCATCAGGGAGTTGCACTGCCTTGCCTTTTCCACTGGGATCGGACTGACTCTGATCACCTATGGACTCCCGGAATAGGGGTGCCAATGATGGCTTTTCCGAGAGTGTCTGGTGAGCTGGCTCGTCCTTATCGGACGGTCCTACTTATTCTGCGGAAGAGGAACAAGCTGGTGCAGGGACTGGAATGCTGGCAGCTGTCTGTTAGGAGAATGTTGTTTCTCTGCCTTAATGTGGTTTTGATGATGTCTGCCTATGAGTCACTGATGAGTCTATCTTTCACTTGATAAGTCAATATTCATATTTCAGGTCATTGTGAGATCATGATCATTGAAAGGAGTAGTATGAAACATTCCTTGAAAAGTCAATGGTCAACACCAATTGACAACAAGTCAACATCACTGGTCAAAAGTGAGTCAGCATCTGATAGGTCGATGTTGGTTTAAGGTCGATGCCACTTTGCTCTCAATGCATATCTCAGTATGAGGCACTAAGGTCGATGCTACTTTAGTCAGTGATGAAGTAAGGTCGATGCTACCTTAGTCAGAGATGACGTGAGGTCGATGCTAGCTGTGCTTTCAAGCATCTAAGGTCGATGCTAGTTCGCTCAAACTGTGGTCGATGCCAGGTTGGACTTCTGACAAACTAAGGTCGATGCTAGTTCGCTCAACAGCAACTGAGGTCGATGCCACTTCAGCGCTCCAGCAACTGAAGGTCGATGCTACTTTCCCAAGTCGATGCCACCTTGACCAAGAACAGTAATGAAGGTCGATGCACATTTGCTAAGCTGAGAACTAAGGTCAATGCTAGCTGTGCTTTCAAGCATCCAAGCAAAGGTCGGTGCACATTTACTGGCGCAAGACCAAAGTCGGTGCAACTTCTGGCTAGCACGCACCAAGGTCGGTGCATATTTCTTCTACTGGGCAAGTAAGGTCAGTGCACATTTCTGCAGAACTGCATATAAGGTCGGTGCACATTTAGACAGTCTACATATAAGGTCAGTGCACTTTACTATTCCTTCGATTGAAGGTCGGTGCACTTTCCTATTCCTTCGATAGAAGGTCGGTGCACATTATGTTTGTTTACAAAACAAGGTCGATGCACATATTCATTGCTGCACAGTGAGGTCGATGCACATCTTACCAACGCAGAAGCCTAGTCGGTGCACATATGGATTTCTTCCTACAAGGTCAATGCACATATGCCTTCCAACGCATACAAGTCGGTGCACATATGCATTACTGATAAGGAAGTCGGTGCACATTTGCATTATAGCACACTACAAGGTCTGTGCACATATGCAAATGCTGGACTAAAGTCGGTGCATGTTTATACTCAACGCAAACTCAAGTCGGTGCACATGTGGATTTCTTCTAAGAAGGCACAACTGAAGTCTGTGCACATGTGATCTCTATTAAAGGAAGTCAGTGCACATATGCAATCCTGCTCTAAAGGTCTGTGCACATTTGCTCTCCAAGCTACAAGGTCTGTGCACATTTACCTTTCAACACTTCAAGGTCTGAGCACATTCTACTTTCAACGAAGCAAAGTCAGTGCACACTTTACTTTCAACATAGCAAGGTCCATGCACATATTGAACTGTAAAGTCCATGCACATATTGAACTGCAAAGTCTATGCACATATTAAACTACAATGGTCTGTGCACTTTTGCACAATGCATATACAGAAGTCTATGCACATTTACCAGACCATTACATATAGAAGTCAATACACATGTGTTAAGTCTGTCTTAACAAGTCTTTGCATATTTTGCTTCGCATGTGTTAACGTCTGTGCATATCTTAACTGGTCTGTGCTTATAAGTCAGTATTGCAGCAAAGGTCCACACACATATTGATGACCAGTTAACCAAGGTCGGTGCATATTATGAAACCAACCTATCTTCTTCAGTAAGTTGACCTATATTGTTCTCCCAGCAGCTTTCAAGCCAGTTATCTGTCACATGGACTGGGTGATCCAGAGAGAGAGAAAGGGTACCGCAAATGTCCAAATGCACAATTTTTGAGGTCTGGATGATGTACCCAAGGCTCTACCAGGTTGGATCAATGGCAAAACACTCAGCAAGAGTCTCCATCCGAAAAGGAGTCAAACCTTGAGGGAAAGGTGATGTGTCTACTGCGAACATGACAAAGACCTGCTGGCCAGTTGATGAGAAAAATAGAGTACCGTATGAAGCAGTCTGGCCAACCAATGAGAACCCACTGCATCTTATCACTTCTGAACCAATCAGATATCACTCGGTTCTGGCATTCAGAAAATAGATGGCCCAGATTACTTCTTACTAAATCAGGGCCTACCAACCTTGTACGCTGTATGCAAAGAGGAAAAAGAATGTCTACCCCAAAAGCACACCAGCAGCTGGGAGACAAATTCTGCAATAGCAGATTGCACAGCAAGATCAAGAAAGAAGGTGGGTTTGTTCCGAGATGGAAAGAAAAGCTGGAAGAAGTAGCTGCCTCAGAAAGCACTCAAGCTCACATCGGCGTATGCTTCAAGGGAAGAAGTCTCTATGGCGGGAATTTTTTTCCCCTCGCCTTCCTATATATATGAAGCTTCCTCAAGAGAAGTTGTTGCTGCCTTGGAAGAAAGCCATCCCCTTGAGTATCCAAGAGGAATTTGTGAGAAAGAAAAGAAGAGTGCAGCCCAGCACTAAGGACGTCTCAGTCCAGTGATGTAAGAGAAGAAGAAAAGGAGATCGACCTTGAAAGAGGGCAGCCCTGCAGTCTACCTTTGCTTGAAAAGATAGATCTTCGGATATGATCTTGTAGCTGCAGTCACCAACTTTCAGATCTCTATCTGAAGACTCAGTTGGTGTTTCTTCTTCTTGTTCTTGTGATTTTTTCTACTGCACTTACAGTGTTTTCCTTTTGAGTTCTTCGTTTCACTCATTTCATTTAAAACTATCCCTACCGGTTTTGTGTGTAGGAAGATAGATAGAAGGAAGTCTGGTCTGTGGTTTGGCTGGTTGGGCCCGTAAGATGTGTGTCAGCAGTTGGCTTGGTTAAGCCCGCAAGCTGTGTGTCAGCATTGGCTTGGTGAAGCCCGCAAGCTGTGTGTCAGCAAGAAAGTCTCACCGGGTTTGGTGAGGGGTGGACGTAGGGTGCGGATCTGCAACCGAACCACCTTAAAAATCTCCTGTGTCGTGGGTTGTGCATCTTGTGCGATTGCTTAATTTTTCCTATCCCCATTCACAGGTTGATATGCTTGCTTCACCGTATGCAATGTGGGTTATTTCCACCACACACTAAAGCGTTGTGGTTTCAGTTATCTTATCTATACATTGCATATCCTCTGCATTGCATTCACATTGCCTTAGCTGCCTACTGCACCCTTGCACACATGCACTAAGGAACATACTCAAGCAAAGGAGAATCATCTTGCATATAGATCTAATTCGTTCTAATCATAGACCTGTGCTTCACTATCAGTGTGAGAGTCTCTACCTCACATGTTCAGTGCTTTGACTTATGTAGTCTTTGGACCGTGCCTTATCATTTCCATTTGAGCATTTCTATTCATTCCGTAGTGCTTTGCGTCTAAGTATTTTATGTGCTTTGTAGGAGTGGTTTACCATCTTGGTAGCCAAGAGTTTTTTTTTAAATAGGTCATAGTCTTTGATAGGATCTATTCAACCCCCCTTCTAGATCCAATTGCACTACGTGGGACCCAACAAGAGGTATCAGAGTCAAGCTCTGCCATTCAAAGATCCCACGATCTGCAGAGAAAGATCCCGGTGGATTCTAACCAAATGGCTTCATTTGCTACACATGATTTGATGGCGTCTCCGCCTATTTATGATGGTTTAGATTTTTCTATATGGCTAGGGAGAATGTTTATCTATGTCAAATCCATAGATCCACAATTATGGAATCTCATATACATTGGTCCTCATGAGCTGCCATCAAATTCAGATGAATGGTCTGCTGAACACGAGACCAAACATATTGATAACCTTGCAGCATTCAACTTGATAAAAGCTGCAGTTGATTTCAGGTTACTTAATCGTGTGTCCACCTGCAGCACAGCCAAGAAAATCTTGGACAGATTGGTGAGTATCCATGAGAAGGGAGAAGAACAAGCGCATGAATGCCTCATGGCTGACCGATCAGAGCAGTCAAGCAATCCATCCTCATCTCAGGTAAGATCTGACTCCGAGGACTTTACCTTTGAAGAACTCATGGAGGCCTATGATGAGTTGATTAAGCAGTACAAAAAGGTGAAATCAGAAAATAGAAAATTGAAAAAGGATGTGAAGCAAAGCAGTCAAGGTGAGAGTTCCTTCTGTAAAAATTGTTCAGCTTTTGACGAGCTTAATGACACTCTTACCATTGACTTGGATATGTGTAATCAAACCATTGCCTGTTTAAAAGATGAGAACATAATTCTTTAAGCTGAGATCAGTAGATTGGAAGAAATTGTAAGAAGGTTACAAGAAAAATCTAAATCTGAAACACATGATCAAAGCTTGATTGAAAATAAGGCTGTTGCTGAACAAAATCCAAATCTTAAGAGAGAAAATGAAATGCTGAAAGATCAGATAAATCTCTTGACTGAAAAGTTGGTTGCTCTTGAAAAAGGTAAATATGTTATTGATAATAGTTCTGAAAAAGTGCATGCCCTAGAGCTAGAAATTGAGAATTTTAAAAAAGTGAATGTCACGCTCAATGAGCAATTGACTGCTTGCGAAGAGGACCTTGTTGAGTCTGAAGTACATATCTCCTCTTTGGAGAATGAAATCAAAGAGTTAAATGATTCTCTGTCTAAGCATACGCAGGGTGAAGAAGGATTGGGTCGCAACCCCGCAAACAAAAAATCCCTTCGAAGCAAGGCATACATCTCTTCCATATCTAAAGCTAGCACCTCGAAGGGTCACCCTAAATCGCATGTTGCTCAAAAGGAAAATAGAAATCAGTTTGCTCATCCTGATATGCATAACAGAAGGTTCAATGCCAAACATCATGCTCCTCATAAAATTAACGTTCATTATTTTTATTGTGGCAGGCATGGTCACACTGTGCATAACTATTTTACCTTGAGAAATGATGAGCTAAGAATGGTACAACATATGAAAGGCAAAGGACAAGGCGACGATAGTAGGAAACGTGCTCAGCACCATCCTGCTCGCAACCCCTTGGGTAGTCAGATGCATCGACGCACCCAGAAAGGCAGATCGACGCACCCAACCGTCAACAGAAGAATACAGCCTCCCTGCTGTTTCTAGTGTGGTAAGTTTGGCCATACAATCCAAGATTGTTGGCACTTGAAAGGCAGAACCCATGTTCATGCCAAAGGAGGTAACTTCGCTGTACACCCACAAAAGCCAAACGCACATCCACATGCTCATATGAAGAATGCTCAATTCTCTGTGCGTTGTTTCTATTATGGGAAAAATGGGCATGAGATGTATGACTGCCATAATGAGGGAAGATGACTTGACTGCATTAAGAAAGAAAAATACACCTGTCCAAAGAACTAACCCACAAGGACCCAAGCAAGCTTGGGTACCACCAAATTCAAAATGAGAATTATGGGTTCAGGTGCCTTGGAGCTGAGCAAAGCTCAATCTGAAAAATAAATGCTCAAGGCACGGGTATGTAAATAATGTTTTATTATGATATCTTGCATAGTAGGCTTGCATTGTAATACATTGCATAATAGGCATGTGTTGATTTCAATTAGTTCTGCAAGTTGAATGTATCTCCCTGAACTGTTGAATCATTCCCCATGGTGTGAGATGAGCTTCTAAGCTAGATTACCTGCTTACACCTTGTTTGACCATGGTATATCAAATACTGAATTGTGGAAAGGCAAGTTATGCTTACCTGAAAGCATTCACTATGCGTGAGGTGGTCTTAGGACCTATGTTCTCCGCCAAGTACCAAGGGTCAAGGTATCATGTAAAATAGTCTAGACACTCATGTGCCAAATCTATTTAACTCAGTACTTATATGCTGCATTCAGAGTTAATCATACACAGCATGCAAACAGGGGGAGTAAAACAAAGTCTTTTTGAATCCATTGCATCGCATTCATTTTGAAAATTCCAAAAAGATTTATTGTCATGCATAAAGTTAGGGAGAGCTCCTGGATTTCATAGTTTACTCATGTGCATTTGTTATCATGCATATACTGATTTCAAAATTGATTGCATACCATATTGAAATCATCAAAAAGATGGAGTAAGTAGCTTGTATCCATCTGCACATGATAAAATCCAATTTGCATCTCAGTTCAGAATGCATTGCAAACAATCCATGATTGCATAATGATGTGGTCTCATACACACCAATGCACACCATGTTAAAGGGACCCAGAGATGGCATATCAAGGTTCATCATGTTAAAAGAACACAAAAATGCATATTCCATTGGAAGCATCTTCAGGGCATTGTGCATTCATTCATGTCTTAGGTTACACACTCCATTGTCAACCCATGCACTTGTTTAGGGGGAGTCAACATCTGGAATTCAGTCTGCATTCATGCATTCATTTCGGATTGTCATGTGCTCAGTTTGCATTATGTTCTCTGCCCGAACCCTATGCACAACTTCAGGGGGAGTGTTTATCTTCAACTCTCATCCTCTACTAATTAGCACTCCTTGCTCAAATCAGACCTGCATAATATTCCATGATTGTACCTCGGGTCTGAAATATTTTTTGATGCCCATAAGGCTTTCTAGATTGACTGGAATCTGCCTTCTTGTATAACCAGCCATCTAGTTCCAGAATTCCTTGAATACCTTGAACTTTTGGGAGGATCTTCTATCGGTTTTCAAGTTTGCTAATTAGAGTAAATCTTCAAGAAGAATCTTCTTTTATTGAGTTCTATGACTGCCTTGAACATGAAAGCTATTGGTTTAGAATTAATGATTTCTCGAGCCCTTTTGTCAATAATCTTGAAAATATTTGTGCTCAGGCTTAATAGACCTAAACTAGCTTTTCATGCTTTGACAAGTTATGCCTTCTTGAATCTGAAAGTTTATTTTAAGTACAAAGGCATCCTTGTTTGAGAAACTTCTGTTTTGTATTATTTTTAAACATTTGGTGTTTCTGAACATTTCAAAAGGAATTACATTGTTTATGTTGAATCTTAGCCATGCTGAGTAACTGGGGATATTGGCGTCTGATAAACGTATATCCTCATGTAAAAAGGTGTATGCTAAGTTCAATACTTTAAGGTAGAACAATGGCATTGGAATCATTGAGAAACTGAGTCCCTTCACCAAAGAAGTGGAGAAGACTGCATCATGAAATGCCATGCTATCTCTGTTCTAATTGAGGTAAAACTGTGAGCTACACTGAGTAACTGGGGGCGCTTGCGTCTGGTAAACGTGCACACTCACGTCAAAAGGTGAATGCTACACTTGACTGCTCGTAAAATGATAACAATCAATTTTCAAAAGTGATTTCAAAAGAAAAATCTGAATGTGTAATACTCTTGATTGATTTTAGAGTTCCCTAAGTGTTTAGCCTCAATACTTTTCAAAGTAACTCTCTCAGGAGCTAATGGAATTGAATGAGTAAGATAAGAGGAGGTTAATTTGTTTTTGTATGAATTTCTGGTTCACTTCTATTAATCTTGAAAACATATTTTTCAAGCATTTGTATTGAGAAGTTCAGATTTCATTAGAGTTAAACCAATCTTACTATAAGGGCTGCGTCAGTAGAATTCCATAACTGGATATTCTGAAAAATCTATAACTCTACTTTTATGAACTTGATTTCAGATCTAAGAACCTCCATCTCCTTGTAAGACAAGCTGTCTTTTGATGCTCATTGAAATTTGTTTTCTCTGGACAATATGCATAGTCTATCCTGGCTACCATGAAAGCATCACCATTCCTAACAATTGGAATCTTTGCACTCTCATCATTTGGTATCATATCTTCAATGCAACTGGGTTTAGCTTGTCATGCATTTAGGTGGTTTGCATTTTCCCTCTCCCATGCATTGTATAGAAAATCTTAAAAATCTGAAAACTAGAAAAACCTAAAAATCTGGTTTCAAACTGTTCTTTAACTGCATTTTCTTGCCATGATTAAATCTCTTGCATGCATGTTAATGAACTCATGGCATCTGGTGCCAATTTATCTGGTCCTTTGTTGGCATGCCTCATGAGTGACCTGACATTGACTGGGACCCAACAACTGGCCTCACGGGACCCAACCAAACAATGGTTGTCACTCTTAATTGAAAAACTTGAATCTGCATCTTGAAATGCAACCTCCCATGACCTTGTACTACAACTGCTTATCAACAATTGGTCAATTGGTATCAGTCGTATCATTGGCATCCCAGTAACGGTTGTTTTTGTTTGTCAAATTTAATAAGTGTACAACCATTGGCATGTATTTCCACATCAATTTATGAAATATTGAATGTTGAGGTATATCTCTTTAACGCCCATTCCTGACAAAAATGCCAAATTGCTCCATACAGGTATGCCACTTTACTTACTCTGTACTTCCTGTGCTTATAATCTACTACTCTATTCCCTTCCTTGCCAACCATGCCATATATTCTCTCCATTGCTGTTATTTTTGCTGGTGACAAAGGGGGAGAGATTTTTATGAGTCATTCTCTGAATATGCTAAGGGTTGAATGCATAAGGGGGAGAGTCCTATATGGGGAGAGCTTTATAAGTCCTTGTGCTTCAATTCTTTGCACGTTGACTCACAATGTACTAATAATGACTCATAGTTGTCATCATCAAAAAGGGGGAGAATGTTGGGAGAATGTTGTTTCTCTGCCTTAATGTGGTTTTGATGATGTCTGCCTATGAGTCACTGATGAGTCTATCTTGCACTTGATAAGTCAATATTCATATTTCAGGTCATTGTGAGATCATAATCATTGAAAGGAGTAGTATGAAACATTCCTTGACAAGTCAACGGTCAACGCCAATTGACAGCAAGTCAACATCACTGGTCAAAAGTGAGTCAGCATCTGAGAGGTCGATGCTGGTTTAAGGTCGATGCCACTTTGCTCTCAATGCATATCTCAGTATGAGGCACTAAGGTCGATGCTACTTTAGTCAGTGATGAAGTAAGGTCGATGCTACCTTACTCAGAGATGAAGTGAGGTCGATGCTAGCTGTGCTTTCAAGCATCTAAGGTCGATGCCAGTTCGCTCAAACTGAGGTCGATGCCAGGTTGGACTTCTGACAAACTAAGGTCGATGCTAGTTCGCTCAACAGCAACTGAGGTCGATGCCACTTCAGTGCTCCAGCAACTGAAGGTCGATGCTACTTTCCAAAGTTGATGCCACCTTGACCAGGAACAGTAATGAAGGTCGATGCACGTTTGCTAAGTTGAGAACTAAGGTCGATGCTAGCTGTGCTTTCAAGCATCCAAGCAAAGGTCGGTGCACATTTACTGGCGCAAGACCAAGGTCGGTGCAACTTCTGGCTAGCACGCACCAAGGTCGGTGCATATTTCTTCCACTGGGCAAGTAAGATTGGTGCACATTTCTATAGCACTACATTTAAGTTCGGTGCACATTTAGACAATCTGCATATAAGGTCGGTGCACTTTCTTGTTCCTTCGATAGAAGGTCAGTGCACTTTTATATTCCTTCGATAGAAGGTCAGTGCACATTATGTTTGTATACAAAACAAGGTCGGTGCACATATTCATTGCTGCACAGGGAGGTCGGTGCACATCTTACCAACGCAGAAGCCTAGTCAGTGCACATATAGATTTCTACCTATAAGGTCGGTGCACATATGCCTTCCAACGCATACAAGTCTGTGCACATATGAATTACTGATAAGGAAGTTGGTGCACATTTGCATTATAGCACACTACAAGGTCTGTGCACATATGCAAATGTTGGACTAAAGTCGGTGCATGTTTATACTCAATGCAAACTCAAGTCGGTGCACATGTGGATTTTTGCAAAGAAGGCACAATTGAAGTCTGTGCACATGTGATCTCTATTAAAGGAAGTCAGTGCACATTTAGCCTTCACCGCAAACTGAAGTCTGTGCACATTTGTAATACTGCCAAGAAGGTCAGTGCACATTTGCTCTCAACGCACACTGAAGTCTATGCACACATGCAATCCTGCTCTAAAGGTATGTGCACATTTGCTCTTCAAGCTACAAGGTCTGTGCACATTTACCTTTCAACACTTCAAGGTCTGTGCACATTTTGCTTTCAACGAAGCAAAGTCGGTGCACACTTTACATTCAACATAGCAAGGTCCATGCACATATTGAACTGTAAAGTCCATGCACATATTGAACTGCAAAGTCTATGCACATATTAAACTACAATGGTCTGTGCACATTTGCACAATGCATATACAGAAGTCTATGCACATTTACCCGACCATTACATATAGAAGTCAATACACATGTGTTAAGTTTGTCTTAACAGGTCTTTGCATATTTTGCTTTGCATGTGTTAACGTATGTGCATATCTTAACTGGTCTATGCTTATAAGTTAGTATTGCAGCAAAGGTCCACACACATACTGAAGACCAGTTAACCAAGGTCAGTAAGTTGACCTATATTGTTTAGTAAGTTGACCTATATTGTTCTCCCAGTAGCTTTCAAGCCAGTTATCTGTCAAATGAACTGGGTGATCTAGAGAGAGAGAAAGGGTACCACAAATGTCCAAATGCACAATTTTCGAGGTCAAGATGATGTACCCAAGGCTCTACCAGGCTGGACCAATGGAAAAACACCCAGTAGGAGTCTCCATCCGAAAAGTAGTCAAACCTTGAGGGAAAGGTGATGTGTCTACTGCGAACATGACAAAGACCTGCTGGCCAGCTGATGAGAAAAACAGAGTACCGTATGAAGAAGTCTGGCCAACCAATGAGAACCCACTACATCTTATCACTTCTGAACCAATCAGATATCACTCGGTTCTGGCATTCAGGAAATAGATGGCCCAGATTACTTCTTACTAAATCAGGGCCTACCAACCTTGTACGTTGTATGCAAAGAGGAAAAAGAATGTCTACCCCAAAAGTATACCAACTGGGAGACATATTCTGCAAAAGTAGATTGCACATCAAGATCAAGAAAGAAAGCGAGTTTGTTCAAAGATGGAAAGAGAAGCTAGAAGAAGCCGCTGCCTCAGAAAGCACTCAAGCTCACATCAGCGTATGCTTCAAGGGAAGAAGTCTCTGTGATGAGAAATTTTTTTCCCCTAGCCTTCCTATATATATGAAGCTTTCTCAAGATAAGAAGCTGTTGCTGCTTTGGAAGAAAGCCATCCCCTTGAGCATCCAAGAGGAATTTGTAAGAAAGAAAAGAAGAGCGTAGCCCATCACTAAGGGCGTCTCAGTCCAATGTTGTAAGAGAAGAAGAAAAGGAGATCAGCCTTGAAAGAGAGCAATCTTGCAGTCTACCTTTGCTTGAAAAGATAGATCTTCAGATCTGATCTTGTAGCTGTAGTCATCAACTTCCAGATCTCTATCTGAAGACTCAGTTGGTGTTTCTTCTTCTTATTCTTGTGGTTTTTTCTACTGCACTTACAGTGTTTTCCTTTTGAGTTCTTCGTTTCACTTATTTCATTTAAAACCGTCCCTACTAGTTTTGTGTGTAGGAAGATAGACAGAAGGAAGTCTGGTCTGTGGTTTGGCTGGTTGAGCCCGTAAGCTATGTGTCAGCTGTTGGCTTGGTGAAGCCCGCAAGCTGTGTGTCAGCAGGAAAGCCTCACTGGGTTTGGTGAGGGGTGGACGTAGGTTGCGGATCTGCAATTGAACCACCTTAAAAATCTCCTGTGTCGGGGGTTGTGCATCTTGTTGTGCCTCTTAGGCACAAGCATGTGCTATGTTGCTTTGATGATAGCAATGCTATTTGGTTTTGATGATAACAAGATAGTGAGTGCATTTGAGTGCATTTGATATTATATTTTGATGATAGCAATGTTATTGTGTTTTGATGATTGCAATAAACAAAGTGCATTTCTGTGCATTCTTATTCTTGAGCACTCTGCATATGATAGCAACATGAATGATGATGTTTAGCATTGATGGCATTTGTTCTTTATACATATGCATTGCATTCTGTCAGATATCATGTCTCTGCATGTATCTACAGTCTGAACTGTAGTGGGTCGACCCACCCTTGCTGATGCGTCGACCCATCAGAACATTGGCTGCCGGTTGCATAGTCTACACATCAGACTGCATTGCATTTATTCATGGCTAAGAGTCTATACACTGGACTGTGTCATTGTGCATCATGCAAGTCTATACATTGGACTTTAATTCAAGCCTATACATTGCATTGGCTAAAGTTCGTTTCATTTAGAGTCTAAGGCAATGTCCATACTCTGGACTTGAAGTGTGTACATTGAGCGTCTCACTTAGCGTCTAAGGCAAAGTCTACACGTTGCTACAGTAACGAAAGTCTATACATCCGATTGTGCAGTGTCTTAGCCATCGTCTCACATTCTTCAAGTCTACACATTGGGTTTTCACATGAAGTATGTACAGCCGTTCACTGTTGAAGTCCATACACTGGTCGGTGGAAAGTCTGTACACTGGCTTCCGTCTTCAAAGTCTATACAGCAGCTGTCTTCAATTTGAAGTCTGTACACTGACTCGTTTCATTTCCTCAGAGTATGTACATCCACAGTGAAATCCAAAGTCTGCACATTGGTCTTCGATTTCAATGTCTATACATTGGGCTTTTACATGAAGTCTACACATTGTTGTTTGCATTGCAAGTCCATACATCCTCAGCTGAACCCCATGTCCATACAACGACACTGTAGCTTGCATAGCTCATGGCTGCACATTGGTCTTCATCTCCTATAGTCTAGACATTGGAAAGTATATACATTGAGCTCACAAGAAGACTTCCAAGTCTATACACTCTCTCAGTGTACATACTTGCCCATTTGCTGTTTCAGAATATATTTTTTTATCAAAAATCCTTACCTAGGTGCAATGTGCACAGCTAGGAGGTGTTTTATTCATATAAGAGGAAAAAAGAAATTACATAATTCGGATACTAGGAAAACCTAGTTGATCCATCCGGGCAATGCCTCTAATAACTGCAGGAAGTTGCTGCTGTGAGGAAAAATGCATATTACATTTGTTTGTACATGCTAGGTTAGCCAGAGAATCTGCCACCTGGTTGGCCTCACGAAATATGTGGGTGATGGTATCATTAGCCATGAGGAGGGTCCAGATTTCCCTCACATACTTTAAAATTTCCCAGGGACAAGGAAATTTGTGGTTGAGAACTTGGACCAGGGTTTGGGAGTCACTTTCAATGTGGCTCGGTTGAGTTGTAATGCTTCTCAGATATTTAAGGCCATCTTTGAGTGCTCGAGCTTCTGCCATCATGCTACTAGCTTGATCATAAAAATGAGAGAAAGCCAGGATGATTGATCCATGAGTGTCCCTAATGATTCCTCCACCACCAGAAATGTGGGCAAGCTTGGATGCACCATCGGTGTTCAGTTTGAGATGTGGCCAAGGTGGGAATTGCCATTTGACAAGTTTCAGTTTGGGACTGTTGTTGCTGAAAGAGTGAATTCCACATGCTGCTAGTATAATTCTCTTTTCATGACTGCTTTCCGGAAGCTTGGACAGTGCTAATGACTGATTAACCTGGAATAGAATTTTAGGTATCATCTGCTGGCTCTTTGGAGTCTTACCATCATGGATGACTGAATTTCTGGCAGTCCAAAACTCCCATAAACAGAAACCAGTGATGGCAATAATAAAAAGACCAAAACGTGAGTTACCAGCTGCTGTTTGAATGTTTTTAGCAATCAGATCTTTGATAGTCCGGCCACCTATCTCCAATCCCTTATTTTGAAAGAAAGACCAAATATTAGCAGCCCAGTCACTGCTGAGGAAGAGATGGTTAGAATCCTCTTCTTTGGGAGAAAGACAGCAGGTGCATTTGGAACAAAGAGGGATACCACAAGCTTTAACATTCTGATCAGTGGGCAAACAGTTGAAATAGACTTTCCATATATGCAGGGAAATTTTGGTTGGGATCCAAGGAGACCAAATACGTTTCCAAGGAATATCCCTCTCCATAATCTGAGGCTGTTGTTGAAGAATCAGTTTTTTATATATGGAGGAGACTGAATAATTCCCATTCCCTGAGAGTGACCAGATGAAATGATCACTGTGGGAAGTTAAAAGGGAGGGAGAAAATATGTTCCTAATCTCAACTGGAAGGTTAAGTTCCAGTGCTTCAATGTCTTCCGGCTTTGGGTTCATAATTATGTCTCTAACGGTGGCATTTGAAGTGATGGCTCCAGCAGTACATATATAAGAATTAAGAGTTCGGTTTCCCAGCCATACATCTTGCCAGAAATTAGTTTTGGAACCATCACCTAGAATGACCCTCTGATGCTCCAGAATGAGAGCTTTAGCTTTATTCCAGCTGCTTCTGTTGACTCCTTTCATATTTTTGAATTTGACCTCAGCAAGATGTACATTCTGAATATACTTGGCCCTGAAATAATTTGCCCATAGAGATTGAGAGTGGAGTCCATTCCACAGCATTTTGACTCTAAGAGCTAAGTCCATATGTCTTAGGGACATAATCCCAAGACCTCCCTGCACCATAGGTTTGCAAATAGCAGTCCAAGATTTCCAATGTTTACGGTTGCCATGTATAGAGGAGCCCCAGAAAAAATTAGCAAAAGCCCTGTCCATCAGTTGATGAATGCCTGCATGTAGAGGAGTAGAAGCCAGAATATATATAGGAATGGAGGCTAAGACATGTTTTATCAAGGTTAACCTAGCACTCTGTGATAGCAGTTTAGCCTGCCAGCCTTCTATCCTTTTTTGAATGGTGGTGATGATGCCAGCAAAGAAAACCTTTTTTGATCTGCCCAAGAACAGTGGATAACCCAAGTATTTTTGTGGAAAAGTTTGTCTAGAAAAACCTGTGATGTTTTCTATTCTTCGAATGAGGCTGGGGTTGCTGTTAGAGTGCAGCAGAAAACCACTCTTGGATGTATTAATCAACTGACCTGAAGCTTCCTCATAAATTGTTAAAGTATGCATCAGTTGGCGGAGAGAAGTGGCACTAGCATTGGCAAATACCAGAGTGTCATCTGCAAATAATAGGTGGGAGATAGATGGGCACCTCCGAGGGCCTGAATACCAACCAACTGTGCCACTTTCAAACTTTTCCTTTAGTAACCTGCTAAGAGATTCTTGAGCCAGAATAAATAGAATTGGAGCAATTGGGTCACCTTGTCTTAGGCCTCTGGTGGACTTAAAAAAAACCCGCCATGTCTCCATTTAGGGCTATTGAAAACCAGCAGTTGGTAATCAAGCTTTCAAGCAGAAAAATAAATGTAGAGTCGAAGCCAAATTTCTTTAGAACTACAGCAAGGAAATCCCATTCAATTCTGTCATATGCCTTGGCCATGTCCAGTTTAAGAATGACATTGTTACCTCTGGTTTTTCTGCCAAGTTCTTGCACCATTTCCTGAGCCAAAGCAATATTTTCAATGATATGTCTACCTTTGACAAAAGCAGTCTTCTCCTTTGAGATTAGTGAGGGCAGGAGTTTGCTCAATCTGTTGCTTAGAATTTTGGAAATGATTTTATGGGAGAAGTTGCATAAACTGATGGGCCTATATTCAGATATTTCAGTAGCATTTTTAGTTTTGGGAATAAGAGCTATGACTGTTGCTGTGATGCTTCTTGGCAGAGGTTTTCTATCGATAAAAAACTCCTGAATTGCCTTTATGAGTGTTTCTGCAATAATCTGCCATGCATGTTGGAAAAACCAACCAGTATAACCATCAGGTCCAGGAGCACTGTCAGGGGAAATATCAAAGACTGCCTCTTTTATTTCAATATCAGTTGGGACAGCAGTGAGCATAGAGTTGTCTTCCTGGGTCACAATGTAAGGAATATTAGTCAGGCTTTCCATATCAACATAATGAGGTTGGGTAGTGAAAGCAGTTTGAAAATGGGAGACTGCTATATCCTTCATCTTTTGAGGGTCAGAAGTGAGATTTCCCATTGCATCCCTGAGGCAATTAATGAAATTTTTCCTTCTGTTAGCAGTGGCAGTTTCATGGAAGAATTTGGTATTTCTATCACCTTCAGTTAGCCATCTGATTCTTGACTTTTGCTTCCAAAAGATTTCCTGCTGCAATATTCTTTCTGTGAGAATGCTTTTGGCACTGTCAAGGGCTGAGAGATTTTGAGTGTTAGGATACTGATCATAGTTGTGTTCAGCCAATAAAACCATATCTTCAGCTTGCATCAAATTTTTGTGCACATTTCCAAAAATGTTCTTATTCCATTCCCGAAGGGTATGTCTCAGGAACTTTAGTTTCAGAATAAAAGTAGTAATGGCAGAGGTGGCAAGTGGGCTGGATTTCCAGGATTGCTCCACTGCAGAGAGAAATAGTTCATGCTTGGTCCACATTTGCTGAAAATAAAATCTGGTTTTTGTAGTGTGCTGAGTAGTCAATTTAATAATAAGAGGGGCATGGTCAGATGCTTCTCTAGATAGGTGCTCCACAGTGATTGGGAAGGACTGCATCCAAGGACTGTTGATGAGTACTCTGTCCAGCCTAGCCCAAATGCCATTGGAACCTACTTGCTGGTTATACCAAGTGTATTTGGAGCCCATGAAACCTGCATCTAAGAGCCCACAGTCGTTTATACAGTCCTTAAAATCATTCATGGATCTAAGTGAGGGCATATTACCTCCCAGCTTTTCATCTACTGTCATGATACAATTGAAATCTCCTGCCACAATCCAGGGACCTTTGATTTGATTGGAAATATGAGTGAGAGATGTCCATAACTGGAGCCTTTCCACTGGGGTGCATTTGGCATATATGAAAGAAGCATGGAAATCAGGCAAGGTGTTTGAAATCTGTCTGACTGTAATATGTTGATCATGCTGACATATAAGTTGAAAATTCCACTGGCCTTTCCACATTACCCAGATATGAGCATCCTCATCTGTGTTTGCTATATAATTCTCCATACCCAATTTCTTGCAGACTCTGTCCATGTTATAATTTGGAATTTTTGGTTCAAGAATTGCAATGCAGTCTACTCTATGCTCTTTAATTAAGAGTTTGGCACGACCCACAGAAAGAGCATTGCCAATGCCCCTTATGTTCCAAATTAAGAATGACATTATAGTTGGGTGTTGGATTGGATCTTCCCCTCAGACCCAATCCTCTTCATACCTCTGGTAAGAACCCCTGGTCTGTCAGCTTGGAAGCCTGGTCTGTCAGCATGGAGGGCTGTTAAATTATCAATCTCAGCTTGTAAAGCTATTTTGTTCCTGATTTCTAGTGATTTTGGATCATTCAAGAGCTGAGTCTCCTGCTGCGTTCTTGAATTAGTATCAATCTCCATAACTTGGCCTGGGGAAATAGGCTGAGGACAGCTGATTGTAGATGGTGCCTCTAAATTGGTAGCAGCGGGATGAACTAAATTTTTATTGGTGCCCATATACTTGATTGTTAGTTGATCAGAACCCTTGGGAGATGTAGTATAGGATCTTTCTGGACTAACATCGGACACCTCAATGGCCAGAGTGTGGGTCATCTGGGCAGGGGAATCCTGAGTAGGTTGTGCTATGATATGGCCCTCAGTTGTTTTAGATGCATTGCCCTCACTGAAAGATCTCGGCTCTGGGGATGGACAGTTAGTCCCTTCCTCGTTGAATTTTTCCAGCTGCTGAAGGGGAAGAAAAGGGTTGTCAACTGGAGTTGCTACTGGTTCTGTGATCTGCACACCAGTGGAAGCTGAGCCGACAGGAACCCATGTTTTGGTGGGCTTGGCAGGAGCGCTCTCTTCAGACAGAGTGCTCTGTTTTGGGATATTGGTTTTAGCACTTGAAAAGCCTTGTTTCCTCACACAGTCCTTTTGTTCATGGCCAATCTTGTGACAAGCAGTGCATAAGTGGGGTATACGATGATACTTGATGGTCTGCCAGAACCCAGGGCCTCCACAGTCGATCCATATGTTCTCTACCAAAGGCTTCTCAATATCAAGTTCTACGCATACATAAGCTTCAGCGGTGTGAGTCCAAGCGAGGGTTGATTCATGGATCCGCAGAACCTTTCCAAGGTTGCCTGCTATCGATCGAAGGAAATCTTCACCATAAAGATTAACGGGGAGGGCTGGAAAACTCACCCATATTGGCATACTGGATGGATCTTTGGTGAAGTTGAAGTCTGCTGTCCATCTGAAGAAACGGAATAGGTAACCTTTGACGTAGATGTTCTTTCGAAGCAGCACTTTGAGAAAGTCATCTTCCGAAGAAAACCGCAGCAACAGGTGCCTGGGGTTCAGAAAGCTTATTAAGAAATCCTTCTGCAATGAGAAACGCTGCGCTAGAAAGCTCTTCGTCTCAGGTATGGAGGGCCTTCCGTAGGAACACCTTGCAATGATGGCAAACTCGAGAGGCTTGAAGGACTGCTGTATTTCCTGTTTAGAGAAGAAGACTGCGGGATGGCCATCATCCGTGAATGCTGGAAGCTTGATACCAATGTCGACCTTAGCAGGAGAAAGGGAACGGGCTAGAGTCTGGAGAAAGGAAGGCTTTGGGACAGCGGGAGGGGGATGGGGATGGGGCTCACCATCCCCTGGAGGGGGGGCCGCCATGGCTAGGTAGCCATGCAAACCCTAGGAGAAGTTACGTTCTCTGGTGATGAAATCCTAGTTGCAGTGATTGCTGTTTCAGAATATATACACTCAGTGTTATATGATTTAAATAACCACTTGTTCTATGATATGATTATAAGATTTTTGTGTGTGCAGGGTTAACGCAGAATGACCACAGCGTCCACGCAGCAAGTATACTAGTAGAAGTATTAGCTGCTGGAACACATCACTGCGTCAACGCCACGGCCTGGTAGCGTCCACGCAGCAAGCAAACAAGCTAAAGTATTAGCTGCTGGAACACCACTGCGTCAACGCTATGGGCTAGCAGCGTCGACGCAGCACGCCTATATACTGAAGACATTGATCACTGGACACCAATGCGTCAACGCCTTGATCAAGTGGCGTGGACGCTGTAGTTCAAACAATCAAGAAAGAAGCTTACTGGATTACTCTGATGCGTCAACGCTGCGGGTTGGAAGCGTCAACGCAGCAGACTTGAGCTTTGCTGATAAAGTATCTCTGAAGGCTGCGTCAACTCCTTGGAGCAAGTGGGTTGACGCCATCTAACTCCAGTTGCTGAGCGTACTGGTGCTGGGCACGTGATCCGAGGATAAGGAGAGTGCCCAGATGAGGACACGTGTACTGACAGCCTGCTAGATGCTGCCACGTGGTCCGAATTCTTAGGGCGGGAACTGTGGAAGCCACACGTGCCCTGCTGCTGCTGCTGGTATATAATAGAGCCTTCGTCTTCAGATGGAGGTTGATCGTGATCGAAGCCAAGGAGCAGAAGCTGAGAGAAGAATAAGAGAAAAAGGAGAGAGAGCTTCCACGATCCAGCAGAAGAAAAGAAGAGAAGAGTAGAGAGTGAAAGAAGTGTGAAGAAGAAGAAGAGAAAGAAGAAGGAGAAAGAGATAGAGAGCTCGAGCAGAGTGTGAAGAAGAAGAAGAGAGAGAGTGAAGAAAGAGAGTGAGATCGAGGGAGATCTGTCCTTGATGGACCGTGGATCAAATCCAGGCCATCCAGCTCTTTAAGAGCCACATCGTGCTTCATTGTTTACAGCTTTCAGATTGCTGTTTATTTCCATTTTCTGTTTTCTATTTTACATCTTCTTCAAGCTGTTAGTTAGTGGATTGCAGAGGTGCTGCCTCTGGACGGCAAAGCTATATTGCCCAGCGGTTTGCAGTGGAGGATTCCACTGGACAGCAAGCTGTGTTGCTCAGTGGGGCGAGGAGGATTCCTCGGACGGCAAGCTATGTTGCCCAGCGGTTGTAAGGCAAGCTGTGATGCCCAGCTGTTCAAGCTGTGAGTCAGCAGTAAGCCACGCTCGGGTTGAGTGTGGGGTGGATGTAGGTCTGGAGGACCGAACCACCTAAAAGCCTTTGTCTACTGTGTGATTGTTTTGTGGTTTGCCTAGCTTCTATATTTCTATCTTCGCACAGTAGATGTATGCTTAGGACGGCTCTTCATCTGTTCTGGGTGGCATTCGCATTGTGCCCACTATCTGTTCAGTAGAAGTTTTCATTCCGCATTTGATTCTGCTGCAGTAATTTTTTAACGGGTGATTGATCTATTCACCCCCCTCTAGATCACCCTTTAGCATCCCAACAATTGGTATCAGAGCCTAACTCTTTGTGCAGGACTAACATCCTAAAGAGGATCGGCCATGGATGCTAGAGGGCTAACAGCAGAGAGTCAGTCCACTACGAAGCCACCATTCTTCGATGGTTCCAACTTCCCATATTGGAAGAACCGGATGCAGGTCTTCCTCAGAGCCAAAGATTATGAGGTATGGAAAATTGTGAGCAAAGGTCCTTATGAGCTACATGAGAATGAGGAATTATGGACAAGAGAAGAAGTCTGAAAATCTACTCTGAATTGGAGCGCTATCAACGCCATTCAGTGTGCACTCCATCCCACTGAATTTGACAGAGTGTCATCCTGCAAGACAGCGAAGGAGATGTGGGATACCCTCGAAGTTATCTATGAGGGAACATCTGAAGTGAGAGAGACGAGGGCAAATATGCTAGTGTCAAAGTATGAAGCATTTCGGATGAAGCCTGGTGAGACAGTGACCGAAATGTATGCTCGTCTGACCATCATCACAAATGGTCTAAGAAATCTGGGAAAGAGTTATACTGATCATGAAGTTGTAAGGAAGATCCTTCGATCGTTGACTCCTATATGGCATACCAAAGCAACTGTGGTTGAGGAGTCAAAAGATCTACAAAAGATGAAACCCAATGAGCTGATAGGTTCCTTGATGGCGTATGAGATGAATTTACTACAAGCTGAAGAGCTTGAAAACAGGAAGCCTATTGCTCTGAAGGCCAAGCATGGCTGCTCAAAACAGTCCAGCAGCATTGGATCATCCAGTGATCGGAATTCATCTGGATCAGATCTTGAAAAGGATGAAATAGCTATGATCACAAAAGAGTTCAGTAGATTTCTTAGAAGAGAAGGGAAGAATCTCTATAGAAAATACCACAGCAGGAAGCAAAACAGGTATAAATTTAACCCTGCTGAAAAATCTGATGTTAATGCTTGTTATCATTGCAGGAAGACAGGTCATATGAAGGCTGATTGTCCAGAGTTACAGAAAATAAAAGGAAGACCATGGAAGAAGGCGCCAAAGGGAAAGGTCATGGTCAGTACATGGAGTGATGAGGAAGAAGGCACGCTGAGCACTTCCTCAGATAGTGGAAAATCAGAAAAGGACATCTGCTTGATGGCTAGAAATGGAGATGAAGAAGAAGAGTCTGATCAGGTATCATCCCTTTTCGAACATTACACTATTTCTGATTGGCCAGATGCTTATGGAGACCTGTTAGATAAAGCTAATGATATTAAGAAGGAAAACAGACTCTTAAAGAAGAAAATGAACTCTCTGGTTAATGATAAATCTCTCTCTGATATAATTGCATGCTTACAATCAGAGAATGACAAATTGAAAAATGCATGTTCTGATTTTGATGAATTAAAGCATGTTGTGATTGATTGTAGGAAAGAAAATAATTTGCTGAAAAATGTTGTTGATGAGTTGAAATTGAAAATTCAGAAGTCTGAAAATGAAATAAAGACTTCAAATGAAAAATATGAAGCTGTTTTGTCAGTGAATGCTGAATTAAAGAAAACTATTGAAAATCTGGAAAATGAAAATTCTGACAAAATGAAAATCATTGAAAGCATGACCCAAGGAACTGAAAATCTAAATGCTTTGCTAGGGTCAAAAGTTAATTTCAGAAAGGAGGGTCTTGGTTTTAATCCCTCAGCTAAAGAGAGCTTTGAATTGAAAACCATTTCATGTGTGGGAGAAAAGAATAGAGGACCACTCATAAAAATGGTCAATGAAAAATTTGCCTTCAATAATGTTAAATCAAAAGTGTCCAATGCTAAGGATAAGGGAAAGCAGAAAGTTGTAGAGCCTAGAGCTACATGCTCTTCTTCCAAGGATAAGTCCAAGGCTAGGGGTCAGCCAGCTAGCACATCAAAACCCCAGCCAAAGGCTGCTAAGTCTCCATCACCATCAACTTCTCAGAAAAAGACCCAATATAAGTCAGTTCAGAAACCTAGAGGGTCAAAGGTGGCAGGGAGACCAAGTGCAGCTAGGAACCCATTTGCTCATCCCTATTTCCCTAGAGCCCAAGTCTATCATAACTTTCATCCTCAACCACTTAATAGGCTTAGGTGGAACCCTGTACACATGAGGTTCGGGTATCAGAATTTCCCCACTTTGTATCAACCATATAGACCTCAGCCAGCTAGGAGATGGGATAGTCAGTTTAGGACATGGAGTCCTAGTCACCAAAGGTTTTTTGGTCAGCCTAGGACCAATTTGGGCCATAACCTTCAGTACATTCATTGGCCAAGGCACTGGCAGAAAAACAAAAATATTTTTAATAAAATGAATGCCAGGACTACACAACAACCATCAAAGCACCAGAAAAAGAAAACTAAACCTGTTGGTGCTGAGAAAATAAAAAATAACCAAAAGAACTCTCAAGCTGTAGAATCCACTAAACCTCCCATCTTTACATAAATGTGGATCCCTAAACAGCTGTTGTCTTGTTTTCACTCTCAAGTATCTGGTTCTATCTTGGAGCCCAAAATATCTTGGGTTCCAAAACCTGCTCCCTAAGTGTGTTTGCAGGTATGTCAGGTAGCCGGGAACAAACTGATGAAACAGAAAAAGCTACTTCAGGCATATGACAAGAGACAGGGCCAAAATCCTAAGAGCTGAAAGAAATTGGAGGCCTTGTAAAAATATCTGGTGCAACACCAAGGGTAAAAATAAATCAATCTGGTAAAGCAGGTAAGTGATTTACCTTCAGAACTGAATTGAGAAAGTCATGTTGATTTGATTGTTTGATGTCTGATATTCTATTCTTATCTAGCTGATCAGTCTGCATATCTGATGCTCTTCTCTTGCTATATGTTGAACTGAATTTGGATGCATAAACTTGAATTGAGTGCATACTTGCCTCATATATCATTGGTGCATAGTCTGCATGTAGAACAGTGTGTTGCATAGCATATCCCTTGCATCATGTTGTCAAGGGGGAGCTGAGAGTTTAGTTCAATTCATTGAATCCTTGCTACTCCTCATTGTCCCCATTTAGTTCTTTTATATCTTTTGACATCAGATGCTCCTGGAACTCAATGCCTATTGCTATCATTTCCCTAACCTTCACTGAACAACAGTTATGTATCTGGTTTAGTACATTGAGTTGTGATTATCTCAATTGTTCTTTTATAAGAATCACTCTTACAAATTGAAAGGAACTAAAGGTGTAACCTTTATAAATTGGAAAGTTAAGTGTCTGCAGTTCAGAATTTGAGATAAAAGAAAACTTTTATAGCTCTTAATCTTTGTCTCATGGCTAAAATAGAAATAATTTTTGTAATGCCTAAATGTGTTGAACTGGATATGTCTAGAACAGGCTAATAAGAGTGTGTACTGATTTTTTAAACAATCACTCTAAAAGAATTAAGGGCAGCAGTAAATAAGATCATTAATGTTAAGAACTGAACACAGTGACAGAGCAATGGCTGACTGCACTAAGAAATTGTGATCTCCTCCAATGAAGCAGGAGAACTCATAGTCATGAAGTGCTTCAGAATATCTCTGTTCAAAGGGTCAAATCTATAGGGGGAGTCCTCACCAAGTAACTGAGGGTACTGGCCTCTAATCAAGGTGTACCCTTAATGTCAAAAGTGAAGACTACTCTTTGTAGGTTTTGATCTGAAATAGGTCTAGTAGTTTATGCCTAGTAACTGGGGATACCTATCTCTGATCAAGGTGTACACCTAATGTCAATAGCATAAATGCCACTGATCTATTTACTTAGTTCAGGTTCTGAAATTCAAAAATGAAAATCAAACTGCTGTAACCTTTCGAAAAATCAAAAGTCAATGAGTGAAAATTGTTTTTATCAATACATGTTCAAGTTGCCTCTCTTGAATTTCCTTGTTTAATCATAAAAGGGTATTATTTCTGACTTATCTATTAATACCATGTGCCCTAGATTCATTGCTATAAATGGAATCTATAAACTCTTGTTCAGGGGTCAAATGTTTTACTCTAAGATTTATCACTGTTAAACCTGAATTTTTGTCAAAATTGTATGCTGCTGATTCTTATACTTTAACAGTTGTTTATAATCATGCTTCCCTTCTGAACCTATGATTCAGCTGTTGTCAAGTGACCCTCCTACCTTCTCTACCTTGTTTATCTGTTCATATTCCTTCTCAAAGGGGGAGCATTTATTTAGGGGGAGAAATAATTCAGGGGAGTCTTACATTCAGGGGGAGAATGTTCTAGAGGAATTTGTATGCATAATGCACTTTGCACTCTTTTTGATCATGTCAAAGGGGGAGAAAATCTTGTGAGTGACTCACTGCCACATTGTGTTGCCATCATCAAAAAGGGGGAGAATGTTGTGCCTCTTAGGCACAATCATGTGCTATGTTGCTTTGATGATAGCAATGCTATTTGGTTTTGATGATAGCAAGATAGTGAGTGTATTTGAGTGCATTTGATATTATATTTTGATGATAGCAATGTTATTGTGTTTTGATGATTGCAATAAACAAAGTGCATTTCTGTGCATTCTTATTCTTGAGCACTCTGCATATGATAGCAACATGAATGATGATGTTTAGCATTGATGGCATTTGTTCTTTATACATATGCATTGCATTCTGTCAGATATCATGTCTCTGCATGTATCTACAGTTTGAACTGTAGTGGGTCGACCCACCCTTGCTGATGCATCGACCCATCAGAACATTGGCTGCCGGTTGCATAGTCTACACATCAGACTGCATTGCATTTATTCATGGCTAAGAGTCTATACACTGGACTGTGTCATTGTGCATCATGCAAGTCTATACATTGGACTTTAATTCAAGCCTATACATTGCATTGGCTAAAGTTCGTTTCATTTAGAGTCTAAGGCAATGTCCATACTCTGGACTTGAAGTGTGTACATTGAGCGTCTCACTTAGCGTCTAAGGCAAAGTCTACACGTTGCTACAGTAACGAAAGTCTATACATCCGATTGTGCAGTGTCTTAGCCATCGTCTCACATTCTTCAAGTCTACACATTGGGTTTTCACATGAAGTATGTACAGCCGTTCACTGTTGAAGTCCATACACTGGTAGGTGGAAAGTCTGTACACTGGCTTCCGTCTTCAAAGTCTATACAGCAGCTGTCTTCAATTTGAAGTCTGTACACTGACTCGTTTCATTTCCTCAGAGTCTGTACATCCACAGTGAAATCCAAAGTCTGCATATTGGTCTTCGATTTCAATGTCTATACATTGGGCTTTTACATGAAGTCTACACATTGTTGTTTGCATTGCAAGTCCATACATCCTCAGCTGAACCCCATGTCCATACAACGACACTATAGCTTGCATAGCTCATGTCTGCACATTGGTCTTCATCTCCTGTAGTCTAGACATTGGAAAGTATATACACTGAGCTCACAAGAAGACTTCCAAGTCTATACACTCTCTCAGTGTACATACTTGCCCATTTGCTGTTTCAGAATATATACACTCAGTGTTATATGATTTAAATAACCACTTGTTCTATGATATGATTATAAGATTTTTGTGTGTGCAGGGTTAACGCAGAATGACCACAGCGTCCATGCAGCAAGTATACTAGTAGAAGTATTAGCTGCTGGAACACATCACTGCGTCAACGCCACGGCCTGGTAGCGTCCACGCAGCAAGCAAACAAGCTAAAGGATTAGCTGCTGGAACACCACTGCGTCAACGCTATGGGCTAGCAGCGTCGACGCAGCACGCCTATATACTGAAGACATTGATCACTGGACACCAATGCGTCAACGCCTTGATCAAGTGGCGTGGACGCTATAGTTCAAACAATCAAGAAAGAAGCTTACTGGATTACTCTGATGCGTCAACGCTATGGGTTGGAAGCGTCAACGCAGCAGACTTGAGCTTTTTTGATAAAGTATCTCTGAAGGCTGCGTCAACTCCTTGGAGCAAGTGGGTTGACGCCATCTAACTCCAGTTGCTGAGCGTACTGGTGCTGGGCACGTGATCCGAGGATAAGGAGAGTGCCCAGATGAGGACACGTGTACTGACAGCCTACTGGATGCTGCCACGTGGTCCGAATTCTTAGGGCGGGAACTGTGGAAGCCACACGCGCCCTGCTGCTACTGCTGCTACTGCTGGTATATAATAGAGCCTTCGTCTTCAGATGGAGGTTGATCGTGATCGAAGCCAGGGAGCAGAAGCTGAGAGAAGAATAAGAGAAAAAGGAGAGAGAGCTTCCACGATCCAGCAGAAGAAAAGAAGAGAAGAGTAGAGAGTGAAAGAAGTGTGAAGAAGAAGAAGAGAAAGAAGAAGGAGAAAGAGATAGAGAGCTCGAGCAGAGTGTGAAGAAGAAGAAGAGAGAGAGTGAAGAAAGAGAGTGAGATCGAGGGAGATTTGTCCTTGATGGACCGTGGATCAAATCCAAGCCATCCAGCTCTTTAAGAGCCACATCGTGCTTCATTGTTTACAGCTTTCAGATTGCTGTTTATTTCCATTTTCTGTTTTCTATTTTACATCTTCTTCAAGCTGTTAGTCAGCGGATTGCAGAGGTGCTACCTCTGGACGGCTAAGCTGTATTGCCTAGCAGTTTGCAGTGGAGGATTCCACTGGACAGCAAGCTGTGTTGCTCAGCGGGGCGAGGAGGATTCCTCGGACGGCAAGCTGTGTTGCCCAGCGGTTGTAAGGCAAGCTGTGATGCCCAGCTGTTCAAGCTGTGAGTCAGCAGTAAGTCACGGTCGGGTTGAGTGTGGGGTGGATGTAGGTCTGGAGGACCGAACCACCTAAAAGCCTTTGTCTACTGTGTGATTGTTTTGTGGTTTGCCTAGCTTCTATATTTCTATCTTCGCACAGTAGATGTATGCTTAGGACGGTTCTTCATCTGTTTTGGGTGGCATTCGCATTGTGCCCACTATCTGTTCAGTAGAAGTTTTCATTCCGCATTTGATTCTGCTGCAGTAATTTTTTAACGGGTGATTGATCTATTCACCCCCCTCTAGATCACCCTTTAGCGTCCCAACACATCTTGTGTGATTGCTCCATTTATCCTATCCCCATTCACAGGTTGATATGCTTGCTTCATCGTATGCAATGTCGATTATTTCCATCGCGCACTAAAGTGTTGTGGTTTCAGTTATCTTGTATGTACATTGTTTATCTTCTGCATTGCATTCACATTGCCTTAGCTGCCTGCTGCACCCTTGCACACATGCACTAAGGAACATACTCAAGCAAAGGAGAATCATCTTGCATACAGATCTAATTCGTTCTAATCATAGACCTGTGCTTCACTATCAACATGAGAGTCTCTACCTCACATGTTCAGTGCTTTGACCTGTGTAGTCTTTGGACCGTGCCTTATCATTTCCATTTGAGCATTTCAATTCATTCCACTGTGCTTTGCGTCTAAGTATTTTATGTGCTTTATAGGAGTGGTTTACCATCATGGTAGCCAAGAGTTTTTTTAAAAATAGGTCATAG
This sequence comes from Amorphophallus konjac, assembly GCA_022559845.1. Taxonomy (NCBI): domain Eukaryota; kingdom Viridiplantae; phylum Streptophyta; class Magnoliopsida; order Alismatales; family Araceae; genus Amorphophallus; species Amorphophallus konjac. The sequence goes on along the minus strand of CM040128.1, from coordinate 71,352,706 downwards.
TCCTTGATAGGATCTATTCAACCCCCCTTCTCGATCCAATTGCACTACGTGGGACCCAACACTATCCCCTCTACACCGGAGGGGTCGAAGATGTCGGCCCCTTTCTGAATTTCTACCTCCGGAATGGGGGCAGGTTCCTGATGGGGACATCATCAGCAGCTCTAGTTCCCACTCCCCGCCACATCACTCTGGAAGCAATCGGCATGAATTCACGGCTTATTTTTGAGACATATAATGTATTTTCCACTTTATTTGAGTCTTATTACTATAATTTTTCTTTGATTGAGTCAGTTGAATATGTTATTGGGTCAATTAGATAGCATGTAGGCTTATTGGGCCCAATTGTAAGGGCTAGCCCAGGGGCGCCCCCTTTTGGATAGCTTTGGTCATTTTGAGTTAAGCCAAGGGTAATATGGTCATGTAAAGAGTTGAGCTCCTATAAATAGGACCCAACTCCCTCATTTGAAGCTAAGGTAGAATTGAGAAAATTTGAATCCAGTGTTTTCCTTTTTATTGGTGGATACCAATTTGCCTTGGGAGGATTCCCTACTTAGAGAGTGGATTCTCTATATCTCTACCTATATCTCTCTCTCTCTAGGGGGCGACCCCCACTCTCTCTCCTCCCTCCCAAGTTTGCCCCTCTCTCCTCTACATCACCCTCCACCTCAGCCAACCATCCCTTGCCACATCACCACCACTTGCCACCTCACCTAGCCACATCACCCTTGACCTTTCATATCCCCATACCCTATTTACTACCCCATTAACTCGACCATCATCCCAAGAGAGAATCCCTCTCCCCAAGCCACCCTTTCATTCTCCCAAGCACCCTTCCACACCCCCCACACACCCTTTCCCCTCCCCAAGGCCAAAATTAATCACCCCCATTAACCAAAATTCAAACATTCCCTCCCTTCCCCAAAGGTCACTTGCGCCCCCCCTCTCTCTCACCCTCCACCCCTGGCCGCACCTCTCTCCCCCTCCACCTACTAGCTGTGACCCCAGCCTCCTCCTCCCCCATCCCCCTCACACAAGGGAAGGCCCTTGCTCCATCTCCCACCATTTCCTCCCCCTAATCCGTCCATTATTACTCGCTATCTCTCCTGCTACACAGTTTGCAGCAGCAGTAGATCGGACCCTTGGAGTGCAGCATGGTCCCCAGCCACTCCGAGAGGTTCCAGGTGGCCCACCATACACCGGTGGAAACGTCGTCCTGACAGCTTCGCAACGAAGGTGGTCCCGTCATCATCCGACCTCGGAGCTACCCAGAGGAGCAGATCTCGGTGACCTACACAGCCTGCCTCTGGCAGACATCAAGAAGCGACCAGGTTCATTTGCAGAGGCTGCCACAACCACATCCCTCACCACCTGATTTTCCTCTCTGGAGGAGATTATCTAGGGTCGCACAACTTTCATCCAAGCCTGGCCCCGCTCCATTCGGAGTCCCCGTTGGAGAGCACCATCCTCGACAATTTGAACTTGATCTACAGTCCGTGTTGTCTACTCCCTAGCCAAGTAGTCGACCATAGGAAATACCACGGCCATTTCTCTCCTCCTATGCCCTGGCTCTTCTGTGGAGAACAATAAGGTTCAGTCAGCTATCCTCCAGGCTTGATCTTGTCACGTTCTGATCTCCCAGGTAGTAGCTACACCCCGACAAGGACACCCTATTTGACTGGTGGCCTCGCCTGCGCGACCTTGCAAGAACGGGTGGTACCGGCGCTTCCTGCCTCAGAACGTGGTCATAACAGCTCTGGAACGTTTCTGGAGCATCCCTCTTCGTGTCGACTCTGGCCCCGACCCGATCCGGCATCAATCCAGCAGGATACAGCCCGGGTGAGTCGGTCCCTATTTTTTGCTCCTGCACTTTGTTCAACCCTGGCGGCGTCCAGAGGCTACCACCGACTTGATCGGGCAAGAACGATGAAGATTCTTGGTGGACGCACACAAGACCCTCCCCTCTTTCCATCAGAAGTGGTCCCACCTCGATCTGGCGCTCCATCTGAGCGCACCTCCCCAAACAAGTGCCCTCTGGCCTATAAAAGACTGCCACCTATGCAGCTCCACGGGATTCGGCGGACTGGCTTCCTCCGAGCTCAGAATGAGGTGATTCTACTTCCTGGTGACTTGCAGGTTGAACAACTTTCCAGCGACTCCAATCCCGCCTTCATCAGACATCCCAGCCAGAAGTTCCTCCCCCAACAAGATGCTATTTGCAGGCAGTCAGGACAGCAAGTCTGACTGCATCGTCCAGGAGCCGATCTTCGTTAACCGCACCAACTCCCCCCTCCCCGCCTGGCTGGCTAAATGCCCCTCCCTGCTTGGAGGTATATTTTGGTTGCAACTTTAACTTCCCCACCCCACGACCACCCTCCTGCGTGAGGTGTAGTATTGAAACAACAGGTCCTCTAGACGCTACATCGGCGCAGCGTGCGGGGAGTCCCACGCTTCCCCATTCGCCCTTGTCTCCGACTCAGGATCGGTGTCTTCACGCCGATCAGGTATATGTTGAACCCTCCCTGGATATTTTTGTTCAATTAGTATCATTTCTAAGTTCAGCCGACGAGAAACAGAGTGCCCGGCCCCGTGGCTTCCCGATCACGAGTAGCCACCGCAGGGTGAGTGAGGAGAGAACCCCGTGCCCTGAACGCGCGAAGTTCGCCCCGCTGATGTGGGTGCTCCTATCCTAGGGAGGGAAACACATTAGGCTGAGCCATCGCCCATACTAGCAGGGTTTAGACCCTCGAACCCACCCTACTATCACTTAGCCACCCCGGCAAAGGGTTGCGCTGCGATATCACTCTGCCAACATCGAGTCCACCAATTTGTAAGTGTTCTTGCAAGTCTAGGTCCAAGGCTCACTCGGTCGGTCCCATTGCATCCTTAGGTTGTGTCACGTCAGTTCCTCTCCTCGAAAGAGGATGATTCGCTCTGGGTTGAAGGTGGACGGGTGAGGGGATAGCTCGAGAATTCTCCTGCGGCCTCTACCGCGTCCCCGGCCACGACCTGTGTGCTTTGGAGCTGGCTGTAGCCCGAGCGGGGCAGTAGTCCTCTGTCTGGTTTAAGAGGCCACCAGTTCGCCTCGCCGCGAAGCATTGATGTTGTCAGGGGGTTGAATAGCCACCATATTGCAGGTGCAGCTCCGAAGCATTTCTTCCAGCTGCTTTATTGTGATCTCCTTGTCTTTATAGCACAAGGAGAGTTCTTCTGGGATGAGGAGCCTTTCGCCATTCTTGAGCTTCTGGATCATCTCTTGGACCCAGCTTCTGAGGCGAGCTCGCTTCTGCATTTCTTCCCACGGGATATAGCTATCGAGTGGGAGAGCTCCGGTAGGACGAGGAGGGATGTATTCCTCCAGGTCATCAATGAGCCACTGGAGCCTCTAGAGAGGCGTTGGCTCGGTTGAAGCCTGTAAGGCGGCTGCTTGCTCAACTTGTCTCTTGAGCTGCCTTTTGAGGTTCTTCCTCCTATTGTTCTCCTGTTTCTTGGTGATGGTCGCCTCTAGGGGAGTAGGAGGAGGAGGTGTTGGAGCTGGAGTTGATAAATCCCCATGAGGATACCTCTGAGCTGATGTCTTGGCAGGGTGAGGTCGACGTCTTTTCTTTGCATGGATTTCAATCCAGGCACCTTCCGCTTGTCGTATTTGGAAGGTGGCATTGATTGCCTACTCGATGACCTCAAGTGGTAACTCCTGGTATGCTTAGATACTGGGACTGGCATCTGAAGACGTGTGCGCGGTTTGATGCCTTACCCGCGGTGGCGATAGGAGTCTATAAGGAACCAACAGACTGGTGCTGGCATCCAAAGAGGTATGCACGGTTTTATGCCTTACCCGCGGTGGCATGGGAGGTGTCTTCTGCTGAGCTGGTACAATGGAGCAGGTGTCCGAAGACGTATGCGCGGTTTGATGCCTTACCCGTGGTGGCGGTATCTTTTGCTGAGAGGCGGACTGGGAGACGGGCTTGGTGTCTCGCTCCTTGGTCTTGCCTTTGTGATCATGTTGAGAGCAAGGTCCGGTGGCAGTCGAAGATACCGTAGGCTATTGCCGCTCTGGGTAGTTACACCGACTTTGCGCATTGACTGGGCCTCGTGGTGGCGGACCCGACGTACCGGCCGAAGTCGCTGAAGACTCCGAAGATGTCTTCTTTGCAATCTGGGTTGGCTTACAAGGCAAGCTAGGAGGGCCTGATGGCTCACCGGCTGAGGGGACATTGTAGATGCCTAATTTCGGACATCCCGCAGACCCTCGTCTAGCCATCATAGAAGTGACACTTCCCCTTGGTTGATTGAGAGTGTGGAGTCTCATCATAGAAGTGAGACTTCCTCTTGTTTTGAGATTCTATATGCATTTTCCCCTGATCCTTGGGCGCACCTTGGCCGCCCACAACCCAAGGCGGCAAGACTGTCGGCCGCCCAGCCATTCCAGAGAGGCCAGAGAGCTGGCCGCCCACATCCCAAGAAGGCCACACAGCTGGCCGCCTATCCCCACAAGAAGGCCATCGACCTGCCCACCCAGCTCCTTTGGATGGCCAGAACCTTGGCCGCCTCCTATCAATCACCCGTTAACTCCATGATCCACCCACTCTGGACACGTCCCCCGAAACTACCCCCACTTGGGGGAGGTTCAAGACTCACGTAGCTTACATGTAATCCTTTTTCGAATGATTTTGATGGAGGGAAATCCCCCACATACAAAACTTGGTTCCAAACCGTCTAATGGGGGTTAGACATTTTGGGGAGGAGAAAGTTCGAGAGGTTGGGGCAGCTTGGAGAGCCCTCCTCACTTCCGTCTCGGCGAAGAGCTTCATCCACGGGAGAGTCTTGTCTGCCTGCGTAGGAGCTTCACCCATTGTTGAGGGTGGCCATTGACATGGCCGCCCACCACTCTTGAAGGCCACATAGTTGGCCGCCCTCTGTTGGTCGACGGGCAAACCCCGTCCTCTCTTCCATGTTCTCTATCTTGCTATGTTTTACTTCATTCTACTGCATACACACATACTAGATTTTGCCTAGATCCCTTTCTTTAAAGAGGTTTTACAATCTAAAACATAGGGAAGGCGGATGATGCGGGACGGGACCACGGACACGACAAGCTCGCGATCGTCCCTTAATGAGGGAAGCGTCGGACGTGCGCGGTTGAGAAACCGGCAAGAGCTAGGGTGGTCGGCTCTCTCTTTCGTGCCCGGATCGGGTCACGAGACGGTAACGCTCTCTCTCGCAGCAGCGGTGATATAAATAGAAAGCGAGCTAATTACCCTATCATGCTCTCTAGCAGCGGCATAAACAAGCATATATGAAATTAAGCAAAATGCCAAGTAAGGGAGCGAATGCGATACCTCCACGCGCTCGGCGTGGGGAAGACGGACCCGGCCGAAAACTCGTACTCCCGGGAGACTTAACACACAATAATTACAGCAATGGGAGCAGGCCCACTCCACGCAGGGAGGTAAAGGGCTATACAAATGGGCCCGGGAGGACCGAATTCGGGTTGACGGGCAGCTTCGGGTGTTGATTCGGTTACACGCGTGTTCACGACCGTGGGGCCCACGTGCTGTCCGGAGGGGCCGTGTGGGACCCGGTGGTACCGCTGTAGTGGATACACTTGGAGAAGCGCTCCCCGGGCTGGCGGCACGCTAGTTTGCCGGCCGGAGGCCGGGTGGCTCCGTTCGGCACCGGTCGGGAAATCCGATCGGAAATCTGCCGGTTCTGTATTTCAGCGCGCGCTCCGGCGAGAACGGACGCTGCGATCAGCACCGGCGTCGGAATGCGACGAGATCAGAGCCGTTGGAAAGCTGCTTTGAAGTACTACAATCTAATGGTCTTCAGAAAAAAACACCAGATTTGTACTTTGTGTTGGCGAATTTTATATGCTGCTGTTGTACAGTAACCGAAGACTCAGATCTGCAGACAACTTCCCTGTTGATTGCCTTTGACCGTAAAGTAGATGTCCGAATTTGAAGATGTGTTCTTCAGCAAGGTTGTAGGAAATTGAACAAGGAAACCAGGACTAGTTTTGGATTTGGATTTGGAGGTGGTAGTGATTAGTTCTGATTTTTGAAGTGGAGGGTGGTCGGATCTGGGATCTGACTAAAAACACTGTATCAGAGGAAGAACACGAATTTCTAAAAATAGCTAGAAGGCTGACAAAAAATTAAGAAACTTTGTGGAGGTAGAGGGTGATGGACAGAACTCTCAGTAAAATTGGGAGGGCTTGGATAAATCAAAAAGATGGTCAGAGGGGGAGAACTCAGAGGTTCTGTCACTGTAGATAGAAACCTGGCAGATCTGGGATGACAGGTTGGACGAAAATGTAAAAATATGAAACGGTAAATTTTGGATTTGATTTTTTTTGTGGAGAAGGGGATAGAAGATAGGAACACACCATAAAAATTTTAAGCCAAGAAGAAGCCGTGGCTGACAGCAGGAGTTTCGTGAAGGCACCTCTATCCAGCAGGACAGAAAACCGAAGACGATTCCGCGGCGGCTCGAAGGCGGTACGAACGGCGGCGGCGGCGGCACCAATGAAGATCAGAGGTTGAGAGGGGGAGATAGAAGATGGATACACTCTAGAACTTGAGGTTTGAGGAGAAGAACACCAGGGGAGAGAGGGAGAGAGGGCACACCCTTCTTGCTTCAAGCAATTTTCACATAATTTCTTCATTAATCTCTAATGACACTATATATAGGCTTATATAGAAAATGGCAAGGGGTGGGGGGCTGAGAATTTTGTGGGAAATAAGTCATTTTCTTCTTCCATGTGGTCAAAACTCAAAAAAGATAAATTACATATGAATGGAGCACTCCTTTGACTAGGTAGGTAAGGTAGGTGGCCAACCTTTGAAATTTTAACCCCTTTGTCTCCCATGTGGTCAATTGGCATTCAAACCTTCTAGATTGCCACCTAGGATGGTTGACCAGCCCCACATGGATGAGGTGGACCAATGGGGAAGGGGAGGGGGCCCCCTAACTGGACCTACTACACATTTGCACAAAAACCCACACAATCCTAGGGAATGACATATTGGCTTACAAAGCCTTACAATTGTACATATACTTTCCCAAGGATATAAAAGTAAATAAAAGGACTCAAATTTAAAAATAAAAGTTAATGCTCGGCGTCGATTCCCATCAACTCTCCTCGGGTGGGAGGAACTCGACCCCGTCGAGTAGGGGTATGGATGCTCGAGTACTCCGGCGGATCCGTCACCGTGCCAAGTAGCACGGGTATGCTCCACTCCAAGTGATTGGCACCTGCTCATTCCATATATACTCGATATGCGCGGACTGCTATGGGCCGAAGGTGGACACTCCGGGTGGGGCACTCTCAAAAGGGAAGGAAGCAGCTCGAAGACTCACTAGGAATCACCGTTGAGTCCCTGTAGGTGACTGATCCGGGTATAGATGTAGAACTGATCCCATACTCATCGAGTGAGTCGACTCGCTTCACACTCATAAGAAACTGACATCGACGAGCTTGCACAAGACACATGCAGACAAATAAATGACACACAAGCCATGCAAACAAACCACACACAAAAAAAAACACACGGACTCATCTATGACCCTAGACACACCTAATGTTAGTCCGACCCGTACATGGGTGACGGCGGACCAGGACACCCGAATGTGTGCCATGCATGCATGTTATGTAACCGGAGATGGGTGGTATGGGGATCACCTAAACATCCAAGTATGACCCAGTCATGCATGGACGGCCCTTTGGATTTGGGGGACTTGAGAGGGCTAGGAGGGCCGAATGTTGTTGTATCGTGGACGGGCTTGGTGGGTGTAAATGACCCGGCCCGTGGGGTAGGAGTGTGATAGTGGACTCCCTTGAAGAAATGAACTATATAAGGTGGGTCATGGGGTCCACTAAGGAATGGGTCAAAGGGATCGAAGAAGGTATGACCCCTTGTGGTGGGCTCCCCCAAGTCACAGTCCCACGTGTAGAAGTTTTGAAGGTGTGGATAGTCACCTTCTTGCATTGTGATGGGTGGGACGGGGACCGTAAGCAAGAAGTATGATTCCTTCCTCGGACAAAAGGGTATGGATTCGGGCTCGGCCGGTAAGGGAAGGAGTAAGAGGATCTCCGTGGTGACACAACCCACGGTGCACTCGGAGGTAATGGACCCATAGGCCGGATGGGTGAAGCTAAGACTAGCGGGTTGGTCGAAGCCTCGGGCCAATAAATGTGTAAAGGTCAACTGCCGGTCTAACCCTTTAAGAAGGTCGTCCAATGTGTCCACATAGTGACGAGACCGGAAGGTGGTATGAAATGAGTTGCTTGACACTAGTGGTAGTGTGGGGTCCATTGATGGGAAGGGAGGTGAGACCAAGCCATCCTTGAGCCAACTAAGAAGCGGCTCGGCTATGAAAAGCGTACCCGTTAGAAATACGGGTGGCTCGGGCCTTGGTGGTTCCAAATGAGAGGATCCCGAATCAAATTCGGAAATAGAGATGGATGACATTGGAACTCTCTTGAGTGGTGAAGGCCATGGTGTAGGCGGCTGGGAGGTGGATGCTTGTCGAAAGCCACCATACCGAGAAAAGTGTGACTCAAATGGTTCGACCACTAGAGCGACCGAATAGGATTCCGCTAGAGAGAATGCATTGCGGATAAGACATTCCAATTGGAAGTGAAGGCGCAAACCTCTCCGGAACTGAAATGCGGCCGTGTTGCTCTCCTCTCCCAAGCCATGTTCCAACCAATACTTATGGTATGCCCGAATGTACTCGGACACGGACCTATCACCTTGGACGGGTCGACATGGGTGGGCCATAGTTGCCAAAATACGGGAATGGATCCCTATGAATGGATATGCAAGGCCATTTGGGCAAGACACTAGACACGACCCTAAGTAATGCAAAGTTGGAATGCATGCACACTAAGGACCCTAGACGTAAACCAAGACTTGGTACGTGGCGGAGATAATTGACCCGAAGGTCACTCGCGCAAGTGTGCGGCCTTCCCGATAGGCGTAGCCTAACGTTCGGACAACACCTTTTGATATACCGAGTAAAGGGATGTAAATGCAAAAAGACACTTTTTTTTTGTTTTTTCGAAATATGATGATCCTAGACTCGACTTAAACCGACTAATGACTAGACGTAAATGACACTCTTTTTTTTTCTTTTTGACACCCTAGACTCAACTCGCTCTGATACCAAATTGATGCGGGACGGGACCACGGATACGACAAGCTCGCGATCCTCCTTAACGAGGGAAGCGTCGGACGTGCGCGGTTGAGAAACCGGCAAGAGCTAGGGTGGTCGGCTCTCTCTTTCGTGCCCGGATCGGGTCACGGGACGGTAACGATCTCTCTCGCAGCAGCGGTGATATAAATAGAAAGCGAGCTAATTACCCTATCATGCTCTCTAGCAGCGGCATAAACAAGCATATATGAAATTAAGCAAAATGCCAAGTAAGGGAGCGAATGCGATACCTCCACGCGCTCGGCGTGGGGAAGACGGACCCGGCCGAAAACTCGTACTCCCGGGAGACTTAACACACAATAATTACAGCAATGGGAGCAGGCCCACTCCACGCAAGGAGGTAAAGGGCTATACAAATGGGCCCGGGAGGACCGAATTCCGGTTGACGGGCAGCTTCGGGTGTTGATTCGGCTACACGCGTGTTCACGACCGTGGGGCCCACGTGCTATCCGGAGGGGCCGTGTGTGACCCGGTGGTACCGCTGTAGTGGATACACTTGGAGAAGCGCTCCCCGGGCTGGTGGCACACTGGTTCACCGGCCGGAGGCCCGGCGGCTCCGTTCGGCACCAGTCGGGAAATCCGATCAGAAATCTGTCGGTTCTGTATTTCAGCGCGCGCTCCGGTGAGAACGGACGCTGCGATCAGCACCGGCGTCGGAATGCGACGAGATCAGAGCCGTTGGAAAGCTGCTTTGAAGTAATACAATCTAGTGGCCTTCAGAAAAATGCACCAGATTTGTACTTTGTGTTGGCGAATTTTATATGCTGCTGTTGTACAGTAACCGAAGACTCAGATCTGCCGACAACTTTCCTGTTGATTGCCTTTGATCGTGAAGTAGATGTCCGAATTTGAAGATGTGTTATTCAGTAAGGTTGTAGGAAATTGAACAAGGAAACCAGGACTAGTTTTGGATTTGGATTTGGAGGTGGTAGTGATTAGTTCTGATTTTTGAAGTGGAGGGTGGTCGGATCTGGGATCTGACTAAAAACACTGTATCAGAGGAAGAACACGAATTTCTAAAAATAGCTAGAAGGCTGATAAAATATTAAGAAAATTTTTGGAGGTAGAGGGTGATGGACAGAACTCTCAGTAAAATTGGGCGAACTTGAATAAACCAAAAAGATGGTCGGAGGGGGAGAACTCAGAGGTTCTGTCACTGTAGACAGAAACCTGGCAGATCTGGGATGACAGGTTGGACGAAAATGTAAAAATATGAAACGGTGGATTTTGGATTTGATTGTTTTTGTGGAGAAGGGAATAGAAGATAGGAACACACAATAAAAATTTCAAGCCAAGAAGAAGCCATGGCGGACAGCAGGATTTTCGTGAAGGCACCGCTATCCAGCAGGACAGAAAACCGAAGATGATTCTGCGGCGGCTCGAAGGCGACACGAACGGCGGCGGCGGCAGCACCAATGAAGATCAGAGGTTGAGAGGGGGAGATAGAAGATGGATACACTCTAGAACTTGAGGTTTGAGGAGAAGAACACCAGGGGAGAGAGGGAGAGAGGGCACACCCTTCTTGCTTCAAGCAATTTTCACATAATTTCTTCATTAATCTCTAATGACACTATACATAGGCTTATATAGAAAATGGCAAGGGGTGGGGGGCTGGGAATTTCGTGGGAAATAAGTCATTTTCTTCCCCCATGTGGTCAAAACTCAAAAAAAATAAATTACATATGAATGGAGCACTCCTTTGACTAGGTAGGTAAGGTAGGTGGCCAACCTTTGAAATTTTAACCCCTTTGTCTCCCATGTGGTCAATTAGCATTCAAACCTTCTAGATGGCCACCTAGGATGGTTGACCAGCCCCACATGGATGAGGTGGACCAATGGGGAAGGGGAGGGGGCCCCCTAACTGAACCTACTACACATTTGCACAAAAACCCACACAATCCTAGGGAATGACACATTGGCTTACAAAGCCTTACAATTGTACATATACTTTCCCAAGGATATAAAAGTAAATAAAAGGACTCAAATTTAAAAATAAAAGTTAATGCTCGGCGTCGATTCCCATCAGCGGATGGTCGAAAGCCTCGGCCATCCCCCTTTCCGCCCCCTTCCCGGTACGATCACCCCCATTTGTATATTTTCCTCTTTGGTTTGAGCATATACTACGATGTCACAGTCTAATGGATTTATTCTCTATGTTTACTGGTTAACTTGCAGGAACTTCATCATCGACTCGCAGAGCTCCTTGTTCTTGGCTGGCCGAGAGCGAGGACAAGAAGCACCCACATTCTCCTGTTCTTAAGGCGTTCACGATCATCCTACCCCTATGAGGCTCAGGTACTAGCCTCTGACGATCATATTATTCCTTTCTTTCTAACCTATGCGTTGTAGGTAGCAGTAGCATAGTTTAGAGGAGGCAACATGCCACGACTACCATCGCGCGTACCCACCACCTTCTGGAACCTACAGACATGACACGACAGGGTCGGGACCTCACCCTCCTTTTGCTTCCCCTTCCTATCCCCGGATGCCGGAGACGGAGGTTGGGCAGGGGGAGGGCAAGAGGGACCTGAGGAGCCCATCGTCGTCTCGCCCACCAGGACATTCTCTCAGCCAAGAAGGACTCGGAGGAGCCTGGCGGTGTCTTCTCTGGAGATGGGAAGAGACTCCAGCTCCTGCCAGGGCCGCCATTGCGTGGCCGAAGTGGCAGAGGCCGGCTGGCTGGCTGGTGGTGTCCGGGAGTCTGGAAGGGCTGAAATAGTAGGAGGATGGATGACGTTGACCATGTAGTTGCTCGGCCCAGTCTCTTGACTGGCATCCTGCTCCCTACGCCTTCGCAATCGTTCGAGAGCTTCTCGATTATCGATCTAAAACTCGATCTTTTCTGGGCTATGCTTGTAAGGCAGCCCGTGCCCATTTTCTTGAGGAGGGTCGGGCCGTTCTGGAGCATTTCTGGCGATGCTCAGGGTTTCTTCGATAGCTTGTCGAAGTCTCACAAGTGCCATGGAATTTCCCTCAGCATCGATCTGCTCCCACTGGATCTGTTCCTGGATGAGGTACTGAACTTCTTCATAGGACTTGATTGTGTAGTAGATCCTGGTATGGAAAGGGCAGTACTGGGGGTGACTGATGTCCCAGTGAGTGTAGTCTGCCGACAGATCACGGAGCATGATTTGCCCCCTCTCGACATGGACATCGAAGAGTCGCCGAGTCCTCTCCTTGGAGAAGGAGAGGGGTATGCGATCATGCCAGGGCCTCCACCCCAGATACTAGAGCAAACGCTCGCCTCGACGGGTGCTGGGCTCCTCTGTTTCGACATCAGAGAGGGAGAACACGGCCATCATATGGATCACGTTGGCAGGGTAGAGAACTACATGTGCTACCTTAGCTGGCCTGGACCACGTATGTAGCCATGGGGGATAGACGAGGCCAGTCCTTATTTTAACGAGACCATCTCGGATTAGCTTTTGTGCCTGAGTCTTGAAGACATAGCAGTCTTCAATTGGGTGCCCCAACATGCGATGATATGGGCAATAACTGGGATCGTCGGTCTTCAGGGCCTCACCCGGCTTGCGGATTTCTGGCAGCTCGACAATCTTCTGGGCCATGCAAAGGTCAAAGAGCATCTTCGTATGTTCCTTCTTGAAGGAGAAGGGTGTCTTCATATGCTCCGAGAAGGAAGGAGTGGCTGACTTGTCCGTTGGCTTTTTGTCAGGGCCGCTTAGTTCGGCCTCCTTATTGGCTTTGGCGGTGTGGGTTAACTCAATGATGTTCACCTTACCGGGTTGGCGTTCTCGTGTTTGTTTACCTTTTGCTGAAACATACCTCCTTACCGGAACGCAATGAAGATCTCTATCTGGAAAGTGAATGGCAGAGGAAGTTGAGTGACAACCTCAAGGAAGCTCATAATGACTTGCTGGCTGCGAAAATTGAAGTTGAACAGTCCGAAGAAAAATTGATTGATGAAAATGAACATTTGAAAGCTGAAATAAAGAAGATTGAAAATTCGTGTGATAAATATACTTCTGTAAAGAATTTTAATGATGATCTTCAATCTGAACTGAAAATCCAAGAAGGATTAATTGACTCTCTAAGAAAAGAAAATGAGAAACTAGAACAAGAAATTGTGAAGCACAAAACTGCAAACAAAGTTTTGAGTGAATGTGTTAATTGTAGTGAACAAGAGATTACTAGTTATGAGATACACATTGTATCCTTGGAAAATAAAATTAAAAAACTTGAAAGACTGCAAGAAGAAAATGAAGAAATCTCTAAGGAACTTGATGCTGTTAAAGCTATTAATGTGGAACTATAGATAAATCTGGAAAAATCTAAATTTAAACAGAAATAAGAACTATCTCCTGAAGATTAGATTTAAAAAGTTGAACTAGTTCAGACTGAAGAGCTAATGAAAGAAAATGAAGAATTGAAGCTGCTAAATTCGGCTATATCTGAAAGGCTCTTGACCTTGGAAAAAGGAAAGTGCTTAATTGATAAAGAATCTGAAAAAATGAATACATTGATGTAGGAAATTGACAGTCATAAAATCATCAATGCTATGTTGAATGAAAAGTAACAAAATGTGAAGAAGAATTAGTGAATTTTGAAGTGAACATTACTTCACTTCAAAACAAAATTCATAATTTGAATGATGCTCTGTCAAAATTTGTTGATGGAAAAAGCAACCTTGATAAGATTCTTGGAACTAAGGTTAATGTTCAGAAGGAAGGATTGTGTTACAATTTATTCAACAAGAAGAAACCTGAAAATAAGCTATCCTTCTCTTTTGCTAATTGTTCTGAGCCATCTAAAACACCTTCATCATCATTCTTTCAATTCAAGGCACAAAGAAATGAAAAACAAACAAAAGCTTTGAAAAAGACTAAACAATTGAACAAGAATGCACATATGAATAAATTCAAAGCTGCTCATGGCTGCGCTATTAACTCTACTAGTTCTGTGACATCTGATAGCTTAATGCATGCTGCTCATAAGTCTTTTACTCATTCTCATGCAAATAAAGAGGATGATCACACTTGTGGAACAATGCATTCAAAAAACTCATTTAACAAAAATCATGCTACTAAGGAGTTTAATGGTCCTTGTTATTACTGTGGTAGGCATGGTCACTTCATGAATGAATGCTTTGTCATGAAACAAGATGATATGATGCATGCTAAATTCCCTGCAAATCATCATGGCCTTAATAGAAACAGATCTGTTTCAAACCAGCATATCATATGCTTCAATTGTAATAAGCCTGGTCACAAGGCTATTGAATGCTGGTCAGGGTCTCATTGGAATAATGCTAGTTCTAGAGGTAATAACATCAGGTGCTTTGAGTGTGGGAAGCATAGCCATACAGTCAAGGACTGTTGGCATGCTCAGGGAAATCCAATTAAATCCAAATTTGCTAAATTTCCTATAAAAAGACATGCATTTGATAGGAACCCTAAAAGAATGAACTTTTCATGTTTCAATTGTGGAAAACCAGGTCATAAATCTGTAAATTATTGGCTAACTGAAAATAAAAGACAAACTATTCATGCAAACAACAGAAAGTTTCATGTTCATGCACGTAGATTTCATGCTTATGATGATGTGCATAATAAAATCAAAAGGTCTGTTGTTTCATGTAGATATTGTGGAAAATTCGGACACTCTATGGCTGATTGTTCTTTGATGGAATTTGATGATAATCTAGCTAAGAAACTATTTAGAGTACCTTCTGGGAGTAATACAGGACCCAAGACTACTTGGGTTCCTGCTGGATCAAAATAATTTAGTTTTTACAGGTGTGCCTTGGAATGGAATAAAGGGGGTTAATAAACTAAGGCACTCAAGAATGAAAAACCCCATGATTGAACTCTTCAGGTCAGTTCTGAAAACTCTGTTTACATTCTATCTTTAGAACTAGTCTGTTTCAAATGTCTGCACATCGTGATAAGTCATTAAACATCTTCTAGCTGAATTTTCTTTGATAATCTGAAATGCACATGGAAATAATTGTAGTTTGTCTTTGAATGCAATGCATATCGTTGTCATGATGCGTGATTTGTCAATTTCCCTACATGTTGATTATCGCACACATTGCATTTAGTCAGGGGAGTATGCCTGCCTCTACATAATGTTCATGACATTCATGTTCAGGAAATATCTTTAGGAGAGTCATTACATATGCATATATGTAGTGAATTACATTGCTTGTCATTAACTTTTGAAAATTCCAAAAAGGAGAGAATCACTGCATATAGACAGGGGGAGCCTTCTAGTTTCATCAATCCTATCTGAATTCTCTGTCTGCTTCTCCTCTAAGTTGCTGATAAAGAGTTAAACTAGAGTTCACTGTTGTCAAGCTGATCTGTCTGTACTCCAGACTCAGCCACTGAATTCTATTCTGCATAACATTGATGCTCTTTTCTTGGTTGCTGTTATTTGTACTGTCAGCTTATCCTACTCACTCATATTCCTTCAAGCTGGTCTGACTGGTTTGGTTCCATGCTGTGAATCTCACAGAATTCTTCTCTCTTGATTAATCATCTGCTGAAATCTTTTGAAAATCTGTTCAAATTCGTTCATATCAGAATTTTATGCTCTAGTGTAGATAAGTTGTTCAGTTGTATTGATTGAACTGATCTGAGAAAATTTTAAGTTGTGTACCCTGTTTATATGTCTGAAACTTTAAAAGAAATTTATATCATACAGGGTTAAGAATGTCCACTAATTCAGATTGGTATAAGTCTAATGTATTCTTGGATTTGAACTTGAATGATTTGAAAGTATCTGAATCATAAGTTTTAATAAATCTCAACCAACCATGTCATAAAATATCTAGACTCATTCATCTGAAATTTAAAAATATGAGATCAAGGCTACTTTGGTAGAGATATATAGAGCTAGTATTGTTTTTAAACATTAACTTGAAAAAAGGTTGACTAAAAAGAAAAATAGTTATCAGAGCAATGATCTTGGTCACTGAGAAATTGGGTCCTCTATCAAAGAAATAGAGTAAACCTAAGTCATGAAATGCCATAGTTATCTCTGGTGTAAAAATAATTGAAGAATCTGACAGAGCAATGGCACGGGTGTGTTGAGTAACTGGGGACTCTGGCCTCTAATCAAGGTGTCTCCTCATGTAAAAAGACACTTCTAATGCTAACTCTGGTCTCACAATTGAGAGGAAATGACAGTTATCATACTGAGTAACTGGGTCACTTCACCTAAGACGTGTTGTGTCTCATGTAAAAATGTGTTGATCAACAAAAATTGCTCAAAAAAATTAAAGTGCTGATCAAAAGTAAATTTCATGCGAAAATCAATCAACTTCACATACATTTAAGGGTGTTTAATCTCAATACTGCACTGTGTAACTCTCAAAGGAGTCATTGAGATTATTTGTGTAAGATGGAAGATGACTGATCTGGCATGTTGCATGACTTATTGGTTCACCTTTATTAAAACTTAGTTTCAGATATGAGTATTGAATTTAATTGACAAATTTGGTATACATCATGTTTAAACCAGTTGGGTCATGTCGGTTAATTCATAACCCCTTATGTCTTTCCTTATGAGGATTTATAACAGTGGTACCTACTATACTATTTCCTCTGATCAGTCTCACCTCAGACACCTTAATCATCTTGCACATTCACCTGTTGGTCACTCCCTGCACAGTGTTTGTCAGATCATGCTTAATCTTTGCTGAATGATTCTTGAAAAAATCCTTCTTGTTTCTGTATCCCTGACGAAATACTCTTGTAATCGGTTCTGGTTCTGTGGGCCTTCCACATGTATTTTTCTGACCGTACAAATGTGAGGTGCCACTCCCAATATTACCTTGTTCACTTGCAGCCTTCTGAATTTTAGAATTCTTATGGTGGTGGATTCCATATTGATTCATTGGTTAACCAGAGTTCATCCCTGTAGGTACACCATGTGTCTTGATATCACAAGCAATAGAAGGTTTCAAGCAATTTTGACTACATTTCTTGCTTCTCACTGTCCTTGTGATTTCTGATTCCACTCATGTTTTTAGGGGGAGGCTTGATACTTGATTGTCTAACTGCCCCTGTGCTTGCTGTTTTCATTTCTTCATTTAGGGGGAGATTTTATTACATTTCATGTATGCCTGCTTCTTCTTCTCATCCAGGGAGAATATGTTGTGTCTTATTGCACTTTGGGGGGAGAATAGCTCTCATGTGCTTTCCTGTTGTCAACGGGGCATATTTTATTGCATCTCATTTATTCCTGCTTATTCACTCTCTCAAACTATTTTCTTTTTTATGAAGTCAAAGGGGGAGAATAGTTTGAGTCAGTGTGACTCATGTTGAGTCAGTGTGACTCATGGTGTTGCCATCATCAAAAAGGGAGAGATTGTTGTGCCCCTGTGGTTGTGATGATGGTTTTGATTTGATGATGGTTTTGATGTTAGCAACACTATAAGTTACACTGAGTGTGGTACATTGAATTTGATGATTGTTTGTATGTTAGTTCATGTGGTTTTGATCTTAGCAACACTATATGTCATACTGAGTGTGATTCATTACTTTGTTGATAGTCATATTATAAGTCACCACATGAGAATGCATGATTGAACTATCATCTCTTGACTTTGCTTGATTGAGTGCTTGATTGAGTGATTGAATGATTGCATGTGGCATGCTGATGATATTAATGTCTATGCACGCATGCATTGGCTAAGTCAGTGCACTTTAGTGGTTAAGTGATTGTCTAAGGCTATGGTTCGTGCATATATGTCAGTCTTGCTGCATAATAAACTCTGTGCATGTTATTGTTCATGTGCATCTTGGTCTATGCGTCTTAGTTCGTGCACGCTGCCTTGGTCTTGGTCGGTGCAATGCTTAGCTCGCATATTTAAGTCTGTGCACTCCATTCATGCAAGGTCAGTGCAGTCCTTGTGTTGGGCTAGCATCATGATTAGGTTGGTGCATGACTGAGATGTGGAGTTTAGACTCGGTGCATTCTTAGCATGTGCAAGCTTGAACTCGGTGCAAGGTGCATTTCGTGCATTCGAGTCGGTGCAACTTCTATTGCAACCATTTTCTAAGCCGGTGCACATCCTCTTTGTGCACTATGCTAGCCCATGCACATATGCTTGTATCTCAACTAAGTATGTGCATGATTTAGTCTACACTTAGCTGTGTCGGTGCACATATGCCCTATGCATGTGCATCTCCTTGTAGCCGTGTCGGTGCAACTCTCTCTGTTGGACGCAATCAAGTTGAAGTCGGTGCACTCCTCAAAAGTTTAGCTCAGCTCATGTTTCAAGTCGGTGCAATGCACGTTAGCGCACTTGTTCAGGTCTGTGCATGTCATGAGTCGAAAGAGTTGTAGTCGGTGCATACTTTATCCAAGGCACTTTCCATCTATGCATGTTCACAGTGTGTCCTGTGCATATTTTGAGTCGAGCTTCTTCACGTCTATGCAACTCTCATGGCTGCAAGCATGTAAGTCTGTGCACACTACTTTGGCAAGTCTGTGCATAAGAGGTTTATGGGTCTCGAGTCTGTGCAGATAAGGCACGCTACATTATATGTCTGTGCATATCTCGCATGATGCATAACAGAGTCTGTATTTTGTCCACACCAACTCGGTGCACTCCTTGATTTCACTCACACGTAGTCGGTGCATAAGTTAATTGTGTGAACGTTAGGTCCGTGCATATGTGTACATATGACATAGTGAGTCTATGTATGTTTACCTTAATGCCTCATCAAGTCTATACAATCTTCATAAATGCCTGACTATCTTATGTCATGATGGACTAACCGGACAACTGCTCGTGATCGTTAAGGCGGGCATGTGATCCAAGGCGGACCGTCCCTGAAAAGAGCTGCCACGTGGAAAGATACAGTGCTCAGATTCTGACACGTGGCTAAGGGTTTCCAAAAGTTTCTTGGCGGGAGTGTTCCCTCCACATGCCCCGTGTGTGAGCCCGTGGGTCCCTGACTGAAGATATTTAAGACCCCTCTTCTGTGATCAAATAGACAATGCTCAATCGAAGACATCTGAGTGGAGATTTGAGAAGAGAAGAAGTGTAAAACAAGAGCAAAGTTGAAGAAGAAGAAAAAGAGAGCAGAAGATTCTGAGAGAAAGCTCGTGAGATCGAGAGAAGAAGAGAGAGAAAGAGAGAGAGTGAAGAGAGAGCTCGAGGAGAAGAAGATAGAAGACTTTGCTGAAGATTAGTTCCACTGGACCTTGGATCAAATCCAGGCCAGTCAGCTCCTGTGAGAGCTTCAGTTGGTTTGCGATTTTTTAGCTTTCAGTTGCTGTGATTTCTTATCTCTTGTTTTCCTTTTACACCCTTTTATTTCAAGCTGTTAGTCAGCTGAGCAAGCTGTGACACTCAGCGGTTTCAGAGGAGGATTCCTCTGGTAGGCTAAGCTATATTGCCCAGCGGGTCAAGCTGTTAGGCAGCGTGCCCAGCGGAAGCAAACTGTGACGCTCAGCTGTTTTAGGCAAGCTGTGAGGCCCAGCAGTTTAAGCTGTGTATCAGCGGAAGCCACACTCTGGTTTGAGTGTGGGGTGGACGTAGGTCTGCGGACCGAACCACCTAAAAATTCCCTTGTCTACTGTGGTTTGGTTGTCTTATTCCGTTAGATGAATGCTTAGGCACGATTTGTCTCTCTATGTCCAGTGAGCATGTTGGTTGCACATTTTCTATTTGATTGAGCGGCTCACTGTCCTTCAGACTTGGTAGATCCTAGTTTTTTTTAATTCCGCATCTCTGATTGTTACAGTTAATTTTTTATTGGGAAAAATGTTTAAGGGATTCATTCAACCCCCCTTCTGAATCCGAGCCTTGGTCCTTACTCTTGGTATCAGAGGATACCGTCTAGGACTCATTTGACCCTACAGGGTCCACACCGGGGACCGACCTTGAGAAATCTTAGGGTTGTGTTCCTGCTCTTGGTGCTGGAGAGCCTCAAACTCGGGGTTGAGAACCCACGCCGGACGACAGCTCTTTCGGGGTTCGGGTCAAAAGACCTGAGCAAAGTACTGGGGAGCCTTGACCCCAGGTTCAGACACTCGTGCGGGGAGCAAGCTCGGCTAGGACTCGGGACTGGGGACCCGAGTAGGGTGCTTGGAAGCCGGGCACCCAAGGGTGGAAACCTGTGTCAGATGCCGGCATGACTAGGGCTCAGGGTTGGAGGCCCAAGCGAAATGATGTACTGGCAGCCAAAGCTTTGGGCACAAGGCCCACATTGGAGGTCGTCCGAGGTTGGGCCGAGGGGGCATGGCTCGCCCGAGCAGGAGATGATCCGGGACCCCTACGGGGGCCGGTGATGGATGGCCCGAGTCTGACGCTCGAGTGGGCCACTGATGCCGGAGACCGACACAGCATGTCCACCACACCGATAGGCGCAGAAGTTGAGAGTAGCTGTGGAACGGCCACGGGGACCACACCCAAGAAGTAGGGTGATCCGATGACTGGGGTGAAGCTGCTGAAGACGATCGGCATCGCTAAGTAGCCCACCCGCGCGTAGGTGGCGATGACGATGGGATCGTAGGTGATGGCCGCCATGATTGCTGGAGCACTGGAAACTATACAGGCGACGGTTGCTGATGGTCGTCGAGCGCGGTCCGGCGATCGGAACGCGAGCTGGGAGCTGCTGGGGAATGCGAGCGAGTACCCTCCTCTGCCTCTCCTGCAAGGATAGGAAAAGGGCACAAGGGCTTCAGGGCTGGCACAGGCTTCTCTTCAGCAAAAAGGAAGGAAGGAGGGAGATGTCCCACTGGGCGTGCCATCCTCTTTGTCACGGGGGTTTTTTATGCCAGTGACCGGGATGAGGGAAGGAATACAGCGGGAAAGAAAAATATGGGAGTTTGATGTATCTCGGGTATTCTCCTTCATGGTCATAGGCCTCTCACGGCGGCACCGGACACTCTCCTTTTACGGAAAGTCGAGAGGGGTCGAGTGGCACGAGAAGTTTCTGGGGGTATAGGTTAACTGGACAGGGGTGCGGGTGTAGCAACTCAAAATTTTTATATGCATTTATATGCAAAAAGAAATAATGAAAGATGATAATAAAATAAATTGTGAATATTTTTCCATCATAGATTATATAAACATGAACACTATCCCACTTGTTAACACGAACGTCGAGATTCACGGCACGATTCTGAGAAGGCAAAGACGTCGGTACTGTAGCAGTACTATAGCATCCGATTTAAGAGAGAATTATTAGCTTTAATCTAATCCTAATTAATGGATGAGGTCATTCTTACATCATTGAATAAATGAGGTCATTGATTATGTCATTCACATGTTAGAATTAAGTTGGTGTAATAGTAACAATGTTGGTGTAATAGTAACAAGGTTGGTGGAATAGGGAAATTAGGTGGGAGATTTTGGCCTATAAATAGGGCTAGGCTCTTCCTTACTCAAAGCACAAATCTATTGGGAGGAATTGCTGGTTAGAGAGAGGGAGAAAGCTCAAAGTTGGAGGAGTGTTTGAAAGCGGTCTTCGCTCTTAAATTTCTTATTCTTTGATCTTCAACTAGGTAGATTTTCTCTCACGCGAAAACTTAATTAGATCTCCATATATGTTTCTTTGCATGAGTATTTTGATTCTATGTATTTTTTTTCATGATCATGTATTTATGTCTTATTTTAAGATTTAAAGTTCAAAAATGGGAGTTTTCATTATCATAACGTGTTTCAATAACGTGGATCACATATGGACCATGATTTGAATACGGTAACCACTCTCGATTTACCTCGTTTATGTGCGTTATTTCAAAACTTAAATTTTGAATTTTAAAATCATGTTCTTGCTTTAAGAATACTTTTAACAAAGAAATGACTAGGTGAATGAACTCGTAAAGGTATCGTTAATTGTTCAAACAACTATGCTCTAATTTTTGTACAATTCCTATACATGATTGACCCTATCTCTTTTATCTAAGCTCTATCTGAAAGCTTGACATATCCTTTCAACTTCTCTTCATACATGAACATATTATGTAATTGGAAGCTTGACATCTTTTTTCAATGTCTTTTCCTTCATTGAAATTCTTTCACAAATGAACATGTTAGAATATACAAGAATGATTTTCATTCAATTTACGTGTTTTCGTGTCTCCGAAAAATCGTGTAGCTAGCAAGTTCACCAAGAAGAACCGGTGTCTAAGGCTAGAGGTCTACGGGCAAACGCTTTAAGTGGATAAGTGGTTACTTAATTAGGACCTCGTGAATACGAGGGGAGCCTCCCACTATCCCACCTCTTATCTGGCCCCATTTTCTTTGGTTTTCTGCTAATTACCCGACTGAGAAACACTTGATCTAAACTTATTTTATAAGATTTTTCGCGAGAGTTGATCGCGCCTTGACCGGCAATTCATTCTCTTTATTGCCTTAATGTCGTTAAACATGATGCCTTAAATCATCCTTGAACTTCTCTTATAAACTTCATTCATTCTTCATACTACATGCCTTTTCTTCATACTACATGTCTTTGGAAATGAAAAGTTTGCTAGATCTGTACTTTAGCCATAAACTACCATTTGGGAGTGTAGGAGCTAAGTGCCATGCAGGGCAAAGTGCTACGTTATGGGAGCCACCTCTTGAGGCCAGAATGGCGCAAAGTGCTACATAATGGGAGCCACCTCTTGAGCCTGTAGGGGCCACCTCTAGAGTCCTCCATAACTAAATGACTAGTTATGCACTATACTACACTTCTTAATATTTTCTTGAAACTCGAATTGGTCATAATTATAAATGAATTGTTCTGGAAATTACATGGAACTTTGGTCCACCTGATACTCAATGCCGGGCAAACATGGGGGCCCTGATCCGGTCCTAGGCGAGTAAAGCCTGAAAGTACTTGTACCCGAGGGAGTTGAATGATCAGGTGTGGCATTGCACCAATTGACATGCAAGATTGAACTAGATAATTCACTTATTACATACTTGACTCGTTACATACTTATCTTCCTATACATGACATGTTTGACCAGAATGGTTAATATCCTTGTTACATGGCCATATTTACAATTCTATACTTGTTATTGATCTTCATGTTTACACTTGAGTTCTACAATATCTACTCTTGAAATTCTTGACTCCTGATCTTGTTCTCTAATTGTTATTTGTTTTATTACTTATTTTATTCGAGAGCATACAGATGATCCAAAATGCTAATTACTTAAAGTGACCTGGTAAAGAGATATAAGTCCTACTGAGCTTTCTAGCTCACCCTGTGTATTGTTGTTAATTTTCAGGAAATCTTTAAGATGACGGGAATGGGCTGGAGTGATGAGAGTGATGATAGTTTTTAATAAATTTCTTTTCCCAGTCTGTCTACTTATAAATGAATGTATCGAGTTTGAATAGTAATGTAAGTCCTTGAACGATATTTATTGGAAATGTCAGATTATGAAATAAAGATGTGCTTTTATCCATTTGTTGTTCATACTCATCATCTGAGTCTCTTGATTGACCTGCCCGTATAACTGTTCACGCCTTGATAATTCCACCTTATTTGGGACGTGACAGCGAGCGTGCCAATCGATTTCTCGACAATCACCTATGGAACCAAGGGTTGACTGGGGAAGCGTCGCCAGGACGTGGCACGTGGGCTCGGAAGATCAAGCGACACATGGATAGAAGAGGTTCCATGGGTGCGAGTGCACAGACGATTGTGGGGAATCGTGTACTGAACATCTTTCCCTACCGACCGTAAGTAATCGGTGTTTATTTACATCGGATTGAATCCAAACACCTTCGTTCCATGCCAGAGAGAAGTCTGTATATATATCCGAAGCCACGGGTGGAGGGCCAGGAGCATTCCGCAGCTATGAGCTCGCGTTTGACTGGGAGGTGTTTGCTGGGGTCAGGGATACTAGACACATACACCGAGTGGTGCAGAGGAAAGCTGGGATCCGAATATGGATGTGGAGACATGCATTCAGGTGGTAATACATTCTATGAGAGCCACGTGGGCTTTATAGGTGGGTCGAAGTACAACCGGCGCAAGTCACGGGACAATCCCAACATGTGGGTCGGTCCCCGGGTCAATGCGTGATGAGGTAGATATCCGCATGTTTTACAGAGGCTCTCCTCGGGGATCTGAGAGCATGCCCGAACCGCCGAGGGAGGGCTAGACTGGGTGGCAAAGGGAGATACTGATCGTCGCCTGGAGGAGGGCCGGACGCGGCTTGAGATGAGCAGTCGGGTACGGGTCCTGAGGGGCGAGTATCTTCATGCTGGAGAGTTTGGGCCGGCCCCAGGAACGTGGCTCCCGGGTCAGGGTCTGGCTAACTTGAGTCATCGGTCAGAGCGATCGGAGGCCCACTCAGAGCAAGCGATGAGCGCGCGGTTCCGTGTCAGAGGTAGGTGCGGCGTCATGGCATATGTGTGGCCGTCGCAGGTCGTCATACGCGGGCAGACCCAGAATGTGGGTGTGTTTGCCATTGTCATAGCACCTTACGTGTGGCGGAGGTGGGCTTGTATGAGATGGCTAAACGCCGTATGAGGGAAGTGCGAGCGACATACCCTCGGCGTGTATGAGCCGATAAACAAACCAACCACGCGCGCACACTTAGCTCCTCGCGTCCATCCTCGGTGTCCGTGCCTACGTCTGGGTGTTCTATATGCTTCATGCTGGATGCCCCATGCCCCTTGAGCTTCTAAGGGGTGAAATTTATAGGGGAAGATGAAAGGTCAGGGAAGGGTTTAGGCGGACCAGGTTGAAGGCTAAAACTAGTCTGGGTAAACCCTTGAGAAAGCATTTTTTTTTGTCACGAAGTGGGGGAGGGAGGGTTTAGGCGGACCAGACCAAGGGCTGGTTTGGTCCGCCTAAACCCCTCGCCCAGGGGGTTTAGGCGGACCAGACTAGGGGTTCAGTCTGGTCCGCCTAAACCCCCACCCATGGGGGGTTTACGCGGACTGGAGGACTGGTTTTGAAAAAAAGTTTTTTTTTGTTACAGGCTGGGGTTTAGGCGGACCAGACTGAGCAGTCAGTCTGGTCCGCCTAAACCCCTAGGGGTTATGGCGGACTAGGCGTTGGGTTGGGTTTTTTCATTAAAAAAACTTTTTTTATTTAATGGCAATTTAGGCGAACCCGCCGAGGGGGTTGGTCTGGTCCGCCTAAACCCCCTGGGGTTTAGGCGGACCAGAATGGGGGTCTGGGCTGGTCCGCCTAAACCCCCCCAGGGGGGTTTCGTGCGGGCTGGAGAGAGAGAGGGGGTCCCCCTCTATAAAATTGAGATTTTTTACTAAATTGGGCCCACCTTGACTCAACGTGACTGCGAGAAGACAAAGGATACGGGCTTGAATTGGCTGGCTAGACGCTCGTGTGCGTAGACTGAGGAGATTGACTCACGTGCTTCCGTGTGATCTCTGGGTGATCTTGGGGCTCTGTTCTTCATGAATCCTTCTACGTACGGGTACACCGATTGATTCTTGCATGAGACTGGGATTGGGAAGGGCCGTGGGACCCTTGGATTGGGAGGAGGGCGCGACCCCCAAGGGGTTCCCCCCCCCCCCCCCCCCCGCCCGAGGTGAACTCCCCTGGGTGGGCTGCGGCCCCGAGGGATGGCCCTCGGGGGTCTCGTTCCATCGTCTGGGGGTGTCCTTTAAAGGACGAGGGGCTCTGGGATGTTGAGATTGGCCCGTGGGGGCTTGTTGTTGTCACATCGTAGTTGTCGGTCGCAAGGTGTTCGGGTAAATCCCTGACACACCTCGGGTTGTCGAACGGCCTAGGTAACTAGCTGAGGGGCCTTGGAATCGGCATCGGGCTGAGGGTAGGAGCTTACATAAGTCTGGAGAAGGCGCTTTGGGCGAGTGGGCCCTGCCTTAGTGGTATATGCCGCGTTGTAAAGCGGGTTGACAGGGTAGCCCCGGGTCACCCCGGGAGCTAAAAGTTTACGACTCATCGCCGCATATCTGAGGATCGAGGGTGGCCCCGACTTGCTGGAGGGTTGTTGTGGGACCCAGCTGGTGTGATGAAGCCGCAGGTTGGCCCACGGTTTGTTTTAGAGTGGCTGGGATATATGCGTCCGCAAGGTGTTCGAGGAAATTCCTGACACACGTGTGTAGGTCGTATATGCGTGCTGCGGGCCTCCAAACCCTATGGTTGACTTAGTTAGGTCTCCCTTTGACCTTGGAGGGATGAAGGGAGGCATGATGGGGTAGGCCCCGGCCTTGTTGCTGGGTGCCACGTGACGTGGCTTGTAGTCAGAGCGCCCCCGGGTCGGCGTGGGTGGCCATGTAAAACATGGGAAAAGCCTGCAACTGAGTGATCGGGGATAATCCCAATCAATTATTGATGTCACTGTATGTCACAGCCAGCTGGTTGGGACCCTTGGTTGGACTCAGTGAGTCTTAGAAGGGGCTGGGTAGCCCGTGCCTTAGAGGTGTTCGAGGAAATTCTCGAACCCTTATCCCTTAATATTTTGCTGGAAAATTGTCTGGGTACAACAGCTTCACAGTTTTTCCATGTACATTCTCCAGTTCTAGTTCTGGACGTTTACAAAGCATCTTCAAGTCCATACGCGCTTTGACATTGTCCTTTATTTTGCCTTTTATGTTGAGGATCATGTTGAACACATTATCAAAAACATTCTTCTCGATATGCATGACATCCAGATTGTGTCGTACTAGAAGAGTTGACCAATAAGGCAATTCCTAAAAAATACTTTTCTTGTTCTACTTGTGATCTTTTCCAAATCGAGAGAGTTGTCGTGTGCTACCGGACAGTTGTGCTACATCTAGTAAATTTTGCACCTGTGCCGTCATATGTCGACCAGACACCCGTTGTAAGTCTACATTATCCATTTCAACAGTGTTTTTCTTAAATGAGTCCCTTTACCTTTGGAAAGGATGGTCACTTGGTAGAAACCGCCGATTGCAATCAAACCAGCATGCTTTCCCGCCATGTTTCAATACAAATGATTTAGTATCTTCCATACAGTAAGGACATGCTAACCTCCCATGTGTGCTCCAACCAGATAGCATTCAATATGCAGAGAAGTCACTTATTGTCCCCATCAGTGCAGCCTTCATAATAAAATTTTACTTCCTACATGCATCATAAGTAATAACTCCATCAGTCCATAAAAATTTTAGTTCATCAATCAATGGTCTGACATATATGTCCAAATTTTTTCCCAGAATTTTTGGACATGGAATTACTAAGGATAAAAATAGATTTTCTCGCTTCATGCACATGTTTGGCGGAAGGTTGTACGCTGTCATGAACACTGGCAAACAAGAGTAAGACGCCACTGAACCACCGAATGGATTAAAACCATGTGTGCATAAACCCAACCTAATATTACATGCCTCCCTTGAGAAAGCAAGATGAGCACGGCTGAAGTGAGTCCAAGCTTCACAATCGTCAGGATGACTGATTATATCATCGACACGGCGTATTCTTTCGGTGTGCCATGTCATATGTCGAGCCATCTTTGAGGACATATATAGCCACTGCAGCTTAGGCGTAAGAGGGAAGTATAGCAATGCCTTGTAGGGTACATCTTTTTGCTTTGAATTGTCCCCTCTCTTAGGTTTGAATCTATCATGATGACAAATAGAACATGATATCTTACCTGCATCCTCTTTGTAATATAAGATACAGTGATTCAGGCATGCATCTATTTTCACATATCCTAGACTTAGCTCATTGACCATCTTTTTTACACGGTAAAAAGTTTCTGGCAACTTCTCGTCTCGAGACAACATACTCTTAATCAAGAGGAGGAGACGGTCAAAACAAGTCTCACTGATGTGAAATTCAGATTTCAAGTTCAACGACCGTGAGACTGTTGACAACCGAGTGTGCTTTTCACAACCATCCCACAACGGCTCATCAACATCCCTATGTAGTTGATAAAATCTTTCGACTGTCTTATTCGGCGCTTCTTCCATGTATGCATGTTCCTAATGAATATTAAAACTAGGTCCAGCAACATCTATAACCATATCCACGTATCCACTTCTGCCTGTAATATTGTCGGGCTCATACGATAAGACATCCTCACCATGACACGTCCAATTCATATAACCGTCCACGAACCCTTTCTTGTACAAATGATGTTGCACATCCCATGGTGAATGCCACCTCAAGTTTCTACAACCTGAACAAGGGCATCGAATATGACTGTCGCGGTCTATTGCTGCATTTGGATTCTCTAATGTAAAATGAATGAAACTCTCAACTCCATGTCTAAACTCAATAGACACCACCCGATCAACTATTCTACGATACATCTATGAACGATCTGTCAATATTTTACCTGCACCCACTAAATGTTAATACACAAATAACTTTAAAATTATTACTCCTGAAAATAAGCTCGACCCTTTCCTCACATCGTTCGCCATAGACCATTTGCCGAGGAAGGTTGTATTATTTAGATTATCACTTTTTAACCCATCCATGAAGGTTTGATCGCATAATCACTTACTATATGTGTTGTACGATTTGCTGAAAATTTTGGCAGCATCTCCCCACACTTCTCCAATATACCAAAAACATTTATTGATTAAGAAATTGTCTTAAACACTTACTAGTAAGTGGTTAAGAAAATATTCTAAATCAATAAAGTTATACCAAAGAAGAGTGAGAAGATGCAACCGAAATTCTCAATAAATCATACAAACACATATAGTAAATGACTGCCTAAGTGCGATCAAACATTCACAGACTGTCCAAACGAAACAATTCAAGACTTTGAGGTAGATATATATATTCTCATAAAAAAATGAGAACATACACATCAATCCCAAAGTCTTGAACATGAAGGTTCATTGACACGGGTTTAACACGCTCTCCTGAGGTGCGTGTAATGTTAGGTCACACCCACGCACCTCAACTCATACGAAATACTCCATGTAATTAAAGCACATAAAATTAAATAGCATCTCACTTGTCATTATGCATACATCGAATTAAACAACATCTAATTTAAAAACATTCAAATGACGAACATCAAAGCTAAATAATGTCAATAGAAGAAACCACCAAGGAGAGGACACAAAGAAATCCCCCCCATACCCCAAAAAAAATCATACCCCCTCCCCTCCCGTGGATGGACCCCCCTCCCCTTCCCTCCCCCACCGAAGACCCACCCACACCGGACCCCCTCCCATCCCCCACAGGACCCTTCCTCCCCTCCCCTCCACCCACCTAGACCCGCCCTCCTCCCTCTCTCTCGAGGGCCTCCCCTCCCCCACCAAAAATAATGAGCAATGTTTCCTTGCTTAAATTCTTGCTTTTGGTGGTTTCGAGCCGGTGGTCGTGGGCCCCCTCCTCTCCCATACCCCACCGACCCCATCTCCTCAATCACCCAATGTGTCCCCCTCCCCACCCCCTCCCTTCCTCTCCCGTCCCCTCCCTACCCCCCTCCCCTCCTCTCCCGTCCCCCACCGACCCCTCCACCCACTCGTCCCCTCCCCTCCGTGCCCCCCTTAGTCCTCTGTGGACGGTGAGAAAAATCTCTCGCTTGTTTGATTTATTTTGTATATTGGTTCATTTTATTAATGCAGGACGTGCCAGTCACTTACGTGATAAAGTTTTATTGTGTGCTCGTCTGACTAATCAAATAATTATGGGTGATCGTGTTGGGACTAGAAGTCTGCCATACCATAAAGACTATGGCGTTAATTACATCCTTCCGAAAGAAGGAAAACCCTTGATTAATCGCCAAACTAGAAGAGCCCTCGGGGCCGAAGAAAATGTATGAAAGTGATGTTCGCTTCATAAAATAAAATGTAGTTCATGCAAGTAGGCAGTGTGGTAGGGTTTATTAGATCGGTTCTCGACACATGGCGGAGGACTTAGGTCATAAGACCACCTCACACTTAGTAATGGCTTCCGGCCAGGCCTAACCTGACTTTCGACTTAGTCACAATTTGATATACCGGAGAGCCGAGTAGGTGCAGATGCTCATGCATGGGTTCATACAAGTGAATGAGGAGCATATAGCACTTTATTCCTTTTTATTTGAATATTAATGGTAGAATTTAACTTCTGACGTTATTTAATTATTTATTACTTTATTCAATCATTTATCCACATATTTATTCAATAAACTCAAAGAAAATTCCGACAGCACCTCCCTTGTTCCTAAGAGTGTCGGGGAGGTTATAAGAGGCTCATCCACGAAGAGTCGAGATGGTTCCGAAAGATGGTCATGCCTAGACGGCAATCCCGTACCTCATGATAGGTGGAGGAGCCCGAGGGCTAGCCCTCTAGGAAATCCCAATCACCTTGGAGGTCATCAATCAATGCTTGCCATTTTATTTGTTGAAAAATCTTTGTTATTGCAGCACATGCATATAAGTTCATAGAAACCAGCATGACTACTAGGTCACCGGGACAATGTATGCCGGGAAGCGGCACTTGTTCATTCATTTATTCTCTTTACAGGGTACCTTGCCCTCATAATTCAGCATGAGTAGTTGTGAGGCCGTTTCCCCCACAAGAGGTGAAAACCAAGTGGAAAGCCAAGGAAAACCCGATGCGGAGTAGAGAACGGAACTTATGTATCCAAGAGATTTTGGCAGCATCTCCCCCTGCCCCAGAATATGTTAGGGGAGATGTATAGGAAATCAGTCCACAATGAGCTGAGACAGAATCCGAAAAGATGGGCATATCGAAATGATGGCCCGGACCCAACAGTGGGTAATGAACCCTTTGCCGATTAGTCTTGGCCCATTTTGGTACCACAGGATGTACACAAAAGGTTTTAAGGGAAGCCAACACAATTATGGGCCGAAGGGTCCGAAAGGATAGGGGCGTTGTTCGCCTTTAAGGCAATCAATGTTCTATTGCCCTGACGGGATCATCGGAGCTCACGTTATAATATGTAACGAAGCCTCATGATTCAGTGGGATGATTGAAACATCCGTGAAGGCATGGGGTAACATAGCCTCCCCATTTGATTCCGGCAGCATCTCCCCTTTGTCTCGGGACATGCCAAGAGACATATAGGATACATGTCCACAGAGAGTCGAGATGGGGTCCATAATCCATGGGCACATCGAAGCCCGAGGGCCACAAGGGCGAGAGTAATGGGACACTATCCGCTGTTAAAATGATTTTTTCATTATTTCCCTGATGAAGCCATCAAAGAACACGCCATAGGAACCCGCAGACCTTCTTCACCCAAAGTGATAATTCGTAGAATATGGTAAGATATATCAGCCTCTTGAATGAATTCCGGCAACACTTCCCCTTATCTCGGGATTATGCCAAGAAATATATAGGATATCTGTCCACGGAGACCCGAGACGGAGTCCGCATCATGCGGGCATACTGAAGCTCGAGAACCAGAAGGGTCATCATTCGTTATTGATGTGATTTATTCTCTCTTCCCCTCTACGAAGTCAGTGGAGAACACGCTATAGTAAGTAGCGGATCCCCGTGACTTAATGGGGTAATTGGAATACTTGGAAAATAAAATATAATGTAGGGGTAAGAACCCAGTCAATGTAGCACCTCAGCATCTTATGGGGCTGGTATGGCTCAACACTTGGTGGAACATTGAGGAGAATGGTATAGCAGGCAGAATAGAGAAAGAAGTTGGAGAAACCATTGATCCGGTGGCTAATCAAGGTGATCCAGCGACTGAATAAAGGTCCCTGTGCGTCTGTTCAATTTATGCATTTTAAAAAAAAGGCATTCACACACATGATGTAATAGGCCGACGGCTGACATAAGTGAGTTAAATGGCTGACCCATGCAAATTCAGTCACGAATGTAATGGTGGGCTGGGGAGGTTTATTCAGGTATAAAATGGGATATATGAAATGGAGTGCTGGCGGTGTTTATATGCACATGATGGTGTTTATTTGGATGATTAGGTACGTGATGAAGTGAGTGGGCCATGCATATATGAGTTTGGGACATGGGTTTATTTGGATGGTCTCCTATGCACATCCGACGGCTGGACGATCTCATGTAACCTGATGTCTTATTCGTGCATGCACATGCATTTATTCACATATGTAAAAATTAAACAAACTAACGGCTGGTGGACTCAGGTGGTATGGCGTGGTGATACGGCGGCCAGGGAAGTTGGCATGGC
Organism: Amorphophallus konjac; assembly: GCA_022559845.1. Lineage (NCBI taxonomy): Eukaryota > Viridiplantae > Streptophyta > Magnoliopsida > Alismatales > Araceae > Amorphophallus > Amorphophallus konjac. Next base: position 71,320,480 of record CM040128.1, on the reverse strand, counting down.
GGCAAAGGGGTTACATGGCGGCAGCATGCATAATATGTGTGATACGGCTGCCAAATAGGTGAGACGGCGGCCAACGCATTTGACCTGGCGGCTGGGAGGTTTGATCTGGCGGCAAAGGTGCCACTCGGCTGGGGTTTGATGTGGTACGGCGGCGAGTGCTTTTGTGAGGGGGAATGGGGTCGACACGGCGGCTGGGCTGGGCTTATTCGGCGGCCAAGGATAAGGAAAGGGTCTGGTTCGTGCGTGTGTGCGGCAGATGGGTGCAGGGGAGCTGCAAACGAAACAGAGCATTCTGGATAGACAAGATTTGCACCAGTGACGACAGAAACACAATATGCCTCATTCTAGAAACCAAGAACACAGAGACCATGCGATAGCTTCACAAGCCTTTGGTCTCTCTCTGAGGGGTTCACAGAAATGACAGACAATCCACGGGCATTCCCCTTCCTCAAGATAGCAAGGATGTGTTCAAACAAAACGGCTGTAATGACACTGAGAAGAGATGAGGCATAGCCCTTGTATACCCGCTCATGGGTTGCACAAAGAACACGTAGGAGGTGATTGGCCCCCATGCTCCCCATGGGGCGATTTACACAAAAAAAAGAAAGGGAAGAATATTGAGGAGACAACCCACAAACGAAGCACCAGATGACCAGAGGCATATGTTTGATATTGAGGAGCCCTTGCTTTGCCCAGATTGTTGGCCATCAAATGATCATATTCATACGTAAACGTAAGAAAAATAGCAGAGGAAAGGTTGACAGATGCACGGTGTGGTGCGGACACACGCCGCAATACACGCCGGTGGATGAGGACACGCCGGAGCCCCGATAGCTCAAGGAGGACGTGGACGCGTCAACCAAGTTATCACCTTTGTTTCACATTTTTTTGGCCTTGTGGGGACCTATTTTGAACTTGTGGACAATTAGTGGGTTGTAATAGTGTGTAAGGGCTAATGCGCCAATGGTCATGTAATGGGCTAGATTAGTGGGCTAGAGTCATTGGGCTTTTCTATTTTCTATTGGGCTTTTTATGGGCCAAGTGTGAAAAGGCCCATGGGCTAGGTGTGCAAGGGACATGGGAGACTAATGTGAATTGGTGTGAAAGGGTCTAAGGAATGGAGGCTTGGAAGGTTGAATGGGAGGGGACGCCCCTTTCCTGGTCCAAGAGGGAGGCAGCCACCTACCATACCTTGACTCCCCTCCCCTCATTTTTCAAACTAGAAAGTTTCCCTTGCCCCCCCCCTTGGTCTCCCTCTCCCCCCATTAGTCAAGGGGGCGCACCCCCTCTCTCTCCTCCCCCCTCCACCTCTCATCCTCTCCCTAGGGTTTCCACTCCCCTATATATCATCTCTTGTAAACATATTTCAAAAGTTAATGACGAAATTTTGAGAGAAAATTGTGTAAGAGAGTGATTCTCTTTCCCCCTCTTGGGTGTGATGCCCTAGGCCCCAATCCTGTGATGGGATTTTCTTGGCGTATGACTCATCCCCCTTATCATTCCCTTCCTCTTCATATCTGCTTCTGGGAATTTTATCAATGAAGCTTCTACAAGTCAGGAAGAGTTTGGCGCCCGTTTTGCCTCAATCGGAGCTCTAGATCGTCGGAAACAATTCAGCTTGTGCAGTCGCGCAAGTCTGTCTGAGCCTGCTGTCCATATCCTCAACTTCCTGATCCAAAATTTCTACGGATCTACTCCCATACTCTTTGGTTGTGGGATTCTGAGTGGTAGTAGTATTTTCTGTCCTCTTCGCGTTTCCGCCAAGCTCGCGTCGTTCTGAGGTCTGTGCTGGTCGTGGCGAGGATTCTCGTGGGGCTGTGCCGACCACCCTGTGCAGATTCGACCCAGAGGCAGAGGCAACTTACAGAAGCTGCCCCATGTCCTTCCTCTGAGATCTGCACAAGCCCTTTAGTCTAAGTCTTCCTCTTGACGTCGCCAACGATCTCCAAGAAGAATCAATCCATTCCGACACTGGAGTGATTTTTTCCATAATTTTTAGCATTCCTATGCAGTTCTATACGAGCAAAACCTGAGGCTGAGTACAATTGCTCCCACGCCCAACTCTGATCAGATCTGATCGCACCGTTCAGACCAGGCATTTTTCATCTTGTCACCAACATTCTCCAACAAATGGCACCCAGATCGGACGTTGGATCTTGGCGTACCGGTCTCTGCAAGTCTACTGCACCGGGTGACCTGCGCGGACAGAACCTAGTCGGCTTCCAATCGGTTCACCCGATCGGCCCCGAGTCGCCTCCCTCGCCTCCTGCGAGTGCGGCCCGTCAACCCGAATTCCAGCAGCCCAGAAGTGTGATTGTAGCCATTTACCTCTCTAGTGTGATTGTAGCCCTTTACCTCTCTGCGTGGAGTGGGCATCGTGTTCTGAAGTTGTATAGTTAACAATTGTGTGTATCGGGGTTGTTCGGATTCGACCGGGATTTCTTCCCCACGCGCTAGTCGTCGAGGTACGTGCCTCGATCCACACTCACATTGCTGATTTAGTATATTATCTATCATGCTGCATTTGTAAGAATAGGGCCGATAGCTTGCTTCAAATCACCGTGGTTGTGAGTTGTGAGCGCCCGTTCCATAGGCCCAGTCGAGCACCGAGCCCGAACTGGACACACGCCGCAATTCATGCCGGTGGAGGAGGACACGTCGGAGCCCCGATAGCTCGAGGAGGACATGGACGCGTCAACCAAGTTATCACCTTTGTTTCACATTTTTTGACCTTGTTGGGCCCTATTTTGAACTTGTGGACAATTAGTGGGTTGTAATAGTGTGTAAGGGCTAATGGGCCTATGGTCTTGTAATGGGCTTAATTAGTGGTCTAGAGTCATTGGGCTTTTCTAATTTCTATTGGGCTTTTTATGGGCCATGTGTGAAATGGCCCATGGGCTAGGTGTGAAAGGGACATGGGAGACTAATGTGAATGGGTGTGAAAGGGTCTAAGGAATGGAGGCTTGGAAGGCTGAATGGGAGGGGACGCCCCTTTCCTGGTCCAAGAGGGAGGCAGCCACCTACCATACCTTGACTCCCCTCCCCTCATTTTTCAAACTAGAAAGTTTCCCTTGCCCCCCCCCCCTTGGTCTCCCTCTCCCCCCATTAGTCAAGGGGGCGCACCCCCTCTCTCTCCTCCCCCCTCCACCTCTCATCCTCTCCCTAGGGTTTCCACTCCCCTATATATCATCTCTTGTAAACATATTTCAAAAGTTAATGACGAAATTTTGAGAGAAAATTGTGTAAGAGAGTGATTCTCTTTCCCCCTCTTGGGTGTGATGCCCTAGGCCCCAATCCTGTGACGGGATTTTCTTGGCATGTGACTCGCCTCCCCTTATCATCCCTTTCCTCTTTGTATCTGGTTCTGTGAATTTTATCAGTGAAGATTCTACAAGTCGGGAAGAGTTTGGCACCGGTTTAGCCTCGATCGGAGCTCTGGATCGCCGGTAACAATTCCGCTCGTGAAGTTGCGCAAGTCTGTCTGAGCCTGCTGTCCAGATCCTCAACTTCCCGATCCAAAATTTCTACGGATCTACTCCCAAACTCTTTGGATTTGGGATTCTGAGTGGTCATAAGATTTTTTTGTCCTCTTCGCGTTGCCACCGAGCTTGTGTGGTTCTGAGGTCTGTGCTGGTCGTGGCGAGGATTCTTGTGGGGCTGCGCCGACCACCCTTTGCAGATTCGACCCATAGGCAGATGTAACTTACAGAAGCTGCCCCGTCTCCTTCCTCTCAGATCTGCACAAACCCTTTGGTCTGAGCCTTCCTCTAGACGTCGCTGACGATCTACAATAAGAAGCAATCCATTCCGACAGCGAAGCGATTTTTTCCATAATTTTTAGCTTTCATGTGCAATTCTGTGTGAGCAGAACCTGAGGCTGAGTAAAGTTGCTGCCACGCCCAGATATGATCAGATTTGATCGTGCCGTTCGGACCAGGCATTCTTCATCCTGTCGCCAACATTCTCCAATAAATGGCAGCCCGATCGGACGTCGGATCATGGCATACCGGCCTCCGCAAGTCTGCTGCGCTGGGTGACCTACGCGGACAGAACCTAGTCGGCTTCCAATCGGCTCACCCGATCGGCCCCAACTCGCCTCCCTCGCCTCCTGCGAGTGCGGCCCATCAACCCGTATTCCAGCAGCCCCAGAAGTGTGATTGTATCCCTTTACCTCCCTGCATGGAGTGGGCACCGTGTTCTGAAGTTGTATAGTTAACAATTGTGTGTATCGGGATTGTTCGGATTCGGCCGGGATTTCTTCCCCACGCGCTAGTCGTGGAGGTACGTGCCTCGTTCCACACTCACATTGCTAATTTAATATATTACTTATCATGTTGCGTTTGTGAGAATAGGGCCGATAGCTAGCTTTAAATTGCAGTGGTTGTGAGTTGCGAGCACCCGTTCCATTGGCCCAGTCGAGCACCGAGCCCGAACTGGAAACCCCTAGGCGACAGTTGTTCCTTAACCGCTGCGATCCCACGTTTCCCTTGCAAGGGACGATTGTCGGGCTAGTTAGAGTTCCTGTTGAGAGACGTCTCCACCCGAAGAACACCACGGTAGTCCGCCGCTCAGCTTACCTTAGTGTGCTAGTGCTGGCCGCACTTTGAGTCGGTCGTACGTCTTAGCCCAGTCGCGTCACCCGTCCCACATCACAGTGGATCAAAACATTCGTGTAATTTTCATTCACATTCAACAAGTGTTACAGCATCTATCAAGGACGGGGGGTTGCATAGAAATAAAATGAGGAAAACAAGAACGATGCAGCCCCTGACGGCCTTTGAACAGTGGGAGACCCACCTACAACAGAGAAGCTCGACCCCTCCCCTTCTTCCTCTCTTTCAATCTCCCTATGGAACCCTCCCCTTAGCCTCTGTTCGCCCTTTCTCACGGGCCCCTTCTTCTTCCTCTCGAAAACCCCCTTCTTTCTTCGCTTTGCTTCTCTCTCTTTTTTACAGAGCTCCTTCTTTCTTGCCTACCGGGGCCCGAGTTTCTTGTGCTCGAAGCCAAGTCTTTATAGAAGGAGATGGCTCCCTTGATACGACGGCTGGAGGGGATGAGACGGCGGCACGAAACGCGGCTTGCCTTCTTGGCCGCCGGATCCCATCTGGCTGTCGGATCGATGTGCACGTGATGGGCCTCTTCGGCTCTTCTAAGCCCATCTCATATCATTAAGGCCCATTTGCCCTTTTCTTCTTCTTCTTTGTTTTTCCTCTTTTTTTCCTTCTTTTATTCCTGAAAAATAAGAAATAGCGTAAATAAGATATTTTAGTAGAAATAAAATATTTCAATATTATTATTAACATATTATCATTACTATTATTATTATCATTAATATATATATATATATATATATATATATATATTTGTGTGTGTCAACAAATGCCCCCCACCCATAGGTGACGCGAATGAGGGACGAGTGAGTGGGGCCTACGGGTGTAGCCCGTTTGAAAAGTGTGTCTTTTGTTCTTTTATTCTTTATTCACGCAAGTATGCAGGCATCCGTCGACTGCAAGTATAAGATAGAGATATAGAATAGCTCCCCTATATCGGGGATAGGACAAGGACCGTGCCCGCATTCATGGACAAAGTGTGGTTCACAAAGCACAACTAAGGGAGATGTGCATACCCTAAAAGGACACTGCATAGAATATGTGCATTATGGAAATTACAATCCACATCCAAGACTAGTCCTCCGTAGTGTGATAGTGTAAGTATGTGAGCAGCGACTCTCCAACGTAGGGATACACAGATGTTCTACATAACACGAGAGTATTGCTCTAGCGTCTACACATATAGTTGGGGTTATCAATTTTCAGTAGCTTCGCACAACCCCCTTTGGATTATTCTTAATTCTAGAATTCACCGTTCGACGCGAGTCTCCTCATGTGTCTCAATGGAGATTCCTGGCTTACTAGGATTCATTCCTTATAGCAATTTTATTACGGACTTCACCGTTTGACGCGAGTTTCCTCATGTGTCTCAATGGGGATTCCCGGCTACTGGGATTCATCCTTATTGTAATTTCATTGTGGAGTTTGCTTCACCATTTTGCGCGAGTCTCCTCATTTATTTCAGTGGGGATTCTCAGCTTCCTGGATCCGCACTCCACCTATCATTCTTCTTTTTTTCTCTGTTTTTTATTTTTTGCCTTTTTTTTGAATGGGGGGCATACAGCTTTTTCCTCACGATTACCTCTCATGTGGGTGTAGAGATTTGAGCATCCATAAAGCGTTAGGAAGAACTTTCTAGCATCCTTATGATTAGAGACCATTGCTAACATTGTGTGCAGAGTGTGTGGAGTTTTATCTGGGTGTATCTCATGAGCTACGTTGACAACACAGTTATGACTTTCCCCTAAGCGCATGCACTCACCGAAAATCGACTTTTCATTCCTTAATGTATGACGTGATGCACACGTGCCTAGAATCGGGCGGCTTTATTTAGTAAGGCAACGCGGTCCTAGAAGTTCAAAGGAAGTGTAATAATCTATAGTATAAGCAAGCATGTAAGCATGGCAAGCAAACACCGGAAGTCAAAAGCATATAGAAGTACGTTCTTCTTTTCTTTCTTTCTTCTCTTTTTTTTCTCTTTTCTCTTTCTCTTTTTTTCTTTTTTTTAAAAAATATGCTCATCTATTTATTCGAACGCCTGTTGTGAATACCTACAAGTTAGTTATCAAAAAGTAAGTGAAAGTTAATAATAAAGCGAGCTATGAAAGCTGGAAGGTAGTAATAAGGCAGGCCATGAAAGCCGATAGATAGCAGGAGAGCAGGCTATGTAAACCTATGGATGGAGAGATAGCAATCCTCAAGGGGAGGCCTAAGTCATTGAGTTGTACCGACCATCACGGTGGGACATGGTAGTAATTATTGAGATAAGCCTAAGCCAAAAGGTAACGAGACAGTGAGCATTGACGGTATGTCTAGGCCCAGAGATATATGGATAGCGGGCTATAAAAGTCGAAAGATAGCAGTATAGCATGTCACAAGGGCAAAAAAATAGCGAGATAGCAGGCTATACAAGCCGGGATAGCAAGCTGTAGGAGCAAGGATAGCAAGATAGCAAGCCACAAAGGCCAGGATGGCAGGCTATAAAAGCCAGGAGAGCAGGCTACAGGAGCAAGAAGGTAGCAGGATAGCAGGCCGCGAATGTTAGGATAGCAGGCTGCAAGAGCCAGGATAGCGAGATAGCCAGTTGTAAAGGCCAGGATAGCAGGCTATAAAAGTCGGAGAAAGCAAGCTATAGGAGCCAGAAGGTAGCAGGATAGCAGACGGCGAAGGCTAGGGTAGCAGGCTGCAAGAGCCAGGATAGCGGGATAGACAGTTGTAAAGGCCAGGATAGCAGGCTATAAAAGCCAGAGATAGCAGGCTATAGGAGCCAGAAGGTAGTAGGATAGTAGGCCGCGAAGGCTAGGGTAGCAGGTTGCAAGAGCCAGGATAGCGGCATAGCCAGCCGTAAAGGCCAGGATAGAAGGCTATAAAAGCCAGAGATAGCAGGCTAAAAGAGCCAGAAGGTAGCAGGATAGTAGGCCGCGAAGGCTATGGTAGCAGGCTGTAAGAGCCAGGATAGCGAGATTGCAAGCTGTAAAGGCCAGGATAGCAGGCTATAAAAGCCAGAGATAGCATCCTATAGGAGCCAGAAGGTAGCAGGATAGCAGGCCACGAAGGCTAGGGTAACAGGCTGCAAGAGCCAGGATAGCGGGATAGCAAGCCGTAAATGCCAGGAATGGCAGAGTAGCGGGCTACAGGTGCCAGGGATAGTCGGCTACAAGAGCTAGAAATAGCAGGCTATAAAAGCCGTGATAGCAGGCTGCAGGAGCCAAGGATAGTGGAACAGCAGGCTATAAGAGCCAGAAAGTGGTATTATAGCAGGCTATACAAGCCGGAATAGCATAATAGAAGGCTTTAAAAGCCAGGGGTAACGGGATAGTAGGCTGTAAAAGCCAGAAGGTAGCGAGATAGTAGGCTACAAGAGCCAGAATGGTGATATAGAAAGTCACAAGAGCCAGAGATAGCAGGACAGGCTAAGACTAGGCTATAAGAGCTAGAAAGAGCAGGCTACGAGAGCCAGATATAGCAGGCTATACGAGCCAGGATAGTAGACTACGAGCATTGTTTAAAAAGGCGACGCCTCAAGGCACTATGGCTTAAACCTCAAGATGAGACACTAGAAAAATACTTTGAGGCATGCGTCTCATGTCTTTTACTTGAGGCTTATGCCTTTTTTTGATTGAGGTGGTACACCTCGCCGCCTTCACCGCCTCAAGGTATTTAATTGAGACGTGTGCATCACTTGAGAAGATGACGTAATGAGGTGTTATAGGGTACTCCCAAGATTTATATTTCTTTTATTGTCCTTAAAACATAATTCAATATTTTTTACTGGTAGGTACTTTTTTTTAACATGGAGGGGATAATCAAGCTCGAACTCGGGCCCTCCCCCATATGGGAAAGGGTGACAAACCAACTGTACTAGACAGTTTGCTCATAATTTAGTACTTTTAAAATAACATGAATTTATCATTGAGTTGATATAGCATTAACACATGAAAATCACTATTATTTTTAGCATTTTTTATGATTTTAAGATTATTTTCTTATCTATTAAGGCTTACGTCTCGTTGTGCCTTAAGGCTTACGCCTTATGAGGCTTACAGAAAGCGCCTCACAACCGCCTCAAGACCTTTTAAACTATGGCTATGAGAGCCCAGATAGCAAGCTATGAGGGCCATAAATAGCGGGCTATAAGAGCCAGGATAGCAGGCTATGAGAGCCAGAAAGAGCATGCTGCAAGAGCCAGATATAGCAGGCTATGAGAGCCAGAGATAGCAGGCTGCGAGAGCCACATATAGCAGGCTAGAAGAGCCAGAGATGGCAGGCCATAAGAGCTAGGATAGCAGGCTACGAGAGCCAGAAAGTAGCAGAGATAGCAGGCTGCGAAAGCCAGAGAGCAGTAAGGAAGCGGGCTTGTGAAAGTCGAAAGGTAGTTTAGCCGAATTATATGATAGCGAGCCCTAGCCGAAGAGGCTGGGCCAGAATGTAAAATAGCTGAAACGTGGGATAGCGAGCTTCAGCTGAAATGACTAAGCTGAAGGATGAGATAACTGAAAGTCATGATAGCGGGCATTGGCTAAGCTGAGAGATAACATAGCCGAGGTGTATGGTAGCAGGCTTTGGCCGTCTTGGCCAAACCGAAAGGTGAGATGGGTGGAGTTTATTGTTAGCGGGCTTTAGCCGGAATGGCCAAGCCGGAAGATAAGATAGCTAAGGAGCTGTGATAACGGCATTGGCCAAAATGGCTAAGCCGGAAGATAGGATAGTGGTCACATGCTGTAGGGAAGCGAGCTTCCAAGCCGACATCTAGGAGGGTGGAATGTGAGTTAAAATTGAAGAGAGAGAGACTTAATAGTCATAATCAAGGGAATCGGGCTTCGGTGATAGGTCTAGGCCGTTGCATTGCATTGATTATTGCAATGGGATAGGTGAATGAACCCTGATAGTAGGCTTTGGCCGAAAATGGCTAAGCCTAGGGATGGAGTAGTTGGAAATTATGATAGCAACTTTGGTCGAATGACTAAGCCGAAAGATAGAATGGTTGAAAATTATGATAGTAGCTTTGGCCGGAATGGCTAAGCCGAAAGATAGAATAGTTGAAAATCATGATAGCAGCTTTGGCCGGAATGGCTAAGCCGAAAGCTAGAATAGCTGAAAATTAGGATAGCAGCTTTGGCCGGAATGGCTAAGCCGGACGATGGAACAACTGAAGGATATGGTAGCAGCTTTGGCCGGATCAGCTAAGCCGAAGGATAGATAGCTGAAAATTGTAGTAACAGCTTTGGCCGGAATGGCTAAGCCGGTAGATAGAATAACTGACAAATTGTGATAGCGGCTTTGGCCAAAATGGCTAAACCGAAAGAGGAGATAGATGAAGAATTGTAATAGCGGCTTTGGCCGGGATGGCTAAGCCGGAGGATGATATAACTGACAAATTATGATAGCGGCTTTAGCCGGAATGGCTAATCCGGATGATGGAATAGCTGAAAATGTATAATAGCGACTTTGGCCATCATAGCTAAGTCGAGGGATAGAATAGCTGGAAGTTGTGAGATATGTGACAGTGGGCTTCGGTCGGGGTGCCCAGGCCGAGAGGTGAGATAATCGAAATATATGATAAGATGTTGTGCTTGCAAACAAGGATAGCCGGCTTTGACTGGACATCAAGGCCAGAAGATAGACTAGCAGATCTTGGCAGGATGTTGAACTCGGAAGTAATCTGGAATAGATGTTGCCTTGACGGACCGTCGAAGACAACCCATGCATCTGACCCAGACGGGAGGTCTGCGTCAAAGGTAGAATCTAGATGCCAACCTGACAATATGTCAGAGCTGACAAACCTTGCTCAGACGGTAGGAGGGGAGAGTGAAGCTAGGAACTAATTGAAAGGATGATAACTGTTCTGTCCACTCTCTGGAACAGAGGACAAACAATCGGTGTCGGCACTGCTGTGGAATCCTCCGAGCTCCGTTGGTGATGAAACCAGTGGCAAAATCTTCGTATTTGACTCAGAAAGACATCCAATTTTGAGGGGAATTTTTGAATGACGGCGAATGTCGGGGTTGGGTCGAGAACTGTGTCTCTGCTTTCTGGTTCTGACAGCTACGGTACCACTGCAGTAGGAAGACGAGGTCACCACAGGCGCTCCAGATCTCTGATTCAGGCAGGGCTAGAGTCGCTGGATTCATTGTCGAGCCCTCTTCGAACGGAGACCCACGGAGGCACCAGAGGAGGTCAGAGTAGACAGATAGATCTCGTAAAGTGGCTAGGTGTCTATTCAGTCCCATAGAGAATAGAACGGCAAACCTGAGGGAGAAAAATGATAACTCTTAGCTCCGGATACCGAACGGGGTTCTGCTTCTTGTTCCTAGAAGTAGACTTGTTGTAGAAGGTCCCAGCCAAGTCCCGCCTCTAGATCCTCAAGAGGGTGGCCGTGGCAGTCTCTGCAAGTGGCTTCAGGCTGACTGTCAGGAGGAAGAAGCGCAGTCCGGCGAAGATGGCTCCTCCGGGCAGCTACGAACTCGGACAGGGACGAGACCACCACAGTTGTGTAGAGGACTTGGAGACGCTTCCAATGATACCACTTGTGCTTCCAGGAACGCCAGGAAGAAGTCAGATATGGCTCTGCAAGACGCTGGATCTCTACGGGTCCTCAGCTGCGAATAGGACCTTCGGTGTAGCTCCAAATGACCATGAAATGGGGAGAAGGGTGGTTGATTGGTGAAGGGGAATGGGTGAGTGGTAGGAGGGGAATGTGGGGGAGGTGTGGAAGGTTGCTAGGTCAGAGATGGAGGGGTGGGAAGAGGGGGGGATGCAGAAGAGTGGTTGCTGGCCTCTACTCAAGGTGGAGAAGGAGGGGAGGTGGGGGATGATCTTGGGTGAGAGGAGGAGAGGTATGGGGCGACCAGCTCAAGGGGAGCCCTATTTGGGGTGACCTAGGGCATGGGGGGAAAGGATAGGGTGGAGGGAAATTCAAACTTGGCCTTGGGAGAGGTGGAGGCTTGCTTGGGAAGGGGAAGTGGTGGTTGGGAGTTGGATGGTGGAGCTAGGATTGGGTGGGGGTCTCTTGGGGTTGGGGTGGAGTAAAGAGGGGATGTGGGGAGTTGGAGTGGCCTTAATGGAAGGGGAAGGAGTGAGAAAGTAGGTGGGAGGGTGAGGAGATAGAGAAGCGGGCGAACCACCCTTGATGAGAGAGAGGGAGAGAGAGAGAGAGAGAGAGAGAGAGAGAGAGGGAATGGAAGGGTTTATCACCCAGGGTTTCACACCCTCTCACATGGAATCACTCCACTAATATTTGAAATTTGAACTCACAAAATGGCAATCTTCATTAACTTCAAATGGGGGGAAATGGGGTCCTATATATAGGCAACCCTCATTTTACAAAAAGTCCTTGACTCTTGCTACATTGACAAATAACCAAGGGGGTAGGGGGTGCCCCTGGGCCTAGCCCACTGAATTGGACCCAATAGCTAACCTAATCAACCTAATGACACTCAAACTTAGGGGAATAAACAAAAGACCTAGGAACATGACTCAAATAAAAGGGAAAATACATCAAATGACTCATATAGAAAGCTCAAAATGGATAATTGGGCCTACATGGAGTGATGCCCGAGCTCAAACAACTCTGGAGTGTGAAGATGACCTGAGCCAAAGGGAGTCGTGGGTGATGCCTCCATCAACCCCTCATGTGGGTGTAGAGATTTGAGCAACCATAAAGCGTTAGGAAGAACTTTCTAGCATCCCCATGATTAGAGACCATTGCTAACATTGTGTGGAGAGTGTGTGGAGTTTTATCTGGGTGTATCTCATGAGCTACGTTGACAACACAGCTATGACTTTCCCCTAAGCGCATGCACTCACCGAAAATCGGCTTTTCATTTCTTAATGTATGCCGTGATGCACACGTGCGTAGAATCGGGCGGCTTTATTTAGCAAGGCAACACGGTCCTAGAAGTTCAAAGGAGGTGTAATAATCTATAGTATAAGCAAGCATGTAAGCATGGAGAGCAAACACCCGAAGTCAAAAGCATGAAGATGTATGTTCTTCTTTTCTTTCTTTCTTCTCTTTTTTTCTCTTTTCCCTTTCACTTTTTTTTCTTTTTTTTTTTAAATATGCTCATCTATTTATTCGAACGCCTGCTGTGAATACCTACAAGTTAGTTATCAAAAAGTAAGTGAAAGTTAATAATAAAGCGAGCTATGAAAGCCGGAAGGTAGTTATAAGGCAGGCCATGAAAGCTGGTAGATAGCAGGAGAGCAGGCTATGTAAACCTATGGATAGAGAGATAGCACACCTCAAGGGGAGGCCTAAGTCATTGAGTTGTACCGACCATCATGGTGGGACATGGTAGTAATTATTGAGATAAGCCTAAGCCAAAAGGTAACGAGACAGTGAGCATTGATGTTATGTCTAGGCCCAGAGATATATGGATAACGGGCTATAAAAGTCGAAACATAGCAGGATAGCAGGTCACAAGGGCCCAGAAATAGCGAGATAGGATGCTATAAAAGACGGGATAGCAAGTTGTAGGAGCAAGGATAGCAAGATAGCAAGCTGCAAAGGCCAGGATGGCAGGCTATAAAAGCCAGGAGAGCAGGCTACAGGAGCCAAAAGGTAGCAGGATAGCAGGCCGCGAATGCTAGGATAGCAGGTTGCAAGTGTCAGGATAGCGAGATAGCCAGCTGTAAAGGCCAGGATAGTAGGCTATAAAAGTCAGAGATAGCAGGCTATAGGAGCCAGAAGGTAGTAGGATAGCAGGCCGCGAAGGCTAGGGTAGCAGGCTGTAAGAGCCAGGATAGTGGGATAGCCAGCCTTAAAGGCCATGATAGCAGGCTATAAAAGCCAGAGATAGCATGCTATAAGAGCCATAAGGTAGCAGGATAGCAGGCCGCAAAGGATAGGGTAGCATGTTGTAAGAGCCATGATAGCGGCATAGCCAGCCGTAAAGGCCAGGATAGCAGCCGATAAAAGCCAGAGATAGCAGGCTATAGGAGCCAGAAGGTAGTAGGATAGTAGGCCGCGAAGGCTAGGGTAGCAGGCTGCAAGAGCTAGGATAGCGGCATAGCCAGCCGTAAAGGCCAGGATAGTAGGCTATAAAAGCCAGAGATAGCAGGCTATAGGAGCCAGAAGGTAGCAGGATAGTAGGCCGCGAAGGCTAGGGTAGCAGGCTGTAAGAGCTAGGATAGCAGGATTGCAAGCCGTAAAGGCCAGGAAAGCAGGCTATAAAAGCCAGAGATAGAAGGCTATAGGAGCCAGAAGGTAGCAGGATAGCAGGCCACGGAGGCTAGGGTAACATGCTACTAGAGCCAAGATAGCGGGATAGCAAGCCGTAAAGGCCAGGAATGGCAGAGTAGCGGGCTATGGGAGCCAGGGATAGCAGGCTACAAGAGCCAGAAATAGCAGGCTATAAAAGCCGTTATAGCAAGCTGCAGGAGCCAAAGATAGTGGAACAGCAGGCTATAAGAGCCAGAAAGTGGTATTATAGCAGGCTATACAAGCCGAAATAGCATAATAGAAGGCTTTAGAAGCTAGGGGGTAACGGGATACAAGCTGTAAAAGTCAGAAGGTAGCGGGATAGTAGGCCACAAGGGCCAGAATGGCGATATAGCAAGTCACAAGAGCCAGAGATAGCAGGATAGGCTAAGGCTAGGCTATAAGTGCTAGAAAGAGCAGGCTGCGAAAGCCAGATATAGCAGGCTATACTTGCCAGGATAGCAGGCTACGAGAGCCCAGATAGCAAGCTATGAGAGCCATAAATAGTGGGCTATAAGAGCTAGGATAGCAGGCTACGAGAGCCAGAAAGAGCAGGCTGCGAGAGCCATATATAGCAGGCTATGAGAGCCAGAGATAGCAGGCTGCGAGAGTCAAATATAGCAGGCTATAAGAGCCAGAGATAGCAGGCTATAAGAGCCAGGATAGCGGGCTACGAGAGCTAGAAAGCAGCAGAGATAGTAGGCTGCGAAAGCTAGAGAGCAGTAAGGAAGCGGGCTTGTGAAAGCCGAAAGGTAGTTTAGTCGTGTTGGGTGTTGCATTCCCACATTAGTTTTGACCTTGGTTTTGATGATAACAAAATATTATGTGTTTGTGGAGCAAATATTTATCATGCTTTTGGAAAGGCTTAAAATGTCCAATGAAAGTACTCACTCATGTGAAAATGAATATCTATCACTTGGAGTTTCTTGTTGTTGAGCATTTGGAAGGATTGGTAAATACAAGAATGCTTTTTGTATGTTTGAGCTTCCATGGTTTTATACTCGAATGCTTAAGAGATTTAAAGTCTATCAAATGCCAAAGATGGTGGTTCATGTTTTACAATTCCATTTACTTGTTGCAATGTGCATTTGAATGTGTATAGATATGGAGTTTTATGTGGAAGAATCAAGTTAAGGAGAACTCAATTTTTGATACATAAACTAACTTGATGTTTGTGCTTTTACAGGTTCAAGGATGGTTTTTAAACCCTCTCATGTCAAGTGAACGATGGTAATATCTAACCATTTCTTATGCTTGATTTGAATGGGAGTTTTGAGAAATTTTAGTTTTAACTTGTCTTCACATGGCTTTATGTGTGGGTTGTTTTCAAGAACATCTTCCATGAGATGTTATTGCCTTGAATGAGTTTCTTGCATCTCTAAGATGAGATATTTGAGTTTTTCAAATGTGCTTATGTGATTCTCATGAAACTTGTTGGAATTTGGTTTGAATGGTCCAAATACTTTGTTAAATGCATGATAATTATATCATGATTTTTGGATGTGTTTTTGATGCTTAAACTTGACTAAAACTGGTGTTTTGTAAACCCTCTCTGCAGGGGTCGACCCATGGGGTCGACCCTTAGAGTTTCTGGATGGACAGAAACTAGCTTTTGCATGCAGGGTGCATGGGTCGACCCCATGGGGTCGACCCTTTCCGGCACGGGAATTGCGAACTCGTCCGGAACCCACTCTGAACCCTATCAAACTTTACCAAAACACCCCCCATTAGTTACTAATCATGTTTAGATGTTTCTAACACACTTTGGGAGGGTTTTATGTGTCTTTTCCCCACCCCTCTTTATATATCATTGTGAACTCCGAATTTGATAAGAGAGAACCCTAATGTGCTATCTTTCTCTTATCTTGTAGGTGAGAAAAAGGGGGAAAAGGAAGGAGGGGCTATTGCAAGGTGGATTTCATCTCCATCAAAGCATTTCTGGAGATTGTGGAAGAAGAGAAAGAAGAGCGGATCGACGAGAGGATCAAGAGGAAGCTTGAATCACCGTCATTCGACCTCCCTCCGAACCGAAAATCAAAGAAGATCGTTTTCATCCCTTTCTACGTATGGGGATTCATTTCTTCACTCTTTTCCCATCTATTCCAGTCATTTACTCTTCGTTTATGAGCATGTATTGAACATATTATTTATTTCTGAACTTTAACTCTGTGTGTGGTGAACCGTCTGCATACGGTTGTGATCATATCTTGCTGTGAGTGTTGCGGTGTGTGTGTGTGGATTGATCCCGCTAGTGGAACGTTGTGGAGACGAAGTCTCCGTGTGTGTTGGAGTATATTCTCCGTGTGCTTCGTTGTGAAGTAAGTGAAGCCTCACCAGTTCGGTGAGGGGTGGACGTAGGGAGCCCGTCGTGGTCCCGAACCACCTTAAATCCCCGTGTCCTGTGGTTGCTTGCTTGTACATTTTCTTATCCCAACACATTCGAGTGTGCTCGGAGAGATTGAGTGAACTAGATTTATTTCTGTTCAACTTGTTTTTCATCAATCTCATTAATTTCGCATATTGTTTAAAATCTGTAATTTCATGTGGGGGACAATTCAACCCCCCCTTCTTGTCCGCATATATTGTTATCTGGGCCAACAAGCCGAATTATATGATAGCGAGCCCTAGCCGAAGTGGCTGGGCCAGAATGTAAAATAGCTTAAACATGGGATAGCGAGCTTCAGTTGAAATGACTAAGCTGAATGATGAGGTAACTGAAAGTCATGATAGCGGGCTTTGGCTAAGCCGAGAGATAAGATATCTGAGGTGTAAGGTAGCAGGCTTTTGCCGTCATGGCCAAACCGAAAGGTGATATGGGTGGAGTTTATTGTTAGCGGGCTTTAGCCGAAATGGCCAAGCCGAAAGATAAGATAGCTAAGGAGTTGTGATAGTGGCTTTGGCCAAAATGGCTAAGCCGAAAGATTGGATAGTGGTCACATGTTGTAGGGAAGCGGGCTTCCAAGCCGACATCTAGGAGGGCGGAATGTGAGTTAAAACTGAAGAGAGAGAGAGACTGAATAGTCATAATCAAAGGAATCAGGCTTCGGTGATAGGTCTAGGCTGTTGCATTGCATTGATTATTGCAATGGGACGGGTGGATGAACCCTGATAGTAGGCTTTGGCCGAAAATGGCTAAGCCGAGGGATGGAGTAGTTGGAAATTGTGATAGCAACTTTGACCGGAATGACTAAGCCGAAAGATAGAATGGTTGAAAATTATGATAGTAGCTTTTGCCGGAATGGCTAACCCGAAAGATAGAATAATTGAAAATCATGATAGCAGGTTTGGCCGGAATGGCTAAGACGAAAGCTAGAATAGCTGAAAATTATGATAGCAGCTATCATAATTTTTCCTTAGTTCATAGGTAGGGGTCCTTAACCTTGGACTTATCCTATGACATGACTCTTTTCCTTAAGTCCTGAGACTTAGGCTCTGATACCAACTTAACTGTCACGCCCCGAGCCTTTAATTACAGCGGAAGACTCGCTCGGGGAGCGCAAATAGCCGGCATGGTAAGCCTCTTGCAAGCAAGAATCAATCAGAGCGCAAGACAATCACACAAGTAAATCCAATTGCACAAGATTTAATCAAACTTCAACTTTATTTCATAATGCTCAATATTCAAGATACAATCACTAATTTGATTTCCATTCTACTAGACTCAAGAAATAGGAAAATTACATTGACTCAATCTAGACACTTTAACTTCCTAAGTCTTCACTGTCACGCCCCGAGCGCGGAAGATACCCGGAGATGCGTGACGTGTCTATATCAATCATGTCAATCAGAGTGGTCGTGTATTCGACACAAAGACAGAGATGCGCAAAATAGCAAGATAACCCAATCCTTTATTTCATAATAGATAGACTATTACAAATCCAATACTCTGTTTAACAAAAAAGAAAAGAATACATATTTGACTCAAGAAACTATGGAAAAGACTAGACGACACTTGTAGAAGCTCTATCACTTTCACTCTCGACCATTCCCATCCGATTGACTTCCATCGTCGTCGGACTTACCTGAAAGTAGAAAGGGACAAACGGAATGAGCGAACGCTCAATAGGAAATTATATCTCAAGTACTAGCAAGGGGTTTAAGTAATTACATTTTCATGAATGCAATAAGGCTATGCATGCTCGCATGAAACGACAAGATAGAGAGAATGTAATATCAAGGAAATAAGATGAACTTTCATGAACTTTCAACAAGATACAAGTTATTCAAGATATTCAAGCAAGTACCAATATCAAGTCATGTCAAGAACTTTGGCTATCATGTATCAAGCAAGTAAATTACCCTTTTTCGGGCCACGCATTTCATGTAAAGTCAAGTACGATTCAAGTACAAGATGTGTGTGGAATGTCCAATCAAGCAAGTCAAGTACTCGGTATAATGCCAGATACCTTATCATTTTAACTCCCATGGGCACAAGTACTTTCGGGTGCTCCTCCCAGGACCAGATCGGGCCCTATATGCGCAGGCATTTATCATGTGTTTTGACATCCACTCTTGTTTATATAGCCAATATAGAATTTCAATAATCAAGCTTGTAGACACGTATGACAACTTGATAGAATAGAGTCCAAAATATGACAAAGGACATAGAATGGCGATAATAACGGCATAATCACGATATCGATAAAACTAGGTAGAATATGGTTCCCTTAACTTAGGTACCATGACAAATCAATATGGACATTCTTTATATAGAATTGAGGTCCACATGAACAGTATATCAAGGTAAGATACCCTCATTCTTATCATAGAATTGGGGTTTACAAGAACGACATGATATGGCATGATATCATCATCCCATTAAGAAATTTCTTATGATATACTCTTTGTACAATCATAAGGGCCGGTATACCATGTTTCTTTAGAGTGACATGGCATCAATAGTGTAATGGGTTTTTAGGGTACAACCAGCTCAGTCGGCCTTGAGGGAATCCAAGGCTACGAGGAGTCTTACGGAGGTCTCTATGACTAACTCGCTAGTCCAAAGGAACGGAATGTCCAATGGAGAGCTTGTATGTCAACGAGAGTTGAGTGTGATCGATAAATCAACATGAAACGTGGGACTATACTCACGAATGGAGAATAGTGCAGATATATATATATTATGATATATAAAACCATCGGTTATCAAATCAGAGGAAAAATCAGTTTACAGTAAAATAACGACTTAGGTCAAGTCGTTTCTCAAGTAATTAACGCCTAACAGAAGGGCGTTTACATATGGTCCGTTTTGCAGAATTTTCAATAATTTCAATAATTTATAAAACGCGCCTTCGGAAGGGGCGTTTCTTCAAGAGTTGACGACTACTGTAGCAGGCGTCTTTTATTTTCAATATTTTTCAGAACCTATTTATTTTCAGAAATTATCCAAAAACGCGCCCTTGGCAGGGGCGTTAATCATTAAATTCTTATTTTCTCAGAATATATATTCTAGGATTTTAACAGATACGCGCCCTAGTAAGGGGCGTTTATCTTTAATTCACGCCCTGTGATGGGGCGTTACCACAGAGAAAAACGACCTTGTCTAGGTCGTGAATTCAAGAAATATCAGGAATTTACATATCAGCAAGATTTGCATGATAATCAAGGATAACAATCATGACAGGAAAATTGGCAGGAATTCACATGCAGTATATCAGATTTGATGTTTCATGTTTATTGACTTTTAACCGTTAACAATGATTTGATTTCATGTAATTGCATAGATAATTAGTTCTTAAGATTTACATGAAATTAACGCCTGTGAACAGGGCGTCAAATATGAAATTGACGACCTAGGAAGGGTCGTGACTTGCAAAGTAGCGCCCTAGTCTGGGGCGTGTATTTCATAGTCACGCCCTTGCTAAGGACGTTTCTTTCAAGAAATTAACAGAAAATCGTTCAGAAACTATAATAAACCAAACCATGTATATGCATGATAATTATTGTACTGTATCAATTTAGTTTGGGCTACAGTGACTTGAGAAAATCCTACCTTGTGATAATCTGAAGATTGAACCGTGAAGGTTTCGGGAAGGGGATCGATGCTCTGTTTAAGATGGCAGCTACTGGCTGATGGCTTTGATGAAGAACCCTTGTTCTTCGGTTCTGTACTCCTACAGGAACAGAAGAAGAAACATTTATTAATTTCTTCACCTATCAGAACAGAGGAGATTAGAAGAACGTTACCTTGTTCTTCACTTATGCTGCTGCGTCCTCAACCTGTAAGAGGAAAAGAGGATGAAGAACTATTAGTTCTTCATGTAACCGAAGCAAAGAGAAACTTATATGAACTGCTATTACGCTCATAAGGAAAAGAAGAAGAAGAAGAAGAAGAAGAAGATATGTTTTTCACGTACCTGTGCGGTTCGATCGTCCAAATAGGTTTAGGGTTTGTTCGATCAAGATTATATATAGGATTTTGGACGTCCTGTTAAGGTTAGTGTTCTAGTAGAAGTAATGCTTCCAATATAGAGTCCTTGCCCTATTAAATACTTACTGGATTAACATAATCCTTCCCTGGATAAGCTCCCGTGTCGAACGGAACTCGAATGGAATTAACGTCTTTGGTCAGGGCGTCGATTCTTGAATTGACGACCTAGTTCAGGTCGTTTCTTAAGTAACGTCTTTGATAAGGGCGTTCCTTGTTTTTGAAACACGCCCCATATATGGGCGTTTCTTTTACTTGCCTATTTGGTCGTGAGAGTTGACGACCACATGTGTGGGCGTCCTTTCCTTAGTCACGCCTTTGATAGAGGCGTTTCTTATTGAATTAACGCCCTAATAAGAGGCGTTATTTTAATTTTGTTTTACTTCTTCTGATTAGTCCTATTCTCATTCTCTGTATTACTACTGTAATATATATATGTTTTAATTTATTTCAAATATTTTATCAGGGTTGCTACATTCACTCTCATCTTTATAACACTTTCACTCGCTTCCGGACCCGCTACTAGTATAGCCCGAATCCGAATCTAAACTATTTCCATCTCCTGAAAAAAATATTAGAAAATAGGTCATGAGCACACTTGCCCAGTAGGTATCTTCGCATCAACATGAAGGAACTATTTAAGTAATTATCATTTTAGCTCTAAAGAAATAAGGTAAGACCATGCGAATGCAAATCAATCATGTGATCAAATCAATAGAAACAAGATAACCATGTAAGATATGTTGTGTAGTGGACAGCGGATCTAGAGGGGAGGGGTGAATAGATCAGCCCCACTTTTTACAATGTGGCCCTCTATATAGCTAGTTAAAATGAATTGCAGCGGAATAGAAACTAGCTTCCAAGTGCGTTATGATTTGCTTAGCAAGATAAGCAAGATATATAACAATTCGATCCTAAGCATGCATCTAGAACGAATCAATCACACAAGCAAACCACACTAGACAGGATTTTAAGGTGGTTCGGACTAAATCCTCAGCCCTACGTCCACCCCTCACCAAAACCCGGTGAGGCTTCACTTGTGCAGCGCACAGAACCACAAATCGGAAACCACCGATTGCCTTCCTACTCACCACCTGGTAGGGATGTCAACCGCAAATTGGAACAACCTCCAATTGCCTTCCTACTAACCACCGGTAGGGATGAATCACACTTTCAATGTTTAAACAATAATGAAAATGAAACAAATGTGAATGAACTAAAACAAGAGATTGAGTTATGAGTGAAAATGAATTGGCCCTTGTATGGAATGTTGATCAGCAACAAGGCTCCTCTTGGCTTCAACTCAATCTTCTAGATTCACCCTTGATTGGATGAATGTTCTTCATGGAGTACTGTTCACGTGAACAGTACCTCTTCCTTCAATTCTTCTCTCTTGATCTTCTCTTTGAATTTCTTTGAATGAATGAAGGAGATGATGAAGCTACCTTGAATCTTGATTGCTTCTTTAGCTTCTAGGAGTTTGAATGCTTGAAATATCACCTTGAATGAGGTGGAAAGAACTTGAATGGATGAAGATGATTTCCCTTGAAGAACTTGAATCAAATTAGCTTCCTTGGATCACTTTGATAGCCTTGCTTTGATGTAATCTTCCTTGAGGTTTGCTGGCTTTGATTTGAGCTTCATTCCCCTTTGATTGGATGAAGAACACCTTCACGAACTACTGTTCACGTGAACAGTAGCTCGTCTCCAAGCTCTCTTCAACCTCCCTTGCAGCCACCCTAGATCTCACAAGAAGCCCCTTGAAGCATTAGGGTTTCTAACCCCTCATGTGTTAGTTTTATAACCCTTGAATGGTCCATAGATGCCCCCTAGACCAGATCCACAAATCATGGAAGATTAGGTTAGGTTTGATTAAATAAATCCATGGAAAGGGGCTAGCCACGAGATTGATTTCGAAGTCAAACAAGGCTACATCGGGGCTGGCGGTCGACCGGAATTCATGGGGCGGTCGACCGGAATCTGTAAAATCTCCAACTTGTCGGTTCTGGGAAAACCGGTCGACCGGAAAAGTAGGGGCGGTTGACCGAAATCTGTAATTCCTGGAGTGTTTCGTTTCTGGAAGAACCGGTCGATCGGAAAGGCAGGGGCGGTCGACCGAAACCTGTAAAACGTGGAATTCTTAGGCTCTGGCAAATCTGGTCGACCGGCCAAGGTGTGTAGGTCGATCGGAAACACCTATACCTGTAAAAATGAAGTGTTAGACCAATGAAACATGTTCATAAGTCAAGATATTCGTGTCCTCATCAATTTCATGTATTTTGGGATTGAAATCAACATAGAATATGCTTTGAGCATTTCTAAATTTTGTTCCGGGGGATCCGCCCCCGGAAACCCCCGCAAGGGGCGCTGCCCCCTTGACCCCCGCGACCTGACCGGGCAGGTCGATCCCTGCGACCTGACCGCGCAGGTCGATCCGCGTGCGAGGGCGCAACATTGAGCTTTCACGTTCGCCATTTCCACTTGATTCCTTGTCCATTCATTGGCGCACCTGTCATGAACAAAAACATCACGTATGTCAATCACATGAAGGTGAAAAATATCAATGACTAATAGTGTTTAGCCATTATCAAAACCAAGAATACATTAGAACTCATATGACCATAGAATGATGTCGAATGACCCAAGTGACCATATGAACTCAAGTGACCATAGGGGCACAAACAAGATAGAATGATCAAGAATGAACTAGCAAGAATATAACAAGAACATGATATTGGCCTTCCATGAACAAGAATGTAACGAGATTGTACTAGCAAGCCACATATTCCTCACTTTAGCATCTTATGCTTAAGAGCAAGTGCTTCATGAATTTCTGTGGAATATCAAGCAAGAATGTCATGTTGTGCCGTGGATCTTCACTTATTTATAAAAATAGTACCCCCAGCGCAATGCGACGCTAGTAGCATCATACCCCATGGTTTATAAAATAGTATGTTTCCGGCAATCAACCGAGGGGACTAGCATAGAGCCCTTGAACACAATCAGTGCTCGATCGCATCTTCAGTTATAAATTAAGCTACTTCCACGCAGTATAACAGTAACGTATGGCCAAGAATATAGCACCTCCAATAATTCCATGATAACTGAAATCAATGAATGAATGCTTCAATTTTGAATATATGAGATCAAGAATGATATTTAACTAAGTTATGCTTATTGAATAAATCGACAGCATAACGGTACTTTCCTTAACTTCCATTCCTTTTAGATCCATTTAAGCAATATGACAAGTTCTAGATCATCAAGGTTTGTCTAGAATCAAGGGAATATCAACCCTTGGTCAAACCTTGGGTTAACATAAACAAGCTATGTAACGGTCATTGGCTGGGCCGTTACATTATGTAACGCGCCAGTAATAGGCCGTTACAGCAGCTTTGGTCGAAATGGCCAAGCCGGAAGATGGAACAACTGAAGGATATGGTAGCGGCTTTGGCCGGAATGGCTAAGCCGAAGGATAGATAGCTGAAAATTGTAGTAACAGCTTTGGCCGGAATGGCTAAGCCGAAGGATAGATAGCTGAAAATTGTAGTAACAGCTTTGGCCGGAATGGCTAAGCCGGAAGATAGAATAACTGACAAATTATGATAGCGGCTTTGGCCAAAATGGCTAAACCGAAAGAGGAGATAGCTGAAGAATTGTAATAGTGGCTTTGGCTGGGATGGCTAAGTCGGAGGATGAGATAACTGACAAATTGTCATAGCGGCTTTAGCCAGAATGGCTAAGCCGGATAATGGAATAGCTGAAAATGTATAATAGCGACTTTGGCCATCATAGCTAAGTCGAG
Organism: Amorphophallus konjac; assembly: GCA_022559845.1. Lineage (NCBI taxonomy): Eukaryota > Viridiplantae > Streptophyta > Magnoliopsida > Alismatales > Araceae > Amorphophallus > Amorphophallus konjac. The sequence continues at coordinate 71,296,439 of CM040128.1, read as the reverse complement.
GGATAGAATAGCTGGAAGCTGTGAGATATGTGACAGTGGGCTTCGGCCGGGGTGGCCAGGCCGAGAGGTGAGATAATTGAAATATATGATAAGATGTTGTGCTTGCAAACAAGGATAGCCGGCTTTGACTGGACATCAAGGCCGGAAGATAGACTAGCAGATCCTGGCAGGATGTCGGACTCGGAAGCAATCTGGAATAGATGTTGCCTCGACGGACCGTCGAAGACATCCCATGCATCTGACCCAGATGGGAGGTCTGCATCAAAGGTAGAATCTAGATGCCAACCTGACAATATGTCGGAGTTGACAAACCTTGCTCAGACGGTAGGTCCGGGACAAGGGTAGAATGTAGACGTCAACCTGACGAGATATCGGGACCGACAAACCTTGCTCGGACGGCGTGTCTGGGGCAAGGGCAGAATATAGACGTCGACCGGACTAGATGTCAGAATCAACAAACCTTGCTCGGACGGCATGTCTGGGATAAGGGCAGAATACAGACGTCGACCCGACGAGATGTCAGAATCAACAAACCTTGCTCAGACGGGAGGTCTGAAACAAGGGTAGAATATATAAATGGGCATTGATTCGATAGAATGCCGAAATCAATGAACTCAGCGAAGACGTGGGGTCTAGGCCAAGGGTAAAATCTAGCCGACTAACGAGGGCCAAGAATGGTACCCTCTAAAAGTACTCATGGTACAGACCAGTCCATAGTGCGGGTTGTGTTGTCCGGTAGGACTATTGATGGATTTGACTATTTTGTTATAGCGCCTGTGGGACTAGGGATTAACATCCGATAGCTCGGCCAAGGCGGGGGTGCCTTGGGCCAAGGGAAGAGGTTTATGTAGGGACAGTAGTTGAGAGCTCGGCGCAGACGGAGTGCCTTGAGCCAAGAAAAGGGTTTATGGGCCCAGTCTGGCGGGACTTGATGGGCAAAGTCTAAGAGCTCAGCGAGGGCGGAGTGCCTCAGGCCAAGGGGAAGAGTTTTATAGGCCTAGTCTGGCGGGACTAAGGTGATGTTTGAGAGCTCAATGAGGTGATAAGTGTGCATTTATATGAGTTAATTTATGATATTCATACTTTTTATGAGCTTTAATGTTAGTAATTATGCACTTATCACACTTAATATCAATTTTCGATTAAAATGTTTAGTTTGATGAAATTATTACAATTTAAGCAATAAATATGTTATTTTGCAGGCACTCGGCAAGAACTCCACAAGTATGCGCAAGAATAGGCCAAAGATCATGAAGCATGATAAAAAAAGGAAATAAAAAATAAAAAATAAAAAATAAAAATCAAAACATTAATATATATTATATATATATATTATAATATAACATATTATATATATTATATAACATCTATATATATAACGTATCTACATATAGAACATATATATATATAATATCTATATATACATAATATATTTACTTGTAATATACATATATATGAAATAGATATCTATGTATATATACACGTTATATATATGTGAGAAGCCTTATTTCATATCATATGTACACGTTATATCTACACCAAAGGCCCATGGTGAGAAGGCTTCATGGACAAGGTGTTCCCGTGGGTGGGTTTCACGCACAACAGGGGGACCATGCATGCAAAAGGTGGTCCACGAGCTTCAGCGGCAGCCAAAGTGGCCAAGCCACGGCGGGTGCATGAGTTCATTCGACAAAGCCAAAGTCACACGCAGGATGGGGCCCATGCATGCAAGCTAGCGGGCTTCAAGCGCGGTAGAAAAAGAAGGCCAGGTTGGCTGAGCTCTTCACAGCGCATGTGGAGGCTTCAACGTGAAGGTTTCGGGTCCATCAACGCGTGGCCAACGTGGGAGTTCGGCAGGCGTGGAGGCAGCGACTTCGGCGGGTTCATACGGCTAGTGGCTTCACGCATAGTGCAGAGAGTAGAGAACAGAGAGGGAATGGGCTAGTTTAGAACCTATAAAAGGAGGGTTGGGGTGTGGTGAGAGGAATAGCTTGTAATACATTTTAAGTTTTCTTTGTTGTTGCTGGTTCTTGAGAGAGTTTTGTTAAGTTATTTTAATGTTTTGGAAGAATCAAGGAGAGAGAGAGGGGCAGGAGGCCTCTTCAGGTTTCAATTTCATTCACTATTACTCTATATTTTTGAGTATTTTAGTCTTGTTTAGCCATTTACATGCTTTTATGATCTTTATTTAAATTTATTGTCTTCTTCAAAGTTATTCATACTTAAGTTCTCTACATTTTCTCTTTCAACCATTTCCTTTAATTCCTCTCCGTTTTCAAGTTATTACACGTCTTTCCACTTACTGTCCTGGCACATTATTGTTCATCCGAGTTGATATCTTCTTTTATTCCTCCGTTTTCATACCCTTCCAATCTTATTTTATTTTTGAGTTCTTCATAAAAGTTATTCCTCTCTTGTAGATCTAGATTTTCATTTTCTATTATTACCTCTAATTCTTCTTCTTTTTTAGGTTATTTTTATTTTCCCATAGTTTTATCTTTTACGAGTTTACTGTTCATCCGCGCCGATAGATGTCAGTGTTTCATGTTTTTCACATTCTTCCTCTCATTTTCTATCTCTGCACTCTTCATAAAATTTCTTCCTAACTCTCCGATCTTCAACTTTGTCTTCTATCACTTCTTCTAATTTTATCTTATTTTAGAGTTATTTCTATTCCTAACTCACCTTATTTTCATTATAATTTTCTATGTGTTCTTCTATCAATTCCACCCCTTCTAAATTGCATCCAAATCTCTCTAAGGCGGTTTCAATTCAATTTTCATGATTTTTAAATCTTAAAAACTCAAGGTTTTCAACTTTCAAATAGGGCCTTTGCGACGAATTTGGGGCGCACTAATTTTGTGACGGATTAATTTCTGTCTGAAAATCTGTGAGAAGACACATTTGTAATAGATTATCAGACGGATTTCAGATGGATATGGCCGTCACAAATTCTTGGTTACAAATTCCTGACAGTTTAATAATTCCGTCACAAATTCCGTCTGAAATTTCATACGGAATATTTTCCGTCATAAATTTCCGTCTGAAATTCGGTGTGTAGTTACATATTTCAGACGGGATTTCTGACGAAAATTAATCCGTCACAAATTTCAGACGGATATTTCCGTCACAAATTTCCGTCTGAAATTTCCGTCTGTAATCCCACTTTTTCTAGTAGTGATCAAGGCCAAAGTCCTCAAGAACAAGATTTTTAAAATTGGGCCCCATACCCAAATGATTCTTATGATCAACCCTATTATGGAGGGCAACCCATACACTCTCCACCACCTCATTCTCAGACTGAGTACCCTCTAAATTACTATACATCACAGTCTGACTCTCAGCCCACTTACCTATCTCCTCCATACACAGATTTGAATAAGGAGAAGATGTTTGATCAATTGACACGACTCATCCAAACTCAACAACAAGCCTTCTAGGAACAACTGCAAAATTTTGAGGCCCAAGTGAGCAGGGTTGCTAAAAATATCATAGAAATGGAAGTCGATCCAATGCCTAGCAACTCCACTACAAGTCTTGAGGATCAACTTCCTGGATTTGATAACACTCAAAGTCCACATGATCAATCCATAATTCCATAATCTAACACTCATATCACTTTTGATCTTGGGGGGATAATGGAAGAATCTTATGATGAGGACTTAAAGGAAGAGCAGCCTGAGAAGCCTAAAACCCATTCCATTTGTGAAGAGGATTATGATGATCTTGAGTCAGGGGGAGAAGAAGAGGAAGAGGATTTGTCAGTCAATGATCAAATTCTATTACTTTTCCTTCCTGAATTTGATGAGTCCTCCTTCCAAGTGAATGACGAAGAAAATGTGAGTGTGGAGTTGAGTGTATACATAAACCCTTCTTCTTTGGTAATTGAGGAACCGGGTGCTCCACTTGAAATTTACTCTAATTGGGTGTCTCTTGATTTTGGGGAGGATCTCGATCTTTTACCTGTTCCTGACCTCGGCACTTCTATACAAATCCCTTACATCCTGCAACTAGCCGATCGGTCGATTCCACTTGCACTTCATGATCATCCGTGTGTTGAGGAGCACATCTCTTTCACTACCCCTTGCCTCCTAGACACTCACCCTTTCGTGGAATCTTTCGGAACTCCTCCCACTCCTACTCTTCCTCACCTCAACATTGTGCTTGAAAATTTTAAGAGTAAGGATGACGAAGAACAGCTCGAGGAAATTAAGGTTCGCATTGATGTGTTTAATACTTATAAAGACCTTACAAATACAGAGGAATATTTTATGATTGAAGATATGATAATTCCTCTGGCATTCTCTGACCGAGGGGGTCCATCCAAATTTCTAGACTCACGTTGGCATGTTTCTAGCCCACATGCACATGCATATAATCTTTTCCTCCACTGGTACAAGGGTTGGAATTTATCGGAGGATAAGATCACTTGGTGGCTCATTCTGAATGCCACCCGTTGGTTAGTGAACTGTAATTCGTCTGGCTAACGACGTTAAATGTAGCGCTTTTTGGAGGTAACCCAAACCTTTAATAATTTCGTGTGATAATAAATGGCTTTTTGGGGGACAACCCAAGTTTTTATTGTGATTTTATGTTTATTTTACAGATTTGAATAAAGGATAAGTTGGGGGGAGAGAGATGATTGCTTACTCTGTTGCTCCGATTTTTAAAGCCAAGTACCGTCTCTCAAACACCAAGGCCGTCGAAGTACACATCAGGTTGTCCCGTTCTTTCCCAAACATATCATGTCTACATTGTTCTATTGTTCCATATTATTCATGCCATTGAGGACAATGTCATTTAAGTTGGGGGGACAGAAATCATGTTACACATGCATTCATATACAACCTCATTTTTTTCAACCTCATTTTTTTCAATTGACCTATTTTGAGTTTTATGATTCATGCTTCCATTGAAAGTAATTCTTGAATAGAAATGACTAGATAAGGATAATGGAAAATTTATTTCATCTAGCCATGGAAAACTGATCTAAGAATCTCTTTAAAGTTCATGTGCACTTTAGAAAAATAAAATCACGTTGCACGCTAATGAAACAAGTAAGACAAGACTTCTGTTATTTTAGATATGTTGTCTGATATTCAGTATTTCTTGAAGAAGAGATCTTTTATAAGCTTTCTGCCATGTTATCTATCAAAATTAGTGCAAAAGCACAATTGAAAAAAAATTGAGAAAAAAAAACACTATGAAAAATGCTCTGATTCTGAGTAACCGGGCCTACTTCACCTAAGACGTGTTGAGGTTCGCGTCAAAAGGAAAAGGGAACCTTGATCTGCGAAACCGGGTCTGCTTCTCCTAAGGAAAGAGTCGAGGTTCGTGTTAAACAGTGAAGGGTAGTGCAACATCATGTGTGTAGAAAAATAAAATAAAAAGATCCCAAAAGGGACAAAACAATAAGGTAGATAAAAGTTAGTATTCTTAATACTCTGATTAAGAAGTGTAGGGTTAAAAGGCACTTATTCGGAATAGCAAATGGGGGATGCAATTGTCTTCGCTATAGACTTAGCATTCATTTCACATGCACAAGTGCTACTGACTTTTGATTAGAATTCTTGATCATGTGTCTTAATTTCCTACATAAGGCTAGTATGTGTTAATGATTCCGAATTCCTAATCTTTAGTTGATTCTATGAAGAAAGACCTTGATACGAAAGTATGAACTTTATAAACTCTTATTGGTCCTTAATTTTAAAATTGCTTACATTGCTAAGAGACTAGCAATGAGTAAGTTGGGGGGTGTGATAAGTATGCATTTATATGAGTTAATTTTTGATATTCGTACTTTTTATGAGCTTTAATGTTAGTAATTATGCACTTATCACGCTTAATATCAATTTTCGATCAAAATATTTAGTTTGATGAAATTATTACAATTTAAGTAATAAATATGTTATTTTACAGGCACTCGGCAAGAACTCCACAAGTCTGCGCAAGAATAGGCCAAAGATCATGAAGCATGAAAAGAAAAGGAAATAAAAAATAAAAGGCGAGGACGGAGTGCCACGGGCCAAGGGAAGAAGAGTTCTATGAGTTTTATGAGCCCAACCCAACGGGGCTAGGAAGATGTGTGAGAGGTCGGTGAAGGCAGAGCACCACGGGCCAAGAAAAAGAATTCTATAAGTCCAACCCAACGGTACTAGGTAGATGAGAGATCGGCGAGGGCGGAGTGCCAGAAGCCAAGGGAAAGGTTTTATGGGCCTAGTCCAATGGAACTGATGGGCAACGTCTAGAGCTCGGCGAGGGCAGAGTGCCACCGGCCAAGGGACAGGTTTTATGAGCCCAGTGGGACAAGTTGATATTTCTTAGTGTGTTTGTGTAGCTATTGCGATGGAATGTCTAAGGATGGCAAGAATGTATTGGTTATGAACGTGGGTTCCACGCCGAGGGTGGAGGGCCAATCCCGGTGGGACTAATGGGAAGCATTTCCCAGGATAAGGAGATGGCAAAGACGATGAATGTTTATTGCGTGGCCTGGTTGGCGGATCTAGGCTAAGGACGAGAGTGGGCTGTTGATACAAGCTTTGTAGCCCGGGGGCGTGCGTCAGCTCAAGTGTTTATACTAGATCGATAGGGATCATTTGATAGCGGGGAGGTTGTTGCATGGCTGCTCTGAGTCGACATCACCCCAGGGGATAGTTGGTAGGTGGTAGTACCCGTGCGCTGAGTCATCGGCTACCTTTTGTATTGTTGTCTTCTGCGGGGGTATCCGGAATGTTGTAGCTCTTGCAAAGATAGGCTTCCAGGGCTTGTGCCGTATGCTGGTCTCTTGACATGCATGCCTTATCAATTGTGATTGCGGAGTCTCTTCAGTTCCAAAATTGGTGCCTGGTGGCTTTAAGCTCCTATAGCCGTGCGCCTTGCACTACCTATAGTGATTTCCATTGAAGAAGTGGCTGCAGGGCTTACCCCGGTTCCATAGTGCTAAATTGTATGGAGTAGCTTCCCGGAGAAGGAGAAATCCCATTCTAACATTGAATGAAATGCAGCAAATGGGTCCTCTAAGCGAGGAGCTCGAAATCTTTAGCAGTCGAGCTTGTCGAATAGTTAGCATCTGTAGCGGGTTGTCCAGTTCATGGTGAGACGTTGGTGTGCCCTGAATAATTTCGTTCTCTCTTCTTTTAGCTTTTAATGCCCCCAGGCTGGGGTGGATAGCTGGAGGTGAGTTGTTCAAAGCATGTCTTTTCATTGGGTAGCTTGTTCGCTTCACGAGCAGTTGTGTAGGTAGATAGTAGCAGGGAAATCCGGCCGTTGGACTCCACCCTCTTCTCTTTTGTTGGCAGCCCCCAAGAGAGGAATAGAGTCTTGCTATGCCTAGCGGCACCGCAGAGCTTGATTTTAGCTGAGCATCTTTTCATTCTTGCTGCCCTTGCTCGGAGAGAGTTGAGCCTCCCTTATTGTGTGCTGGAGCCCGCAAAGCAGAGGCTGCGTCGTGCCGGGTCTTTTCATTGGGGAAGAGACTCTTCCCTACATCTTCATCATTTTACACTTGACCCCGACATGGGTTGTCTCCATTCTTGAGCTGATGGCTTGAATAAAGCTAGCAGCACATCGACCGGTAAAGCAGCATCTTTTCTTTTATTCTTGGGTTTATTTTAGTTTTAGTCCTCAGCAGTTGCTCCGGGGACGGTGCACTAGTTGCATTTTGTTCGGCTTCTTGCCATAGCGGGGGGAGCTCGAGATGCGCCTCATAGGGTATGTTGTCCCAACTGGTATAGAGAAATTGTCTTGGCCGTCATCTTAAAGACAAGCATTGGGTGAGGGCGAGGTGGGTCCACCCTATATTCTCTTAGTTGTAATTCACCATTTTGGACTAAATCTTCCATGGTGTCTTTAAATGCACAGCAGTCCTCGATGAGATGTCCCCTCCTTCGGTGGTAAGGGAAAAACCTAGGGTCATCTTTTCTTTTGATGTCATTTGGTCTCTTAAGCTCCGGGAGGACAACCTTGTTGTATTTGAGGGCCCACTCGAATAGAATTTACGTCTTACCCTAAGGAAAGGAGTATGGTCTTTTCATTCTTGCCCTTAGCGAGGGAGGTTTTTGCTCAGCAGTCTTGGTAGAAGAGGGGCCAGTTGCATCCTGTGATTTCCTCCATTGACGCTCGAAGACTTCAAAGTCTGCAATGTTTTTTACTTCTAGTGTCGGTTGCTCTTTGACTGGCTTATTCTTCTAAATTAGGGTAGCGAAAGCCGGATAGTATTTGGCTAGAAAGGCTTCAATTTCAATTGCCACATCTTCTAATTGGTCGAAAGATTTGACTTCGAGGCCAATTACCCTTTGTAGGATTTCTTTCCTGAGATTACGCTTGCATAGCTGGACAACATCCTTGGAGCTTGGTGGATGTTTGCATCTCACACTGAGATTCTTCCATCGTTGAATGTAGTCTGAAGTAGAATCACCATCTTTTTGTTTGATCATATACAATTCTGCTTCGGTGACTTCTTCCTCATTGGTTTTATCTCTGTTGCTTGTTCCATTGCTGGTTTGTTTGTTGCGGCTGCAGCCGTTAGACTCTGGGGCGAGCCAGCTGATTGTAGAGGTGGGATCGCATGAGGTGTAGAAGCTGCCCCCTGACGTGCCTAGGGAGCTCAGGGGTACGCGGAGGCCGCGCGGTATAGCTACCGCGGGAGGGTGTTCCCTTCACGGCCTTGTGTTAACTGGGACATAGCCGGTTGCAGCAGGGCTCTAAGTGGTCTAGTGCCATCTTGTAGGACCCAGGGCGAGGATGCAGCCTTCCCGGATATAGTAGGGTGTAAACCCATCTCGCTCACTCTTCTTATGAGCATCTCTACTTCTTGTATCTTCTGATAGATCTCCATCACCATAGCAGGGTTAGCTTGGTAGGAGCTGGGAGTGCTATTTCTTGTGCTGATTCCAAGTGGGGCTAGCGACATTTTGTTGTTGGAACAATATGCATACAGTCTCGTATAGGTTGATATTCCTGTCCCCGTGCTCCCATGTGGAGGAGGGGTATTACAACAAACTTCTTCAGCATGCGGTGGAGGATTCCCCCACTCTTTTTGGGAATGATGGGAAGAGGTGAATGCGGTGGAGGGTGCCCTCACTGGTGTAGTGCCCCAGAATTTATATAAATAATTTTTAGATTATAAATAGAATTTTCTAGAATTTATTAGGAATTTATAAGGGCTAAATAGATTAATAAATGGATTATTGAACTAATAAATGTGTTATAAGGCCCAATGGTGTTAAATAATTAGCCTAACATATTCAATGAAGTCTCAAAAGGTTTAAGGACCAAGCCCATTAAGTTTGGCCCATATTCTAGAAGGTTATTTAGCTTATTTATGAATTTTAAGGATAAATATTATTTTATATAGATAAAATGAATAAAAGAGTTTTATTAAATTGAAACTCTGCACACGTTGGATGTAGCGGTCTATCGTGCGACCGTCACATGCACGTAACGCACCTAGACTGGACCGTCACACCCTGCTGATTCTACAAGTTGAAGAACTTACAAAAAGATTGGATCTTTGGGAGCCTATCTGCAAGAGACCTAATTAGGAGAACATGTAAGGTTACTAGGGACTCTTAGGGATCAGGTTTTGGCCAACTAAGGGCTCTAGAATCGATCTAATCCTCAAACCCTAGCCAAATCCCTATAAATAAGACTCAGTTCTGAACTGAGCGACCCTTACTTTTGACTTGTGAAGAAACAAGGTAAGGAGATAGAATCTCGGGTAAGTTCTTTAGAATATTTGGTTCCTAATACTTTAGACTAACTACCCTCAAAATTTCATGTTAGGAGATCAAGTAACCAAGGAGATAAGGGCTTCTAAAGTACTGATTCGGTCATAGCAACCCAGGATTCAGAGCAAAGGATCGCTGAAGATCAGGAAAATAGAGAGCCTAAACGAGGTAATTAGAGTTAGATGCTTTAGAACTTTTTGTTCCTCTTAGTATCATCTTCTTAACCTCAAAATTTCACGTCCTTAGGTCAAGAGATTGAGGAGTTAGAGCGACGTGAAGTTGCTGAAAAACTATAGGAAGAAGGGAACTAGGGCGTGTCTTGAAGACCCAAATTAGAAGTTTAAAAGCCCAGGGAAAAGGTAGGTCATCTCATGAACGGCAAGAACACCATGATAGGAGTAAAATCCCTCTGGTTTTGTCTGATTTCATGCATTATAGATCATGAATTTCTTGTTTTAGTAGAGTCAGGCATACATGCATACTTTTAGCCTTAATTGAAGATATAAGCCATGCTCTTGTTCATTTCATTACTACCTATGCATTTAGATAGCCTTTTTCTCGTTTTGACATGATTAGGGTAGTGAGCATGTATGATTTAACCATAGATTTCTATATCTTCTATTTCTTTTCTGGTAGCAGAGGCTCTAACGGTCTATCGTTCGACCGCCAAGAAGATGTAACGGACTCATATAGATCCGTCACACCTCTGTAACCGATTATAGGGTTCTGAGAACTCTGACGGATCTAACTTAGACCGTCACCCTATTGTGACGCGGCCAAGCTAATCCGTTACACACTGTGTTCTGTCAACCGGGACAGAATTACAATTGACTTAATTAGTATATATATAAGCCTAGTTAATTAGACTTTAACCTGTTTTTCATGATTTTAATATCAAGTATTGATTCATGTTAGAAATTGCATGTTTATGGTACTTTAGAGTTATTTTCAAGCATATGATAATTTCATGTCAAAGCACTATATTTTGTATTAAACCTTGATTTAGAAAAGATATTGATGAGTTTTTATACTGATGCACATTCTCTCTCCATCTATAGAGTTATTTTTTTAAGTACATGGCATATATTCCGGTATATGGCCATTAGTTCACACTTTGCACTATAGAAACATTATCTTGAACATGAGGACCTCTCTATTGGATATTCCTTCCAATAGACTAGAAAATCTTATTTCAAGGCCTCCGTAATTCTTCACAAGCTTGGGATTCTCACTAGGACGTCGAGTTGGTTGTACCATGAAAGCCCAATCATTAGAAAATACTATCGATGGTTTCGGATTTTCGAAGATGTAACGGATCAATGTTGGACCGTCAGGCTCATCTAACGGCCCAATAAATGACCGTCACATGTACTGAGTCCATCTTTATTGATTCCGGATTCAGATCATTGTAACGGCCCCATACTGGAGCGCCATGTTATGTAACGGCCCAGTATAAGACCGTCACTGTTCTATATTTCGTTAACCCAAGGTTTGACCAAGGGGTTGATATTCTAAAGTTCCTAGGTGGATCATTGATGTTCTAGGACTTGTCATAATGACCAAGACACTTAATTTTAAAGGATGAAAAGTTAAAAAATGTGTCGTTATGCTGCCGAATTATTTCCATGAGCATAACATAGTATAAGTCGTTCTTGATCTCTCAGATTCTAAATTGAAGCATTCATTCATTGATTATTGTTATCATGAGCTTATTGAACTTATTACATTCTTGGCCATACTTTATTGTTATATGCATGGAAATAGCTTGATTTATACTTGAAGATGCGATCGAGCATTGATTGTGTTCAAGGGCTCTATGCTAGTCCCCTCGGCTGATTGCAGGAAACATACTATTATAAACCATGGGGTATGATGCTACTGTCGTCGCATTGCACTGGGAGTACTTTCTCTATAAATAAGTGAAAATCCACGGCATCATGAAATTACTTGTACATGACTTTCTTACTTGTTACATAATATTCCACAGAAATTCACCAAATACTTGCTCATAAGCAAAAGATATTTGGATGATGACTACGTGGTCTTGCTAGTACATTGTCGTTACATTCTTGTTCATGAAAGGCCATACTACTTTCTTGTTACATTCGTGCTAGTTCATACTTGCTCTCATTCTATCTTAACGATCATCTTTGTTACTTTGGTTATTCGCATGATTTTACCTAAATTCTTTAGAGCTAAAATGCTAATTACTTAAACATTACTAATAATGTTGATGTGAAGATACCTACTGGGCAAGTGTGCTCATTACCTATTTCTAATTTTTTTTAGGAGATGGAAGTGATACGAATTTGGATTCGGGTTATACAAGTAGCGGGTCCGAGAGTGAATGAAAGTCATATCAAATTGAGAGTGAAGACTTAGGAAGTCTACAATGTGTAGATCGAGTCTTTGTAATTTCTTATTACTTGAGTCTAGTGGAATGGAAAAAGGATGAAAAGGTTATTGTACTTGAATACTTGATTATTAATGAAATAAAGTTAGAGTTTGAGTAATTATTATGCGATTGCATTCTTATGTGTGATTACCTTGCGCTCTGATCGTTCTTACTTGCAAGAGACTTACCATGTCGGCTGTTCACGTTCCTCGAGTGAGTCTTCCGCTGTAATAAAGGGCTCGGGGCGTGATAGTTAAGTTGATATCAGAGCCTAAGTCGCAGGACTTAGGGAGAAGAGTCATGTCGTAGGATAAGTCCAATGTTAAGGACCCCTACCTATGAACTAAGGAAGAAATTTCCATACCCTTGTGAGAATTGGGGAGAGCCCGGGATAAGATAGTTAATTAGCTTTAAGATTAATTTTCTTCCAATTTCACGAGAAATAACCAGTTGTTATATTTCTCTCAGGTACCTTATTATTACCATGGCTCATCGCGTAGATTGGAATGGCATGCAACAAACTATTGTCGGCCTTACTCAAGCATTACAAACCATGGCGCAAGCTGGCGCAGGGGCAAGGGCTGACGATTTACATCATAATTTTCAGAGTTTAAACCCTCCGTGTTTCTATGGTTCTTCTAATTCGGATGAAGCAGAGAACTGGATTGACAAGATGAACCGTATATTTGACGTCATCCAATGCACCGATCAAGAGAAGGTGCGTCTTGCAACCTTCCAACTCAACAAAGATGCCCGTACATGGTGGAAGTCGGTTCCGGCACCTCCGGCCGATGCACCTCATACATGGGATGGCTTTCTCACTTTGTTCTGTGCCAAGTATTTCTGTGAGCATGTGAAAGAAAGAAAGGCTATGGAGTTCGCCTCTCTTCGACAAGGAATGATGACAGTGGCAGAATATGAACTACAATTCTTAAGGCTAGCACCTTATGCACCGCATCTAATCAGTACCGATCTATTAAAGGTAAATCGGTTTATGGACGGGTTACGTCCCGATTTTATTCAGCAGCTCGGGACCCAAAATATCTGTACCTATGCGGAGATGGTTCAGCGGGAATACTTATGTGAAAGGACCTTAGAAAAGGTCGAGAAATTGAAAGGAAAAGGAGAAGAGTCTAGCCAACGATCAGATCGGCGTTACAAGAAAGAGAAATTCAGCATCACGGAGCCTCATAAGAGCCGTGATAGTAAGAAGAGATCCAGGAGTGAGAACGGTGGAAGTTCCTAGAAGAACAAGAAGATTAAGGAGGAGGAGCAAGTCGCCACAGCTTGCACTTTTTGCGAAAAGTTCGGCCATTCGGCTGAAGAGTGTTGGAAGCGCCTCGGCGCTTGTTTATGCTATGGAAGCAGGGAGCATCGCATGCCGGATTGCCCCCTTATGAAGGACCAGTCATCTGGTGGTGGACGTAGGAGGCAAGCTCGCCTCAATGTTGTTCTAGAAGAAGAGGAAGCGCCCAGGGATGGTGGGCTTATGGAAGGTACTCTTCAAATTTATCCACATCCTACATTTGTGCTATTTGATACCGGTACCTCTTATTCTTTTATCTCCACTACTTTTGCAAAAACATTACCAATTGCATCAATTCCCTTACCTTCAAATCTCACTATTATCACACCCTTAGGTTCTGGAACAAAGCTTACCGACTATTATCCTGATAGCGAAGTGATAGTAGAAGGTCATAATCTCCCCGCAAACTTAGTATGCCTTGACATGAAAGGTTATGATGCCATTGTAGGGGTAGATTGTCGTGTAGATCATGATGCTTATATCTACAGAAACAAGATTATATCCTTCCGAAAACCCGGTCTTCCAAGATTCTCTTTTCTTGGCATCAAATACAAGAAACACCCCACTATCATATCCTAAATTCACGCTTGCAAACTTATCTCGTAAGGATGTAAAGCTTTTCTTGCTTCTGTCATTATTACGGAGTCTAAGGAAATCATCATAGCAGACATCCCTATTGTAAATGAGTTCCCAGATGTATTCCCATCTGAATTACCCAGTTTACCACCTGAGAGGGAAGTGAACTTTACTATTGAAATCATTCCAGGAGCAGCACCTGTTTCTATAGCCCCTTACAGGATGTCCCCCACAGAACTCAAGGAACTAAAGAAGCAGTTGCAGGAACTACTGGATAAGAGTTTCATCAGACCTAGCACATCCCCTTGGGATGCGCCGGTTCTATTTATCAAGAAGAAGGATGGTTCTCTCAGGCTATGCAAAGATTGCCGGTGACTGAATCAACTTATAATCAAAAATAAGTATTCGTTGCCGCGTATTGATGAGCTCTTCGATCAGCTTTCGGGAGCATAATATTTCTCCAAGATTGACCTCAGATCAGGTTGTCATCAGCTTAGAATTAAAGAAGAAGACATTTATAAATCGGCTTTTCGAAGTCGTTATGGCCACTATGAATTTGTGGTAATGCCGTTCGGGTTAACTAATGTCCCAGCAGCATTTATGCAACTTATGAACAATATTTTCTAACCATATCTGGACCAGTTCATCGTCGTCTTCATTGATGACATCTTGATATACTCCAAGATAAAAGAGGAACATGAAGAACATCTGAGGATAGCTTTGCAGACACTTAGAGAACATAAACTTTATGCCAAGCTTAACAAGTGTGAATTCTGGCTCAAGGAAGTTTCATTCCTAGGCCACATTATTTCAAAGGAAGGTATCGATGTGGATCCTTCTAAAGTTGAAGCTGTCAGAAATTGGTGCCAGCCAATGACTGTATCAGAAGTAAGAAGCTTTCTGGGTCTAGCTGGTTATTATAGGAGGTTCATTAAGGACTTCTCAAAGATTGCAGTTCCTTTAACAAGACTCACAAGAAAAGAAAATCCCTTTGTTTGGTCCAAGGAAAGTGAAGAGAGTTTTCAAACTCTTAAGAATCATCTTTGTAGTGCCCCAGAATTTTTATAAATTATTTATGACATAATTAAGAATTTTTTGAAATTATTAAGGGTCCAAATGAATTAATTAATGAATATTGAGTTAAATAAATCATTATTAAGCCCCAAATATGATAAACATTTAATCCAGCCTTAATAAATAAAGCCCAATAGATTCAAAGACCAAGCCCATTAAATTTGGCCCATATTCTAGAAGGTTATTTAGCATATTCACGAATTTTAAGGATAAATACTATTTTTGTAGATAATTATATATATATAATGAATAAAAGAGTTTTATTAAATTGAAACTCTATACACGTTGGATGTAACGGTCTATCGGGTGACCGCTACAATGGTGTAACGCATCTAGACACGACCGTTACACCCTGCTGATTCCGTAAGTTAAAGAACTTGCAAAAAGATTGGAACTTTGAGATCCTATCTACAAGAGACCTAATTAGAAGGATGTGTAAGGTTACTAGGGACTCTTAGGGATCAGATTTTGGCGAACTAAGGACTCTAGAATCGATCTAATCCTCAAACCCTAGCCAAGTCCCTATAAATAGAACTCAGTTCTGAACTGAGCGACCCTTACTTTTGGCTCGCGAAGAAACAAGATAAGGAGATAGAATCTCGGGTAAGTTCTTTAGGATATTTTGTTCCTAATACTTTAGACTAACTACCCTCAAAATTTTATGTTAGGATATCAAGTAACCAAGGAGATAAAGGCTTCTAAAGTTGTTGGTTTCATCACGCCAACCCAGGAAATTGTGCAACGGGGTGCTGAAGACTAGGAAATTAGAGAAGCTAAACGAGGTAATTAGAGTTAGACGCTTTAGAAATTTTTGTTCCCAATAGTTTCATCTTCCTAACCTCCAAATTTCACGTCCTTAGGTCAAGAGGTTGAGGAGTTAGAGCGACGTGAAGTTGCTGAAAAATTACAGGAAGAGAAGAACTAGGACGATCCTTGAAGAGTCAAATTAGAAGTTTAAAGCCCAGTTAAGAGGTAGGTCATCTCATGAACGGTAAAAATAACATGTTAGGGATAAAAGCCCTCTGATTTTACTTGATTATTTGCATTATAGATCATGAATTTCATGCTTAAGTAGGGACATGCATACATGCATATCTTTAGCCTTAATAGAAAATAAAAAGGTACTATCTTGTTAGTTCATTACTGCTTATGCATCTAGATAGTCTTTTTCCTCATTTTGACATGATTAGAGTAGTTAGTATGCCATGATTTAATCATAGATTTCTATAGTTTCTATTTTCTGTCAGCAGAGGACCTAACGGTCTATCGTAAGACCGCCAGGGACGTGTAATGAACCTACCTTGATCCGTCACACCCTCTATAAACGACTGAAGGGTTCTGGGAAACCTGACGGACCTAATCTAGCCTTTATCTTCATGTGACGTGCCCAGACTAGTCCGTTACACAACACTGCGTTCTATCAACTTAGGACAGAATCAAGATCGGTCTAATTGGTATATATATGTATGACTAGTTATCTAAGTTTTGACCTTATTTCATGACTTTGAGTTTATTGAACGATTTATGATAGAAAATTGCATGTTTTAAGTATTTAGAGTTATTTTCCAGTATATGTTAATTTCATGCCAAAGCACTATAGTTTGCATTAACTCCGTGATTTCAAATGATGTATTGATAAAGTTTTGTCATGGTTTCACATCGCTTCACATTCTTTCCTATCTATAGAGTTATTTTCTTTAAGTATATAACATATATCCCGGTATATGTACATTAGTTACACACTTTACACTATAGGAACATATTCTTGAACATGATGACCTCTCTATTGGATATTCCTTCCAATAGACTAGGAAATATTGTTTCAAGGCCTCCATAATTCTCTGCGAGGCTGGGATTCCCACTAGGACGCCGAGTTGGTTGTACCATGAAAGCCCAATCATTAGAAAACACTATCGATGGTTTCTAGTTTTCGGGTATGTAACGGATCAATGTTGGACTGTCAGCTTCTGTAACGGCCCAATAAATGACCGTCACATGTACTGAGTCCATCTTTATTGCTTCCGAAGTCAGATCATTCTAATGGCCCAATACTGGAGCGTCACGTGAATCTAACGGCCCAGTATTAGACCGTCACCGTTCTTGAGTACATTAACCCGAGGTTTGACCAAAGGGTTGATATTCTAAAGTTCCTAGATGGATTATTGATGGTCTAGGACTTGTCATATTGTCCAAAAAAACTTAATTTAAATTATGAAAGTTAAGGAATGTACTGTTATGTGGTCGAATTATTTCCATAAGCATAACCTTGTCTTAAATCATTCTTGATCTCTCATATTCTTAATTGAAGCATTTGTTCTTTGATAATTGTTGTCATGAGCTTATTGATTGAATTTGTTATATTACTAGTCACTCTTTATTGTTACACTCATGGAAGTAGCTTGATTTATACGTGAAGATGCAGTTCGGGCGCTGATTGTGTCCAAGGGCTCTATGCTAGTCCCCTCGGCTGATTGTCGAAAACATACTATTATAAATCATGGGGTATGATGCTACTGGCGTCGCATTGCGCTAGGAGTACTTTCTTTATAAATAAGTGAAATCTATGAGCACTCGTGAAAATCTAGTGAATTGTTACACGATTGAAGTCCTAGTACGTAACCTTTATGGTTATGAAAGTGAAAAGTGAAAGTGTATTCACGTTACATTCTTGTTCATGAAAGGCCATATCATGTTCTTGTTACATTCTTGCAAGTTCATACTTGTTCTCATTCTATATTAACGATCATCTTTGTTACTTTGATTATTCTCATGATTGATCGCATTCGCATGATTTTATCTAAATTCTTTAGAGCTAAAATGCTAATTACTTAAACATTGCTAATCATGTTGATGCGAAGATACCTACTGGGCAAGTGTGCTCATTACCTATTTCCAATCTTTTCAGGACATTGAAGTGATACGAATTCGAATTTGGGTTATACAAGTAGCGGGTCCGAGAGCGAATGAAAGTCATATCAAATTGAGAGTGAAGACTTAGGAAGTCTACAATGTTTAGATCGAGTCTTTGTAATTTCTTATTTCTTGAGTCTACTGGAATGGAAAAAGTATGAAAAGGTTATTGTACTTGAATACTCGATTATTAATGAAATAAAATTGGAGTTTGATTAATTATTATGCGATTGCATTCTTATGTGTGATTACCTTACGCTCTGATCGTTCTTGCTTGCAAAAGGCTTACTATACCTGCTGTTCACGTTCGTCGAGTGAGTCTTCCACTGTAAAAAAGGGCTCGGGACGTGACAGTTAAGTTGGTATCAGAGCCTAAGTCTCAGGACTTAGGGAGGAGAATCATGTCATAGGATAAGTCCAAGGTTTAAGTACCCCTACCTATGAACTAAGGAAGAAATTTTCATACCCATGTGGTGATTGGGTAGAGCCCGGGATGAAATAGTTATATAGAAATTATCTTAGGATAAATCTTCCCGACTCTAAATAACTAAAATATCCATGCTCTCAGGTACCTTGATTCTCAATGGCTCATCGTGTGAACTGGGACGAGATGCAGCAAACTGTTACAAGACTTACCCTAGCCCTACAAATAGTGGCCCAAGCTGGTGGAAGGGCTGGCGCGGGTAACTTGCACGGTAATTTCTGAAGTTTAAATCCCCCACGATTCTCTGGATCTTCTAACCCAAATGAAGCAGAAAATTGGATCGACGAGATGAATCGAATATTCGATGTCATGCAATGCACCGACTAGGAGAAAGTTCGACTTGCCACGTTCCAACTCAACAAGGATGCTCGTACATGGTGGAAATCCATTCCGACGCCACCTGCAGATGCACCTCATACATGGGAGGGTTTTCTTACACTTTTTTGAGCCATGTACTTCTCCGAGCATGTAAAGGAGAGGAAGGCTATGGAATTTGCCTCCTTAAAACAGGGCACGATGTCCGTGGCAGAGTATGAATTACAATTCTCTCGACTAGCACCGTATGCTCATCACTTGATAAGCACAGATTTATTGAAAGCCAACCGATTTATGGATGGTTTAAGATCCGGATTTATCCAACAACTTGGAACGCAGAATATCCGTACCTATACCGAGATGGTTCAAACAGTGCACCTATGTGAAAGAACCATGGAGAAGGTAGAAAGGCTCCGAGGAGAAAGGTCAAGCCGAAAACATGATAGGTAAAAAGAGAAAGAAGTGGATGAGAATGAAAACCATCACGTTAAGAGATCCCGTAATGGGAACGGTAACGGAAAAAGTAACGGAAAAAGAAATGGAAACGGAAAGAATAAAGTTAAAGAAGAAGAAAGAATGCAAGTCTTCCCGGCTTTCTCATTTTGTAAAAAATTTGGGCACTCGGCAGAAGAATGTTGGAAGCGTCTCGGCGCTTGCCTCAAGTGTGGAAGCCGGGAACATCGCTTGCCCTTGTGTCCTCTCATAAATGAACAATCTTCAAGGGATAACAACGGACGCGGGAAGCGATGTCGATTAAATGCCATCCTAGACAAGGAAGGTGAAATGATAAAAGGTACCCTCTTAACCCATTCACCTTACATTAATTTTTTTATACATTAAAGTATGTGCACTCTCCACAATCCATGTATTGAATTTGGGGACCAAATTCTTCTAAGTGGGGGAGGGTGTAGTGCCCCAGAATTTTTATAAATTATTTCTGATATAATTAAGAATTTTTTGAAATTATTAAGGGTCTAAATGAATTAATTAATGAATATTGGGTTAAATAAATCATTATTAAGGCCCAAATATGGTAAACAATTAATCCAGCCTTAATAAATAAAGCCCAATAGATTCAAAGACCAAGCCCATTAAATTTAGCCCATATTCTAGAAGGTTATTTAGCATATTCACGAATTTTAAGGATAAATACTATTTTTGTAGATAATTATATATATATAATGAATAAAAGAGTTTTATTAAATTGAAACTCTATACACGTTGGATGTAACGGTCTATCGGGCGACCGCTACAATGGTGTAACGCATCTAGACACGACCGTTACACCCTGCTGATTCCGTAAGTTAAAGAACTTGCAAAAAGATTGAAACTTTGAGATCCTATCTACAAGAGACCTAATTAGAAGGATGTGTAAGGTTACTAGGGACTCTTAGGGATCAGATTTTGGCGAACTAAGGACTCTAGAATCGATCTAATCCTCAAACCCTAGCCAAGTCCCTATAAATAGAACCCAGTTCTGAACTGAGCGACCCTTACTTTTGGCTCGCGAAGAAACAAGATAAGGAGATAGAATCTCGGGTAAGTTCTTTAGGATATTTTGTTCCTAATACTTTAGCCTAACTACCCTCAAATTTTCATGTTAGGAGATCAAGTAACCAAGGAGACAAAGGCTTCTAAAGTTGTTGGTTTCATCACGCCAACCCAAGAAATTGTGCAACGGGGTGCTGAAGACCAAGAAATTAGAGAAGCTAAACGAGGTAATTAGAGTTAGATGCTTTAGAACTTTTTGTTCCCAATAGTTTCATCTTCCTAACCTCCAAATTTCACGTCCTTAGGTCAAGAGGTTGAGGAGTTAGAGCGACGTGAAGTTGCTGAAAAATCACAGGAAGAGAAGAACTAGGACGATCCTTGAAGAGTCAAATTAGAAGTTTAAAGCCCAGTTAAGAGGTAGGTCATCTCATGAACGGTAAAAACAACATGTTAGGGATAAAAGCCCTCTGATTTTGCTTGATTATTTGCATTATAGATCATGAATTTCATGCTTAAGTAGGGACATGCATACATACATATCTTTAGCCTTAATAGAAAATAAAAAGGTACTATCTTGTTAGTTCATTACTGCCTATGCATCTAGATAGTCTTTTTCCTCATTTTGACATGATTAGAGTAGTTAGTATGCCATGATTTAATCATAGATGTCTATAATTTCTATTTTCTGTCAGCAGAGGACCTAACGGTCTATCGTAAGACCGCCAGGGACGTGTAACGGACCTACCTTGATCCGTCACACCCTCTATAAATGACTGAAGGGTTCTGGGAAACCTGACAGACCTAATCTAGCCTTTATCTTCATGTGACGTGCCCAGACTAGTCCGTTACACAACACTGCGTTCTGTCAACTTAGGACAGAATCAAGATCGGTCTAATTGGTATATATATGTATGACTAGTTATCTAAGTTTTGACCTTATTTCATAACTTTGAGTTTATTGAACGATTTATGATAGGAAATTGCATGTTTTAAGTATTTAGAGTTATTTTTCAGTATATGTTAATTTCATGCCAAAGCACTATAGTTTCTATTATGTAGCAACCCTAATAAATGAATAATTGAAATGAATTAAAACATATATATTACAGAAGTAATATATAAAAGGAATAGGGTTAATTGGATGAAATAAAACAAAATTAAAAATAACGCCTCTTATTAAGGCGTTAATTTATAAAGAAACGCCTCCATCCATGGCGTTACTAAAGAAAGGACGCCCACACATGCGGTCGTCAGTTCTCATGCGACTAAATAAGTAAGTAAAAGAAACGCCTCTATCTTGGGCGTGTTTTAAAACACGAAACGCCCTTTTTCAAGGCGCTTTTTAAGAAACGCCCTAAAGTAAGGCGTCAATTAACGAATACACGCCCTGACCTAAGGCGTTAATTCAGTTCGTGAACCGTTCGAACCCAGAGCTTATCCAAGGAAAGATTAACCTAATCTAGTAAGTGTCTATTAGAGTAAGGACTCTATTAAGGATATAGTACCCTCAATCAAACACTACTCTTGTTAGGACTTCAAAATCCTATAAATAACATGTTCGATCGAACCCTAAAACCCATTTGATCGAACGTCTGCTGCTAGGTACGTGAAGAACAAACTATTCCTTTGATCTCTGCTTTGCCTACACGAAGAACTAATGATTCTTCACTCTCTTTTCTTCTTACAGGTTGAGGAAGCCTAGACATCGTGAAGAACAAGGGTAAGTTCTTCTAAACTTCCATCTTCAGCCAAGCTTATGAAGAAATTTCTAATATCTCTTCATATTCCTCTGTAGGAAAACTCTAGAGATCGACCAAAGAACAAAGGTTCTCTGCCTACTGCTGATTCAGTTATCCTTATCAACGTCTTCACGTGTCTGTCACCTTCAAATCCATTGTTAAGGTAGGTTTTCTCAAGTTACTGTAGCCCAAATGAAATTAATGCAAGATATATATATATATATAAGCATGTCATGCATATGATTATTATAGTTTTCATGCGTTTTCTGAAATATTTTGAAAGAAACGCCCTTGATTAGGGCGCTAATTTAAAAGAAACGACCATGCTAGTGGTCGTCAATTTAATATTTGACGCCCTCTACGCAGGCGTTAATTTCATAAGAATCGCATGTGATTAATAATTGATCCTGTTTAAAAATTTCAATACATATGAAATATTGATTTTTAATATCTTGCATGACTCTGTGAATTCCTGTTAAATTTTACTGCCATGACATGTCTCCTGTCTCTCGAAATATTATTTATTAAAATATCGTAAATCCCTTGAAATTCACGACTTGGACAAAGTCGTTTTCCATATTCTAACGCCCCAGTACAAGGCGTGAATCTGAAAAGTAACGCCCCTTCCTAGGGCGTGTATCTGTTAAAATCCTGAAATTCACATATTCTGTAAAATGGAATTAGAAAGTAACGCCCCTTCCAAGGGCGTGTTTTTGATAAATTTCTGAGAATAATTATATCCTGTCGAATATGTAAATGATGAGACGCCTGCCTCTGCAGTCGTCAACTTTTAAGAAACGCCCCCAGGAAAGGCGTGTTTTTGATAAATTAATGAAATAATGGAAATTCTGCAAATTGGCAATATATGTAAACGCCCTTCTGTTAGGCGTTAATTACTTGAGACACGACTTGACCTAAGTCGTTATTTTACTGTAAACTGATTTTATCCTGATTCTATTACCGATGGTTTCTTATTATACATATATATAGATATCGGCACTATTCTCCACTCCGTGAGTATAGTCCCACGTTTCATGTTGATTTATCGATCACACTCAACTCTCATTGACATACAAGCTCTCCATTGGACATTCCGTTCCTTTGGACTAGCAAGTTAGTCATAGAGACCTCCGTAAGACTCCTCGTAGCCTTGGATTCCCTCAAGGCCGACTGAGCTGGTTGTACCCTAAAAACCCATTACACAGTTTTTGCCATGTCAATCTAAAGAAAACATGGTATACCGGCCCTTATGATTATACAAAGAGTATATCATAAGAAATTCTTAATGGGATGATGATATCATGCCATATCATGTCGTTCTTGTAAACCTCAATTCTATGATAAGAATGAGGGTATCTTACCTTGATATACTGTTCATGTGGACCTCAATTCTATATAAAGAATGTCCATATTGATTTGTCATGGTACCTAAGTTAAGGGAACCATATTCTACCTAGTTTTATCGATATCGTGATTATACCGTTATGATCGCCATTCTATGTCCTTTGTCATATTTTGGACTCTATTCTATCAAAGTTGTCATACGTGTCTACAAGCTTGATTATTGAAATTCTATATTGGCTATATAAACAAGAGTGGATGTCAAAACACATGATAAATGCCTGCGCATATAGGGCCCGATCTGGTCCTGGGAGGAGCACCCGAAAGTACTTGTGCCCATGGGAGTTAAAATGATAAGGTATCTGGCATTATACCGAGTACTTGACTTGCTTGATTGGACATTCCACACACATCTTGTACTTGAATCGTACTTGACTTTGCATGAAATGTGTGGCCCGAAAAAGGGTAATTTACTTGCTTGATACATGATAGCCAAAGTTCTTGACATGACTCGATAATGGTACTTGCTTGAATATCTTGAATAACTTGTATCTTGTTCATGAAAGTTCATCTTATTTCTTTGATATTACGTTCTCTCTATCTTGTCGTTTCATGCGAGCATGCATAGCTTTATTGCATTCATGAAAATGTAATTACTTAAAACCCCTCGCTAGTACTTGAGATATAATTTCCTACTGAGCGTTCGCTCATTCCGTTTGTCCCTTTGTACTTTTCAGGTAAGTCCGACGACGATGGAAGTCAATCGGATGGGAATGGTCAAGAGTGAAAGTGATAGAGCTTCTACAAGTGTCGTCTAGTCTTTTCCATAGTTTCTTGAGTCAACTATGTATTCTTTTCCTTTTTATTTAACAAAGTATTGGATTTGTAATAGTCTATCCATTATGAAATAAAGGATTGGGTTATCTTGCTATTTTGCGCATCTCTGTCTTTGTGTCGAATACACGACCACTCTGATTGACATGATTGATATAGACACGTCGCGCATCTCCGGGTATCTTCCGCGCTCGGGGCGTGACAGTCTTTGTGGTATCAGAGCCTAAGGTATTCAATTCCTAGGAAACCCAAGTCCAAGGATAGGTTTCAAAACCTTTAACCAAGTGAGAGTGGGTAGAACCAAGGGTTAAATGATCAATGAGACCTTTATAAGATCATAGTGATATAATACTAACATAGCTATTGTAATTGTAGGATAATGGCTGCCGAACGTGCTCAATGGCGCAACATGCAGCGTACCCTTCAAGGGATGACCCAAGTGCTACAACAGGTAGCACAAGGTGGTGCTCCACGAGCTGGAAGCTTACACCAAGCATTCAAGAATATGAATCCCCCGAAGTTCATGGGATCGACCGATCCAGACGATGCCGAACATTGGGTTCGGGAGATTGAACGTATATTCCGTGTTATGCAATGCACGGATCAGGACAAAGTCTTATTAGCTACTTTCCAGTTAGAAAAGGATGCTAGATGTTGGTGGGAGTCGATTGAAGCTACAATTGACCCAACTCAAGTTACATGGGGAGAATTCGTTGAATATTTCAACGCCAAATATTTCTCTGATAGGGTCCAGGAAAAGAAGGCCGCCGAATTTGCCGCATTAAAGCAAAGATCTTTATCGGTGGCTGATTATGAAGCACAGTTCTCTAGACTGTCTAGATATGCTAAGCATTTAATTGGCACGGAAAAGATGAAAGCCCGTAGATTTCTTAATGGGCTTAGGCCCCACTACATTACTCAACTGGAGCCTATGGATATTCAAGTCTATACTGAAATAGTGCGCCGAGCTCAGTTGCTTGAAGATGCCACGGAACTATCTGATAGGATCCGTGGGAAAGACACAAAGGAGCAAGTCACAAGTTCGGGTTCTTTTAAACCCAACTTTAAGAAGAGGCCCAATAATGGAGGTTCTTCCTCTCAAGATCAGAAGTTCAAGAAATCCAAGCCTTTCTCTATCACCACTACCCCTTCAAACGTAGTATGCAAGCATTGTGACAAGGCTGGTCACAAAACAGAAGAATGCTGGAGGAAACTAGGAGCATGTCTCCGTTGTGGGAGTCGTGAACATCGGATTCCCGATTGTCCATTAATGAATGACCAAGACGGTGAGGGTAAACGCCCAGTGACAAGGAACGCGCGTCTTCATGCAATCGAAGAGACCGAACCAGAAGAAGAAGGCGGATTGGTGGAAGGTACATTAAAAATTTGTTCCAAATATGCACATGTCTTATTTGATACGGGTGCATCGCATTCCATTATTTCCAAGAAGTTTGCTGACCCATTACCTCTAGAACCAGAATGGATGAAGTTAATATTGTCTACTCCTCTCGGAAACGAGACGGATATCACACATCATTACCAAAACTGTGAGGTATTGGTTCGAGGAAAGAATTTTCCTATTGATCTTATCTGCTTAGATCTAAAAGAGTATGATGTTATACTAGGAGCATATTGGTTATCCAAATACCAGGCAACGGTTGATTGCCGTGATAGCAAGATTGTTTTCAAGGAATTTCCGGAACTGACTTATATTAGTCCTAAGAGTGGAAGCAAATCCCCTCTTATTTCGGCTCTTCGAGCAAGCAAGCTCGTCAAGAAAGGATGTGTATCCTTCCTTGCTTTTGTCACTATTAAAGAAGCTAAAGAAACCAAGATAGAGGACATTCAGGTAGTGCGAGAATTTCCAGACGTATTTCCGGAAGATTTGCCGGGATTACCCCCGCAAAGAGATGTGGCCTTTACCATCGACTTAGTCCCTGGTGCTGGTCCGGTTTCAAAGGCACCATATAGAATGTCCCCTGCTGAACTCAAGGAGTTGAAGGAGCAGTTGATGGAACTAATCCGAAAAGGGTTTATTAGACCAAGTACTTCCCCGTGGGGAGCACCAGTCTTATTTGTAAAAAAGAAGGATGGATCCATGAGATTGTGTATCGACTATCGACAGTTGAATCATCTTACTATCAAGAACAAGTATCCACTGCCGAGAATCGATGAATTATTTGATCAGATTTCAGGATCCAAATATTTCTCCAAGATTGATCTCAGGTCGGGATATCATCAATTAAGGATCAAGGATGATGACATTCACAAGACCGCATTCAGAAGCAGGTATGGCCATTACGAATTTGTTGTTATGCCTTTTGGACTAACAAATGCCCCTGCTGCCTTTATGCAGTTAATGAATAGCATATTCAGGCCTTACTTGGATCAATTTGTAGTAGTCTTCATTGATGATATATTGATATATTCCAAGACTAAGGAAGAACATGAAGAACATTTGAGGATTGCATTGCAAGTCTTGAGGACAAATCAATTATATGCTAAACTCAGCAAATGCGAGTTCTGGCTTGAAGAAGTGGCTTTTCTCGGACATGTCATATCCAAGGACGATTTATCTGTAGATCCGTCAAAGGTTGAAGCTGTAAGAAACTGGGAAAGACCCACTAATGCAAGCGAGATCAGAAGTTTCTTAGGTCTTGCAGGCTATTATCGGCGATTCATCAAAGATTTCTCTAAGATCGCCGTACCACTTACAAGATTAACTCGTAAGGAGATCCGATATGAATGGAGTGAGGAATGTGAAAGAAATTTCCAAACTCTCAAGGATCATCTCACTACAGCTCCAGTCTTAGCTCTACCGATAGAAGGAGAGAAATTCGAGGTCTACACTGATGCTTCTAGCATTGGCCTCGGATGTGTCCTAATGCAACAAGGAAAGGTCATAGCATACTCTTCACGTCAGCTGAAGAAGCATGAGGAAAATTACCCCGTCCATGACTTAGAACTGGCCGCGGTAGTATTTGCCTTAAAGATATGGAGACACTATCTCTATGGAGTACAGTTCACTGTATACTCCGATCACAAAAGTCTCAAATATCTATTTTCACAAAAGGAACTAAACATGAGACAAAGACGCTGGCTAGAATATCTCAAGGACTTCGACGTCAATATACAATACCATCCCGGAAAGGGTAATTATGTTGCTGATGCCCTTAGTCGAAAGCCGAGAGCAATGATAGCAAATTGTATGATGCAAGAATGGAGGTTACTTGAACAATTCTCCGAGCTCAATATAAGCTTGGACATGGAATCCAAATTTGTCACACTATCTCATGTAAGCATACAGTCAGATTTGTTATCTGAGATACAAACACTTCAGGATGATGATCCTATGTTAGTAGAAATCAAGGGCAGATTAGAAGGACAATCTGATTTTCAACTAACTTCTGATGGAAGATTATCGTTCAAAGATAGAACTTGTATACCTGATTGTCCGGAATTAAAGAAGAAGATCTTAGATGAAGCTCACCGATCAAGGTACACTATTCATCCAGGATCAACCAAAATGTACCAAGATGTAAAGAGGAACTTTTGGTGGCCTAATATGAAAAGAGAAATAGCAGACTATGTATCACGCTGTCTCACGTGCCAACAGGTCAAGGCGGAACACCAAAAGCCTGCGGGAAAACTACATCCTCTAGATATTCCTAAGTGGAAATGGGAGGATATTGGTATGGACTTCATCATGGGTTTGTCTAAATCTAAAGGAGGACATGATGGAATCTGGGTTATCATTGACCGATTGACTAAATCGGCACATTTCTTGCCAATCAAAAGCCGATGGTCAATTGATGTGCTAGCTGCACTATACATCAAAGAAATCGTCAGGATACATGGAATTCCTGTCTCAATCGTGTCTGATAGAGATCCCCGTTTTACTTCTCATTTTTGGAAGGGATTACAACATTCATTGGGGACAAGGCTCAACTTTAGTACTGCTTTTCACCCACAAACGGATGGTCAGACCGAGCGAACTAATCAAGTTGTTGAAGATATGCTGAGAGCATGCATTATTGACTTTGGAGGAAGCTGGCATGACCACTTACCTTTAGTTGAATTTGCATATAATAATAGCTACCAAGCTAGTATCCAAATGGCACCTTTCGAAGCCTTATACGGAAGGAGTTGCCGATCTCCCATATGTTGGAACGAAGTTGGAGAGAAACAACTATTAGGTCCAGACATGGTAAGGGATACAACTGAGAAGATACAGGTAATCAGGGAAAGATTACAAGTTGCTCAGACCAGACAAAAGACTTATGCAGATACAAGAAGAAGAGATCTTGAATTCCAAATCGGAGATCATGTATTTCTTAAAATATCCCCTGGACGTGGCATACGAAGATTTGGTGTTAAGGGCAAGCTTACGCCAAGATTCATCGGACCATTTGAGGTACTCGAAAGAGTTGGCGAGGTTGCTTATCGCATCGCGTTGCCTCCTCAGTTGTCCGAGGTACACAATGTATTTCACATATCTATGTTGAAGAAGTATGTGCACGATCCGTCACATATTATTGAGCATGGAGATCTGGTGATCCAGAAAGATCTCACATATGAACAAAGGCCCTTGAAGATATTAGATCGAGAAATACGAGCTCTAAGGAATAAGGTTATTCCCATGCTCAAGGTGCAATGGAATAAGAATCCTGAACGCGAAGCGACATGGGAGACCGAGGAATCTATGAAGAAACGATTTCCCGAGTTATTCTAAGAGGTATATGTCCTACACTCTCCACGTGTATAAATATATATATATTGAATTTGGGGACCAAATTCTTTTTAAGTGGGGGAGGGTGTAGCAACCCTAATAAATGAATAATTGAAATGAATTAAAACATATATATTACAGAAGTAATATATAAAAGGAATAGGGTTAATTGGATGAAATAAAACAAAATTAAAAATAACGCCTCTTATTAAGGCGTTAATTTATAAAGAAACGCCTCCATCCATGGCGTTACTAAAGAAAGGACGCCCACACATGCGGTCGTCAGTTCTCATGCGACTAAATAAGTAAGTAAAAGAAACGCCTCTATCTTGGGCGTGTTTTAAAACACGAAACGCCCTTTTTCAAGGCGCTTTTTAAGAAACGTCCTAAAGTAAGGCGTCAATTAACGAATACACGCCCTGACCTAAGGCGTTAATTCAGTTCGTGAACCGTTCGAACCCAGAGCTTATCCAAGGAAAGATTAACCTAATCTAGTAAGTGTCTATTAGAGTAAGGACTCTATTAAGGATATATTACCCTCAATCAAACACTACTCTTGTTAGGACTTCAAAATCCTATAAATAACATGTTCGATCGAACCCTAAAACCCATTTGATCGAACGTCTGCTGCTAGGTACGTGAAGAACAAACTATTCCTTTGATCTCTGCTTTGCCTACACGAAGAACTAATGATTCTTCACTCTCTTTTCTTCTTACAGGTTGAGGAAGCCTAGACATCGTGAAGAACAAGGGTAAGTTCTTCTAAACTTCCATCTTCAGCCAAGCTTATGAAGAAATTTCTAATATCTCTTCATATTCCTCTGTAGGAAAACTCTAGAGATCGACCAAAGAACAAAGGTTCTCTGCCTACTGCTGATTCAGTTATCCTTATCAACGTCTTCACGTGTCTGTCACCTTCAAATCCATTGTTAAGGTAGGTTTTCTCAAGTTACTGTAGCCCAAATGAAATTAATGCAAGATATATATATATATAAGCATGTCATGCATATGATTATTATAGTTTTCATGCGTTTTCTGAAATATTTTGAAAGAAACGCCCTTGATTAGGGCGCTAATTTAAAAGAAACGACCATGCTAGTGGTCGTCAATTTAATATTTGACGCCCTCTACGCAGGCGTTAATTTCATAAGAATCGCATGTGATTAATAATTGATCCTGTTTAAAAATTTCAATACATATGAAATATTGATTTTTAATATCTTGCATGACTCTGTGAATTCCTGTTAAATTTTACTGCCATGACATGTCTCCTGTCTCTCGAAATATTATTTATTAAAATATCGTAAATCCCTTGAAATTCACGACTTGGACAAAGTCGTTTTCCATATTCTAACGCCCCAGTACAAGGCGTGAATCTGAAAAGTAACGCCCCTTCCTAGGGCGTGTATCTGTTAAAATCCTGAAATTCACATATTCTGTAAAATGGAATTAGAAAGTAACGCCCCTTCCAAGGGCGTGTTTTTGATAAATTTCTGAGAATAATTATATCCTGTCGAATATGTAAATGATGAGACGCCTGCCTCTGCAGTCGTCAACTTTTAAGAAACGCCCCCAGGAAAGGCGTGTTTTTGATAAATTAATGAAATAATGGAAATTCTGCAAATTGGCAATATATGTAAACGCCCTTCTGTTAGGCGTTAATTACTTGAGGCACGACTTGACCTAAGTCGTTATTTTACTGTAAACTGATTTTATCCTGATTCTATTACCGATGGTTTCTTATTATACATATATATAGATATCGGCACTATTCTCCACTCCGTGAGTATAGTCCCACGTT
The DNA here is from genome assembly GCA_022559845.1 of Amorphophallus konjac. NCBI lineage: Eukaryota > Viridiplantae > Streptophyta > Magnoliopsida > Alismatales > Araceae > Amorphophallus > Amorphophallus konjac. The sequence goes on along the minus strand of CM040128.1, from coordinate 71,265,716 downwards.
TCATGTTGATTTATCGATCACACTCAACTCTCATTGACATACAAGCTCTCCATTGGACATTCCGTTCCTTTGGACTAGCAAGTTAGTCATAGAGACCTCCGTAAGACTCCTCGTAGCCTTGGATTCCCTCAAGGCCGACTGAGCTGGTTGTACCCTAAAAACCCATTACACAGTTTTTGCCATGTCAATCTAAAGAAAACATGGTATACCGGCCCTTATGATTATACAAAGAGTATATCATAAGAAATTCTTAATGGGATGATGATATCATGCCATATCATGTCGTTCTTGTAAACCTCAATTCTATGATAAGAATGAGGGTATCTTACCTTGATATACTGTTCATGTGGACCTCAATTCTATATAAAGAATGTCCATATTGATTTGTCATGGTACCTAAGTTAAGGGAACCATATTCTACCTAGTTTTATCGATATCGTGATTATACCGTTATGATCGCCATTCTATGTCCTTTGTCATATTTTGGACTCTATTCTATCAAAGTTGTCATACGTGTCTACAAGCTTGATTATTGAAATTCTATATTGGCTATATAAACAAGAGTGGATGTCAAAACACATGATAAATGCCTGCGCATATAGGGCCCGATCTGGTCCTGGGAGGAGCACCCGAAAGTACTTGTGCCCATGGGAGTTAAAATGATAAGGTATCTGGCATTATACCGAGTACTTGACTTGCTTGATTGGACATTCCACACACATCTTGTACTTGAATCGTACTTGACTTTGCATGAAATGTGTGGCCCGAAAAAGGGTAATTTACTTGCTTGATACATGATAGCCAAAGTTCTTGACATGACTCGATAATGGTACTTGCTTGAATATCTTAAATAACTTGTATCTTGTTCATGAAAGTTCATCTTATTTCTTTGATATTACGTTCTCTCTATCTTGTCGTTTCATGCGAGCATGCATAGCTTTATTGCATTCATGAAAATGTAATTACTTAAAACCCCTCGCTAGTACTTGAGATATAATTTCCTACTGAGCGTTCGCTCATTCCGTTTGTCCCTTTGTACTTTTCAGGTAAGTCCGACGACGATGGAAGTCAATCGGATGGGAATGGTCAAGAGTGAAAGTGATAGAGCTTCTACAAGTGTCGTCTAGTCTTTTCCATAGTTTCTTGAGTCAACTATGTATTCTTTTCCTTTTTATTTAACAAAGTATTGGATTTGTAATAGTCTATCCATTATGAAATAAAGGATTGGGTTATCTTGCTATTTTGCGCATCTCTGTCTTTGTGTCGAATACACGACCACTCTGATTGACATGATTGATATAGACACGTCGCGCATCTCCGGGTATCTTCCGCGCTCGGGGCGTGACATATTAACTCCATGATTTCAAATGATGTATTGATAAAGTTTTGTCATGGTTTCACATCGCTTCACAATCTTTCCTATCCATAGAGTTATTTTCTTTAAGTACATGGCATATATACCGGTATATGTACATTAGTTACACACTTTGCACTATAGAAACATATTCTTGAACATGAGGACCTCTCTATTGGATATTCCTTCCAATAGACTAGGAAATCTTTTTTCAAGGCCTCCATAATTCTCTGCGAGGCTGGGATTCCCACTAGGATGCCGAGTTGGTTGTACCATGAAAGCCCAATCATTAGAAAACACTATCGATGGTTTCTAGTTTTCGGGTATGTAACGGATCAATGTTGGACCGTCAAGCTCCTGTAACATACTGAGTCCATATTTATTGCTTCCAAATTCAGATCATTGTAACGGCCCAATACTGGAGCGTCACGTGAATCTAACGGCCCAGTATTAGACCGTCACCGTTCTTGAGTACATTAACCCGAGGTTTGACCAAAGGGTTGATATTCTAAAGTTCCTAGATGGATTATTGATGGTCTAGGACTTGTTATATTGTCCATAGAAACTTAATTTAAATTATGAAAGTTAAGGAATGTATTGTTATGCTGTCGAATTATTTCCATAAGCATAACCTTGTCTTAAATCATTCTTGATCTCTCATATTCTTAATTGAAGCATTCGTTCTTTGATAATTGTTGTCATGAGCTTATTGATTGAATTTGTTATATTACTGGCCACGCTTTATTGTTACACTCATGGAAGTAGCTTGATTTATACGTGAAGATGCAGTTCGGGCGCTGATTGTGTCCAAGGGCTCTATGCTAGTCCCCTCGCCTGATTGCCGAAAACATACTATTATAAATCATGGGGTATGATGCTACTGGCGTCGCATTGCGCTAGGAGTACTTTCTTTATAAATAAGTGAAATCCATGAGCACTCGTGAAAATCTTGTGAATTGTTACACGATTGACGTTCTAGTGCGTAACCTTTATGGTTATGAAAGTGAAAAGTGAAAGTGTATTCTCATTACATTCTTGTTCATGAAAGGCCATATCATGTTCTTGTTACATTCTTGCTAGTTCATACTTGTTCTCATTCTATCTTAACGATCATCTTTGTTACTTTGATTATTCGCATGATTGATCGCATTCGCATGATTTTGCCTAAATTCTTTAGAGCTAAAATGTTAATTGCTTAAACATTGTTAATCATGTTGATGTGAAGATACCTACTGGGCAAGTGTGCTCATTACCTATTTCCAATCTTTTCAGGAGATTGAAGTGATACGAATTCGAATTCGGGTTATACAAGTAGCGGGTCCGAGAGCGAATGAAAGTCATATCAAATTGAGAGTGAAGACTTAGGAAGTCTACAATGTTTAGATCGAGTCTTTGTAATTTCTTATTTCGTGAGTCTACTGGAATGGAAAAAGTATGAAAAGGTTATTGTACTTGAATACTCGATTATTAATGAAATAAAATTAGAGTTTGATTAATTATTATGCGATTGCATTCTTATGTGTGATTGCCGTGCGCTCTGATCATTCTTGCTTGTAAGAGGCTTACTATGCCAGCTATTCACGTTCCTCGAGCGAGTCTTACGATGTAATAAAGGGCTCGGGACGTTATAGTTAAGTTGGTATCAGAGCCTAAGTCTCAGGACTTAGGGAGAAGAATCATGTCATAGGATAAGTCCAAGGTTTAAGGACCCCTACCTATGAACTAAGGAAGAAATTTTCATACCCATGTGAGGATTGGGTAGAGCCCGGGATGAAATAGTTATATAGAAATTATCTTAGGATAAATCTTCCCGACTCTAAATAACTAAAATATCCATGCTCTCAGGTACATTGATTCTTAATGGCTCATCGTGTGAACTGGGATGAGATGCAGCAAACTGTTACAAGACTTACCCTAGCCCTACAGATAGTGGCCCAAGCTGGTGGAAGGGCTGGCGCGGGTAACTTGCACGGCAATTTCTGAAGTTTAAATCCCCCACAATTCTCTGGATCTTCTAACCCAGATGAAGCAGAAAATTGGATCGACGAGATGAATCAAATATTTGATGTCATGCAATGCACCAACCAGGATAAAGTTCGACTTGTCACGTTCCAACTCAACAAGGATGCTCGTACATGGTGGAAATCCATTCCGACGCCACCTGCAGATGCACCTCATACATGGGAGGATTTTCTTACACTTTTTCGAGCCATGTACTTCTCCGAGCATGTAAAGGAGAGGAAGGCTATGGAATTTGCCTCCTTAAAATAGGGCACGATGTCCGTGGCAGAGTATGAATTACAATTCTCTCGACTAGCACCGTATGCTCCTCACTTGATAAGCACAGATTTATTGAAAGCAAACCGATTTATGGATGGTTTAAGACCCGAATTTATCCAACAACTTGGAACGCAGAATATCCGCCCCTATACCAAGATGGTTCAAAGAGTGCACCTATGTAAAAGAACCATGGAGAAGGTGGAAAGGCTCCGAGGAGAAAGGTCAAGCCAAAAACATGATAGGCAAAAAGAGAAAGAAGTGGATGAGGATGAAAACCATCACGTTAAGAGATCCCGTAATGGGAACGGTAACAGAAAAAGTAACAGAAAAAGAAATGGAAACGGAAAGAATAAAGTTAAAGAAGAAGAAAGAATGCAAGTCTTCCCGACTTTCTCATTTTGTAAAAAATTTGGGCACTCGGCAGAAGAATGTTGGAAGCGTCTCGGCGCTTGCCTCAAGGGTGGAAGCTGGGAACATCGCTTGCCCATGTGTCCTCTCATAAATAAACGATCTTCAAGGGATAACAACGGATGCAGGAAGCGAGGTCGATTAAATGCCATCCTAGACAAGGAAGGTGAAATGATAAAAGGTACCCTCTTAACCCATTCGCCTTACGTTAATTTTTTTATACATTAAAGTACGTACACTCTCCACAATCCATGTAATGAATTTGGGGAACAATTCTTCTAAGTGGGGGAGGGTGTAGTGCCCCAGAATTTTTATAAAATATTTCTGATATAATTAAGAATTTTCTAAAATTATTAAGGGTCTAAATGAATTAATTAATGAATATTGGGTTAAATAAATCATTATTAAGGCCCAAATATGGTAAACAATTAATCCAGCCTTAATAAATAAAGCCCAATAGATTCAAAGACCAAGCCCATTAAATTTGGCCCATATTCTAGAAGGTTATTTAGCCTATTCACGAAATTTAAGGATAAATACTATTTTTGTAGATAATTATATATATAATGAATAAAAGAGTTTTATTAAATTGAAACTCTATATACGTTGGATGTAATGGTCTATCGGGCGACCGCTACAATGGTGTAACGCATCTAGACACGACCGTTACACCCTGCTGATTCCGTAAGTTAAAGAACTTGTAAAAAGATTGAAACTTTGAGATCCTATCTGCAAGAGACCTAATTAGAAGGATGTGTAAGGTTACTAGGGACTCTTAGGGATCAGATTTTGACGAACTAAGGACTCTAGAATCGATCTAATCCTCAAACCCTAGCCAAGTCCCTATAAATAGAACCCAGTTCTGAACTGAGCGACCCTTACTTTTGGCTCGCGAAGAAACAAGATAAGGAGATAGAATCTTGGGTATGTTCTTTAGGATATTTTGTTCCTAATACTTTAGCCTAACTACCCTCAAAATTTTATATTAGGAGATCAAGTAACCAAGCAGATAAAGGCTTCTAAAGTTGTTGGTTTCATCATGCCAACCCAGGAAATTGTGCAACGGGGTGTTGAAGACCAAGAAATTAGACAAGCTAAACGATGTAATTAGAGTTAGATGCTTTAGAACATTTTGTTCCCAATAGTTTCATCTTCCTAACCTCCAAATTTCACGTCCTTAGGTCAAGAGGTTGAGGAGTTAGAGCGACGTGAAGTTGCTGAAAAATCACAGGAAGAGAAGAACTAGGACGATCCTTGAAGACTCAAATTAGAAGTTTAAAGCCCAGTTAAGAGGTAGGTCATCTCATGAACGGCAAAAACAATATGTTAGGGATAAAAGCCCTCTGATTTTGCTTGATTATTTGCATTATAGATCACGAATTTCATGTTTAAGTAGGGACATGATTACATGCATATCTTTAGCATTAATAGAAAATAAAAGGTACTATCTTGTTATTTCATTACTGCCTATGCATCTAGAAAGCCTTTTTCCTCATTTTGACATGATTAGAGTAGTTAGTATGCCATGATTTAATCATAGATGTCTATAATTTCTATTTTCTGTCAGCAGAGGACCTGACAGTCTATCGTAAGACCGTCAGGGACGTGTAACGGACCTACCTTGATCCGTCACACCCTCTGTAAACGACTGAAGGGTTCTGGGAAACCTGACGGACCTAATCTAGCTGTTATCTTCATGTGACGCGCCCAGACTATTCCGTTACACAACACTGTGTTCTGTCAACTTAGGACATAATCAAGATCGATCTAATTGGTATATATATATGACTAGTTATCTAAGTTTTGACCTTATTTCATGACTTTGAGTTTATTGAACGATTTGTGATAGGAAATTGCATCTTTAAAGTATTTAGAGTTATTTTCCAGTATATGTTAATTTCATCCCAAAGCACTATAGTTTGTATTAACTCCATGATTTCAAATGATGTATTGATAAAGTTTTGTCATGGTTTCACATCGCTTCACAATCTTTCCTATCTATAGAGTTATTTTCTTTAAGTACATGGCATATATCCCGGTATATGTCCATTAGTTACACACTTTGCACTATAGGAACATATTCTTGAACATGAGGATCTCTCTATTGGATATTCCTTCCAATAGACTTGGAAATCTTGTTTCAAGGCCTCCGTAATTATCTGCGAGGCTGGGATTCCCACTAGGACGCCGAGTTGGTTGTACCATGAAAGCTCAATCATTAGAAAAAACTATCGATGGTTTCTCATTTTCGAGTTAGTAACGGATCAATGTTGGACCGTCAGGCTCCTATAACGGCCCAATAAATGACCGTCACATGTACTGAGTCCATCTTTATTGCTTCCGGATTCAGATCATTGTAACGGCCCAATACTGGAGCGCCACGTCAATGTAACGGCCCAGTATTAGACCGTCACTGTTCTTGAGTACATTAACCTAAGGTTTGACCAAAGGGTTGATATTCTAAAGTTCCTACATGGATTATTGATGGTCTAGGACTTGTCATATTGTCCAAAAAAACTTAATTTAAATTATGAAAGTTACGGAATGTACTGTTATGCTGTCGAATTATTTCCATAAGCATAACCTTGTCTTAAATCATTCTTGATCTCTCATATTCTTAATTGAAGCATTCGTTCTTTGATAATTGTTGTCATGAGCTTATTGATTGAATTTATTATATTACTGGCCACGCTTTATTGTTACACTCATGGAAGTAGCTTGATTTATACGTGAAGATGCAGTTCGGGCGCTGATTGTGTCCAAGGGCTCTATGCTAGTCCCCTCGGGTGATTGCCAGAAACATACTATTATAAACAATGGGGTATGATGCTACTGGCGTCGCATTGCGCTAGGAGTACTTTCTTTATAAATAAGTGAAATCCATGAGCACTCGTGAAAATCTAATGAATTGTTACACGATTGACGTTCTAGTGCGTAACCTTTATGGTTATGAAAGTGAAAAGTGAAAGTGTATTCTCGTTACATTCTTGTTCATGAAAGGCCATATCATGTTCTTGTTACATTCTTGCTAGTTCATACTTGTTCTCATTCTATCTTAACGATCATCTTTGTTACTTTGATTATTCGCATGATTGATCGCATTCGCATGATTTTGCCTAAATTCTTTAGAGCTAAAATGCTAATTACTTAAACATTGCTAATCATGTTGATGCGAAGATACCTACTGGGCAAGTGTGCTCATTACCTATTTCCAATCTTTTCAGGAGATTGAAGTGATACGAATTCGGATTCGGGTTATACAAGTAGCGGGTCCGAGAGCGAATGAAAGTCATATCAAATTGAGAGTGAAGACTTAGGAAGTCTACAATGTTTAGATCGAGTCTTTGTAATTTCTTATTTCTTGAGTTTACTGGAATGGAAAAAGTATGAAAAGGTTATTGTACTTGAATACTCGATTATTAATGAAATAAAATTGGAGTTTGATTAATTAATATGTGATTGCATTCTTATGTGTGATTACCTTGCGCTCTGATTGTTCTTGCTTGCAAGAGGCTTTCCATGCCAACTGTTCACGTTCCTCGAGCGAGTCTTCCGCAGTAATAAAGGGCTCGGGGCGTGACAGTTAAGTTGGTATCAGAGCCTAAGTCTCAGGACTTAGGGAGAAGAATCATGTCATAGGATAAGTCCAAGGTTTAAGGATCCCTACCTATGAACTAAGGAAGAAATTTTCATACCCATGTGAGGATTGGGTAGAGCCCGGGATGAGATAGTTATATAGAAATTATCTTAGGATAAATCTTCCCGACTCTAAATAACTAAAATGTCCATGCTCTCAGGTACCTTGATTCTCAATGGCTCATCGTGTGAACTGGGACGAGATGCAGCAAACTGTTCCAGGACTTACCATAGCCCTACAGACAGTGGCCCAAGCTGGTGGAAGGGCTGGCGCGGGTAACTTGCACGGTAATTTCTAAAGTTTAAATCCCCCATGATTCTTTGGATCTTCTAACCCAGATGAAGCAGAAAATTAGATCGACGAGATGAATCGAATATTCGATGTCATGCAATGCACCGACCAGGAGAAAGTTCGACTTGCCACGTTCCAACTCAACAAGGATGCTCGTACATGGTGGAAATCCATTCCGACGCCACCTGCAGATGCACCTCATACATGGGAGGGTTTTCTTACACTTTTTCGAGCCAAGTACTTCTCCGAGCATGTAAAGGAGATGAAGGCTATGGAATTTGCCTCCTTAAAATAGGGCACGATGTCCGTGGCAGTGTATGAATTACAATTCTCTCGACTAGCACCGTATGCTTCTAACTTGATAAGCACAGATTATTGAAAGCCAATCGATTTATGGATGGTTTAAGACTCGTATTTATCCAACAACTTGGAACGCAGAATATCCGCACCTATATCGAGATGGTTCAAAGAGCGCACCTATGTGAAAGAACCATGGAGAAGGTGGAAAGGCTCCGAGGAGAAAGGTCAAGCCGAAAACATGATAAGCAAAAAGAGAAAGAAGTGAATGAGGATGAAAACTATCACGTTAAGAGATCCTGTAATGGGAATAGTAACGGAAAAAGTAACGGAAAAAGAAATGGAAACGGAAAGAATAAAGTTAAAGAAGAAGAAAGAATGCAAGTCTCCCCGGCTTGCTCATTTTGTGAAAAATTTGGGCACTCGGCAGAAGAATGTTAGAAGCGTCTCGGCGCTTGCCTCAAGAGTGGAAGCCGGGAACATCGCTTGCCCATGTGTCCTCTCATAAATGAACGATCTTCAAGGGATAACAACGGACGCGGGAAGCGAGGTCGATTAAATGCCATCCTAGACAAGGAAGGTGAAATGATAAAAGGTACCATCTTAACCCATTCGCCTTACGTTAATTTTTTTATACATTAAAGTATGTACACTCTCCACAATCCATGTATTGAATTTGGGGACCAAATTCTTCTAAGTGGGGGAGGGTGTAGTGCCCCAGAATTTTTATAAATTATTTCTGATATACTTAAGAATTTTCTGAAATTATTGAGGGTCTAAATGAATTGAATATTGGGTTAAATAAATCATTATTAAGGACCAAATATGGTAAACAATTAATCCAGCCTTAATAAATAAAGCCCAATAGATTCAAAGACCAAGCCCATTAAATTTGCCCCATATTCTAGAAGGTTATTTTGCCTATTCACGGATTTTAAGGATAAATACTATTTTTGTAGATAATTATATATATAACGAATAAAAGCGTTTTATTAAATTGAAACTCTATACACGTTGGATGTAACGGTCTATCGGGCGACCACTATAATGGTGTAACGCACCTAGACACGACCGTTACACCCTGCTGATTCCGTAAGTTAAAGAACTTGCAAAAAGATTGGAAATTTGAGATCCTATCTGCAAGAGACCTAATTATAAGGATGTGTAAGGTTACTAGGGACTCTTAGGGATCAGATTTTGATGAATAAGGACTCTAGAATCGATCTAATCCTCAAACCCTAGCCAAATCCCTACAAATAGAACCTAGTTCTTAACTGAGCGACCCTTACTTTTGGCTTGCGAAGAAACAAGGTAAGGAGATAGAATCTCATGTAAGTTCTTTACGGTATTTTATTCCTAATACTTTAGACTAACTACCCTCAAATTTTCATGTTAGAAGATCATGTAACCAAGGAGATAAAGGCTTCTAAAGTTGCTGGTTTCATCACACCAACCCAGAAAATTGTGCAACGTGGTGCTGAAGACCAGAAAATTAGAGAAGCTACACGAGGTAATTAGAGTTAGATGCTTTAGAACTTTTTGTTCCCAATAGTTTCATCTTACTAACCTTTAAATTTCACGTCCTTAGGTTAAGAGGTTGAGGAGTTAGAGCGACGTGAAGTTGTTGAAAAATCACAGGAAGAGAAGAACTAGGACGATCCTTGAAGACTCAAATTAGAAGTTTAAAGCCCTGTTAAGAGGTAGGTCATCTCATGAACGGCAAAAAAAACATGTTAGGGATAAAAGCCCTCTGATTTTGCTTGATTATTTACATTATAGATCATGAATTTCAAGCTTAAGTAGGGACATGCATACATGCATATCTTTAGCCTTAATAGAAAATAAAAAGGTACTATCTTGTTATTTCATTACTGCCGATGCATCTAGATAGCCTTTTTCCACATTTTGACATGATTAGAGTAGTTAGTAAGCCATGATTTAATCATAGATTTCTATAGTTTCTATTTTCTGTCAGCAGAGGACCTAACGGTCTATCGTAAGACCACTAGGGACGTGTAACGGACCTACCTTGATCCGTCACACCCTCTGTAAATGACTGAAGGGTTATGGGAAACCTGATGGACCTAATCTAGCCGTTATCTTCATGTGACGCGCCCAAAGTAGTCCGTTACACAACACTGCATTCTGTCAACTTAGGACAGAATCAAGATCTGTCTAATTGGTATATATATGTATGACTAGTTATCTAAGTTTTGACCTTATTTCATGACTTTGAGTTCATTGAGCGATTTATGATAGGAAATTGCATGTTTTAAGTATTTAGAGTTATTTTCCAGTATATGCACAATTACCTGCTGCAACATATTCAGCTTCAGCTGTAGACAATGCTACAGTGTGTTGCTTCTTAGATGCCCAAGATACTAGACAGCCACCAAGGAATTGACAATAGCCACTAGTGCTTTTTCTATCTACTCGACACCCAGCATAATCTGCATCAGTGTAAGCTAGAAGCTCTAACACACACCTAGCAGGATACCATAATCCTAGCTCTTGGGTGCCTAGCAGATATCTAAAAATCCTTTTCACTGCTTTAAAATGATTTTGTTTAGGACTGGCCTGAAACCTAGCACATAATCCTACAGCGAATTGAATATCAGGCCTAGATGCTGTTAAGTAGAGAAGGGATCCGATCATACCTCTGTATAACTTCTGGTCAAATGGGTTACCTTTAGTGTCTTCATCCAAGCTTGTAGAGGTACCCATTGCAGAAGCTATCTCTTTAAGGTTGTACATCTTGTATTTCTTGAGTAGATCCCTTGTGTACTTGGACTGAGCTATAAACATTCCATCCTTTGTTTATGTAACCTGCAGTCCAAGAAACAATTTGAGCTCACCCATTGAGCTCATTTCAAACTCATTAGTCATTATTTTAGAAAATTCCTCACACAATTTGGGGTTAGTTGACCCAAAAATGATATCATCCACATAAATCTGTACAATAAGAATTTCAGAATGACTCACCTTTGTAAATAAGGTCTGATCAACTACTCCTCTAGTGAAATTTTGATCAGTGAGGAACTTTCTCAACCTGTCGTACCAAGCTCTGGGAGCTTGCTTAAGACCATAGAGAGCTTTATTTAATTTGTAAACATGATTAGGGAAATCTAGACATTCAAACCCACGGGGCTGTCTAACATAGACATCCTCATTAATTTCCCCATTCAAGAATACAGATTTTACATCCATCTACTGGAGGATTATACCTAGGGAACATGCATAAGCTAATAAAATTCTAACAGCTTCTAATCTGGCTACAGGGGCAAATGACTCTTCAAAGTCAATACCAAACTCCTAGTTGTACCCCTGAGCAACAAGTCTGGCTTTATTTTTAATAATATTCCCTGATTCATCAGATTTATTCCTGAAAACCCACCTAGTCTCTATGACTGTTCCATGATCAGGAGGTGGGACCAAGTGCCACACCTTGTTCCTGTCGAACTGATTAAGCTCCTCATGCATGGCATTAGTCCAATGCATATCCTTAAGGGCACAGTCAATGGACTTGGGTTCAATTTGAGAGACAAGAGCATATGCATTTAATTCATCCTGAATTCTAAAGTGACCTCTAGTTCTAGGGGGATCATTCAGATTGCCAATGACATTATTCACAGGGTGATCTTTAAGATATCTAATATTAACAATCTGAGTTTCAGGAATTTCACTTACCTCCCCCTGAACTTCAGGTTCTTCTTCATTTTGCTCTTCTTTATCTTCCTCACCATCAGACTGGTTTGCAGAGTTTTCATCTTTCAAAATGTTCCCATCTTTGTTCCTGCAATAACCATGGTTAGTTTCCATCAAGGTTTCATCAAAGATAATGTGTGGAGATTCTTCAACAATTTTTGAGTTTAAATTGAACACTCTATAAGCCCGGGTGTTTTCAGAATAACCGAGGAAGATTCCTGGTTCACCTTTTGGCTCAAATTTATCAAGGTCCCTCTTGTCATTTATATGTATAAAACATTTACAACCAAAGACCTTGAAGTGGGCGATTGAAGGTTTCTTACCTCTCAAAATCTCATAAGGGGTTTTCTGGGTGGAAGGTCTTACCATTACCCTGTTAATTACATAACAGGCTATGATGACTGCTTCAGCCCAGAATTTTCTTGGCAGTTGACCTTCAACTAAGAGAGTTCGGCCCATTTCTACTAGAGTTCTGTTCCTCCTTTCGACAACACCATTCTGCTCAGGTGTCCTGGGTGAGGAGAACTTATGATGAATCCCACTTGACCTGCAAAATTCTTCAAAGTGTGAGTTTTCAAACTCACCTCCATGATCAGTCAAAATATTTTCAATTTTCTGATTTATTCTTATACAGAACTCCTGAAATTCTGAGAATGCATCACTCTTATTAGATAAGAAATAAACCCAAGTATACCTAGAAAAGCCATCTACCATAACAAACCCATACCTCCTCCCTGATAAGCTGACAGATCTGGTTGGCCCAAAAAGGTCCATGTGTATCAGCTCATAGGGTTTGGAAGACAGATTTTCAGTTCTAGACTTAAATGACTTTCTAGTTATCTTTGATTGAGTGCATGCATCACAGATTTTATTTTCTTTCTTGAAGGAAACTTTAGGAAGTCCTCTAACCATGCTATACTTGTTTAGTTTATGCAAAATGGTATAACTAGCATGGCCTAACCTACGATGCCATAAAAATGCTAAATCTTCTCTATTGGCAGTAAGACATAGGTTAGAATGCTGAATATCATCTAGATCTATCATGTATGTGTTATTTATTCTTTTTCCAGAGAATTTTACAATTTCTGAATCAGGTTCAAAAACCTTGCAGCATTGAGAATCAAATAAAACCTTATGACCCTTATCACACAACTGGCTGATACTAAGTAAATTGTAAGCTAACCCTTCAACCAGCATAACATCATCAATGCAGCAGGTAGAACACTTACCTACCTTACCTGATCCAATGATCCTACCCTTTGTGTTGCTTCCAAAGGTGACAAGGCCTCCTAGATTTTCAGTTAGCATGCAAAACTTGGCCTTATCTCATGTCATATGCCTGGAGCAGCCACTGTCCAAGTACCACAAGTTGCTCTTGGCTGCCAGGCATACCTACACACACAATTAGGGTAAAGAGTTTGGAACCCAAGTCTGATTAGGCTCCAATGTAGATGAAGTGCAAGTAAAGAAAGAGAGCATGGTTTTGGGAATCCACATTTGTTTGAAGCAGTTCTGTTCAGTGGATTTTCCAGATTTCTTTTTGTTTTACTTTTTCTTATTGACTTTCTTCTTATTTGCACCAATAGAGTTATTCACAGAATTTTTGTTATTGTGCCAATGCTTCGGCCAGGTTGCATTCATAAAGTTTTGGCCATAGTAGTTCCTGGGCTAGCTGTGGAAATGTTGGTAATTCCTAGGCATCCGACTACCATACCCATTTTCCCAATTTTTGACATAGGGTCTGTAAAAATGTGTAGGTTGATGAACATACCCTGTGTGCATCCCTTGAGTTCTAGTCCACCCACACCCATTAGGATAGATTGGCTGTGTGGGGTAGTAGGACTGAAATCTAGGTGGATTGAATTTGTTGGGCTGACTTCTGAAAATATTTTGTCTTCCCTGCACCCTTGACCCTGTTGACCTATTCATAGTTTTTGGTTGGGTCCTTTTCTGTGATGATGGTGGTGAAGACTTTTTGGCTTTGACATGGGGTTTGTTTACCGGAGCAGGCTGACCCCTAACCTTGGGTTGAGCACTAGAGCTAGATTTGGAAGTCCCAATTCTACTAGGCTCACCTACTTTCTGTTTGCCCTTCTCCTCTGCATTTAGCCTTTTCAGATTCAAATTTATCTTTACAACATTATTAGAATTCATGTTGATCAGAGGTCCTTTCTCCTTTTGTGCAACAAAGGAAATAGTTTTCATTCCAAAGCTTTTAGTTGCACTAGAGTTGAATCCTAGGCCCTCTCTTCTGAAATTTACCTTTGACCCCAATAATGCATCTAAATTTTCAGATCCTTGGGTCATTTTCTCAATTGGTTTTAGCTTATCTTCATTATCTTTCTGAACTTCATCAATATATTTTTTTAACTCATTATTCACATTGAGGACAGCTTCATATTTATTAGAAACAATTTTTATCTCATTTTCATAATTCTGAATTTTCAGTTTCCATGCATCAATTTCATTGTCTAATCTCACATTTTCTTCCTTAGAAATTTTCAGTTCTTTATTGATTTCTTCAAATTCAGAACATGTGAGTTTCAGCTTACTGTTCTCAGTTTCTAAGCAGGCAATTTTATCAGACAATGAAGTATCATTTTGCATGATTTTAATTTTTCTTCGTAGATGCCTGTTTTCTTTTCTGACCTCATCTACTCTATCAGTAAGTTCATCATAAGCAACCATCCAATCAGTAATAGTAAAATTTTCATAGCGAGAGGATACCTCATCAGATTCTTCCTCTCTATCTTCTGAGCTGGTTGCCATGAGACAGATTGGCTTCTCAGCTTCAACTTCACTGTCCGAAGTGATGCTCAAAGATCCCTCATCCTCATCACTCCAGGTACTCACCATAGCTTTCCCTTTTGTGTTCTTCTTCTTGGGCTTATCCTTGAGGTTCTGATTTGTCGGACATTCAGCTTTAAAGTGACCCGCCTTCCTGCATTGATAGCAAACATTAGTTTCAACTTTCTTTACAGGGTTTGATTTATACCTTGTGTCTCGGCGGCCACTGTTGGGATTTCTTCGGCTGAATCTTCTTCCTTCTTTCTTGAGAAATCTCCAGAATTCCCTAGTAATCATGGCAATATCAGCATTTGCCACTTCTTCTTCAGACAAGCTCTCTTCAGTTGATGATCCGTTGGGGCTGGATCGACTGGATCTGCTAGCACTAGCCTTCAGAGCTATAGGCTTCCTCTTTCTGTCAGCCTCCTCTATCTTCGGCATATTCATCTCATAAGCCATTAAAGATCCGGTCAGCTCATCTGCCTTAGTATTGTGCAGATCTCTTGACTCTTCCATAACTGTCGCCTTGGTGTGCCAAATTGGAGTCAAGGATCGCAAGATCTTCCTGACTACATCATAGTCAGAATACTTTTTCCCGAAGCCTCTGAGACCATTTGTGATAATAGTCAGCCGAGCATACATTTCTTTGATCGTCTCATTAGGCTTCATCTTGAAAGCTTCGTATTCTGAAACTAGTAGATTAGTCTTAGTCTCTCTGACTTGTGAAGTCCCCTCATAGATGACTTCAAGTGCATCCCACATTTCCTTCGCTGAGGAGCATGCAGATATTCGTGAGAACTCGGTGGGATGCAGAGAGCACTGGATTGCATTGATTGCACTCCAGTTGAGCGTGGACCTTCTAATTTCCTCCTTAGTCCATACATCTTCATTTGGGGACAGCTCGAAAGGTCCCTTGCTAACCACCTTCCAAATTTCATAATCTTTAGCCCTCAAGAATACCTGCATACGGTGCTTCCAGTATGCGTAGTTGGTTCCATCGAAGTACGGGGGCTTGGATGTGGAGTGTCCTTCAGCTATCATCCCTCTTCCGTCCATCTGTGCTTATCCTCTTCGGGTGGCAAGTCCCTGTAGAAGAGTCTAGCTCTGATACCAAGTGTTGAAGTTAGATGGAAGGCTCTATCACCACAGGATGTGGATCTAGAGGGGGGGTGAATAGATCAACTGGCTATTTAAAAAATTAGGCCTAGAATCAAATGCGGAATTAGAAAAACACTAAACGAACACAGCCAATGCACCGAATGAAACACACAAGATCTGTTGAACAAGCAATCAAACACACGAGAGGCACAAAGACTTTTAGGTGGTTCGGTCAATCCGACCTACGTCCACCCCACATTCAACTCGAATGTGGATTACTACTGATACACAGCTTCAATCTGCTGGGCACTACAGCTTGCCAACAACTGTTGGGGCTTACAGCTTATCCCGACGAGAGGAACACCTCTGCAACAGCTGAGCTTCACAACTTGCTCTACTGGGCACTACAGCTTAGCCGACCAGAGGTAACACCTCTGCAACCCGCTGCCTCACAGCTGTAGATTCTAAGAAAATCCACTTAGAACAATTAAAAATAAAAGAATTAAAGCATGCACGTGGTGCTAAAGGGAAGTGTGATCGCCAGAGACGCGAGGGCCTCAAAGGATATAAACAATAATAATCAAGGGAGGGATCGCGAATATAAATACCTCAAATGCGGGGAGATTGTGAGTGCTCCTTTCTCTTCCAATCGGCCGGCCGATGAAGAGAGTTATTCTTGTTTGATTACCCTTGCAAAGATCAAAGACAACAACCAATAAAAAGATTGGATTAGAACCAAGGTGAGTGTAGCATCAAATTCATAATAAAAATGAGCATGAAGATCATGTATAAGAACACACCTTGTTGGGTGTTGCCCTTAAACCCCTATGCAAAAGGGTATGGGAGGTATGATGAATGCAAAATATATGTATAAAGCAAAAGGAGTGCAAGTGTTGCACTGTGGAAATACGGCAAAGCAAGTGCAAGTGTTGCACTGTAAGGAAAGACTCAACGTGGTTGAGTAGTGTGATTAAGCAGGGGATGAACACACATGCATATGAACTAATATATAAATAAAGAAAAAAAAGAAAGGCAAAAAGAAAACTGAGAAGCATGTAATATGAAGGACTGCTCTCTGCGTATGGCTTTGTTAAGCGTTCGGGAGAGAGGCCCTTCCAATAGGATGAAGCAGTGGACGCAGGGAGCTCCCTCCTGTGCCAAGCAGCAGCAGCATTATCCTGTAAAGAAAATCTCCCCCTTTCAATAAAATTCGGCCTCCTCCTGTTGATTAAAAAAAAAAATTCCCTCGATAGAGCCACAGGTAGCTCTATTTATAGGGCAGATTGAAGTTTAAATCCTAATACAATTAGGATAGCCCGATTTTAGCAAGAGATAATTATTGGAAGGAGTTCCTCCAGTCATGGAAAGCCATCGGGATCCTTTCCGAAGTGAAAAGGGGCTCAAAATGAGGAAAGAAGAGGTTTCCGGGAAAATCGAATTGGAACAAAAAATGACGCCTTGGAGACGGTCGTCTCTTAAAATGACGCCCGCGGAGGAAACGTCAATTTCAGAATTGACGACTTGCAGAGGGGCGTTATTTTTAATTCAACACGAATTTCGGTCGGATCCAGACTCTCAAAATACAGTAATGAAAATGACGACCGACACAGGGGCGTTAATTTAAAAAGACGCCTTGCACAGGGGCGTTAATCAAGATGATAAACAGCCAAAAAGAATGGACGACCGTGGTGTCGGGCGTCAATTTAATTGACGTCCGATTCAAGGTCGTTAATTCAAAAAATTCAAAACAGGGCCATTTCTCATTTCTCAATATTATTTACCCATTTTTTAGATGGAGATGCATCTCAATGTGCTGATTCCAATTACTATTTTTTCGTATTTTTCTGACACCCGGAAGTCCACCAAATCACCTCTGAAAGAGGGTTTAAAAATAATATTAAAATATTCAAATTGAAAATGACGCCCTTGCATACGTCGTTAATTCATTTTTTTATTTTTATTTCATTTAAAATCAAAATAACGTCCCCTGTTAAGTCGTTAATTCCAAAAAAATTCCAAAAAATTCTCAGAAAAATCCAGAAAAATGGGAAAATGAAAGAATGGACGCCCCTACTGATAGTCGTCAATTCTTTGAGAAACGCCCAAGGTTAAGCCGTTATTTAAAAGACGCCCCACGTCAAGTCGTCAATTATAAAAATAGAGAAAAATTCCCAAAGAATCTAGAAAAATAGGGGAAAATAAGAAAAGAGAGAAAAAAAGGAAGAAATCCAAGAAAAGTGAGAAAAATCACTCAAACAAAGTTAATTTGAGGGTCAAAATGGGACATTACATGGCAATATGAGATGCACTCATAGTAACATTAATTTTGGCCTGTCTACAGCTGCCCCGCCTTGGCGTCTGCTTTGCAAGAGAGCAGAGCAAACTGAAAAGTAGATGCCAAGGTGTGATGAGACACGCAATCAACATCACTTGATGAGAATTAAATCAACAGTTCAAGATGAAGCAATCTCGGGAAATTCAATGAAATCAACGATGTTTGTATAAAAGAGGGAGTGTGCGCGCGGGCACGAAGGAGATAAAAGAACATGATCAACTTCCAGCGCGGTGGAAGTACCCCCAGGTCACAAACCTGTAGGTTTCACCATTGGGGAGCGGTTACCAGCCAGTGTGGACGTGCTGCAGTCAAGGTGGATCAAGGGAAAGGATTGAAATAAGAGGATAGAAATCCAAACAAGGAGCTTTCGAGAAAATGACCCAAAACAGCGACAAAACGAACTGAGGATTCCATTCAGCAATGAATATCTCATATCTGGAAAGATTAAGATCAATTTGACTCTCCAATCAGCTTATCAGAATGATTTTTCAACGTTGATTCAAAGTCCTATATGAATGCATGCTGGGTTTAAAAGGAAAAATTAAAACAAATGAAAATATAAGATAATCAAGGATAATATTGTTAAGCTGCCCAGACTGGGTCAAGAAACTGATTTCGCGAGCTGATACTAAGCCGAAGCCCGTTTATCCGCGTATCAACTCGCAAAAGGGAACCATCGTCCCCAGTCTTGGACGGCTCAACGGCCTATCCATGTGACTAAGACTCCTCTGGAATCATCATTATTTTTTATGAAGGGGAACTCAGATTCCAGATTTATCAAAGCCACAAGGTCCTTGATATAATCTAATAGCGTATGTAACATATAGTAAAAATGCAATCAAGGGGATGGCGATAATAATGAGCATGTGGGGAACTGAGAAATGAGGTGCAAACACCGTGGGACTTGGATGATGATGATGCCCAGTCGGTGGGACCAAGAGCTTCTTATCATGCGCTCAAAATTTCATTAGCCAAGATATAAGGAAGATAAGAAGTAATGGATAAGGCATTTAAGCATAGCAAGCATAGCATGAATCAAAGCATGAAAGCAATCACAATATAGACATCAAAGCACTCAAAGCTTGGTGTGGATAGCATTCAAGTATGTATTAGCAAGGCTAAACATGAATTAAATCATAGCATTGCAAAGCATCCTTGTTTGTTGTTTGCCATGAGGATGACAATCTTGACATGTGAGATTGAGATTGGATAATCAGGATCAAGTAATGCCCAGTGGCAGAGTGATCAAGTGAAATCAGCAGGAGTTTACTAAAAGATTTTGAAAATGAACGATCAATTAATGTCTAGCAAATCATGAAGATGTGATCATTGTGAATATGGGGAGAATCAAAAGGTAGATGACAATGAATGGAGAGGACTCATCCCGTACTCTTGGTCCTTACAAAATTCTTGTTCCTGTAAAAACACCATCAGAAAATACAATGCAATTTTTTTTGGATTTTGAAATATGCATATTTTTATGGGTTTTTTTAAAAGAAAGATATTCAAATTTTTATGGATTTTGGAAAATATGTGAATTTTTTTATGGATTTTTTTTGAAAAATATTTGTATTTTTTTTAGATTTTAGTTTAGACTTTGTTAATGCAGCATCAAAGGGTGTTTTAAACCATTGGCTATGGGTCCTTGTTCCTTCCCCTTTCACTAAAAACTACCCAAAGCCGGGCGTGCATTGAAGGTGGCGCCCTACGACCGGCTGTCCATGGTTAACGGTGCCCCTACCAAGGCCATACCCGAGAAACATTCGGTCTTGGAGGGAGAAGAGAAGAATAATTAGAGATAAGTTTTATGCAAGATGGGAGATGTCGGGACTTGAATTCCTTCCAAGGTATTTCCCCTCAAAGAGGTAGTCTGTTGCGCCGGAGCTTTGTGCCTTTGATTTTTAGACCCTTGACATGCATACGACCAGGGTTTTCCCTGCGGGGACTTTTCCACTCTTGTCATGCCACATTTCATACTTTTGCATTTATCAAAATTTTGACTTAATTTTCATAATAGCCCTTTTGGCGAGATGTAGATCATGAAATTTCATTTGAAAACTCATATTGATTTTGGGTCAAGACTGCCCCTATTTGAGACTCCTCTCGTATTGGGGATTACTTAGGTTGGTCATCACATCCGTCAACCTCTTACACCTGCATTCGGCCGAGTAAAGAAGAGAAAAGACTTTCAGATATACTCATGGCATGGCCAAAGTAGGGACGGTGTTTAACCAAAGGAGCCGACTAAGGACGCCGTGAAGTGTGTGGAATGCCCAGCTGAGGGTTGCTCTTAACAAGCAGGGAAAGAATGTCGAATTCCCAGCGCGGGGTTATTATTAACCAAAGGTGCTGCAAAAGCAAGCCTAAAGACTCTTTTGACAATGATTTAGTAAAGATAAAGATACGACCTAGGATAAAGGTTTAAAACACCACTTTTAATCTTGTTAAGAAGCACTTCATTTTGAAAATCATGCGTGAAGCAATGAGATAATGATATCATAAAAATGCATACTTACGCCAATATGTTACCTTGCAACATTTGTAGAAGCAGCTATCAGAGGCGAGGTTGATCATCGTGGGGTAGTCCTCTTTCGTAGTCAAAAGGATTGGAAGCAAAGGATTGAAAGTGGCTTAACAAGAAGGAGTGATGCCAAGACCAGACTCAGACGAATAAGGAGAAAAGGGAAGCGAGGTAAGGGCTAAAACTCCCTTGCTAAGGCGCGGAGACCCTGATCACATGGAAGGGTCTACAGAAGGAGAGGAGAATTAGAAGGATGAGTGAGGACTAAAGCCTCGAAAGCAGTGGGAGAAAGGGCAGATGCCCAAGGCAGTGGATGTGGAAGAAGTTGGATCGGACCCGTGATTAGGAGGAATTAGAAGAAGAAATTGATAGATGGAAAGAGGCGGATCCGGAGGGTCTGGAGATAGAGGAGGAGAATCATGAGTGGAAGAAGAATCCGGAGGCTCAGGAGGGATAAAATATTGAGGGACGCGGGGCCCTGGGAAGAAATAGGGAAAAAGATGATGAAAAAGGAAGAAGAGAACAAAGGACGTGATATCCCGGAGGAGTAGGAAGATGAAACGGAGGAAAGATGGAGGGTCCAGAGGTTCCGGAGGTTCCGGAGGAAGAAGATGCCGAGGGTCGCGATGCCCAGAGAAGAGTGGATGAAAAGGGTCAAGAGGTTCCGAAGGGAAATATCGAGGGACGCGGTGCCCTCGGAATGGAAAAAGATGATAGAAAAGGAAGAAAAGAATGAAGGACATGATGTCCCGGAGAAGCAAGAGGATGAATTGGAGGAAAGATGGAAGGTCCGGAAGTTCCGGGGGTAGAAAATGGAAAGGGGCGTCATGCCCAAGAGATTGAGAGAGGGGTGAAGGATCTGGAGGTTCCGGGGGAAGAAGATAGAAAAGGGCGTGATGCCCTGGGAGAAAGTCCGGAGGTTCCGGAGGAAGAAGACGGAAAGGGGCACGATGCCCAGGGAGAATCAGTAAGAAGCCCAGAAGATCCGGACTTAAGGATGTGCAGGGGCGCGATGCCCAAAGAGCGAGATCCGGAGGTTCCGAAGGAGGAAGATACCATGGGACGTGATGCCCAGTGAGGATGGGAGAGAAATTCGGGGAGTCCAGATGCAATGGTTAGAAAGGGGCGCGATGCCCTGGGGGAAGATCGGAGGGGGCACAATGCTCGGGAAGTGTAAGGGGACATGGAGATAGAGGCGGAAGATATAGGAAATGTGGGGGATCCGGAGGTTCTAGAAGGCGGGTAAGACACGGGTTTGGAAACCCGGGAAGAAAAAAGTGCATATGGATGCAATAGAATGGATGCGATGAATGCATGGATGCAACAGAATGCATGAGACGCAAAGAATATGAAGAACATGAAGGGAGAGAGGATGCGATCCTCCTCCTTACCCCTGGAGTGGCCCATGAAGAAAATGCGATAGACAAGAATGTGGATGGCGTTGAATGGAAGGTGGGTAGAATAGTGGAAAGCCCTTTGGCACCAAGATAACCGCCCCTCCATGGCAGTGAAAGTGTATAGCCAATCGGCCCAATGGATAAAGCAAGAGCCCATGATGAAGCTTCAACAATGAATGACCACTCCCTTGGAGAGTGAAAAACAATAGTGTGAGAGAGTTGGAAAGTTGGGATAGGAAGCATCATGTTGCCTAGGGGTTGTGGCGTATAGAGAGTGTTGAACAAAATGGTCATTCACCCCTTGTATGGAAGAATGGGTTCAAGATTTGAAAGTTAGAACAAGGGGTGCCCTGCCCGGCCCTTGGGCACAAACTTACACGGCATCAAGGTTTGACATTCTTTCTTAGTGAGCAGTAGCGGGGACTTGGCCTCTTCGACCATGCTTGGCACAACAACCCGGATTGGTATCCGACAAATAAACTCTTGCATCTTGAACAGAACGGCCGTGGCCAAATCTTTCTTTTCCGGCTCTTGATCATCTTCAGCACAAGTACTTACAGAAGGACACCCGTTCCGAGTAGTAAAGGGGGGTGAAGCGGAGGCGGAAGGTTCCATGGATGGTGGAGGTATAATGGAAGGTGTTGGAGAAAAGATGAGTGGAAATGGAGGTTCAAACACGTCGAGCTTCCCCCTTTGCTCGGAAGCAGTCGGGGTTGGCTTGAATGCAAAAAGGGGTGGATCCTGCTCAGGATTAGCCATGGGTGAGGGTGAAGGGTTAAGTAGTGGAATAGGAGTGGCTAGGTCAGGGGTTAAAGGTATAATGGAGAGCCGAGGTGGCGGTAATGGGAGGTTAATTGAGGAAGGTTCGGTGGTGGGTTTGCTGGAGGCCGGTGTTGTGGAGGTTGACGGTGGAGTTGACGGAAGTTTGGTGGAAGGCTCGACGGAGGCTGGTGTTATGAAGGTTGATGGCATAGTGGGAGGTATAAAAGAAGGGGGTTTAGTGCGGAGGAAACGCCGCATGTGGCGAATGGTGTTAGGGATAGAAGGTGACTCATGATGTGTTGGTGTGGGTGATTGAAGTATCGACCCATCATCGTAACACCAGTAAGTCTTAGAAACGGGGGTTGGATTGGGGATGGTGGCTTCGTCCTGAGCAAAGGGTTCATCAAGTGGTAGCGAAGGGAGAGGAAAGCGTAGGAAACTCGGAAGGGGTGCTTGCATAGCTTCGTCGTATGCCGCCTCAAATTCTTCAATCGCCGGTTCTTCATTAGCAGGTTCAAGTGGACACCGTAGTGAAGGCGTGTATGTGGGTGGTGGAATGTAATGGTATTGTGTATGTGGAGGTGGAGGACCATATCCGTGAATTGGGTGAATGGGTGGAGGATGGACGGCGTCCACTTGAACGTTGAAACCCGCCAGCTCTTGCTTGCTCGCACTATCAATGCCGTAGTCGTCTCTCCTATCCTTCCAAGCTTTCTCCATCTTTGTAATGTCATTCAGAGCGGCGTGAAGGGGATTGACTGGAGTAGAAGGAGCGGGCCGTGGGCTCGTAACCCTCTTTAATTGTTCCTCCAAGGAAGTGACTTTGTCGAGAAGCGTTTGTTGGAGGGGTGTGACCTGAGTAACAGAGAGTTGGCAGGGCCTTGAAGGAGGGGCCGCATAAAAAGGCCGTGGAGGGGGCATGACGAGCTGACCCAAATGAGGACCCGGCCGGGCCAGGTCGGAAGGAACAGATGGGCCTTGGAGCCGTGAATAGGGAGGAATAGAAAGAGGCAGGTGATGGGCCACCTGAATAGGAGTATGTGTGGATGAAGGAGGCGGGTGATGGGCCACCCGAATAGGAGTAAAAGGAGGATGAGATGAATGAGATGTGCCCTCAACAGCTGCCTGAAGGGCTTGGATTTGCTGAGGGGTGAGATGATCTAAGGCGTGAATGATCTGGGAGACCTTCTGATCGTCGGGAGGAGACGTCCCCGAAGGAGTGATGGCTCGCAACTGAGGCAAGGGACCATGAGATTGGATATTGCCCATTGGTGGAGCAACACCGTGAAAGTGAGGGCATGGTCCCTTTAAAAGATTATGGTGAGAGTTGTGATGAATATGTTGAAATTGAGGGGAATAAGATGTGCTAGTTTGATCACCCTCATGAACATTAATTGAGTTAAACATGTTGACTTTCTTATCAAGGTAATCCAAACAATGCAATGTGCAATCAAAACAGTTCACAGAGATAGCAAACAAGTTGGGATGGTTACCTTTGATTTCTTTTGTTTGATCCTTGGTGAGTTAAAGTGATTTTTAACAAAATTGATGTGATCACTCAAGGTCTTGGACCTAATTTCAAATGCTCTTTTCTCCAGTGCCAACTAGGTTGATTCTCACCACGAATGGGCCAACTAAAACCCGGAGACTTCAAAGGTACAACCAGCCCAAGCGTCCGTGAGGGAATCCACGGGTGCGGGGACTTACGGAGGTCTTAGAAAAGGAATTTCTGGTCCAAAGAGACGGAATGCTCAATGGAGGGTCGTTCCAATTCCAAGAGAGGTGTGTGAGATCCTAGTGTGGGGAGAGGAGGTCTCCCAAACCAATGCAAATGGATGAATGCAGCAGGCAGTATCAAGCAGATAACAACACAGAACAAAATGACGACCTGGGAAAGGTCGCTATATCAAGAAGTAGCGTCTGAGCGTCAGTCGCTAGTCACTGCGAAAAGTGCAAACAGAGGAAAATAGCGCCTTAGGATGAGGCGCTATATATAGAATGGACGCCCGTGAGTTGGGGCGTCAATTATCAGTAATCCAGATGAATAATCAATGAAAATCAAAATAACGCCATCCAGTAAGGCGCTGTACGAGTGAAAGACGCCTCTGACAGGGGCGTCCAAAGAAAATGACGCCTTGGTGTGAGACGTTATTCTGGAAAATGACGCCTCAATGAGGGGCGTTAATTCCCAGAAACAGTCCAACGGCCAGAAATCTCAAACAGTGATAGAAATACCAATAGGAAGGAATGACACTCACAATCACAATACAAGAGTCATGGCAATCAATAAACATATGAACTAGGATATAGCATGCTCATCATTTTTTTTAAGAGATGGATAAATGGAATTTCTAAAAATCTATCAAACTAACCAATCATATAGGGAAAGTGCTACGTGGAGCACAAAAGGAGGCACACCGTGGGTGCAAAAGGGGAGATGGCACACGTGGGTGCCCAAAGGGGAAGGGTAATCAAAAGAAAAATAAAAGAATGTCCCACCGTGATCGCCAATTTGTAGATTCTAAGAAAATCCACTTAGAACAATTAAAAATAAAAGAATTAAAGCATGCACGTGGTGCTAAAGGGAAGTGTGATCGCCAGAGACGCGAGGGCCTCAAAGGATATAAACAATAATAATCAAGGGAGGGATCGCGAATATAAATACCTCAAATGCGGGGAGATTGTGAGTGCTCCTTTCTCTTCCAATCGGCCGGCCGATGAAGAGAGTTATTCTTGTTTGATTACCCTTGTAAAGATCAAAGACAACAACCAATAAAAAGATTGGATTAGAACCAAGGTGAGTGTAGCATCAAATTCATAATAAAAATGAGCATGAAGATCATGTATAAGAACACACCTTGTTGGGTGTTGCCCTTAAACCCCTATGCAAAAGGGTATGGGAGGTATGATGAATGCAAAATATATGTATAAAGCAAAAGGAGTGCAAGTGTTGCACAATGAAATACGGCAAAGCAAGTTCAAGTGTTGCACTGTAAGGAAAGACTCAACGTGGTTGAGTAGTGTGATTAAGTAGGGGATGAACACACATGCATATGAACTAATGTATAAATAAAGAAAAAAAAAGAAAGGAAAAAGAAAACTGAGAAGCCTGTGATATGAAGGACTGCTCTCTGCGTATGGCTTTGTTAAGCGTTCGGGAGAGAGGCCCTTCCAATAGGATGAAGCAGTGGACGCAGGGAGCTCCCTCCTGTGCCAAGCAGCAGCAGCATTATCCTGTAAAGAAAATCTCCCCCTTTCAATCGAATTCGGCCTCCTCCTGTTGATTAAAAAAAAAATTCCCTCGATAGAGCCACAGGTAGCTCTATTTATAGGGCAGATTGAAGTTTAAATCCTAATACAATTAGGATAGCCCGATTTTAGCAAGAGATAATTATTAGAAGGAGTTCCTCCAGTCATGGAAAGCCATCGGGATCCTTTCCGAAGTGAAAAGGGGCTCAAAATGAGGAAAGAAGAGGTTTCTGGGAAAATCGGATTGGAACAAAAAATGACGCCTTGGAGACGGTCGTCTCTTAAAATGACGCCCGCGGAGGAAACATCAATTTCAGAATTGACGACTTGCAGAGGGGCGTTATTTTTAATTCAACACGAATTTCGGTCGGATCCAGACTCTCAAAATACAGCAATGAAAATGACGACCGACACAGGGCGTTAATTTAAAAAGACGCCTTGCACAGGGGCGTTAATCAAGATGATAAACAGCCAAAAAGAATGGACGACCATGGTGTCGGGCGTCAATTTAATTGACGTCCGATTCAAGGTCGTTAATTCAAAAAATTCAAAACAGGGCCATTTCTCATTTCTCAATATTATTTTCCCATTTTTTAGGTGGAGGTGCATCTCAATGTGCTGATTCCAATTACTATTTTTTCGTATTTTTCTGACACCCGGAAGTCCACCAAATCACCTCTGGAAGAGGGTTTAAAAATAATATTAAAATATTCAAATTGAAAATGACCCCCTTGCATATGTCGTTAATTCATTTTTTTTAATTTTTATTTCATTTAAAATCAAAATAACATCCTCTGTTAAGTCGTTAATTCCAAAAAAATTCTAAAAAATTCTCAGAAAAATCCAGAAAAATGGGAAAATGAAAGAATGGACGCCCCTACGGATAGTCGTCAATTCTTTGAGAAACGCCCAAGGTTAAGCCGTTATTTAAAAGACGCCCCACGTCAAGTTGTCAATTATAAAAATAGAGAAAAATTCCTAAAAAAACTCAGAAAAATAGGGAAAAATAAGAAAAGGGAGAAAAAAAGGAAGAAATTCAAGAAAAGTGAGAAAAACCACTCAAACAAAGTTAATTTGAGGGTCAAAATGGGACATTACAAGGCAATATGAGATGCACTCATAGTAACGTCAATTTTGACGTGTCTACAACAGCTTGAAACCGCTGACTAACAGCTTGATAGAATAAGAGTTTTCAAAGAGAAAATAGCAAGACTGAAAACAAACAAAACACACAATCGAATGGAAGAAAAATAAAACGACTGTAGCTCAAAGTTGAGCAATATCAGCTCTGGTAACTGGACCAAGAGACTGATTCACAAGCTCTCATATAACTCTCTCAACTCATCTCTTTTCAC
Organism: Amorphophallus konjac; assembly: GCA_022559845.1. Lineage (NCBI taxonomy): Eukaryota > Viridiplantae > Streptophyta > Magnoliopsida > Alismatales > Araceae > Amorphophallus > Amorphophallus konjac. Next base: position 71,238,240 of record CM040128.1, on the reverse strand, counting down.
TTTCTTCTTCTCTCCTTTTCTTCTTCTCTGCTTTTCTTCCTCTCACAGTGGATCTCGGTGGCTGCTGCTTCAGACTGGATGTATAGACTTCGCCAACTTCGATCAGCCTTTACAGAAGATGAAGACTGCTATATATAACAACAGCAGGTGGATAAGGGCGCGTGGCTTCCACATTTCCCGCCCAAGTGAATTCGCCAGATCCGAGGCAATTCCATCCACGTGTCAGCATCTGCACATCTCGTCCTCCTGGGATCACGAGCCATGTCAGCAATCTCAGTAGAGAATCCCTGTCAGACAGAGTATCGGATGATCAGATTAAATAACAACTCTGTATAGACTTATCAGAAGAACTGCGTTGTATAGACTTCATATAAGTGAAAACTATGTACAGACTTGCTGTATGAAGCAACCGCTGTACAGACTTAGGTGATATGAAGACTGTCAATGTATAGACTAAGTGAATATCAATGCAATGTATAGACTTCGCAAATGAAGATGCAATGTGTAGACTTCAGTGAGAAGATGTACTGTGTAGACTTCAGTGAGACTCAAATGAAGACAGACGATGTATAGACTTCAAAACTGATGCACGATGTACATACTTCATGAGACTCGAATGAAGACAAGCGATGTATAGACTTCACGACTGATGGATGCAATGTACATACTTTGCAAGATGTGAAGGAGTTGAGTGTATAGACTTCACGATGTGAAGACTTGTCAACAAATGACTGTACAGACTTGAGGTGAAGACCTATGTATAGACTTTCTAAAGGAACGGCTGTATAGACTTGAAGCAATGGAAAACATCGACTGTATAGACTTTGAACTGCAACGTAGGTAAAGGCATCGATGTATAGACTTCGAAGCTGAACGTAGGTAAATAACCCAATGTGCAGACTTTGAATCGCAACGAAGGAACAGATGCCAATGTACAGACTTTGGCAAACAGCGATGTACAGACTTGGCCAAACAGTCCAATGTATGGACTTGAGGCATGGAGGCCAATGTACAGACTTTACCTCGTGCAAGCTACAGTGAATGAATGTATAGACTTCGAACTCTTGAGCTCTGCATAGACTTTGCAGTCAACAGGCGATGTATAGACTTTGGAGTCTGAAACCAATGTACAGAATTTGTAAAACAGAAGCCTGTATAGACTTGGAAGATCAAGATGCTAAGGAAGACGGTCATTGTACAGACTTTGATAAACAGAAGTCTGTATAGACTTGGAAGATTAAGACGCTAAGGAAGACGGTCATTATACAGACTTAGATAAACAGAAGCCTGTATAGACTTGAAAGATCAAGACGCTAAGGAAGACGGTCATTGTACAGACTTAGATAAACAGAAGCCTGTATAGACTTGGAAGATCAAGACGCTAAGGAAGACGGTCATTGTACAGACTTAGATGTCATTGACAAATGCATGCTACAGTCCAATGTGTGTACTTACATGAGACGCTCATTGAGACGCTCAATGTACAGACTTCGCCTGACACCGTCCAATGTACAGACTTTGCCTTAGACTCTAAATGAGACGGACAGTGTATAGACTTAGCCAATGCAATGAGTTGACGCAGTCCAATGTACAGACTTTCAAGCCTGAAGGCCAATTTGTGGACTTGCATGAGACGCTCATTTAGACGCTCAATGTACAGACTTGGCCTTAGACTCTAAATGAGACGGACAGTGTATAGACTATGCAATGCACTGTGGATGTATGGACTTTGCAGTCGACGGGCAATGTGTAAACTATGCACAACCAGATGAGTCGACTCATGAGAACAGGGGGTCGACCCATGACAATGTATACACTTTGCAATCGACAGGCAATGTACACACTTGCTAGGATGCTGCAATAGACACGGACAGTGTACAGACTTACGTTACTGAAGCAATGTATATACTTTGAGACTTTGAGTGTGTGATCAGTGTGAAAACAAGATAAAATGCATATAACACACAGACAATCTGATAAAAGTAATTTCATCAAAACATAAACAGTGTTGCCAATCAATCAAAATAATGTGTTGCCATATGAAGTAAAGTTACATGTCAACACCATCAACACAGAGGAGTCACAACAAGATAAAGAATAAAAACTGTGATCGCCACCGAAGCCTATAACGTGCCAAATAGTAGGGCTAACAGGAGGGGGGCACGCTACTTACCTCGAAAATAGGAATAGGGCCTGTTGATGAACGTAGTGACCTTGAGGGTCGCATTCTGAAGAACACGCTCATTACCTACACCGCGTTTATAGAACAGAAGCAGGATGTGTACATCTGTTCCTTCCTTGCTCCAAGGCCGGCCAAGGTGCAAGGGCCTCACGTCTTCTTCTTATGCCTCCAAAAATGAAACAAACCAAACGAAAGGCCATTAGAACATGATTAAATGTAGAATATCTCCCTATTTCCAATAAAACATGCAAAATGAGGGCTAGATCACCTGGGATTTTGGTGGTTTTAAACCCCTATGGTAGGGCAAAATTTTGGTTTGGTGTGTGGGTATGTGTGTGCAATTGATAAAAGATGCTAGTTTGAAGATAATATGTGATGCCATGCACAGATCAAAATGAAATAAATGTCACTAAAGTGAAGTAAGAAGAATAAGGAATAACGAGGGAATAAAATGCTTTAGATTGCACCCTGAATGATAGAAGGACGAGGGATCAAGGGTCTTCAATAGAGCGTGACCTCGCCTTCCTCCTTGTGATCAAATTCCCGAGGTTGCTATTGTGTCCCTGGTTTTGATGGTGACTATGACTCATTGAATCTTTGCTATTTAAGTCTTCTCATTTATTGGAAGTAAGGTTACATAAGTCATCTAACAGTGTGCCTTTCAGGTGTCTAATAAGTAATAGAAGCTTTGAGCTTTGATGGTTTACACTGCTAGATACGAGATGGCGTCCTAATCATGAAGCAAAGTCATGGCAACAATGGGTAAACGTAGCAAGACTCCAACGCATGAAGTTCAAGCCAAATCACAGTCCTTGGAACTCAACAAGTCATGAAGCAACGCCATGAAGCAAAGTCAACGCTACAATATCTCAAGGTCCAAAGGATTATATTTCAGATCAATGCAAAGCATAAGAAAAGAAGAAGAACAAATTTGACGAAGAGGAGTCAACTTCAGTCGCTCTTGGAGCCGACTCTGCTTCAGCCCGCAAGGCAGAAAAGTTCAACTCAACACCGACGGCATATACCGCAGTAAGGGTGACAAATGCCTTGCTACGGGTGAAAAATAGACAACAGCCATAGAAAGCTCAAATCCAAAGAAGGAGAGTCGACTTGAGTTCAAAGGGGAGTCAACTCCAGTTACACTCCAGTCACACTTTAGTCACATGAGCTATGAAGCAGCGTCGACGCAGCTTGAGCGTGGAATCAACGTAGCCATGCTAAGTCACGAAAGGGAATTAAGGCTATGACTAACGAGAGCTAAGGGTGAAAAATAGCTTGTTAGTGATGAATAAGGCTGATAAATAGCTATTTAATGGTGACAAATAGCTCATAGCAGTGAAGCTCGAAGAAGCTTACTTCCGTTTGAGGTATTTGAGTATGGTTGGGATTCTTAGCTTTGCCAAATCATATCTGAAGCTTTCCTAATCATCAAACGACACTGATTAACATCATCTAAAATCAGAGAACGAGATTTAATAATCTCAAGTTCTAGTGATTTACGGTGGTAGCAGTATCAACCTAGATATGGAAAGAAGAAGTTTGATCAGGACTCTGATAAGAGTTCTTTGTTTTGATGGCAACCTTTGTGGGCTTCCATATCCTACGAAATAGAGAGTGCATAAATACAGAAAGAAACATAGAGGAAGAACAAGGCGAAGAAAAAAAGGTGTACAACCAAAAAAGAAGAAGGCTTCGTGTTTTTCTATAGGTTGCAGGCAGAGTCACACAGAAGAAGTGTCAAAAAGGGTTCTTGCTGAACTTATTGAATCAAGCGTGAAGAGCTATATTCAAGAGCGACGGCATCAACTGATACACAGATCATCTGCTATTCTCGAAGAGAGTTTCTCTAAATTTGATTTTGTGTTTCAGAGTTTTCTACTTTCTTCCTTTTATTTCTTTGGTTCCCCAAGAACTACAGAAGAAGTCAAGTTGTGTGTCAGCAGATTCTAAGAGAAGTTGTTCTCTTGTCAAGTTGTGTGTCAGCGGTCTAAGAGAAGTTGTTCTCTTGTTAAGCTGTAGATCAGCGGCGTGTGGTTGGGGTGTTTCCCAACGTCAAGTGCTTTGCACTAGTGGAAGCCTCACTTGGTTGAGTGAGGGGTGGACGTAGGCCTCTGGATTGAGGACCGAACCATCTTAAAAACCTTTATCCCCTGGTGTGGTGTGTGATTGCATATCTATCTGCTTGTGTGTGAAATGCTAGTTGCTATCTAGGACCGGTTTAATATAGTTCTATCTATTCCGTGCATTAGTTTTCAAATCTGTTAGTTTGAAAAGTTAAAAGGGGGGCAGATCTATTCAACCCCCCCTTCTAGATCGGCCTCTCGACACCCAACACGTGGTATCAGAGTAAGGTTCTCCTTTGTGTGGTTTAACAACTCGGAGTATAAACTAGGTGTAATGGAGGTTAAAGGCTATATGGCCGAGCGACACTCTGTGAATTGCCCCTCATTCTTTGGTGGCACTTACTATGCATATTGGAAAACTTGTATGCAGGTCTTACTAAGAGTCCAAGATCATGAGGCCTGGAAGGTGGTGAGCCGTGGACCATATGAGCTACCATAGAGGTAATCTATGAAGATACCTCTGAGGTAAGGGAGACCAAAGCAAACATGACAGTCTCTGATTGTGAGATATTTAAAATGAAAACTGATGAATCAATTTCAGAGATGTATGCCAAACTGACTCAATTGACCAACAGTTTAAAAAGCCTGGGAAAGACTTATTCTGAATAGGATCTGGTGAGAAAAATATTAAGGTCTCTAACACCAGTATGGCATACAAAAGCAACTATGATGGAAGACTCGCGCCATCTATCCACCATGACTGTTGATGAACTCATAGGGTCTTTAATGACATATGAGTTAAATCTCAAAAGGAAGGAAGAGGAAGTCAAGAAGAAGAAACCAGTGGCATTAAAGGCAAGCCCTGTTAATCAAGAATCTTCAAATGACAGTGAGTCCTCTAGCATAGAAGAAGAGTCTGGTGAGTTTGCCATGCTTAAAAGAAAATTTAGAAAGTTTCTAAGAAGGGAAGGTAAGGGCCTGAATAAAATAAGGCCACGGGTAAGTAAATCTTCCAAGTTCAAATCAAATTCCACTAAGAAATTTGACACAATTGTATGCTACAATTGCAGGAAGTCTGGACATGTCAAGTCTGAATGTCCTGAAGCAATGAAGAAAACCAACTCCAAGTGGAAGGGGAAAAGGCCCAAAGCCATGGTCAGTACGTGGAGTGATGAGGAACAAGAGGAAGAGGAGGAGACATCTACTGAAGACAGTGAAGGCAAAATTTGTCTCATGACAGAAGAAACTCCTAAAGATAATGAGGTAACATCTCCATTTGAAAACTTTACCTTAAGTGACTGGGAGGAAGCATATTCTGAATTACTTGATAAATGTGATGATTTTAGAAAAGTGAATAGATCCTTAAAGAAAAAAATAAACAATTTTGACACCACTTTAAAGGATAAAAATGCTTCCCTTGAAACAGAAATTGATGGAAGAAAATGAGTGTTTGAAAAACACAATTGATGAACTAAAAACTAGAATGCAGAAGTATGAAGATGAGTGCAAATTGGCATGTGAAAAGTATGAGGCTATAAAAGGAGCTAATGAAGAATTGCAAAAAGAACTTGAAAAAATGTGCAAAGAAAATGAAGATAAACAAAGCTCCTTAGAAAAATATGTTAGTAGTAGAGATAACCTAAATGCCCTGCTTGGAACAAAGATGAACTTTAACAAAGAAGGTCTAGGTTTTCAACCCACTAAGAAGAAAGCAATTAGCCTAAAAATAATCACATTTGTCACTCACTCATCTTCTAAGACTTCAACCTCTCAATCTAACTCAACTGAAAATCCACCTGACACCATCCAACAAGAGTTTAATACTAAAACTACAAAAAACCAAAGGGCCAAGGGTAAAGAGAAAGTTGACCACTCTCCTGTTAAAGAACAATCCAAACCATCCAGTAAGTCAACCCACAGACAACCTACTAGCAGCCCAAAACAAAACAGACCTTGGCCAAGTCGACATAACCTGAACACCAAGTGGACACAGAGGCCATCCAGAAACCCTGTATGGACCAGACAGCCATGGTGGGGTGGCCACAGCTATGTCAGTAGGTCCTCACACTTTCCCTATCATACCTACCTTGTTCATTCCTTTGCCAGGAATCCTCAGTCCTATCCTCCAAGAATGTTTTATCAACAAAATCCTAACTGGAACCAGCGGTGGAAACCAAGTCAGCTAGTAAGAAAATGGGTTCCTACCCCCAGAACTTCCATGAAGGCAAAACCTCCTACAATCAATAAAATGGGAAATCTGAAAAATAATTTTAAGGAAAACATCAAACCCACAAACAGAAACCAAGTATGGATACCCAAAGAATTAATATCATGTTTGACTGAATTGAAAGGAAGGTTGGGACCCAAATGTACCTGGGTTCCAAAATTTTTGGTTTGATCTATTTTTTGTAGGAATGCCTTGCAGTCGTACACAACAGGTGGTATCTGGACAGTGGCTGCACAGGACATATGAATGGGGATAGAGCCAAATTCTGCTTACTGGTTGAGAAAGAGGCTGGACATGTCACATTCGGAGGAAATAATAAAGGGAAGATACTTGGAACATGTAAGATATGTAAGTATTCATCTAACTCAATAGATAAGGTTCTGCTAGTTGAAGGCCTAGAATACAACCTCTTAAGCATTAGCCAGTTGTGTGATAAAGGGCATAAGATAATTTTTGACTCTCAAATTTAAAGAATCTTGGAACCTAATTCTGAAACAATAAAATTTACTTGCAAGAGAGTGAACAATTTCTACATGGTAGACTTAGGATGATGTTGCACACAGCAACCTATGCCTAACTGCTAAAAAGAATGACCTGGTGTCTTTATGGCATCGAAGACTAGGTCATGTCAGTTATAATGTCTTGCACAAACTGGCTAAGCACAGCATGGTAAGAGGCCTGCCTGAAATCTCATTCAAACAAAACACTAAAATTTGTGTTGCATGCTCCCAAGGTAAACAGACTAGAAAATCATTTAAAAGTAGAATAGAAAATCAATCAACCAAACCACTAGAATTAGTTCACATGGACCTGATTGAACCTACTCGGACTACAAGCCTGAGTGGGAAAAGATATGGTTATGTACTAGTGGATGATTTTTCTATATTTACTTGGGTATTCTTTCTATCTCATAAGAGTGATGCATTTATGGAGTTTCAGGCTTTCTTCAAAACGATAAAGCAGGATGGTAAGTTCCAACTCCGCACTATCTTGTCAGATCATGGTGGAGAATTTAAAATTTTTGACTTTGATGATTTCTGCAGTAGTCAAAGGATAAACCATATGTTCTCAACTCCAAGAACCCCTCAGCAAAATGGAGTGGTTGATGTAGACACGCCAAAATCGACATTACTGTGAGTACATCTCATATTACCTGTAACATCCCAATTTGACCCCTAAATCGACCTTGTTTGAGTGGTTTTCCCCACTTTTATTTGATTTTTAACTTTTCCCTATTTTTCCTTATTTTCCCTTATTTTTCCCTATTTTTTTGGATTTTTTAATATTTTTCTCCATTTTTACAAATTTTAAAGAAATAGTGGCTATATGTGTTGAGTATATTCTGGTGATTTTGATGATAAAAAAACCCAAGACGTATGTTCTATCACATGCTATCTATTAACAATCAAGTTCGACTTTCATACGCATTCAAAGCCTAAGTTCATCATGCACTATGTTCAAATGCTTAATCCTTTCCAAATGCATAAATCTATTTTGGTTTCTAAACTGACCACGCTAAGCACAACCTACTCACCTTGATTGGAACAAGGTGGCCATAAACTGATTCGTTCATGTATTATGTTGCATTGGCTAACTTCTTTATTTTTTGCAGGAATTCCAGCCAGCAGTCGACCGCCAGCCAGGGCCGGTCGACCGGTTTTCCCAGCAATGAAAAGTCATATTCTTGTAAAATTCCGGTAGACCGCCCCATATACCGGTCGACCGCCAGTCTCGAAAGTCTTCATTTTTGACTTTGTGCTCTCAACGTGGGAAACCCTATTCATTGGGTTTGTTTAATCCAAAAGTCACCAGACTTACCATGATTTCTGGGTATGGTTTCTGGCTTGTCTCTTGACCATTCAAGAGTTATAAAAACATCTCTTTGGGGCTTGTAACCCTAATCAATCCAAGGAGGCTATCAAGGGAGATTCAAGTGCTGGTACTGTAGCCATGAACAGTGCTCCGGGAAGGAAGTTCTTCATCCATCTTCAAGTGATCCAAGCCACATCTGGAGCAGATCAAACCCAAGCCAAGTGGAGATCAAGCTGCATCCAAAATCTTCTTCATCAACTAAGGGGGAGCTTGAATCTAAAGTTTTTACTTTTTGTTTTCCATTCGATTTCTCCTTCAGATTCAAGTGTGTGTTCTTGTAATATATGAATACTTGTGTGTGTGTGGATCTACGCAGATCCGTGTGTGTGTGTGTGTATGTGTGTGTGTGTGTGTGTGTGTGTGTGTGTGTGTGTGTGTGTGTGTGTGTGTGTGTGTGTGTGTGTGTGTGTGTGTGTGTGTGTGTGTGTGTGTGTGTGTGTGTGTGTGTGTGTGTGTGTGTGTGTGTGTGTGTGTGTGTGTGTGTGTGTGTGTGTGTGTGTGTGTGTGTGTGTGTGTGTGTGTGTATTTCTTCACATTTCCTTGTGATTCGGTGCTTATGCATCTTCGTGGGAGTTTTGAACTCACACAAGTGTATGTGTGTGCTCTGATCTTGTATCCTTCCATAAGATAGTGTGTGAATCCTCACAGTCGGTGAGGGGTAGACGTAGGTTGCAGTTGTTGCATCCGAACCACCTAAAATCGTGGTCTCCCGTGTGGTTTGCTCCTCATCTTCTACCTCCAATTCTGCTTTAGCATATTTGCATATTGCATCATCTAATTTCTCTGTTTAGATCTAGTTCTATTAACCTTTTTACGGGAGATCTCTGGTATATCAAAAGGTGGTTTCTGATCAACAAGGTTAGTCTTGTCGGGAGGAAAATACCTTGTGTGAGATAATCTTCGGATTCCCAGACTCCGCCTGGTATCAAAGAACGACTGTAGGGGCTGATTTAGCTAGATTCATTTTGTAATCCATGAGATCTATATTTGTTTGTTGCTTGCTCTTAATACGTGTTTTAAATCGGATAAAAGTTTTTTTAAAATCTGTAATCACCCAATTCACCCCCCCTCTTGGGTGTCATTGATCGCGGGACTTCAATTGATATCAGAGCTAAGGCTCTATTTCTTTCAGATCTAATGATCTAGAGTAAGATTCAGATCAATGGCAAACAAAGGTATGATGCCTAAGGGTCACTCCATTCATCGTCCTCTATACTTCGATGGCTCAAATTACTCCTATTGGAAAAATAGAATGCATGTCTTCTTGAGAGCCTAGGAGTATGAGATCTGGAGAGTTGTGGACAAGGCTCCTTACAAACTTTCTGACGATGAAGAGAAATGGACACCCGAGGAAATTAAGAAATGCACTGTTAACTTTAATGCTATGAACATCATGCAATGTGCTATACATCCTAATGAGTTTTCTCGCGTATCCATGTGCAGTTCAGCGAAGGAAATGTGGGACAATTGCGTCTCATATACGAGGGAACCTCCGAGTTCAAGGAGACCAAGGCCAACCTACTCGTCAGAGACTATGAGCTATTCAAGATGAAAACTGAAGAATCTATCTCTGAAATGTTCGCAAGGTTAACTGAGATTATCAATGGTCTCAAGAGTCTCGAAAAAGAATACACCAATTCCGAGCTCGTAAGAAAAGTGTTGAGATCATTTCCATCGGCGTGGCATACAAAAGCCACAGTAATTGAGGATTCGAAAAATTTGTCCACACTCACTTTGGACGAGGTCATAGGGTCACTCATGACCTATGAGATATATATGAAGAGAATAGCCGAGGAAGATATGAAGAAGAAGAAAGTGGTTGGATTGAAAGCTCATCAATCTGATGAAGACTTTCAAGAAGAAGAATCCAGTGAGGGAAGTAATGAGGAAGAAGACTTGGCCATGATAACTTACCAAGTAAGGAGATTCTTGAGAAAGAAGGGGAATTTCCAAGGCAACTTCAAAAAGGGGCAAAGGAAGCCCATTCAAACCAAGGGCGAGTCAAGCAAGCCCAACAATGTTATTTGCTATGAATGCAAGAAGCCCGGACACATAAGAGGAGAGTGTCCAGATCTGAAGAAGAAGTTCAAGAAGAAGAAATTCAGAAAGTCAAAAGCAATGGTCGCTACATGGAGCGACGAAGAGGAAGAGCTGTCCGAAGAAGAGGTCGGAGAGCTCATGGAGAGCCTGTGCCTCATGGCACATGAAGATGATTCGACAGATGAAAATTCTGACCCTGATTTTATTTCAAATGAACAATGGGAGTCGGAATATGAAAAATTATATGCAAAATACAAAAAAATCAGTTTTGAAAATAAAACTCTCAAAAAGAAAATTGATGATTCATCACATGAGGATATCTTTGTTAAATTTGAGAAACTGGAACAACAATGGTTTGAGTTAACAGAGGAAAAAGAAACCATGCCTCAAAGAATTTCAGATCTTAAAAAAATCAAAGAGGAGTTATCTTGTAAAATGTCTGAAATGGAGAAAGTGTGTGAAAAAATGAAAATTGAAGAAAAAATTCTGAAATCCACAAATTTAGAACTTGAAAAGAAAACTGTGAGTTTGGATAAAGAAGTGGCTGAACTTCAGTCCACCTTGTCAATGGCAAACAAAATCTAGATAACTTGTTGGGAATAAGAGTCAATTTCCAGAAGGAATGATTAGGATATGCTTCCCAAAATCAAAAAACCTTTGAGCATAAGATCACTACATCCTATGTTCATGAAATGTAAAACAACCATGCTTCATGTTCCAACACTAAGCCAAAACATGTCCAACCCAAACCACGACAATTCCAAAGGAAGTTTGCACATGTTAATTGCTATCATTGTAGTAGATTTGGTCATGTTGTTGAAAATTGCAAGTTCAAACAAAATTCACCAAGAAATCATGCTTTTTGGACCAAGAAAAGATATGCTCAGAATTGGACTAACTCCTACGGACTCAAACTAGTTTGGGTACTAAAATCAATTGCATGAGAATGTTATTTCTTGCAGATATATCTTGAAGCCAGGGGGAGCAAATAGTACTTGGATAGCGGCTGCTCAAGGCATATGACAGGGGACAAGAAGGTGTTCTCTACACTGCAAGACAAGGATGGAGGTTCAGTTGCATTTGGAGGTAAGGACAAAGGTAAAATTATTGGAATCAGCAATACAGGTAAGAATTCTGAAATTCTTATCGAAAATGTGCTTTTGGTGAAAGGCTTAAATCATAATCTCTTGAGCATAAGCCAGTTGTGTGACAAGGGTTTTAAAATTGTTTTTGATGAAACCCACTGCTTTGTCATAAATAAAATCTCTAATGAAATCAGATTCATCGGCAAGAGAAGCAACAATGTCTATACTATTGATCTAGATGATGTTTCCGATGATGATGTGTGCTTGGTAGCAAACAATCTTGATAATGCATGGCTATGGCACCGAAGACTAGGTCATGCTAGTTTTGGAGTAATCTCCAAGTTGTCTAAACATGACTTAGTAAATGGTTTGCCAAAATGAAAATTTTAAAGAGATAAAATCTGTGAGGCTTGCACAAAAGGCAAGCAAACACGCATATCTTTCAAAAATAAGAACATTGTTTCTACCTCTCGGCCTCTTGAATTGCTGCATCTCGATTTATTTGCCCCTACTAGGACTTCCAGCCTAGGAGGTAAATCTTTTAGATTTGTTATTATTGATGACTACTCCAGATTTCATGGGTATTATTTTTAACCAATAAAAGTGATGCCTTGACGGAGTTTGAAGTGTTTTACAGGAAAATCCAAAATGAAAGAGGGCACCTTATCACCACCATTCAAAGTGATCATGGTGGTGAATTTGAAAATCATGAGTTCAGCAATTTTTGTGTAGAGCAGGAGTACACGCATAATTTTTCATCACCAAGGACGCCTCAACAAAATAGAGTGGTGGAGAGGAAAAATAGAACATTGATAGACATGGCACGAACCATGCTAAGTGAAAATTCTCTATCAAAATACTTTTGGGCTGAGGCGGTAAGTACAGCGTGTTACATCATCAACAGTGCAATGGTAAGGCCCATTTTGAAGAAAACTCCATATGAGCTCTACAAGGGTAAGAAATCAAATATTTCTCACTTAAACTTTTTGGATGTTCATGTTTCATCCTGAACAATGGTAAGTCCAACCTAGGTAAGTTTGATGAGAAAAGTGACAAGGGAACTTTCCTAGGTTATGCACTTAACTCTAGAGCTTACCGAGTGTTTAATAAATGGACTTTGGTTGTTGAAGAAAGTCCTCATGTGATTTTTGATGAATCTAAACTAAAACTGACTATTCAAATTGTGGATGCAGGAGAAGCCCCTAAAAATTCAACTAATGCTGGAACATCTAAAGCCAAGAATGAACCAAAGGAAGGAATACCCAGCAAGAGTGAAGAAGATGAAGATCCTTCAATTGAAACACTGCAAGAGCAGCAAGTGCAGCACCCCGACTTGCCAAGCATCTCCACATTCTTAAAGGATCATCCAGCTGAAAACATAATCAGTAATCCTCAAGATGGGGTAAGAATCAGAGCATCTCTAAGGCAAGTAGAAGAAAAGGATTTGATAGCCTTAATCTCACAGGAAGAGCCTAAGAATATCCATGAAGCTATTTAAAATGAATCCTAGATCCAGGCTATGCATGAACAATTACACCAATTTGAAAGAAACCATGCGTGGACTCTAGTGCCATGACCTAGGAATCAATCCATAATTGGAACCCGATGGGTTTTCAGAAATAAGTTAAATGATGCGGGATTGGTTGTTAGGAACAAGGCCCGGCTTGTGGGCAAAGGGTATAGCCAGGAGATGGGTATTGATTTTGATGAGTCATTTGCACCGGTTGCTCGTATAGAAGCAGTTCAGATTCTACTGTCTTATGCTTGCTCCTCTAACTTCGAATTGTTTCAAATGGATGTTAAATCTGCGTTTCTAAATGGGTATATCAAAGAGGATGTCTTTGTAGAACAACCTCCAGGTTTTGAAGACCCTAAACATCCACAACATGTGTACAAGCTCCAGAAGGCCTTGTACGGACTGAAGCAAGCACCAAGGGCATGGTATGAACGGCTAACCTCAAATCTGATTGAAAATGGTTTCAAGAGAGGTAAGGTCGATCAAACACTTTTCACAAGATAATCAAGTAAAGACATATTAGTAGTTCAAGTGTATGTGGATGGCATAATTTTTAGAGCTACTAATAATGTGCTATGTGATAAATTTACAGAAATTATGCAAGGAGAATTTGATATGAGCTTAATGGGTGAATTAACATTCTTTCTTGGACTGCAGGTGAAGCAAACATCTGAGGGCATTTTCATAAGTCAAGCCAAGTACACAATGGAACTATTGAAGAAATATGGGATGGCTGGAGCAAAACCTTTATCAACTCCAATGGACACAATCTCGAAGTTAGACAAAGATGAAAATGGTAAAACAGTAGATCCTACACTATTTCGAGGTATGATCGGATCACTACTGTATCTTACATCATGCCGCCCTGACATTCAATTCAGTGTATGTCTTTGTGCCCGTTTTCAGTCATGCCCTAAAGAATCTCATTTATCGGCAGTTAAACGTATTTTTAGATACTTACTTGGCACAATAGACTTTGGCTTGTGATTTTCCATCGGCAGTTCTTTTAATTTGATTGCATACATCGATGTGGATTATGCCGGATGCATTGTAGATCATAAAGTACTAGTGGGTACTGTCAGTTTCTTGGTGGGTGCCTAGTCTCATGGGCCTCCAAGAAACAACATTCAGTAGGTCTCTCAACGGCCGAGGCTGAATATGTAGCCGTCGAAAGTTGTGGAGCCCAAGTACTTTGGATCAAAAATCAATTGCTTGATTTAGATATTGAAATGAAATATGTGCCAATCTTGTGTGATAAAGCCAGTGCAACCAGTTTGTCAAAAAACCCTGTTCAACATTCTAGGACCAAGCATATTGATATTCGTCATCATTTTCTGAGAGATCATGTAGGAAAAGGGGTCTTTGAATTGAATTTCATTAACACAAACAATCAGCTAGCTGACATTTTCACCAAACCCCTCAACCAGGATCCATTTAATAAGATAAGAAGAGAACTTGGGATGTGCAAGGGTGAGAGCATACATGCATAAGTTTGCACTTAGGATAAGACTTGTATTTGTAAAAAAAAAAAAATCATATGCATCAAGGGTAGGGCAACATGCATATTATTTCTATTTACTTTAGATCCCTTGTGTGTTTTCATACACTCCTGCATGCTTGAATGTATTTATATATATAGCCCTCCTTGAAAATTTTTTCTAAGGATAGATATTCCTTGGATATATAATTGTGGACTCAGTGATGTCGGACCTAAGGAAACTTCTAAGGGGGAGTTAGAAACTTTCCTCAAACCTGCATCTATTTCCTTCCCTCAACTTCATGACATTGGCTCAAATCAGAAGGTCGGTTGTTAGTCCCCCCATTTAAAAAAATAGAAAAGAAAAGAAAAAGAAACAAAAAAATGCAAAATTTGGGGTTTTTGGGGCTAGCGGTCCACCGCCGCCCCCGCACCAGTCGATCGGTGGCGGCGAACCGGCCCGACTGGGTCTCAACTGAGCCATCTTATATGGGGTCCAACACCCCATTCCCTTATTCTATCACCTCCACTCTCTCTCATACCACATTTCCTAACCCTAGAACCTCAAAACTCCATCTCCCTAGCCCCTAAACCTCATCATTCCTCCACCCGCACAAGATCCGACGTGTTCTTCACGATTTTGGGACGAACTCCATTCGGCCGTTTGTGCTTTCGTGGAGTTTCCTCCTAGGTTCCAGTTTGTGGAGAAGGCCTTTGCAAGCCCCTGGAGTGTCCGTTGCTCTATCTTCATCCCCCAGGACGAGGGTCATCTCTTCAAGTGTTTTTCACTGGGTTTCTAGTTCGGGATGTCGCCTAGACTAAGCTCTCGGCATTCTGCCCAAGGGGAAGCGAGTAGCCGGAGATGAGAGGCCCCGGTTCTTCCACCACAGCAAGCTCCTGTGCCTCGTCGTGTACCTCGGCTGCCTCCTCGCCCCATTATCGACCCTCGACTAGTCGACTTCAACGAGGTGAACGAGTTTTTGCCCGACTTATGTGCAATCTTTGAGATTCAGCCAGGTTGGACTGATTTCGTCACTAAATATATTCGTTATTTTCCCAATCTAGTGCAACAGTTCTATGGGAATTTGATTGCAAGAAATGAGGAGTTATTTTCTTTTGTACAAGGGGTTGAGATTCACATTACTCCCGATCTGTTTGAGAGATGCTTAGGAGTTGGGGCTAGAGGAGCCGACATGAATTTTGGTCATGGAGCTGTTGAGGAAACCTTTCTTGCTATGACCAGTTGTGAGTACGTGCGTGGTGTCAGCAATTTAATTAAATTGAATGTGAATCACTTTCCACCACTGCAGCGTGTATTGCACCATATGTTTACCTCTCTCATTTATCCAAAGAGTGGCAGCAGAAATGAAGTGATAGAGGTGCACAAATTCCTATTTTACAATGTTATGAATGGAATTCAAGTTAACATGGGTCGTCTCATGACGACTCTCATTAAAGCTTGCCGAACAAATCTGCGGCGATCTTTGCCATATACTTCACAATTGACCGGGATATTCATACATGCTGGGATCAATTTGGCAAATGAACAGTTCATTTATGTTCGACAGAATGATATATATAATAACCATAAGATCTTTACAGATCTAGGATATTACTATGGTCCCGATGGTGAGTTACGTCGGGATGTGCCTACTTATGGAGAAGAAGTTGATAGTGAAGAAGAGCATGAACAAGAGTAGTAGCATGATCAAGGGGATGTCCCCCCTCTAGTTCAAGCCGAGGAGCCGCCTCCTCCACCCTCACCTCATCATATGGATCCGGAGATGCCTTCTCCACCACAGTTCCATCATGGAGAGTCCTCCACTCAGGGGGCCACACAGCATTCTTGGGTGGACTACGAGACTTTTGACAGGCGGTTTACTGGGCTAAAGACTCGTGTGGACACTTTTGAGGATCAACTTTGTACTCTCGAGGATCGCGTCGACACTATGGGCAATGTGATTGACACCATGTCAGGTCGCATAGATTCCTTATCCACTGTTCTGGATACCCTCTCCACTCAAATGGCCACACTCTCCGCTCATATGACTAGCCTCACCGACAGTGTTGTTGATTCCAGCTAGGCCTTCCACATCATGAACATGACACTTCTTGGCATGTCTCACCGTGATGCGGCTCGTGACCTCGCCATTGTCCATATTCGGGATAGCCTTCAGCTTCAAGATCATTCTCTTGAAGACATCCACCGTCGCCTTGGTTACCAGCCTCCTCCTCCAGAGGATCAGCCACCTGCAGATGCACCATGAGGATTTTTCTTTTTTCTCCCTTTAGCTTGTTGGACTTTGGTCTTGTGTCACTTGGGTCCCCCTTCGTCTATCCTATGCCCTTTTGATGATGCCAAAGGGGGAGAAGTAGTAGTGCAGGTTCTATATATTTAAGTATGTCGGTATGTGTTTGTGTGTTTGTGTGTTTGCATGTATGATCATGTGAGGATCATTGAGTCAGTTCTGTATTTGTGCATTTGTTTAGTCACTTGTGTCTAGAGTCGTACATTCACTCTCGCATTAATGTACCTTGTAATGAAATGATGAATTGAATGCAACTGGTGTTTAATCTCAAATGGTTGGCTCTTGTATCTCATTTCTTTTCTAATCGACAAATACAGTGTTGAATGGTTTACGTTCGCTGGCTTAATGGGATGTGAGTGAAATGCCTTGATTTCAAACATTGATCTCAATTTTCAAACATTGCTTAAAGGCACGTTCATGTATTTCAATATCCGCTCATTTTTGTCGTCATCAAAAAGGGGGAGATTGTTGAGTATATTCAGATGATTTTGATGATAACAAAACCCAGGACGTATGTTCTATCACGTGCTATCTATTAACAATCAAGTTTGACTTTTATACGCATTCAAAGCCTAAGTTCATCATGCACTATGTTCAAATGCTTAATCCTTTCCAAATGCATAAATCCATTTTGGTTTCTAAACTGACCAGGCTAAGCACAACCTACTCACCTTGATTGGAACAAGGTAGCCATAAACTGATCCGTTCATGTATTATGTTGCATTGGCTAACTTCTTTATTTTTTGCAGGAATTCCAGCCAGCGGTCGACCGCCAGCCAGGGCCGGTCGACCGGTTTTCCCAGCAATGAAAAGTCATATTCTTGTAAAATTCCGGTAGACCGCCCCATATACCGGTCGACCGCCAGTCTCGAAAGTCTTCATTTTTGACTTTGTGCTCTCAACGTGGGAAACCCTATTCATTGGGTTTGTTTAATCCAAAAGTCACCAGACTTACCATGATTTCTGGGTATGGTTTCTGGCTTGTCTCTTGACCATTCAAGAGTTATAAAAACATCTCTTTGGGGCTTGTAACCCTAATCAATCCAAGGAGGCTAAAGGAGGCTATCATGAGAGATTCAAGTGCTGGTACTGTAGCAGTGAATAGTGCTCCGGGAAGGAAGTTCTTCATCCATCTTCAAGTGATCCAAGCCACATCTGGAGCAGATCAAACCCAAGCCAAGTGGAGATCAAGCTACATCCAAAATCTTCTTCATCAACTAAGGGGGAGCTTGAATCTGAAGTTTTTACTTTTTGTTTTCCATTCGATTTCTATTTTAGATTCAAGTGTGTGTTCTTGTAATATCTGAATACTTGTGTGTGTGTGGATCTACGCAGATCTGTGTGTGTGTGTGTGTGTGTGTGTGTGTGTGTGTGTGTGTGTGTGTGTGTGTGTGTGTGTGTGTGTGTGTGTGTGTGTGTGTGTGTGTGTGGTGTGCGTGTGCGTGTGCGTGTGGTGTGCGTGTGTGTGTGTGTGTGTGTGTGTGTGTGTCTATTTCTTTACATTTCCTTGTGATTCGGTGCTTGTGCATCTTCATTGGAGTTCTGAACTCACACGAGTGTGTGTGTGTGCTCTGATCTTGTAACCTTCTACAAGATAGTGTGTGAATCCTCACGGTCGGTGAAGGGTGGACGTAGGTTGCAGTTGTTGCATTCGAACCACCTAAAATCATGGTCTCCCGTGTGGTTTGCTCCTTATCTTCTATCTCCAATTCTACTTTAGCATATTTGCATATTGCATCATCTAATTTCTCTGTTTAGATCTAGTTCTATTAACCTTTTTATGGGAGATCTCTGGTATATCAAAAGGTGATTTCTGATCGACAAGGTTAGTCTTGTCGGGAGGAAAATACCTTGTTTGAGATAATCTTCGGATTCCCGGACTCCGCCTGGTACCAAAGAACTGCTGTAGGGGCTGATTTAACTAGATTCATTTTGTAATCCATCAGATCTATACTTGTTTGTTGCTTGCTCTTAATACGTGTTTTAAATCGGATAAAAGTTTTTTTTTAATCTGTAATCACCCAATTCACCGCCCCTCTTGGGTGTCATTGATCGCGGGACTTCAATATGGTTGGGCGCCAATTCTTTTTTATTTTCAGTTTGATTTTTATTTGTGCATCTGTTATGGTTGACGTTTACTTTATAAACGTCAACTATATGTGACGCCAATTCTTTCTTGATTGTTTGGAAATGACAGTGCTTTCCTTATTTTGTGTTGAAGTAGCGGCTGTTGCGGTTGACGTTTATTTTATAAACGTCAACTATATGTGACGCATATTTTTTTTAGATTTTCAGAAACGATGCGCTTGCCTTATTTATATTGCAAATGGCGGTTGTTATTATAGAGGTTTATTTTATAAACGTCGGCTATATTTGACGCCATTTCATTTTTTGTTCTTTGGCCCTTTCCTTCCTCATTTTAAGGCCCGTTTTAACTGGGTAAGGCCCGCGGATGGCTTTCCAAGCTGGGGAGGACTCTTCCTATGATTTTTCTCCTTTCCATGGATGGTCATCCTAATTATTCTCAGATTAAACCCACGTCTTTTCTCCTATAAATAGCCCTACGGCTCATGCTTAGGAGAGGCTGACTTGATAATGAAGGGGAGGTGCTGCCCGTTTGTTGGCTAAAGGAGGAGTTTTCCCTGCGGCTAAGGCTTCACCCTCTTGGAGACTCCCTCACGAACGCTCATCAAAAGCCACGACCGTCAATAGAGAAAATCCCAAGATCTCCTTGCTCCTCTATGTTTCTCTTTTTATTTCGTTTACTGCATTAGTTCATGCATACATGCATCATGTTCTATTGACCTTTTATTCCTCTCAACTGCGTTGAGAGCCTCCATTCAGTGCAACGCTTGCACGTTTGTTTTTTTTACATTCGCATCATCACATCTCCCACCCTTTTGCATAAGGGGTTAAAGGGCTAAGGCCCAATAGGTGTGTCATCTTCCATGCTCTTTACATTATATGATTCATTTTGGATTTGATACTTCGCACTTGTTATCTAATTCCATATTATTATGTTGGGGTGTTGTCTCTCTTGCAAGGGTAATCTAAGAGGAACTCTCTCCATCGGCCGACCGATCGGGAGAGAAGGAAGTCACTCATAATTTCCCCGCTCTTTAAGGTATTCCGTGATCCCTCCTTATTATTCATTGTTTATTCCTTTTGAGGCCCACTGGTCCTCTGGCGATCACCCTCCTATATAGCATCCACGTATGTCCCTTTCCCCTTTTCCCACATCCATTCTTAGCTTAGTTTATTACATATTTATTTCTTTCTTATTCTTATTCTAAGTGGATTTTAAATAGATCTACAGTTGAAAGAAGGAACAAGACACTTGTTGAAATGGCAAGAACCATGCTTGTTGAGAGCCAACTGCCCAGAAAATTTTGGGCTGAAGCTGTCAATGCAGCATGTTACATATATAATCAACCGAGCTATGGTAAGACCTTCTAGTAACCATACTTCATATGAGCTCTACAAAGGTAAGAAACCATCCCTTGCACATTTTAAAGTCTTCGGAGCAAAATGTTTCATATACAACAATGATAAAAAGGTGTTGGATAAATTTGAACCCAAGAGTGATACAGGTATCTTTCTTGGTTATTCTGATCGCTCCAGGGCATATAGAGTCTTTAACATCAAAGACCAAACTGTGGAAGAATCCCCACATATCTCTTTTGATGAAACAAATTCTGAACCTCACAGTACAATGTCTTGCAGGAAACAAGATGATGAGGAATTCCAGGATCCGAACGAGGAGCAAGAACAACAAGATGAGGAAGAAGAGACAACCATAGATCTAGGTGAGTCAAGTAATCAAAGGATCAACTCTGTAAATGAAGGTAATGATGCTTCGAACATTAGAGTACTCAAAGATCATCCATTAGATAACATAATTGGCAGCATGCATGATCCCCCTAGAACAAGGTCTCAACTTAGAATTCCTGAAGTAGTAGATCATCTAGCCTTTGTCTCTCAGATTGAACCGAAAAATATTGATGAGGCTATAAAAGATGAAAATTGGATTAATACCATGCATGAAAAGCTAAATCAGTTTGAAAGGAACAAAGTGTGGAATTTAGTTCCTAGACCCACTACCCAATCTGTCATTGGTACAAGGTGGGTTTTCAAAAACAAATTAAGTAAAAAAGGTAAAATTGTGAGAAACAAAGCTAGGCTAGTAGCTAAGGGGTACAATCAAGAATTTGGTATTGACTTTGAAAAGTCTTTTGCCCCTATTGCTAGACTAGAGGCTGTCAAGATTCTATTTGCATTTGCATGTTCCCATGGTATAACACTTCAACAGATGGATGTGAAGAGTGCTTTCTTAAATGGTCTAATCAAGGAGGAAGTGTATGTTGAATAACCTCCTGGCTTTGAATCTTTAGAACTCCATGATTATGTTTTTAAGTTAGATAAAGCTCTTGTTTGCAACCGCGGGAGTCACTTGTCGTTTTATCCTCGCGGCGGGGGTGTAGACTCGCCTTTTACGGAAGGTCGAGATACGTTGAATGGGCACGCGGGGATTCCGGGGGTATTGAGAAGAAGGCAGAGAGAACGATAGGAACGAACTGGCAGGTATGGCGTATGGTTCATCATTCTGGGAGACTGGGACAGGGATGGCTGGGTGGAATGCGGGCGTGCCAGTCGATTTCTCGACAATCACCTATGGAACTGAGGATTGACCGGGGAAGCATCGCTAGGACGCGGCATGTGGCTCGAGAGATCGGGTGACACGTGGATAAAAGGGGTTCCACGGGTGCTAGTGCGCAGACGATTATGGGGATTCGTGTACTAGACGTCTTTCCCCACCGGCCGCAAGCAACCGGTGTTTATTTTACATCGGATTGAATCCGAATACCTTTGTTTCTTCTGCCGAAGAGAGAGTCAGGGACCTTGGTAGCCGCGACGTCGGGAGGGCCTAGTCCGTGCAACAGCGACAGGGCAACAGCAACACAATAGGGATAACTGGGGGCAGAGAGATTGGTTCCAGCGAGGAGGGGGACCCACTCCCTGACTGGATTACATGAATTATATGCCATGAAAGGCATTTATATGGGGGCATGAGAGCCCGATTACAATTGCTTGCAAGCTGCGGGACAATTCCGTCATTTGTGATGGTCCCTGGGTCATTGCGTTATTGTATGGGCAGTTCTGTATCTGTACGTAGTGTCTGCCAAGGGACCTGGGACTTAGCAGGATGGCGCTCGAGGGGCGTCACAATGTATTCCCGACATGAAACAGTGTCGAGTCGGGGCAGTAGGGGTGCCGTAGGCACCATTGTGTTGGGGAAATTGAGTGATCGGGTGCCGTGGGCCCCGATGTAACTGGAGTAGCTGGCAGTCGGGTGCCGGGGGCACCGTTGTGACTGGAGTTGTTGAGTGGTCGGGTGCCGCGGGCCCCGATGTGACTGGAGTAGCTGGGAGTCGAGTGCCGGGGGCATCGTTGTGACTGAGTGGCTGAGTGGTCGGGTGCCGCAGGCCGCGATGTGACTAGAGTAGCTGGCAGTCGGGTGCCGGGGGCACCGTTGCGACTGGAGTTGTTGAGTGGTCGGGTGCCAGAGGCACCGTTGTGACGGGAGTTGTTGGCAATCGGGTGTCGGGGGCACCGTTGTGACTGAAGTAGTTGGGTAGTCGGGTGCCGATGGCACTGTTGTGACTGGGGTAGCTGGCAGTCAGGTGCAGGGGGCACCATTGTGACTGGAGGAGGCGGGCGCCGGGGGCACCGTTGTGACTGGAGTTGTTGAGTGATCGGGTGCCGCGGGCCCCGATGTGACTGGAGTAGTTGGCAGTCGGGTGCCGGGGGCACCGTTGTGACTGAAGTTGTTGAGTGATCAAGTGCCATGGGCCCCGATGTGACTGGAGTAGTTGGCAGTCGAGTGTCGGGGGCACCGTTGTGACTGGAGTTGTTGAGTGATCGGGTGCCGCGGGCCCCGATGTGAATGGAGTAGTTGGCAGTCGGATGCCGGGGGCACCGTTGTGACTGGAGGAGGCAGGTGTCGGGAGACCTCGATGGCCGTGCTCAAGGCCCGATGTGACTGGCAGTCGGGTGCCGGGGGCACCGTTGTGACTGGAGGAGGCGGGTGCCGGGAGACCTCGATGGTCGTGCTTAGGGACTGATGTGACTGCCAGTCGAGTGTCGGAGGCACCGTTGTGACTGAAGGAGGCGGGCGTCGGGAGACCTCGATGGTCGTGCTCTGGGCCCGGTGTGACTGGCAGTGGCCTGACACTTCATCTTGCGCCAGGACTTGTAAATTGTGCCCATTGTCTGGGTAACAGCACTGAGGGCACGATCATCGAGATGATGCCAAGGTGACACACGGTCATCGAGGCGAGGCCGAACAGGGTGCTTTTGTCAAGCGGCATCAGGATCGTGCATGACTATCAAGGCAGGACCCGAGCTGAGTGCTTTTACCAAGCAAGATCTGGGGTCATACATGATTATCGAGATGACATATCACAACAGGGGGCCGGAGGTGAGTGTTTGAGCTAAACACCGTATGAGGGATGCTCATGCGGCATGCCCTCGGCGTGAGCCTAGCAAATACACACACAAATCTCCTGGAGACGGGTGTTTGGGCTAGACGCCGTATGAGGGATGCACATGCAGCATGCCCTCGGCGTGAGCCTAGCAAACACACACAATTCTCCTTAGCGCGCCCTTGTAACTCATTGCATTGATACTTGATGCATTTGGTGCTTCATCCATGCCCTTTGGACTCCCAAGGGGGGGCTTTTATAGTGGAAGGTGAAGGGTCACAGGGGGTTTACGCAGACCAACTAAGGGGGGTGAGCTGGTCCGCGTAAACCCAAGTGAATAGTGTCACTGGGAGTTACATGGGTTGAGAGAGGGGAAGGGGTTTACGCGGACCAGCTAGGGGGCCTGAGCTGGTCTGCGTAAACCCCCCCTTGGATGGGGGTTTACGCGGACCAGCCAGGGGGCCTGAGCTGGTCCATGTAAACCCCCCTTGGATGGGGGTTTACGCGAACCAGCCAAGGGGGCCTGGCTGGTCCGCGTAAACCCCCCCCCCCCCATGGGGGTTTAGGCAGGTTCGCTCTCATCTTTTCTTTCTTTTTTTTGAAAGGGGTTTAGGCGGGTTTGACCACGGGTCTGACTGGGGATTTGACTGAGGGTTTGTCTGAGGGTTGACCGAGGGTTTGACCGAAGGTCTGACTGGGGTCTGACTGGGGTTTGATTGAGGGTTTGACTGAGGGTTGACTGAGGGTCTGACTGGGGGTTTACTGAGGGTTGACTAAGAGTCGACTTAGGGTTTGACTGAGAGTTGACTGAGGGTCTGACTGAGGTTTGACTAAGGGTTGATTGAGGGTCGACTGAGAGTTGACGGAGGGTTTGACTGAGGGTTGACTGAGGGTTTGACTAAGGGTTGACTGAGCGTTGACTGAGGGTTTGACTGAGGGTCCCAAGTCGAGCTCTGACTTGCTGTAGAGTGGCTGGATCATACGCGCCCACTAGGTGCTCGGGGAAGTTCCCGACACGCGTGTACGAGCCGTGTAAGGGTGCTGTGAGCTCTTGAAGCTTGCGGTTGGCCTTGACAGGTCTTCCTTTGACTTCAGAGGGCTGGAGGGAGGCAACTCGAGGGTAGACCCCAGCCTCATTACTGGGTGCCACGTTGCGTGTCTTGTGGTCAGGGTGCCCCCGGGTCGGGTCAGGTAGCTGCATTGAACGCGGGTAAACCCGCAAACTGAGTGATTGGGGGTGGGCCCGATCGATTGCTGATGTTGCCACGGGTCGCGGCTAGCTGGTTAGGACACTTGCTTGGGCCCGGTGACTGGGGCATCGACATGACGATGCCATTTGTTTGGTGGTTGGGGTGACCCTCGCTCCTTGGCGAAGAGTCGCCTGATGCGGCAGGCTGTTCTGAGTCCCGAGTTAACCTAGTTGTTGAAGCATCGGCGGTATAATACCGTATGCAGGGTGTCCGGAGGTGATCCACGAATCTTCACATAGTGCCGTAAGGTACGGCAGGTTGTCCCGAATCCCGAAACCAACCTGGTTGTCGAGAAACTGTCTGGCATAGTGCCATTTGCTCGGGGTCGATGCCCGGTTGTTATGTTGCGCCGCTCAACCCGGCGACACGTCTCGATTTCTGGGCACAACTCGACTGGTAGAGCAACTTTGGCGATGTGCCGTTTTGCTCCATTTAGGGAGTATTTCCATATGCTTAATCTTTGATTAATTCGAGAAAATAAGCCAGTGCCAACAAATGCCTCCCACGAGGCGTGCGTCGGAGGCGAAGACGACGGCGTGCGGCCCGTGTACCTTTCAAGCTTGATTTCTCCTGGCCCTATTGGCATGTGGGAGTTACTTGTTCTGAGGGTTGACGCTCCCGTTGTGATCTTTCATGCGACGGTGGTGCGTCTGCAGAAGACCGTTGAACCTGGGAGGATATAGAGCTGGATTCTAGAGAGATTCGAGTGGCTGGTGGGTAATTTGCCGAAGCCACTGATGGCATGGAGCTGATGAAGATGGCATGCATTGGATACATGCGTGGTGCTTGAAGTTGTAGCCCGCTATTCGCGACTTAGGAATTCTGTTTCCTTTTGTCTCGCGTGTCGGGCTTGTAGCAGAGGTGTGCAGGGCCCGCGTCGCGGGAGTAATCTGGTCTAGACGTTGAACTCTCCATACAGGTGGCCACTTCGGCGATTGATGGTGTGACTGCACTAGACGGCAATGTAGAAGGCAAAGGGAGGCTAGGGGATCCTAGTGTAACAATGCCCCTAGCTTTGTTGCCTATGTCTGGGGCCTGCCTTGCGCAGCGGGCTTTGTGGATTTTTTGAGGAGAGGCGGCTCAGTGGAAAGAACCCTCCCCCATTAGGAATTTGAGACAGAGGTAGGCCAGGACTATCGAGTCCATCCCACCTCGTAGGGTGGCTGGCGAGCAATGGGAGACCACTTAAAGCTCCCCTTTTCATTATCCGAGGTTGCACTGGCGGAGGCCATGCCTTGCCCCCGGAGGTGGACTTGTGTACTGAAGTTTGTGTTTTCTCATGTTTTCCACCTTGTCTAAGTCAAGGAGTGCTTTGAGCATTTTTCACTCCCTGGCATGTTCCCCTTTGGTCGTGACCGTAGCCGACGATGCTGTGTAAGGGGGTTCGAGACTTCCCTGTCTTGAGAATTGGAGGGCCACCTATCCCTTAGCCCCTGGTATTACTGGCTGGCGACAAGATGACCGCCGCTCTGACCGGGGCTTTGTGGCGAAGCCTGTGGTCGATCGTTAGCAGCCTAACACTACTGTGGTGGTTGATTCTTCTTGTGGGATGCTGGCATTGTCTGTTGACCACCCATGGGGGCGCATTTGCCAAGGTTGGTGCCCACCATCCTATGGAACGGGCTGGTCACAGCTCTGAAGCATTGTAGCTTGAGTTGTGTTGTAGGGCACTTGCAAATCGTTAAGTTATGATGCTGGAGGCCACTTTGTCATGGCTGGATGTGACTGGGATTATAGCTGGTGGGTCAGGGGTTACAGGGGGAACATGGATCATAATAGGGTTTTAAAGTTGAGATATTCCAGCTCCTGCCAGGGCCGCCATTGCACGGCCGAAGTGGTAGGGGCCGGCTGGTTGGCTGGTGGTGTCAGGGAATCAGGAAAGGCCGGAGTAACAGAGGGATAGATGATGTTTAGCCAAGAAGTGGGCAGTTGCGGAGCAGTCATGGGGACCACACCCAAGAAGTAGGGTGATCTGACGACTAGGGTGAAGCTGCCGAAGATAATCGGCGTCGTAGGTGTGTTGGTCTGATGCTGCTGGAGGCAAGATTCGGTGAGACATGTTGACCTGGTGTTGCTGGGGATCAACCTCGACAAGGTATCTTGGCTTGATGTTGCCGAAGACCTGCCTCGGGGAAGTATGTCGACCTAGGGTTGCTGGAGACCCGCCTCGGCAAGGCGTCTTGATCTGCGGTTGTTGGAGACCTGCCTCGGTGAGGCGTCTTGGTCTGCAGTTGCTGGAGACCTACCTGATGCGAGGCGTCTTGGTCTGAGGTTGCTGGAGACCTGCCTCGGCGAGGCATCTTGGTATGGAGTTGCTGGAGACCTGCCTCGGCGAGGCTTCTTGGTATGGAGTTGCTGGAGACCTGCCTCGGCGAGGCGTCTTGGTCTGGAGTTGCTGGAGACCTTGGTCTGAAGTTGTTGAAGACCTGCCTCGGTGAGGCGTCTTGGTGTGAAGCTGCTGGAGACCTGCCTTGGCGAGGCATCTTGGTCTGAAGTTGTTGAAGACCTACCTCAGCAAGGCGTCTTGGTCTGGAGTTGTTGGAGACCTGCCTTGGCGAGGCGTCTTGGTCTGGAGTTGCTGGTGACCTACCTCGGTGAGGCATCTTGATCTGAAGTTGTTGAAGACCTGCCTCGGTGAGGCGTCTTGGTCTGGTGTTGTTGAAGACCTACCTCGGTGAGGCGTCTTGGTCTGGAGTTGCTGGTGACCTGCCTCGGTGAGGCGTCTTGAGCTGAGGTTGTTGAAGACCTGCCTCAGCGAGGCATCTTGGTCTGGTGTTGTTGAAGACCTACCTCGGCGAGGTGTCTTGGTCTGAGGTTGCTGGAGACCTACCTCGGCGAGGCATCTTGGTCTGGAGTTGCTGGATTTACCCCCAGAGAGGGGTGTTGGCTTGGAATAGTATTCAGCTGATCCTCATGGGGTATGGCCGAATGTTGATGTTGGCGGCTAACGGTCATGGTAAAATAGCCGAAGTCGAGGTTTCCCGACCCTTTAAACATTACAATGACCACAAATGATGTTAGACACATAATCATCATAATATGGTGGATGGTACCTGTTAATGTAATGGTTGACCGCCGAGGTGTATTGACCAGGAAGTCCACTCAGCTGATTACTGAGGTATATTGACTGGGAGCCACGATCAGCTGATCACTGAGCTGATGAAGGGATTGTCGTTGGCCGACCATTGTTGCGTAATGATCGGAGTGTGTGATAGACTGACCCTCGGGGGTGCGTTGGTCTAGGGCTGCTATAGACTGGCCTTCGAGGCATGCTCGTCTGTGAGGTATTTCGACTGGTTCATGTGGTTGTTGTCGTTGATCAGCCTACGAGGCGAAGCGGCCTATCGTTGGCAACTGGAACTTGAAGGCTGGAAGCTTGGTACTGGGACTGGAGACCAGGATCTGGGTACCAGATGCTGGGACTGGAGTCCCACCTGCACGAGGCGTGCTGGCCTGTTGCTGGAAACTAGAATTGAGGGTCAGGAACTTGATATTGAGATGGAAGATTGGGTACTGGGACTGGAAACTGGAAATTGGGGAATTGGATATCGGGACTGGATACCGGGAATGGAGACTGGAATCTGGCCACTAGGTGCTGGGATGGAAGGCTGGAACTGGGAACTAGATGTTGGATATGGCGATTGGTAACTGGATACTGGACGCTGGGACTGGAGGCCTGTCCCTGTGAGGCGTGCTAGCCCATCGCTAAAAAATAGAATTAGAAATGGGAAACAGGAAATTAGATGCTGGGAACTGGGCATTGGAATCGGAGGCTGGAACTGGAAGCCGGAAGCGGAGTACTGGTGCTGGATATTGGGAATCGGGGTACTTGAACTGGATGTTGGAGGCTGGGTACTGGAACTAGACACTGGAAACTAGATACTGGAAGCTAGATTTTAAAGCTGGGTATTAGACATTGGATACTGGAGGCTGGATACTGGAAGCTGGGTACTAGAAATTGGGTACTGGAAGTTGGGTATCGAAGGCTGGGTGCTGGAGGCCTGCCTGAATGAGGCATGTTGGCCTGGATGGCTGGAGACTGGAAGCTGGAGGACAATCCATAAGGCGGTGTTGACCCAGAGGACTGGGGACTGGAAGCTGGAGGCTAACCCGTAAGGGTGTGTTGGCCTGTATTGCTGGTGACGGGAGGCTAGAGGCCGACCCGCGAGGGTGTTTTGGCCCACGTTGCTGGGGACTAGAGGTCGACCCGTAAGGGTGCGTTGACCTATATTGCTGGGGGCTGGAAGCTGGAGGCCTACCCGTGAGGGTGCTTCGGCCAATGTTGCTGGAGACTGGAAGCTGGAGGCCGACCCGAGAGGGTGTGCTGGTCTATGTTGCTGGTATTGTTTTGCCTGGGGAGTTAGAGTTGAGGTTGGGGTTGGCTGGCACGCTGCCATGGTGGCGTAGCCAGAGACTAGGACTAGAGCTGGTTGACTAACCGTTGAGGTGTTGTTGCAAGATACTGGGACTGGTAACTGGAACTGGAACTGGGCGGCTGGCCTGTGGAGGCGTTGTAGCCGAAATACTGGGACTGGTGACTGGAACTGGAACTGGGTGGCTGGCCTATGAAGGCGTCGTAGCCGAAATGTTGGGACCAGAAACTGGAACTGGGAGGCTAGCCTGTAAAGGCGTTGTAGCCGAAACTGGAACTGAAAACTGGGCGGCTGGCCTGTGAAGGCGTTGTAGCCAAAACTGGAATTGGAGGCTGAGCGACTGGCCTGCGAAGGCGTTGTAGCCGAAACTGGAACTGAAGACTGAGCGGCCGACCTGCGAAGGCGTTGTAGCCGAAACTGGAATTGGGAGTTGGAACTGGAACTGGCCGGCTAACTGCTGGTGTGTAGTAGCCGGAAGACTGGAGCTGGTCGGCTAACCGTGGAGGTGTGTAGCTGAATACTGGAGCTGGAATTGGCGATGGCTGACCCTCGGGGGCGTAGTGGCCACCGATGTTATGGAGTGATACTGAGGTCACCATCGGTGGGATGTCACAGTTGACGGCTTTCATCAGTGAGGAGTAGAGAGGGAGAGAGTTTTTTTTTGTTTTCTCTTTACCAACTCTACCGCCCTTGCGGGTTTTCACCAGAGCTAGCCCCCTTTTGCTTTTTCCGATGCGCCCTTGCGGGTTTTCACACCAAGGGGTTTCCCTAATTTGCCTGAGGCGCCCTCTCAAGTTTTCACCTCAGTTGGGTTGGTGGCAATTTTTGCCCCCAGTCGTCTCGTAGAGGGAGTTGACTGAGGCCGCCGGGGTATCTCTATTTTTAACCCCATTTTTTTTGACTTGGGATCCTTGTGGTTGCCGTCCGTAGCGCGCTACTGTCAAGGGATGTGACCTGGAGTTTATGCTGTTGATGGCTTGTCATCGTCGTAGCCAAGGTAGTGGCTTTGACTGGTGCTCTGGGAACTGGTGAGCCTTAGTGGCATATTGCTGGAATCATGACTGGGATCTGGGAACTGGTATGCCTTTACGTCGTATTGCTGGAGTTATGACCGTGTTCATGGTGACTCGACCATGATAGGCTGGTGACTGGGAATTATGGGTTGATGGATTCTCATGATAGATGGATCCAAGGTTGTTGTGATGTAGGGGCCAACCGAGGTGGCGTGTAGGCTGAGGTTTGCTGGAATGAATGACTGGACTAATGCATGAATTGTTGGTATATATGGGCCGACCGTGGAGGTGTGAGGCTAGAGGAAGTGTGAGCCAATTGGGGTGGTGTATGGCTAAATGGGGAGTGTAAGATCAATGACCTAGACAGACGTACTAGCCAGAGACTAGTATAGGCCACCAAGGGAGGGGAGTGGCCTGGGGAGCTGGTTTAAGCCAAACGTGATGGTATATGGCCGACAGGGAGGTGCAGGATTTATAAACTGGAGCAGGGGATCAGCCAGGCACTGGTGCAGGCCAACTAGCCGGGGATATGATTGCTGGAAGGTGGGTAGCTGGTTGCCCTAGCTGGGAGAGAATAGAAATTTTATTTTTGTTCTCTTTACCAGTTCTGCCACCCTTTCGGGTTTTCGCCAGAGCTGGCCCCCTTTTGCTTTTTCCGACGGGCCCTTGCGGGTTTTCGCATCGAGGGGTTACCCGATTTTGCCTGAGGTGCTCTTGCGAGTTTTCACCTCAACCGGGTTACTAGCCTTTTTACCCCCAGCCGCCTCCTTGAGAAAGAGGACGACTGAGTCCACCGGGGTATCTCTATTTTTATCCCCATTTGTTTTGTTTTTTTTTTTTTGTTTTGGTTACCTGGGAGCCTCTTGGCTATGTGGTGACTGGCGCTGGGTGTCCTTAGCTTGCTGCTGTCGAAGGACGCTGTTGGTGGGATCATTGTTATTGATCCTCTGTGTTGATGCCGGGATTGCTTGCTGGGGCTTGGCTAATTGCCGAGCAATTTGAAGCTTCATGTAGACCTTCAAGCTGGCCGATCCGCGTAGCTTGCAGCTGGAGCTTGAACGGATCGATTTTGACAATCCAAAGGCTGAGGTTCTGGGTTGTGACGGCGTATAAGCCATGAATTGACGTAGGGCGACCAAAGAGGTGTATTGGCCAAAAGATTGGGGACTTAACTAACCAGGAATGTATATTGGTCAGGAACTGGGTGATACGTAGGCCAACCATTATGGTGTTTTGGCTAGAGATCAGGTGTTAGATTGACTCTGGAGGTGTTTAGTCAAGGGTATGTGTAGGTCAACTATGAAGGAGGACGACCAAGGTGGAGGCTTGACCAGCCATGGCGGCATATAGGTCAAGGAGGTAGCGGCAAACAGGGATAGTGTGAGACTAGGAGGAAACAGATAGGTCGACTGTGATGGTGTATTGACCTGGATGTTGGGTGATGACCAACCATGATGGTGTATTGGTCAAAAACTGGGTGTAGGCCGACCGTTATGGTGTGACAGCCAGAAGAAGGTATGCTGACCTACTATTGTGGTGGACCGGTCAGGGATTTAGGGTGAGGTGGTTGGCTGTTCCTAGAGAGGAAGAGAGATTTTTCTTTTTCCCTTTACCAGCTCCACCGCCCTTTCGGGTTTTCGCCAGAGCTGGCCCCCTTTTACTTTTTCCGGTGCGCCCTTTCAGGTTTTCACACCGAGGGGTAACCCGATTTTGCCTGAGGCGCCCTCGCGGGTTTTCACCTCAGCTGAGTTTGTGGCCTTTTCGCCCCCAGCCACCTTATGGAGAGAGAGGCTGAGTCTGCCGGGGCATCTCAATTTTTAGCCCCCTTTTTTATTTTTCTATTATTTTTGGTACCTGTGAGCCTTGCGGCTGTCGTCCTTAGCTTGTTGCTGTCGGGGGTCGTTGCCCGGGGGTTGCGTCATTGGTGACTTATTGCTGTTGTAGAAGCGACTGTGGATCGACCCTCGACCGAGTAACTCGGGACTTCAGGGTGGATCCA
The DNA here is from genome assembly GCA_022559845.1 of Amorphophallus konjac. Classification (NCBI taxonomy): domain Eukaryota; kingdom Viridiplantae; phylum Streptophyta; class Magnoliopsida; order Alismatales; family Araceae; genus Amorphophallus; species Amorphophallus konjac. Next base: position 71,206,352 of record CM040128.1, on the reverse strand, counting down.
GAGACCGGCTGGTCTTTGCCATAGGTGGCTAGGACTTTGACTAGGATCTGGGAGGCTCGGCCATGATGATCATGACGGTCAAAGCTGCGCTTGGACTGAGTGTCTGCCTAGTTGGTGCTACACCTTGGGACATGGTAAATACCGAAGGGATAGACCTCCCGCCAGGGTTTGCTGGTAGCCACCGGGGGGGACCCGATGGAGCTTTACTGGTGTCATCAGTTGGCGTTGCCCGGGATTCCACCGAATCGTTGACCGATGCAGATGGAGTTTATCTCGAGCTACTAGGCGCGTGTCGGTGAGATTTACCCTCTTTTACTCTGCTGGCTTTTGAGCTTGGTACCATTCTGGTGAGTGGAGGGACCTCTTGACTCGGGACCCCCCCGAATGGGTTGGGCCTCTTTTCTAATGACCCATGTTCCTTCGAGGGAGGACGGACGCTCCTCCTTGGAGTTTCCCCCATTGTTTGGGCTTGGAAGGCTGGATACTGGACCGGGGTGGTTGCCCCCGGTGTGGTACTGGCGCATCGGCTTCTCTGAGCCTCGCCTTATCTTCTGGAGGCAGGGGTGGCGGCGGTGGGTCGCCCACTTTTACAGCCGCCATGACGCCCCTTCCTTTTTGTAGGGCCAAGGTTGACTCAGCACCAATATGGTGGACCGAATGAGCCCGGTCCGGGGCTTTCTGGAGCATGGCATTTCTGGTGAGTGTCGGTGTAGTTGCAACTCGGGAGTACAGTGCTCGAGCTGGGGCCGACAGAATGGCGACCTAGAACTTGGTGTTCACTTGGTCCATCAGAGTTGTTGCCTGAACTCGGGGTTTGTGACCCATGTCGTGAACTGAGGATGTCAGAGGGATGGTGACCTAGAGCTTGACGCCCGTACTGGGTGTTGGTGAAGCTAGTGCCCGAGGCTGAAAGCCTGTATTGGGAGCTGATGAAGCTGGGATCTGGGACTAGAAACCCAAACTGAGTGCTTGATGACACTGGGTTCCAGAGCTAGAAGCCCGTCTTGAATACTGATGGTGCTGGGACCCAGGACTGAATGTCGGTCTTGGGCGTTGTCGAAACTGGAACCCAGGGCTGGAGACCCGTCTCGGGTGCTGATGAAACTAGGACCCGAGGCCGAATGCCTGTCTCTGGTGTCGATAAAGCTGGGACCCGGGGCTGAACGCCCGTCTTGGGTGTGGCTGAAATTGGGACCCGAGGCTGAAGGTCCGGTCTTAGGTGTTGGTGGAACTGGATCCCAGGGTAGAACACCCGTCTTGGGTATTGATGAAACTGGATCCCAGGGTAGGCAACCCGTCCTGGGTGTTGATGGAGCTAGAACCTGGGGCTGAACGCCCACCTTGGGTGCTGTTGGAGCCGGATCCCAGAGCTGGACGGCACCCTTTGTTTTTTGGTATTGCTGGAACTGGAACCCGGGGTTGAACGCCCGTCTTGGGTGCTGGGGATGTGGGAATACTGGGACCCAGGGCGGAGCGCCCCTCTTGGGTATTGATGTAGCTGAGACCCGGGGCGGAAAGCCCATCTTGGGTGTTGATGTAGTTGGGACTAGGGGTCGGAAGCCCGTCTCGGGTATTGATGTATCTGGGACCCGGGGCTGAAAGCCTGTCTCGGGTATTGATGTATCTGGGACCTGGGGCTGGAGGCCCATGTCGGGTGTTACTGGAGCTGGACCCCGGAGCTAGACGCCCGTCTTGGGTGTTGCTGGAACTGAGACCCAAGGGTAAAGACCTCGTCATAGAGCTGGGAGGCCAGGGGCCCAATGTGGAGAGTCCGCATCGGGGACCGACCTTGATGAGACCCGGGGTCATCTACCCGAGCCAGATGCTGGGGAGCCTCAAACTCGGGGTTGAAAGCCTGTATTGAGTGCCGACTCGTTGGAGACTTGGGTCGGAAGGCCCGAATAGCATGCTGGAAGGCCTTGACCCAGGGGTGGGAAACCCGTGGTGGGGGTAGGCTTGGCTGGGACTCGGAGCTGAGAGCTCGAGTGAGGTGCTGAGGAGCTGAGGACCCGAGGCAAAAAGCCCGTGTCGGGTGTTGGCAGAGCTGGGGACCCAGGGGTTAATGACCGCATGGGTCTTTGTTGCTGGAGGAGCGGAGGGGCCAGCTGCCTGTATGGGCAATCGCCGGACTGGGCTGCATGTCGGCCACGGCAATGGCGCCCGAGGCTCAGGGCGAGCTGAAAGTCAAGGCAGTGTTGCCGAACATGATTGGCGTTGCCAACCGTAGGTGCCCGACGTGGATGGTGATGACGATTGGACCGCAGGTCACCATCACCACCGGCTTGTTGTTGCTATTGCTGGTGCGGGTTGGTCGCTCGATGACGATCGGTCGCATGTTGCATTCTGGACGGGGGGCCCTCCTTTTCCTCTTCGTTAAGAAAAGGTGAGGGCATTGCGGCACACACTTGACAGGTGTGACACTTCTTCGGTAGAAAGAAGAAAGGTAGGAGACGTCCCACCGGGCGTGCCATCTTTGTTTACGATCGCGGGGAGTCACTTGTCATTTTGTCCTCGCGGTGGGGGTGTAGACTCACCTTTTACGGAAGGTCGAGATAGGTTGACTGGGCACGCGGGGATTCCGGGGGTATTGAGAAGAAGGCAGAGAGAACGATAGGAACGCACTGGCATGTATGGCGTATGGTTCATCATTCTGGGAGACTGGAACAGGGATGGCCGGGTGGAATGCGGGCATGCCAGTCGATTTCTCGACAATCACCTATGGAACCGAGGATTGACCGGGGAAGTGTCGCCAGGATGCGGCACGTGGCTCGAGAGATCGGGCGACACATGGATAAAAGGGGTTCCACGGGTGCGAGTGCACAGGCGATTATGGGGATTCATGTACTGGACGTCTTTCCCCATCGGCCGCAAGCAACCGGTGTTTATTTTACATCAGATTGAATCTGAATACCTTTGTTTCTTCTGCCGAAGAGAGAGTCAGGGACCTTGGTAGCCGCAACGTCGGGAGGGCCTAGTCTGTGCAACAGCAACACAATAGGGATAACTAGGGGCAGAGAGACTTGTTCCAGCGATGAGGGGGACCCGCTCCCTGACTGGATTACATGAATTATATGCCATGAAAGGCATTTATATGGGGGCATGAGAGCCCGATTACAATTGCTTGCAAGCCGCGGGACAATTTCGTCATTTGTGACGGTCCCCGGGTCATTGCGTTATTATATGGGTAGTTTTGTATCTGTACGTAGTGTTCGCCAAGGGACCTGTGACTTAGTAGGATGGCGCCCGAGGGGCATCACAATGTATTCCCGACATGAAACAGTGTCGATGTCGGGGCAGTAGGGGTGCCGTAGGCACCATTGTGCTGGGGAAATTGAGGGGTCGGGTGCCGCGGGCCCCGATGTGACTGGAGTAGCTTGCAGTCGGGTGCTGGGGGCACCGTTGTGACTGAGTGGCTGAGTGGTCGGGTGACGTAGGCCGTGATGTGACTAGAGTAGTTGGCAGTTGGGTGTTGGGGGCACCGTTGTCACTTGAGTTGTTGAGTGGTCGGGTGCCGGGGGCACCGTTGTGACGGGAGTTGTTGGTAGTCGGGTGCCGGGGGCACCGTTGTGACTGAAGTAGCTGGGTAGTCGGGTGCTGACGGCACCGTTGTGACTGGGGTAGCTAGCAGTCGGGTGCCGGGGGCACCGTTGTGACTGGAGTTGTTGGCAGTCGGGTGCCGGGGGCACCTTTGTGACTGGAGGAGGCGGGCGCCGGGAGCACCGTTGTGACTGGAGTTGTTGAGTGATCGGGTGCCACTGGCCCCGATGTGACTGGAGTAGTTGGCAGTCGGGTGCCGGGGGCATCATTGTGACTGAAGTTATTGAGTGATCGGGTGCCATGGGCCTCGATGTGACTGGAGTAGTTGGCAGTCGGATGCCGGGGGCACCGTTGTGACTGAAGTTGTTGAGTGATCGGGTGCCATAGGCCTCGATGTGACTGGAGTAGTTGGCAGTCGGGTGCCGGGGGCACCGTTGTGACTGGAGGAGGCGGGCGCTGGGAGACCTCGATGGTCGTGCTCAGGGCCCGATGTGACTGGCAGTCGGGTGCCGGGGGCACCATTGTGACTGGAGTAGGCGGGCATCGGGATACCTCGATGGTCGTTCTCAGGGCCCGATGTGACTGGCAGTCGGGTGCCGGAGGCACCTTTGTGACTGAAGGAGGTGGGCGTCGGGAGACCTCGATGGTCATGCTCCGGGCCCGGTGTGACTGGCAGTGGCCTGACACTTCATCTTGCGCCAAGACATGTAAATTGTGCCCATTGTCCGGGTAACGGCACTGAGGGCACGCTCATCGAGATGATGCCAAGGTGGCACACGATCATCGAGGCGAGGTCGAACAGGGTGCTTTTGTCAAGCAGCATCAGGGTCATGCACGACTATCGAGGTAGGACCCGAGCAGAGTGCTTTCACCAAGCAAGATCTAGGGTCGTGCACGATTATCGAGATGACATATCACAACAGGGGGCCTGAGGTGAGTGTTTGGGCTAGATGCCGTATGAGGGATGCTCATGCGGCATGCCCTCGACGTGAGCCTAGCAAATACACACACAAATCTCCCGGAGACGGGTGTTTGGGCTAGACGTCGTATGAGGGATGCACATGCGGCATGCCCTCGGCGTGAGCCTAGCAAACACACACAATTCTCCTTAGAGTGCCCTTGTAGTCTGGGGTTGAGCTCCTTGCATTGATGCTTGATGCATTTGGTGCTTCTTCCATGCCCTTTGGGCTCCCAAGGGGGGGCTTTTCTAGTGGAAGGTGAAGGGTGATAGGGGGTTTACGTGGACCAGCTAAGGGGGGTGAGCTGGTCCGCGTAAACCCAAGTGAATAGTGTCACTGGGAGTTACACGGGTTGAGAGAGGGGAAGGGGTTTACACGGACCAGCTAGGGGGCTTGAGCTGGTCCGCGTAAACCCCCCTTGGATGGGGGTTTACGCGGACCAGCCAGGGGGCCCTGGCTGGTCCGCCTAAACCCCCCCCCCCCCCACAAGGGGGTTTAGGTGGGTTTGCTCCGGTCTTTTCTTTCTTTTTTTTGAAAAATTAAATTTTTTAATTGAATGGGTGTTTACGCGGACCAGCTAGGGGGCCCTCGCTGGTCCGCGTAAACCCTCCCCCCATGGGGGTTTAGGCGGACCAGCCAGGGGGCCCTGGCTGGTCTGCCTAAACCCCCCCCAAGGGGGTTTAGGCGAGTTTGACCACGGGTCTGACTGGGGATTTGACTGGGGATTGACTGAGGGTTGACCGAGGGTTTGACCGAAGGTTTGACTGAGGGTTGACTGAGGGTCTGACTGGGGGTTGACTGAGGGTTGATTGAGAGTCGACTGAGGGTTTGACTGAGAGTTGACTGAGGTTTGACTGAGGGTTTGACTGAGGGTCGACTGAGGGTTTGACTGAGGGTCGACGGAGGGTTTGACTGAGGGTTGACTGAGGGTTTGACTGAGGGTTTACTGGGGTTTGACTGAGGGTCCCGAGTCAAGCTCCGACTTGCTGTAGAGTGGCTGGATCATACGCGCCCACCAGGTGCTCGGGGAAGTTCCCGACACGTGTGTGCGGGCCGTGTAAGGGTACTGTGAGCTCCTGAAGCTTGCGGTTGGCCTTGACGGGTCTTCCTTTGACTTCAGAGGGCTGGAGGGAGGCAACTCGAGGGTAGACCCCAGCCTCATTGCTGGGCGCCACGTTGCGTGTCTTGTGGTCAGGGTGCCCTCGGGTCGGCTCAGGTAGCTGCGTTGAACGCGGGTAAACCCGTAAACTGAGTGATCAAGGGTGGGCCCGATCGATTACTGATGTTGCCACGGGTCGCGGCTAGCTGGTTAGGACCCTTGCTTGGGCCCGGTGACTGGGGCGTCGACATGACGATGCCGTTTGTCTGGTGGTTGGGGTGACCCTCGCTCCTCGGTGAAGAGTCGCCTGATGCGGCAGGCTGTTCTAAGTCCCGAGTTAACCCGGTTGTTGAAGCGTCGGTGGTATAATACCGTATGCAGGGTGTCCGGAGGTGATCCCCGAATCTTCGCATAGTGCCGTAAGGTACGACAGGTTGTCCCGAATCCCGAAACCGGCCCGGTTGTCGAGAAACTAGCTGGCATAGTGCCATTTGCTCGGGGCTGATGCCCTGTTGTTATGTTGCGCCACTCGACTCGGCGACACGTCTCGATTTCCGAGCACAACTCGACTGTTAGAGCAACTTTGGCGATGTGCTGTTTTGCTCCATTTAGGGAGTATTTCCTTATGCTTAATCCTTGATTAATTCAAGAAAATAAGCCAGTGCCAACAGCTCTTTATGGATTATAGCAGGCTCCTCATGCGTGGTATGACAGGTTAAGCAATTTCCTCACAGGTAAAGGTTTTTCACGAGGTAAGGTTGATCCAACCCTATTTTCAAAAGTGGATAAAGATGATATTCTCATTGCACAAGTCTATGTTGATGATATAGTATTTGGTTCTACCAAATCTGACATGTGTAGAGAGTTTGCTGAATTAATGACAAGTGAGTTTGAGATGAGCCTAATGGGTGAATTGCAATTTTTCTTATGATTGCAAGTTAATCAAACTCTAGATGGGTGCTTCATAAGCCAGACAAAGTACATTAAGGAGCTGCTCAAGAAGTATAAAATGGAGAATGTGAAAACAATAGCAACTCCCATGGGCACCAATGCAAGCTTGGATGCAGATGAGAAAGGTAAAATGGTAGATTCAAAGACCTTTCAAGGTATGATCGGACCTTGCTTTACCTTACTTCATCTAGACCCGACATTCAATTTAGTGTGTGGCTATGTGCTAGATTTCAAACAAATCCTAGGGAGTCACACATGAGTGCAGTTAAGCGGATTTTCATATATCTAGCTAGTACTTATGATGTGGGACTTTGGTTCCCAGCATCTTGTGAATTCAATCTTGTTTCTTATTCTGATATAGACTATGCTAGATGTAAATTGGACAGAAAGAGAATCAGTGGCTATTGCCAATTTTTGGGTGGGTGTTTGATATCTTGGGCATCCAAGAAACAACACTCTGTTGATCTCTCTACTGCAGAGGTAGAATATGTTACTATAGGGAGCTGTGGCACCCAAGTGTTGTAGATTAAACACCAACTCCAAGATTTCAATGTGGATCTTGGATGTGCCCCTATTTTGTGTGATAACACTAGTGCTATCAGTCTGACCAAAAATCCAATCCAACACTCTAGGACTAAACACATTGAAATTAGACATCATTTTCTAAGAGATGATGTCTTTAAAAAGAGCTTTGAAGTTCACTTTGTTGAAACTAAAAACTAGATTGCTGACATCTTTACCAAGCCTCTCTACAATGAAAGATTCTCTTCACTTAGAAGAGAGCTTGGTATGTGTTGGATGCATGAAAAATCTAGGTAACATGATCTGCATTTCTTTTATGTCAGTTTTCTGATCTTTGCGTAAGCTTACTTGCAGTATCATTATATTTAGGTGTCTCTTGCATTGACTGAATGGTATATAAAATGGTGACTTGTGGAAGGGCAGGCTTCATCTGTCTGGACACAATCACTATGAGTGAGTACATGACTCTGCCAGGTACCATAAGTCATCCCAGCATATCATGGTGTGTCTTGCCTTGTTAGTATAATAAGTCATGCATATACTGAGGGGGAGTTTGTGAAGGTGTCTGTCTCATGTTAGAATTATCCTTAGTAATCTTTTGTCACAACAAACTTCCTTGTTACCCTATCCTAAGATTAACTAATCTGCATTGATTAAGGGGGAGTTAAAATACTCATTTTTTATCTAAAAGACTACATGTTTTCTTGAAATGTCCCCTATGAGAATTCATGGCTTAAGGAATATAATCATTCAATTATGGGATTAAGGAACTTAAAGAGAAAGAGTTTTGCTTATGGAATAGCCTTAAAACAACTTCCTGAGTTATACTTATGCTCTTTTCTAACAATCTGAAAATGAGAGTAAAGATACTATTCTAAGTAAAAAATTTAATTACAGTAGTGTTTTTAAACAATGCTACTGCATCTGATCAAAGAAATAAAAACACCCTGTGAAATGAAATATCTATGCTGAGCAATGGCTATGAAAGTTGAGAAACTAGACTTCATTGCCTTGAAGTGATGATGACTGTGTCATGAAGCATTCTAGCTAACTCCGCTAGCAAAATGAAAGAAAATTCAATATGGGCAGAGCAATGACTGAACTTGCTGAGAAACTACATTCCTTCACCAAGGAAGTGATGGATTATGTATGCCATGAAGTAGGCAGTAATCTCTGTAGAAAGAGGATGATGAGTCATGTTGAGTAATCGGGGATTCTGGTATTGAAGAGATATGTTTCCTCGTGTCAAAAGGTAGACTACATCTGACTTTTCCAAAAATTAAAAAAATGGAAAGTAAGATAAAAGGGTGTCCTACAAAAATTTTCTGATGTTAAAAATTGATTAATCTCACTGCTTGTTATAATTTTTCTTAGAAGTGCCTTTTGAAGTTATGTAGTAACATTGCAGGAATTGGGCTAAATATTCACTTAAAGGGATGTTTTAATTCTCTTCTGTTTGCAAAATTCAATCGTTTTCAGCTTTTCCTCACTTCTTGGATAACAATGATAAATCCCGAGCCACTGATATTTTTGGTGGGGAGACTTTCTTTTTAATTAGAGTCTTTACATGGAACGTGAGCTCTTCATTTTAAAGTCCCTGAATTATTGTGTTGGTTAATCCTCCCCGGGTAGTATTTTGGTGATGTTAAATGAGGAGAGAGTGAGTCAATAAGAGTGGTTTCATGAGAGTCATGAGAGAGAAGTCATGAGATGCATTCGTTGTGTTTATTAAGTCATGTCTTAGAAATTCATGTCTTAGATACATTCAGAAAGTCATGTCTTACAATCTGTTTGCATTAGTTGCATTAGTTGCATCTGCATCATCTCATTTGCTCTGACTGTTTCTGAATGAACTGAGGTTTTGAATGGAATGAAGCTTTCTGTTAGATATTTTTGTTTGAGGAAACCTCTGGTTGATGGAAAGACTTGATGATACTTACAACCAATGACTCATAGTTGCCATCATCAAAAATGGGGAGAATGTTGTGTCCCTGGTTTTGATGGTGACTAACTATGACTCATTGAATCTTTGCTATTTAAGTCTTCTCATTTATTGGAAGTAAGGTTACATAAGTCATCTAACAGTGTGCCTTTCAGGTGTCTAATAAGTAATGGAAGCTTTAAGCTTTGATGGTTTGCACTGCCAGATATGAGATGGTGTCCCAAGCATGAAGCAAAGTCATGGCAATAATGGGTAAACGTAGCAAGACTCCAACGTATGAAGTTCAAGCCAAATCACAGTCCTTGGAACTCAACAAGTCATGAAGCAACGCCATGAAGCAAAGTCAACGCTACAATATCTCAAGGTCCAAAGGATTATATTTCAGATCAATGCAAAGCATAAGAAAAGAAGAAGAACAAATTTGAAGAAGAGGAGTCAACTTCAGTCGCTCTTGGAGCCGACTTTGCTTCAGCCTGCAAGGCAGAAAAGTTCAACTCAACACCGACGGCATATACCACAGTAAGGGTGACAAATGCCTTGCTACGGGTGAAAAATAGACAATAGCCATAGAAAGCTCAAATCCAAAGAAGGAGAGTCGACTTGAGTTCAAAGGGGAGTCGACTCCAGTTACACTCCAGTCACACTTTAGTCACATGAGCTATGAAGCAGCGTCGACGCAGCTTGAGCGTGGAATCAACGTAGCCATGCTAAGTCACGAAAGGGAATTAAGGTGATGACTAACGAGAGCTAAGGGTGAAAAATAGCCTGTTAATGATGACAAATGTCAGATAAGGCTGATAAATAGCTATTTAATGGTGACAAATAGCTCATAGCAGTGAAGCTTGAAGAAGCTTACTTCTGTTCGAGGTACTTGAGTATGGCTGGGATTCTCAGCTTTGCCAAATCATATCTAAAGCTTTCCTAATCATCAAACGACACTGATTAACATCATTTAAAATCAGAGAACGATATTTATCTAAAGTTCTAGTGATTTACGGTGATAGCAGTATCAACCCAGATATGGAAAGAAGAAGTTTGATCAGGACTCTGATAAGAGTTTTTGTTTTGATGGCAACCTTCGCGGGCTTCCATATCCTACGAAATAGAGGGTGCTTAAATACAGAAAGAAACATAGAAGAAGAACAAGATGAAGAAAAAAAAGTGGACAACCAAAAAAGAAGAAGGCTTCGTGTTTTTCTATAGGTTGCAGGAAGAGTCACACAGGAGCAACGTCAAAAAGAGTTCTTGCTGAACTTATCGAATCAAGCGTGAAGAGTTGTATTCAAGAACAATGGCGTCAACTGATACACAGATCTTCTTCTATTCTAGGAGAGAGTTTCTCTAAACTTGATTCTGTGTTTCAGAGTTTTTCTACTTTCTTCTTTTTGTTTCTTTGGTTCCCCAAGAACTACAGAAGAAGTCAAGCTGTGTGTCAGCGGATTCTAAGAGAAGTTGTTCTCTTGTCAAGCTATGTGTCAGCAGTTCTAAGAGAAGTTGTTCTCTTGTTAAGCTGTGGATCAGCGGCGTGTGGTTGGGGTGTTTCCCAACGTCAAGTGCTTTGCACTAGTGGAAGCCTCACTTGGTTGAGTGAGGGGTGGACGTAGGCCTCTGGATTGAGGACCGAACCACCATAAAAACCTTTGTCTCCTGGTGTGGTGTGTGATTGCATATTTATCTGCTTGTGTGTGGAACGCTAGTTGCTATCTAGGACTGGTTGAATATAGTTCTATATATTCTGTGCGTTAGTTTTCAAATCTGTTAGTTTGGAAAGTTAAAAAGGGGGCAGATCTATTCAATCCCCCCTTCTAGATCGGTCTCTCGAAACCCAATAGTTGCATCCCTTGGAATCGATAGCTAAGGGTTCAATTTTTTGGAGAAAGGGAACCCAGAAACCCTAGGTCAGAATTCTGAGAAATTCAAATATTTGGAGGCCCATAATAAGTTAATCCTTCCAAAAATTGAGGGGGAAAGATTCCTAGAAGAATTAAGAACTTCCATAAATTGATTCAAGCTCTGAAACCTACCCAAACTGGGCTCTGGAGAGATCAAAAATCGGAAAGAATGAGTTTCGGTCAGACAGGGTTTCCGATTGAGAATGCAGACAACACGAGGACCGCGATCATAGAAGAACACGGTCACACGACTGACCGTGAATTGAGCTGACCGGTCAAAGGTAGATCGGTTAACAGTCAAAAGGTTGGCTGAACGCGGTCTGGTTTGTGATCGCGATCTCATGAACGCAGTCACGACCCAGGCCACATTCAACTGGATGAGAAATTGAAAGAAATAGCGACCATTCGAAATGGCGTATTTTTTAAAAATAGCATCCTAGCCTTTGACCTAAATTAAAAAAGCTTATTGTAAGGGAAATGGCACCTCTGTGGAAAATCATTGATTAAGAATTGGCGTCCAAGGGGAAGGCGCTAATTTTTGTAGAACGCGGTCTGAGAAGTGATCGCGATACTGACTCAAACTGCCGGTTTGACTTCCAAGGAACGGGAATTGAGCTCAGGGGTGAAGATGAGTTGAAAAGGTTCACGAGAGACGAGAGAATCAACCAATTAACGACCAATTGGGGCATTAGCATGGAGAATAAGAAAATGGTTCAACTTGTGGGCCGAAAGCGGGTGTCTATAGATGCCCCTCCTTGATGTCCGCTTTGCAGGGGAGCAAGCCGAGGTGAAACAGAGGCGAAGCAGAGACAACATGAAATGTTGGCAAAGTAGAGAAGAAGTGGAGATGCAGTGAAGTGCGCTGATAAGTGGACATCAAGGTAAGAAGATACCCATCACTACCGACAAGCGATAGGACTAATCTAGAAAACTCCGAGCCAACCACATGGTCAAGCTAGCACGGATGACCCCTGCCGAGAACAATAAACAAGGAAAATAAAAGGAAGATGGTCAACCTCTTGCACAAAAAAGGCACCCCAACACGTAGCAACTGTGGGTTTCACTTAGAGGAATGGACGTGAGCTCGGTGGATCTATCGATGCCATCATGTAGTTCACAACTAATGAGCGGATTAGGGACCACTAAAATAAATTGGATTGAATGGGGATAGAAAAATTACAGAAAAGGGTTACACTAACCAACAAGATCAAGCAATCAACTCAGAGTAGACTTTCAAATTCAGAGTGGAATAAAATTTCTTATTCAAAGAGTTTAAGCACGATTGATCACCAATTGAAGGAAACTGGGGCAAATTGTGAGTCATGAATGCTCATAGATAACATGATGCATGCATGGATAAAATAAAAGAAATCATCAAAATGAATGCAATGAAAGTTTAAAATATAAAATATTCAAGGATAATATTGCTAGATCAAATAAATAAGGGTCAAGAATCTTCCACAAACATGGCGTGCGAGATAGAGTCTATCGTCCCCAAATTTGTCTAACCTAATGGCCTATACGGCGATTAATTGTGTGCCCCTAGATCATCACCATTTTTGGTAGAGAGGAACTTAAATCCCAGAATACATAGAGAACCAGCCAGTCCTTGAGATGATATAAAAGCGTAAAGTAGCATATAGTAATGCAATAGAAAGTAGGGATAGAGATACTTACCTGATGGCGTAACTTGCAATTTTTTTTGCTTTTTTTGAATTTCTATTTTTTGGATTATATATATAAGAGTAAAAAAAAGTGACTAATAATACCGAATAAGCATGGACAACATATGGCACATAGAACAACAAATAGGGGACATCCAAACAAAGTGGTCAAACACCAACAAAAGACAGAGTAAAGATGTAGATTATAAAATCAATCACCCACTAATATATCAAAGATAAATAATGATGATGATAATGATGAACAGAAAGATAAAGGAGTGGGGCGCATGCGATGAAAGATAAATAATAAGATCAGTGATCGCCACCGAAGCCTATATGTGCCAAATAGTAGGGGAAACAAGAGGATGGCTGTAGCAACCCTGGTAAATTAAAGGACTAAAAAGTTCAAATAAATAAAAACTAATAAATAAGACCCAGACCTAGTAAAAAATCCGCTGACGTCCTAAAAAGTCTCACAAAAAGAACTCATGGACCCAACCGTTGTATCATAATAAATTTAAGAATAACATGTTATTTTTATGTAGGCATTTAATGCACAATATAATTTTATTTGAATTAAGAATCAATAAATCTCGAAGAAAACATAAATTTGTATTTTATTAATAATTTAAAATTTTTAATATTCCACATTTATTACATTATAATTTTATTAGAAGGAAGAAGTACATATTAATAAGATTTAAATGTATTAAGGAAAATTAAAAGATAAAAGAATGGACATATATGCTATTTTGGTCCTTTGGAGTGTTATGGGCAAAGAAGAAAAAGGGTGAATAGCGCCCAATACATGGGCGCTATGCCAATACACCGACAGTAGCATGGACGTGATTTCACTAGACTCATGAATAGTGGTGAATAGTGCCACTTTTTAAATAAAAGGAATTTTATAAAACTAATTACATGGACAAATAAAGAAAAATGGAAAATTCATACCTATAAAATTTCATAACTAGACCTCACCAAATAAAAAAGATAAAAATCCCTAAAGATTGTTACTCTTTAAATTAATGTTAATAACGTGAATGGTTCGGACTGTAAGAGTGTTATTGTGCTAGGGAAAGTTGTATTAAGGAAATCCTAGTACTAATATGACAAGTACTCCTTGAATTGAGTCCTAATCGGACTCTAACACTTGGAGGTTCCCAAAACCCTATAAATACCCCATTTTATAACCTTTTGTCACTATTCCTCCTCAAACATAACGACCTGCTGCTGCTTCTAAATTTTCCTCTGCAACCTTAGCTTCGTGCAAACCACAAACCGAAGCTGCTAAGATCAAGATTGGCCACCACTTCTTCTTCTTCCTCCGACCTTTGGCTAACAAGAAGAGAGCACTGTTATTTTGCTGCTGCTACGGAATTCTTTTAAGGGAGCGCTCTGTTCTTCCAACAAGAGACTTCAAGCCACTGAGGTTGGTTTTCTCCATAGTATTCTCCTCTTTCGTAGATTGAGGAAGAAGGGCCGCCTAGCAACTGCTATTATCATCAAGGAGGGACTCCTAAGTCTGAGGATTTCGCAAAGAAGACCATATAAACCCTTCTGTTCCGCTACCTAACAGGGTATCGGTAGAGAAGGCAGAACATTGTTCTCCTTCCAATTCTTCAATTTCTTCAATCCAAACCCATCAACTCAAGGTAGGTTTTCTCAAGTCTTAGCCCAATTGATAAATATATAAGTTCATGCATACATTTAGACTCTTTTTACAATGTTTTACCATGATTTAATAGCGTTCTATTTTATTTTTGGAAGTTACAGTGAAATAGCGACCCAGGCTTGGGCGCTCTATTCTTAAGGCGCGACCGCTTGGTAATCGCCACTTTCATAAACTGAATAATTAAATCAGCATGTTTAAAATTTAATAACTTGACATCTTGAAATCTACTTAACTTGATACGTGCATGACTTGATTCCCCTTATTTTCCTCTACATGACCATGTGAATCGTTTCCTAAAATTTACACCGGATTAAACAACGCCTGAAGCATGGGCGCTGTTTTAATATCGCGCCTATAAGTTAGGCGCTATCTATTGACAGGCGACTGGAATCAGGGCGCCAATCACCCTATATACAGACTTGAAACACGACTTGACCTAGGGCGCTATTTTTGAAACGTGGCTGCGCCATGGGCGTTATTTAATCCAGAAAATAATGATGTATTGAAAGGCTATACAAATTCCAGGTTTTGTTTACGTTAAAACTGGAAATGGAATTTAAAGGACACGGCTGGGTCACAGGCGCGTTTCGGTAATATAGTGGCTGCACCCCAGTCGCTATTTAAGAAATAGCGACCAGTACCCAGGCGCCATTTTCTGAGATATATGTTTCCGTCGATTTCATGTATACCCTAGCGATGGGTTACATATTAGGCACTATATTCCATACCGTGAGTATAGTCCCGCGTTTCTCGGAGATTCATCGATTACCCTATACTTTCTCGATGACATACGAGCCCTTCGTTGGACATTCCGTTCCTTCGAACCGGTGAGTTAGTCATAGAGACCTCCGTAAGTCTCCTTGATGCCTTTGATTCCCTCAAGACTGATTGAGCTGGTTGTACCATAAAAACCCATGACACTTTTTAAATGCCATGTCACTCTAAAGCAACATGGTATACCGGCCCTCATGATATACCGTCAGGATGTCATGAGAATATTCCTGAAATAATGGAGTGGGCAATCCATACCATTTATATCCTTTAAGAATTGTGTGCCGTACTTGGGGATGCTAATTCTATCTACCTTATCATGTACAAGGACGAGCGACCATTTCTATATGAGCACTTATTCTTAATGACATGGCACCCATCAAGGGAGCCATCTCCACCTAGTTTTATCGCAATCGCGGGTATATAGTTATTATCGTCCTTACATATCCTGTTCGACCTTGAAATCCTACTCTCTATGGTCTACCTTAAAGTTCCTACAAGCTTGAATCCTTTGGAATTCTATATTGGCTATAACTATAGTGGATGTCGAAATATATGATCAATGCCTGCGCATATAATGGCCCGATCTGGTCCTGGGAGGAGCACCCGAAAGTACTAGTACCCATGGGAATTGTAATGATCACGGTGTGGCATTGCACCGAAGTGCTTATTATTCTCGTTGACATTCCACAATCTCGTGCTTGACTTGACATGACATGACTTGCGTGACCCAGAAAGGGTATTTATTGTTACTTGCTTGAACAAGATAGCCAATTCTCGACATGACATGCTAAAAGTATTTGCTTGAATATCTTGATAATTATTGACATGTATTCTTGAAAGACATGCTAGTTCACTCAACTGTCTCTTGATTGATATACATTCTCTATCTTGATATACACTGTTTTTTGTCATTTTACGCAAACATGCATAGCTATACTGCATTCATGTAACTTGTAATCTACTTATAGCTATCTAGCACTTGAGATATAATTCCTACTGAGCGTTCGCTCATCTAGTGTTTTCCCCTATTTTTCAGGTAAGTCCGATGATGAAACACAATCGGATGGGGAAGGTCAAGAGTGAAGAGACTAGAGCTATAACCATCTATCAAAGCGTCATCTAGTCTTGTCTTTCCATTTTCTTGAGTCATTCCTTGTACTTTTCCTTTTATTGAGTCTTAGTGTTTCTTTCAGGTGAATTGTAATAGTAATACTTTGAGGTTATAATTGAATTAAAGGATTGGGTTATTATTACTTTGCGCACTCTGTCTTTGAGTCGAATACACTAACGCTCTGATTGACATGATCGATATAAACTCGTCACGCACTCCGGGTTCCTTTCGCGCTCGGGACGTGACAGTGTTTGTGGTATCAGAGCCTAGGATAATCAATTCCTAGGAAACCCAATCCAAGGATAGGTTTAAACCTTTACCCGGTGAGATTAGGTAGCACCAAGGGTTGAGTTAAAATTAGAACTAAAACCTTTGAACATAATCATATACTAATATAGTTATTGTAATTGTAGGATCATGGCCGCAGAATGTGCTCAGTGGCGCGACATGCAAAGGACCGTCCAAGGTCTTACTCAAGCACTTCAACAGGTAGCACAAGGAGGTGCACACCGTGGAGCGGGAAGCCTCCACCAAAGTTTCAGAAACATGAACCCTCCTAAGTTCATGGGATCCACTGTTCCGGATGACGCCGAGCACTAGATCCGAGAGACTGAACGTATCTTTAGAGTTATGCAATGCACAGACCAAGATAAGGTCTTATTAGCAACATTTCAACTAGAAAGAGACGCCCGATGCTGGTGGGAGTCAGTAGAAGCCACTTTAGAGCAAGACCAAGTTACTTGGGAGGAATTTGTTGAACATTTTAACAACAAGTATTTCTCAGACCGAGTTCAAGAGAAGAAAGCCGCCGAATTCGCCGCACTTAAGCAACGATCTTTGTCAGTGGTTGAGTACAAGGCACAATTCTCGAGGTTGTCTCAGTATGCTAAACACCTAGTCAGTACCGAGAAGATGAAAGCTAGGAGATTTCTAAATGGGCTCAGGCCCCAATATATCACACAACTGGCGCCGATGGACATACAAGTCTATTCGGAGATGGTACGACGAGCCCAGTTACTAGAAGATGCCACGGAGCTATCTGATAGGATTCGTGGGAAAGATAAGAAGGAACATGTCACTAGTTCTGGTTCCTTCAAACCCAATTTCAACAAGAAGAGGCCAAGTAATGGAGGAGAGCCCTCCCAGGAAAATAAAATTAAAAAGATTAACAAGCCGTTCTCCCTCACCACCACACCTTCTAAAGTGGTGTGTAAACATTGTGACAAGGCCGGACATAAGGCCGAAGAATGTTGGAGAAAACTTGGAGCTTGTCTCCATTGTGGGAGCCGTGATCATCGGATTCCCGACTGTCCGTTGCTTACTGAACAAGCCGGTGAAGTGAAGCGCCCGGCAACGAAGAATGCACGTCTCCAGGCTATTAAGGAGGTAGAACAAAACGAAGGCGGACTAGTGGAAGGTACATTGAAAGTTTGTTCCAAGTCTGCATATGTCTTATTCGATACTGGTGCATCGCATTCATTTATTTTCAAGAAGTTTGCTGATCCATTACCTATGGAACCGGAATGGATAAAATTAGTTTTGTCTACTCCTCTCGGAAGCGAAGCCGATATTACTCATCATTACCAAAACTGTGAAGTCTTGGTCGAGGGTAGAAACTTTCCTATCAACCTAATATGCCTAGATTTGAAGGAATATGATATCATATTAGGAGCGGATTGGCTATCCAAATACCAGGCAACTGTTGATTGCCATAATAGCAAGGTTACTTTCAAAGAATTTCTGGGACTGGTCTATACTAGCCCTAAGAATCGGAGCAAGTCGCCTCTTATTTCAGCTCTTCGAGCTCGCAAGCTAATAAGGAAAGGATGTGTATCCTTCCTTACTTTTGTCACCATTAAGGAGACTAAGGAGACTAAGCTAGAAGACATCCCTGTTGTGCAAGAATTTTCAGACTTGTTTCTGGAAGATTTGCCTGGATTACCTCCACAAAGAGAAGTGACCTTCACCATCAATTTGATCCTTGGTGCTGGTCCAGTTTCTAAGGCACCATATAGGATGTCCCCGGCTGAACTTAAAGAACTAAAGGAACAATTGATGGAACTTTTAAAGAAGGGATTTATTAGACCAAGCACTTCCCCGTGGGGAGCACCTGTGCTGTTTGTAAAGAAGAAAGATGGATCTATGAGGTTATGCATCGACTATCGATAGTTGAATCATCTCACTATCAAGAACAAGTATCCACTATCGAGAATCGATGAATTATTTGATCAAATATCTGGATCCAAGTATTTCTCAAAAATTGATCTCCGGTCGGGATATCACCAACTAAGGATCAAGGATGAGGACATTCATAAGACCGCGTTCAGGAGTAGGTATGGGCACTATGAAATTGTTGTTATGCCTTTTGGACTAACGAATGCCCCTGCAGCCTTTATGCAGTTGATGAATAGTATATTCAGACCTCATCTAGATCAGTTCACGGTGATTTTCATTAATGATATACTGATCTATTCAAAGACCAAGGAAGAGCATGAGGAGCATTTGAGGATTGCATTACAGATATTGAGGATGAATCAGTTATATGCAAAGCTCAGTAAATGTGAATTCTGGCTAGAAGAAGTATCTTTCTTGGGACATGTGATTTCAAATGACAGTTTATCCGTAGATCCATCAAAGGTTGAAGCTGTAAGGAATTGGGAAATACCAACCAACGCTAGTGAGATCCATAATTTCTTGGGTCTTGCCGGCTATTATAGGCGATTCATCAAGGATTTCTCCAAGATCGCCGTACCACTCACTAGGCTAACTCGCAAGGAGATCCGTTATGAATGGAGTGAGGAATGTGAAAGAAGCTTCCAAGCTCTCAAGGATCACCTAACTACTTCCCCGGTCTTAGCTTTACCAGTTGAAGGAGAAAAGTTTGAGGTATACACCGATGCATCTGGCATTGGCCTCGGATGTGTCTTAATGCAACAAGGAAGAGTTATAGCTTACTCTTCTCGCCAATTGAAGAAGCACGAGGAGAACTACCCAGTCCATGACTTAGAATCGGCTGCGGTAGTGTTTGCGCTGAAGATATGAAGACATTATCTATACGGAGTGTAGTTTGCTGTATACTCTGACCATAAAAATCTCAAGTATCTCTTCTCTCAGAAGGAATTGAATAAGAGGCAAAGACGTTGGCTAGAATATCTCAAGGACTTCGACTTCACAATACAATATCATCCTGGAAAGGGTAATCCTGTAGCAGATGCCCTCAGTCGAAAGCCGAGAGCACTATTAGCCAATTGTATGATTCAGGAGTGGAAGTTGCTAGAACAATTTTCTAAGCTTAATATAAGCATGGACAAGGAGAGTAGGTGTGTTACACTATCACTTATGAGCATACAGCCAGATCTACTCTCAGAAATACAAAGACTTCAAGATAACGACCCAATATTAGTGGAAATCAAGGGCAAAATAGAAGAGCAATCTAATTTCAAATTAGCCTCAGATGGAAGGTTGTTATTCAGAGATAGAACTTGTATACCGGATTGTCCAGAGCTAAAGAAGAAGATCTTAGATGAAGCTCATAGATCGAGGTACACGATTCATCCAGGATCTACCAAAATGTACCAAGATTAGAAAATGACCTTTTGGTGGCCCAATATGAAAAGAGAAGTAGCGGACTTTGTGTCTCACTGTCTTACGTGCCAACAGGTCAAGGCAGAACACCAAAAGCCTGCCGGTAAGCTACATCCTCTAGATATTCTCAAGTGGAAGTGAGAGGATATCGGTATGGACTTCATTATGGGTCTTTCTAAATCTAAAGGAGGATATGATGGAATATGGGTCATCATTGACCGTTTGACCAAGTCGGCACACTTTTTGCCAATTAAGAGCCGATGGTCAGTTGATGTTCTTGTTACTTTGTACATTAAGGAGATAGTCAGGTTACATGGAGTTCCTATCTCAATCGTGTCTGACCGAGACCCACGCTTTACTTCTCACTTTTGGAAGGGTCTATAACATTCATTGGGGATGAGACTTAACTTTAGTACTACTTTTCATCCTCAAACGGATGGTCAGACCGAAAGAACGAATCAGGTGGTAGAAGACATGCTCAGAGCTTGCATCATTGATTTCGGTGGAAGCTGGCATGATCACTTGCCTTTGGTCGAGTTTGTGTATAAAAATAGTTACCAGGCAAGTATACAAATGGCACCTTTCGAAGCCTTATACGGAAGGAGTTACCGATCACCCTTATGCTGGGATGAAGTTGGCGAGAAACAACTATTATGCCCAGACTTGGTAAGGGATGCCACTGAGAAGATTAGGCTCATTAGAGAAAGACTTCAAGTGGCTCAGTCTAGACAGAAGGCTTATGCTGATACAAGAAGAAGAGATCTTGAATTCTAAGTCAGAGATCATATATTTCTTAAGATATCACCCGGACGTGGAATACGGAGATTTGGTGTTAAGGGCAAGCTTACACCAAGGTTTATCGAACCTTTTGAGATATTAGAAAGAGTTGGCGAGGTTGCTTACCGCGTCGCTTTACCTACTCAATTGTCTGAGGTTCATAATGTGTTCCACATATCCATGCTAAAGAAGTATGTGCACGATCCGTCACATATCATCGATCATGGAGACCTGGTGATTCAAAAGGATCTCACCTATAAACAAAGACCCATGAAGATCCTCGATCGCGAGGTACGTACACTAAGGAACAAAACTATTCCCATGGTAAAAGTGCAATGGACTAAATGCTCAGAACACGAAGTCACATGGGAGACTGAGGAGTCTATGAGGAAGCGATTCCCAGACTTATTCTAAGTGGTATGTACTCTACACTCTCCACATTTATATGCGATTGAATTTGGGACCAAATTCTTTTATGTGGGGGAGGGTGTAGCAACCCAGGTAAATTAAAGGACTAAAAAGTCCAAATAAATAAAAACTAATAAATAAGGCCTAGACCTGGTACAAATCCCGCTGACGTCCTAAAAAGTCTCACAAAAAGAACTCATGGACCATACCGTTGTATTATAATAAATTTAAGAATAACATGTTATTTTTAGGTAGGCATTTAATGCACAATATAATTTTATTTGAATTAAGAATCAATAAATCTTGAAGAAAACATCAATTTGTAAAAATTTTAATATTCCACATTTATTACATTATAATTTTATTAGAAGGAAGAAGTACATATTAATAAGATTTAAATGTATTAAGGAAAATTAAAAGATAAAAGAATGGGCATATATGCTATTTTTGTCCTTTGGAGTGTTATGGGCAAAGAAGAAAAGGGTGAATAGCGCCCGATACATGGGCGTTATCCCAATACAACGACGGTAGCATGGACGTGATTTCACTAGACTCGTGAATAGTGGTGAATAGTGCCACTTTTTAAATAAAAGAAATTTTATAAAACTAATTATATGGAAAAAATAAATAAAAATGGAAAATTCATACCCATAAAATTTCATAACTAGACCTCACCAAATAAAAAAGATAAAAATCCCTAAAGATTGTTACTCTTTAAATTAATGTTAATAACGTGAACGGTTCGAACTGTAAGAGTGTTATTGTGCTAGGGAAAGTTGTATTAAGGAAATCCTAGTACTAATAGGACAAGTACTCCTTGAACTGAGTCCTAATCGACTCTAACACCTGGAGGTTCCCAAAACCCTATAAATACCCCCTTTTATAACCTTCTATCACTATTCCTCCTCAAACATAACGACCTGCTGCTGCTTCTAAATTTTCCTCTGCAAGCTTAGCTTCGTGCAAACCACAAACCGAAGCTACTAAGATCAAGATTGGCCGCCGCTTCTTCTTCTTCCTCCGACCTTTTGCTAACAAGAAGAGAGCACTCATATTCTGCTGCTGCTACGAAGTTCTTTTAAGGAGCGCTTTGTTCTTCCAACAAGAGCTTCAAGCCACTGAGGTTGCTTTTCTCCATAGTATTCTCCTCTTCAGTAGATTGAGGAAGAAGGGCTGCCTAGCAACTGCTACTATCATCAAGGAGGGACTCCTAAGTTTGAGGATTTCGCAAAGAAGACTTATAAACCCTTTTGTTCCGCTACCTAACAGGGTATCGGTAGAGAAGGCAGAACATTGTTCTCCTTCCAATTCTTCAATTTCTTCAATCCAAACCCATCAACTCAAGGTAGGTTTTCTCAAGTCTTAGCCCAATTGATAAATATATAAGTTCATGCATACATTTAGACTCTTTTTACCATGTTTTACCATGATTTAATAGCGTTCTATTTTATTTTTGGAAGTTACAGTGAAATAGCGACCCAGGCTTGGGCGCTATTCTTAAGGCGCGACCGCTTGGTAGTAGCCACTTTCATAAACTGAATAATTAAATCAGCATGTTTAAAATTTAATAACTTGACATCTTGAAATCTACTTAACTTGATACGTGCATGACTTGATTCCCCTTATTTTCCTCTACATGACCATGTGAATCGTTTCCTAATATTTGCATCGGATTAAACAACGCCTGAAGCATGGGCGACTGTTTTAATATCGCGCCTATAAGTTGGGCGCTATCTATTGACAGGCGACTGGAATCAGGGTGCCAATCACCCTATATATAGACTTGAAACACGACTTGACCTAGGGCGCTATTTTTGAAACGTGGCTGCGCCATGGGCGCTATTTAATCAGAACATAATGATGTATTGAAAGGCTATACAAATTCCAGGTTTGTTTAAGTTAAAAACTGGAAATGGAATTTAAAGGACACGGCTGGGTCACATGCGCGTTTCGATAATATAGTGGCTGCACCCCAGTCGCTATTTAAGAAATAGCGACCAGTACCCAGGCGCCATTTTCTGAGATATATGTTTCCGTCGATTTCAGTATACCCTAGCGATGGGTTACATATTAGGCACTATATTCCATACCGTGAGTATAGTCCCGCATTTCTCGGAGATTCATCGATTACCCTATACTTTCTCGATGACATACGAGCCCTTCGTTGGACATTCCGTTCCTTCGAACCGGTGAGTTAGTCATAGAGACCTCCGTAAGTCTCCTCGATGCCTTGGATTCCCTCAGGCCGATTGAGCTGGTTGTACCATAAAAACCCATGACACTTTTTAAATGCCATGTCACTCTAAAGAAACATGGTATACCGGCCCTCATGATATACCGTCACGATGTCATGAGAATATTCTTGAAATAATGGATGGGGCAATCATACCATTTATATCCTTTAAGAATTGTGTGTCGTACTTGGGACGCTAATTCTATCTACCTTATCATGTACAAGGAACGAGCGACCATTTCTATATGAGCGCTTATTCTTAATGACATGGCACCCATCAAGGGAGCCATCTCCACCTAGTTTTATCGCAATCGCGGGTAATACCGTTATTATCGTCCTTACATATCCTGTTCGACCTTGAAATCCTACTCTCTATGGTCTACCGTTAAAGTTCCTACAAGCTTGAATCTTTGGAATTCTATATTGGCTATAACTATAGTGGATGTCAAATACATGATCAATGCCATGCGCATATAAGGGCCCGATCTGGTCCTGGGAGGAGCACCCGAAAGTACTAGTGCCCATGGGAGTTGTAATGATCACGGTGTGGACATTGCACCGAAGTGCTTGTTATTCTCGTTGACATTCCACAATCTCGTGCTTGACTTGACATGACATGACTTGCGTGACCCGAAAAGGGTATTTATTGTTACTTGCTTGAACAAGATAGCCAATTCTGACATGACATGCTAAAAGTACTTGCTTGAATATCTTGATAATTATTGACATGTATTCTTGAAAGACATGCTAGTTCACTCAACTGTCTCTTGATTGATATATTCTCTATCTTGATATACACTCTTTTTGTCGTTTTAACGCAAACATGCATAGCTAATACTGCATTCATGTAACTTGTAATCTACTTAAAGCTAGCTAGCACTTGAGATATAATTCCTACTGAGCGTTCGCTCATCCAGTGTTTTCCCCTATTTTTCAGGTAAGTCCGATGACGAAACACAATCAGATGGGAAGGTCAAGAGTGAAGAGACTAGAGCTACAAACCATCTATCAAAGCGTCGTCTAGTCTTGTCTTCCCAGTTTCTTGAGTCATTCCTTGTACTTTTCTTTTATTGAGTCTTAGTGTTTCTTTCAGGTGAATTGTAATAGTAAATACTTTGAGGTTATATTGAATAAAGGATTGGGTTATTATTACTTTGCGCACTCTGTCTTTGAGTCGAATACACTACGCTCTGATTGACATGATCGATATAAACTCGTCACGCACTCCGGGTTCCTTTCGCGCTCGGGACGTGATAGTGTTTGTGGTATCAGAGCCTAGGATAATCAATTCCTAGGAAACCCAATCCAAGGATAGGTTTAAACCTTTACCCGGTGAGATTAGGTAGCACCAAGGTTTGAGTTAAAATTAGAACTAAAACCTTTGAACATAATCATATATTAATATAGTTATTGTAATTGTAGGATCATGGCCGCAGAATGTGCTCAGTGGCGCGACATGCAAAGGACCGTCCAAGGTCTTACTCAAGCACTTCAACAGTAGCACAAGGAGGGCACACTGGACGGGAAGCCTCCACCAAAGTTTCAGAAACATGAACCCTCCTAAGTTCATGGGATCCACTGTTCCGGATGACGCCGAGCACTAGATCCGAGACTGAACGTATCTTTAGAGTTATGCAATGCACAGACCAAGATAAGGTCTTATTAGCAACATTTCAACTAGAAAGAGACGCCCGATGCTGGTGGGAGTCAGTAGAAGCCACTTTAGAGCAAGACCAAGTTACTTGGGAGGAATTTGTTGAACATTTTAACAAGTATTTCTCAGACCGAGTTCAAGAGAAGAAAGCCGCCGAATTCGCCGCACTTAAGCAACGATCTTTGTCAGTGGTTGAGTACAAGGCACAATTCTCGAGGTTGTCTCAGTATGCAAACACCTAGTCAGTACCGAGAAGATGAAAGCTAGGAGATTTCTAAATGGGCTCAGGCCCCAATATATCACACAACTGGCGCCGATGGACATACAAGTCTATTCGGAGATGGTACGACGAGCCCAGTTACTAGAATATGCCACGGAGCTATCTGATAGGATTCGTGGGAAAGATAAGAAGGAACATGTCACTAGTTCTGGTTCCTTCAAACCCAATTTCAACAAGAAGAGGCCAAGTAATGGAGGAGAGCCCTCCCAGGAAAATAAAATTAAAAAAGATTAACAAGCTGTTCTCCTCACCACCACACCTTCTAAAGTGGTGTGTAAACATTGTGACAAGGCCGGACATAAGGCCGAAGAATGTTGGAGAAAAACTTGGAGCTTGTCTCCATTGTGGGAGCCGTGATCATCGATTCCCGACTGTCCGTTGCTTACTGAACAAGCCGGTGAAGTGAAGCGCCCGGCAACGAAGAATGCACCGTCTCCAGGCTATTAAGGAGGTAGAACAAAACGAAGGCGGACTAGTGGAAGGTACATTGAAAGTTTGTTCCAAGTCTGCATATGTCTTATTCGATACTGGTGCATCGCATTCATTTATTTTCAAGAAGTTTGCTGATCCATTACCTATGGAACCGGAATGGATAAAATAGTTTTGTCTACTCCTCTCGGAAGCGAAGCCGATATTACTCATCATTACCAAAACGTGAAGTCTTGGTCGAGGGTAGAAACTTTCCTATCAACCTAATATGCCTAGATTTGAAGGAATATGATATCATATTAGGAGCGGATTGGCTATCCAAATACCAGGCAACTGTTGATTGCCATAATAGCAAGGTTACTTTCAAAGAATTTCTGGGACTGGTCTATACTAGCCCTAAGAATCGGAGCAAGTCGCCTCTTATTTCAGCTCTTCGAGCTCGCAAGCTAATAAGGAAAGGATGTGTATCCTCCTTACTTTTGTCACCATTAAGGAGACTAAGGAGACTAAGCTAGAAGACATCCCTGTTGTGCAAGAATTTTCAGACTTGTTTCTGGAAGATTTGCCTGGATTACCTCCACAAAGAGAAGTGACCTTCACCATCAATTTGATCCTTGGTGCTGGTCCAGTTTCTAAGGCACCATATAGGATGTCCCCCGGCTGAACTTAAAGAACTAAAGGAACAATTGATGGAACTTTTAAAGAAGGGATTTATTAGACCAAGCACTTCCCCGTGGGGAGCACCTGTGCTGTTTGTAAAGAAGAAAGATGGATCTATGAGGTTATGCATCGACTATCGATAGTTGAATCATCTCACTATCAAGAACAAGTATCCACTATCGAGAATCGATGAATTATTTGATCAAATATCTGGATCCAAGTATTTCTCCAAAAATTGATCTCCGGTCCGGTCATACACCAACTAAGGATCAAGGATGAGGACATTCATAAGACCGCGTTCAGGAGTAGGTATGGGCACTATGAAATTGTTGTTATGCCTTTGGACTAACGAATGCCCTGCATAAGCCTTTATGCAGTTTGATGAATAGTATATTCAGACCTCATCTAAACAGTTCACGTGATTTTCATTAATGATATACTGATCTATTCAGACCAAGGAAGAGCATGATGACATTTGAGGATTGCATTACAGATATTGAGGATGAATCAGTTATATGCAAAGCTCAAAATGTGAATTCTGGCTAGAAGAAGTATCTTTCTTGGGACATGTGATTTCAAATGACAGTTTATCCGTAGATCCATCAAAGGTTGAAGCTGTAAGGAATTGGGAATACCAACCAACGCTATGAGATCCATAATTTTTTGGGTCTTTTGCCGGCTATTATGCGATTATCAAGGATTTCTCCAAGATCGCCGTACCACTCACTAGGCTAACTCGCAAGGAGATCCGTTATGAATGGAGTGAGGAATGGTGAAAGAAGCTTTCCAAGCTCTCAAGGATCACCTAACTACTGTCCCCGGTCTTAGCTTTACCAGTTGAAGGAGAAAAGTTTGAGGTATACACCGATGCATCTGGCATTGGCCTCGATGTGTCTTAATGCAACAAGGAAGAGTTATAGCTTACTCTTCTCGCCAATTGAAGAAGCACGAGAGAACTACCCAGTCCATGACTTAGAATCGGCTGCGTAGTGTTTGCGCTGAAGATAATGAAGACATTACTATACGGAGTGTAGTGTGCTGTATACTCTGACCATAAAAATCTCAAGTTCTCTCTCAGAAGGAATTGAATAAGAGGCAAGAACGTTGGCTAGAATATCTCAAGGACTTCGACTTCACAATACAATATCATCCTGGAAAGGGTAATCCTGTAGCAGATGCCCTCAGTCGAAAAGCCGAGAGCACTATTAGCCAATTGTACGATTCAGGAGTGGAAGTTTGCTATAATAATTTTCTAAGCTTATATAAGCATGGACCAAGGAGAGTAGGTGTGTTACACTATCACTTATGAGCATACAGCCAGATCTACTCTCAGAAATACAAGACTTCAAGATAACGACCCAATATTAGTGGAAATCAAGGGCAAATAGAAGAGCAATCTAATTTCAAATTAGCCTCAGATGGAAGGTTGTTATTCAGAGATAGAACTTGTATAACCGATTGTCCAGAGCTAAAGAAGAAGATCTAGATGAAGCTCATAATCGAGGTACACGATTCATCCAGGATCTACCAAAAATGTACCTAATTAGAAAATGACCTTTTGGTGGCCCCAATATGAAAAAAGAAGTAGCGGACTTTGTGTCTCACTGTTTACGTGCCAACAGTCAAGCAGAACACCAAAAGCCTGCCGGTAAGCGACATCCTCTAGATATTCTCAAGTGGAAGATGGAGGATATCGGTATGGACTTCATTATGGGTCTTTCTAAATCTAAAGGAGGATATGATGGAAATGGGTCATCATTGACCGTTTGACCAAGTCGGCACACTTTTTGCCAATTAAGAGCCGATGGTCAGTTTGATGTTCTTGTTACTTACATTAAGGAGATAGTCCAGGTCACATGGAGTTCCTATCTCATCGTGTCTGACCGAGACCCACGCTTTACTTCTCACTTTTGGAAGGGTCTATAACATTCATTGGGGAGATACTTAACTTTAGTACACTTTTCATCCTCAAACGGATGGTCAGACCGAAAGAACGAATCAGTGGTAAAGAAGACATGCACAGAGCTTGCATCATTGATTTCGTGGAAGCTTGCATGATCCCTTGCCTTTGGTCCGAGTTGTGTATAAAATTAGTTACCAGGCAATATACAAATGGCACCTTTCGAAGCCTTATACGAAGAGTTACCGATCACCCTTAGCTGGGATGAAGTTGGCGAGAAACAAACTATTATGCCCAGACTTGGTAAGGGATGCCCAAAGAGAAGATTAGGCTCATTAGAGAAAGACTTCAAGTGGCTCAGTCTAGACAGAAGACTTATGCTGATACAAAAGAAGAGATCTTGAATTCCTTAAGTCAGAGATCATATATTTCTTAAGATATAACCCGGACGTGGAATACGGAGATTTGGTGTTAAGGGCAAGCTTACACCAAGGTTTATCGAACCTTTTGAGATATAAAAGAGTTGGGCGCGAGGTGGCTTACCGCGTCGCTTTACCTACTCAATTGTCTGAGGTTCATAATGTGTTCCACATATCCATGCTAAAGAAGTATGTCACGATCCGTCACATATCATCGATCATGGAGACCTGGTGATTCAAAAGGACTCACCTATAAACAAAGACCCATGAAGATCCTCGGATCGCGAGTACTACACTAAGGAACAAAACTATTCCCATGGTAAAAGTGGCAATGGACTAAATGCTCAGAACACGAAGTCACATGGAGACTGAGGAGCTATGAGGAAGCGATTCCCAGACTTATTTCTAAGTGGTATGTACTCTACTACACTCTCCACATTTATAGCGATTGAATTTGGGACCAAATTCTTTTATGTGGGGGAGGGTGTAGCAACCCTGGTAAAATTTAAAGGACTAAAAAGTCCAAATAAATAAAAACTAATAAATAAGGCCTAGACCTGGTACAAATCCCGCTGACGTCCTAAAAAGTCTCACAAAAAAGAACTCATGGACCACCGTTGTATTATAATAAATTT